>JASDDO010000016.1:129636044-130836044 GCA_030015575.1 Agapanthus africanus
ATGCTTGCCAAAACCTTCACAAGGTGCTATGCTAACCCTACAGCTGGAGCCTGTCAAGCGTACAATCTGCGCCATGCCGGATTTCCTTCTCCATTCTGGTTTCCGCGGATCGATAAAAGAGGATCGCCTTTTCATCTCTTCGCCTGGGAGGGACGTAGAATGTCTGCAGTTCCTGCACACCATAGGTATCAAGTGTATCGAGCTCTTTGTAGTGTCGCCGCGGAACCATAGCGATTTGCAAACTTTGATCGTCGCCTGGCACGGTTTTTATGGATGGTCGAACAGAGAATACTGCATTGACTTCATCTTCAGAATCGCTGCCGAAGATCAACATAGGTGTAGACGGTCCGGATTTGTCGTATTGGGGCTGCCCCAAATAGACTATCTCTTCTTCCTCCTCGGTATCACTCCCGAAGACCGGAATGGTAGTGATAGCTTTTTGCTTGTCCTCCGGTTTATGGCATCTCTCCGTGTCCTCGAAATCTGGTGAGAAGTGCTTTGCATATTCGTATTTTCGTACTTAATTCACGGAGAATGGGTTCAATTCCTCTATCATGGTATATTCAAGCCCATCTTTGAAGTACTTCATACATCGATACTGTGTAGAAGGAATAATGTTGTACTCATGTAACCAAGACCGGCCGAGCAAAGCATTATAGCAGTTCTTGGCGTCAATAACATGAAATTTGATGTCCGTGATGAGCATCCCAAAGCGTAATGTCAGCACCACCTACCCGAGCGTCCGTGATGACTGGGAGTCAAACCCGGAGATGGTGATTTTATCACGAGCGAGGTGCTGAACGCTCATGTAGATTTCCTTCAACACTCTTACATTGAGGAGATTGATGGAGGACCCATTATCAATCAGGATCTTGCCTATCTTAATATCATGACAGTATCCAGAGACAAAAAAGGGACGGTTATGCTCATACGTCCGGAGGAGGAGATCTTCATCATCGAAGGTGATATCGGCTGTGTGCACTTCTTCCAGCTCGTCCTTCATCTTCTCTTCGGCGAGGAAAGCTTGTAATTTCTCGGGCTCTTGTAGTGCCTTGATCAAAGAATCTCTCGCCTCTTTGGATAGCAGAAGGGCGTCAAGAATGTTTAGCTGTGAGGGTATCTTCCTCAGCTGTGCCAGAGCGTTGTAATCCACCTTGTTATTCTTGGGCGGATCCTTAGCTGTCAGCTCTTCGATGGCTTGGTCATCGAGGGTGTATCCTTACGGACCTTTTCTTTTCACTTATCCTTTTTGTTCGACCTCTTGTTTATGGGTACGAGATTCTTTTCATGTAATGTGTGATTGCACAACTGAATGTTCTCGCAGCTCTTCGGTTCTTCCTCTTTTCTTGAGGTGGATTCTTTAAAGAGAGGGCCAAGAGCCATTTCTTCTTCAGAATCACTCCCGAAGGTGAGAACTTGCGATCCCCTGCTATCAACCATGTGACAGTTGCCGGCATCTCTTCCACGTCCGTCTGTCGCATTTTTTTGCTGTCGATGACTTTCGCGCTTCATCCTCTTGTGAGCGACATACCCTTTCAACCAATTTTTAAAGGAGTTGCATTCTTCAGTAGGGTGCGCAACCCTTCGATGATATAAACAGTAATTAGGATGCACATCATCTTCATTAAGATGTATTTCATCAGAAGTGTTTCCTTCGGAGGGTGGCAGCTTCATTCCCATCGATATAGCTTTGGCGAACCTTTTCTTCGTTTTAAGCCTGCTCTTGTCTGTCGCGGGCATGCCTCGGTCTGGTTGGGGCGCTTCAACCCTTTCATCCAGTCGCCGACGTTTGGCTTTTCCAAATATAGCCATTTCGCGCTCTCGATCAGCCTTGCTTTTCAAAAGAGCTTCGTTCAGGAATGCATCAATCATCTCGTCTAACGGCCCTAGGAGCTCTGATTTGGGATCTACCCCCGGTTTCTTTGTGTCAGGAGCTTCTTCACCGTCTATCGACGAGTGAGAGATCACATGGAAGCTTGCCACATAATCCTCAAGTTCATCTAACGAGTCTTCTCCATTGTCATCATCTCCGTCCTCATGGACGTGGCTGAGAAACTCTTGAAATATGACCGGAGTTCGCGCCTTCTGGTTATATTCTTCCAACGCGTCGATATGTTTTTGCAGGTCCGTGCGCTTGTCACCAGGATTCACGGGCTTTTTGGTCTTCTTCCTTTTCTTCGAAGACTTTAACGGCTGGGCCTGAGCGTTTTGCTTATCGCTACCAATTTTTGGCGTCGGGCGCGGCTTCAGTATTCCCTCGATGATCTCGGGTTCTAGTTGATTTTTCCACCTGATCGCTGGGCATGCTTGGAGATCCTTCAGCATTCTTTTCATTTTGGCTGAAAGAGCAACGTCCCATAGAGCTTCTTCGACAAAAGTGCACGATGCCCCCGGTGTGTCCGCCTTTTTGAGAGCGTGCGGCTAGGGCGGGTTTACTTTCCAATTCTCGGACAGTGCGAACTTGCCCTGTTGGTATTGGTTCTTAATCCACCCTTTGAAGACGAAGCAATCTTCAATTGGATGGCCTATCGCTTGGTGATAGGGGCAATAATTGGGATTATTAGCCTCACCAGGTTGCAATTGGCGTTTTGGATTCGGCAAGTTGATGAGCCTGTTGCGCACCACCAGCTCAAACAATCTCCTCGTTTTGTCCAGGGGAAACGAATAAGGGCACTTCATTTTCTCATTAAAGAATCGCCGTTTCTCGTCTTACCGATCAGTTAGTTTTGGACCACTGGGCTGCTGTTGAGCACTGGCGAAGAAGGATGCTTTCCCTTTCCCCTTTTCATTTTGAGATTCCAGCTTCGAAGGAGATGGTCTATGACCCATCTGGTCCATTTGGGCCAGTTTGTCAATCAAGGCTGGAAAGTGGTCGGCTTGTAAAACATCATGAATTGTGAAATGGTCGCCTGAGGGACGAGGGTCCCTATGAACATGCCTACCGCAGGCGCCTCTTCGATGCGCTGTTCGCACTTCGACCATAAATTCCGCCACCATATCGCGTATTGGACCCATGTTTCTCCCGTCTGGACCCAAGTTGATCAGCGCCGTGATTGGGGTACGTTCGCTAGCGCGCGCAAAAAGTTGGGTGAATAGCAGATCCATCTATGCAAATGTCTTGATAGAGTCATTCGGGAGTTCCGAATACCACTCGAATGCCGTCTCCAACAAGCTGCCAACAAACTGGCGGAGTAGTAGTTTATCATCACCTCCAGTGTTGCCGCACAGAGACCTAAATTGAGCAACGTGCTGGTTTGGATTTCCCGTCCCCTTATATACGTGGAATTTAGGGATCGTGTATCCCGGCAGGTACTTTATCTGGTCGTACCAACCCGGATAGGGTCGTCCAGTCTTAACGATTTTCCCAGCCGCTTCATTCGCCTTATGAACTCGTATCTACTGAGCGATGTAATTATCCAGGGCAAGTTTTGAGATGGTATCCTCCTTGGCTGCTAACAGAGCTGGCAGAGGATTTGATGTCTCTCCTCTATCATCTTCAATTATTACTAGAGGATCTTCGGCTGGAGGGTCCGGCTGGATCATCATCCCGACCATGTCTTGGAAGAGAAGCGACATTCATTTTATATTGGCCGCTTGCTCCACTGTTTCTCTGTCCTTCTTTTCGAGCATTCTGCGGAGGAAGTCAGCATCGGTTTCCTGCTCACGGCGCTGCTCTGATGACGCCTCCGGGCTTTCTTTTGGCCCAGTGACTGCGGCCATTTGCGTTAGCATTTCCTGTAGCTTCTGTTGCTGCTCCTGGGCTTTTGTCAGGGATCGCGTAAGAGGTCAATGACCCGCAGAGATACGGCTATCCTCTTTCCCGGATTCCATATAAACAGTGTGGACCACCATGCCCCCAGACTTGGGGCGTTTAGGTTCGGCGCCTTTGTGATTGGTCACATGGATCTTCTCCGGCCTTCTCCTTTTGTGGGTGGACGAAGTTGAGGGGGCCGTTGCAGTGGGCACCCAAGTAGCTTCCGCATTCTGTGGCTTTACAGGGTGGTCCTCTTCTTGCCGAACCTTCATCTTTTTCTGTCGGCGGGAGTAATCTGGATCAATCATCAAGTCTTGGACTTGACGCCAGACCTTGTAAACTTTAGAGGACAGCCGCTGAGGGGGCTGCTCTGGCTTCGCCTTTGTGATCCTTTCAACAGGCGGAGGAGACTTTTTTAGCATGGTAGTTGGGGAATTCCTGCACACCCTATTAAGTAGTTCAAAGTTGTTCCCAGTTGGAACAGCAGCCTCAATTTCCACCGTTGGAGCCGGTGGAGTCGATCCAGAAGGAGAATTGCCCCTAGCCTTCCTTACTCGGCGCCAGTGGCGACATCGAGCGTGTAGAGCCGACATTACTGGCTCGGCTATAGGGGTGTCTTGATCATGCTTCCTGTTCTGGTCCGGTGCTGTTATTGGCGCTAGCCTATTGAAGACGAACATCTGCTGAGCGGGGATAGCCAACCTGTCGCAGGCAGACTTTCGAGCAGGAGCCGTCTTGGTGACTTCGTTTAGAGCGAGAGCCGAAACAGTCAGTTTTGCAAAGACCGACTCCTTAGCAGGGGAAGACGTTTTGGTGGCTTCAGGAGCAGGAATGGCTATCCTCTTCGGGATAACCCTTTCCGGTATCGCGGGCTTCTTCACAGTCCCATTGGAGCTTCGGCCCAATCAGTTAAAGACTGAGGCGCTTGGTTTGGGTGACCCATTAAGAGGGGCCGCAGTAGTGGTAAGACGATCAAAGACCGACTTCTTATGAGCTTCTTGCGATGGTACAGGGCGTTGAAGCTTATCGGCGGGAGCATGGTCCCGAAGAATAGCCCAGTGGTGGCTTGCGTCACCTGGTCCACCGGCATTGTAAAAACGGAGGCCGCCTGAGGCCCGTATGTCACTCCTCCTGCAGGGACGGAGTGAGAGTTATTCCCGTTGTTTCAGCTTGTGCAGTTGAAAGCCATTTGATCTTCTGTTTTCTGCACGGAGCAAGATACCAAATCTTAGTACTTCGAACCCAAGGGAAACCATATTAAACCGCGATTCATTCGCGAACACGACACACGAAGTGTGGAGTGGAAAGAGGCAGAGGTCCCACCTGGCGTTCTAGAATCTGTTCTCCGCCGAAAGCCGGAAAGACAAACGTCTTGCCTGAATTTGGGGGCAGATGCTATCTGGTGCTATCCGTACACCTCTTCGAAGATGCCAAGTTGATTCATGACACCATGTATCGAAGGTTTAAACGGATGCGACCGATGTAGCAGACTTCGTCAGATTCCCCCTCATTGAGGGGTTTCTTTATTGTGGGGACGCTCTTCCCTGCAGGCGCAAGCCCCTGCAGTTAATTACGCTACCGTATCGCGGTAACCACTTTCTCCTTCTCCAGACGGTCACTTCGTGTCGTGTATTTTTTTTGTTTTTGGTTGCTCGTGGATTGTATATGGAGACTAATTTATGTTGTCGCCCGTAGGGCGTGGATTAGTCCAAATCCGTATCTTAGATTTGGGTTTGGGGTTGGGTTTAAGAATACGTTAGTCTCATTTGAAACTAAGATCAACTTAAACATTTGCTAAGGATACGTTAGTCTAATTTCAGACTAAGATCAACTTAACAGGATCGTTTAGATCCAACAAGAGAGCATTTAGCTCTATCGTTTTAGTTTAGGGAGATTGCGGTCCGTGATTTGTTTAAGGACATTACGGTCCAATATTAGTTTAAGGACATCTCGGTGCATTGTTAGTTTAAGGACATCTCAGTCCATGGTAGTTTAGAGAAATCATAGTCTGTAAAGTTTAAGGACATCATAGTCCATGAGTTTAAGGACCCCACAGTCCGTAGTTTAAAGACGTCATAGTCTATGAGTGTAAGGACCCCACAGTCCGTGGTTTAAAGACGTCATAGTCTATAAAATTTAAGTACATCATAGTCCATGAGTTTAAGGACTCCACAGTCCATTGAATGATTGGTTGTCGGGACCCGTCACCTCTCTGAAGACGTTGAAGGATTACAACGACAAATATCAAAGGAATGAAGAGATGTACCCTTAAACCAATGTTGTTAGAAAATCTGTAGTCCAATTTGGGACTAAGATCAATTAATTAGATTATGAGCACATGGGCTCAGTTAAATCTGAATTGAGGACTTATGGCCAACTTGGGCTAAGTCTAATTAGGTTCCAAATGTTGGACATTTATTTGGGTTGCTGAACATTTCTCTGGGCTCAGCCCCTCTTTATTTAGCAATGCTAAGCATGGGTTTTGGATTCTGACAATATTTTTGTCTTTTATTGGGCAATGACCATTTATCAAGGCTCTGGGGTTTTATTTTGAATGTCATATGAAACGATCAAGTTTGGAAGACAAGAATGTAGTTGGGGTTCAGTTGAAGGGGAATCTTGCCTATGGAAAACTTAGCCAATTTTGGCTAAGGTTGGTTTTAAAATAATGTTAAACACTAGATTATATTTGGCGATCACGTGCTCCCACGTGATGCGCTTAAAATAGTGTTAAACACTAGGGACAAAGTGCTCAAAATAGTGTTAAACACAAAAATGAGGTGGTCACGTGGGGTCACGTGAGGCGCCTGAGGATTGGGCGAGACTTCCTTTATTTTATTCTCAGAATATTCAAATAATTGTGAAACACTTAGCTTTCATAATCGTCACGTGTAGGCACGTGATAGTGCTTATGCATTAGGCATTAATTTCTCTGTTTTCCCCCATTTGCTCTTTTTTGAAAAAGGTGTTTGTCAGGGGTCACGTGGGAGAACGCGACTATGTTTAATCCATTCCTTTTTGCTCATTGAGGGGGAGGGTCACGTGTTACCATGTGATCATGTTGGATACTTGATCTTTTACGTGCATGAAGAGTTTAAGTCCCTTGTTTAAGAATTAAATTCTTTTATCGGGTTAAACCCTAATTTTATTTAGAGGAATTAAATTCCTATGTATTTGGAAGAATTAAATTCTTTAAACCCAATTCTCCCTCTGAGTTTTGGATCTGCGTGGCGGAATCTCCCCGATGAGAATTAAATTCTCAACTTATGGGGAGATCTGCTTATGCTGCTCATCAACCATGAAGAAGAACTACGTTCTTATATTAAGGGTTAAACCCTATCTTTATTGGAGGAATTAAATTCCTATGTGCTTTGTGGAAGAATAAAATTCTCTGAACTTAGGTCCTACCTTGGGTTTTAGATCAGCATGGCCGGATCTCCCCGATAAGAATTAAATTCTCAACTTATGGGAAGATCTGCTTCTGCAGATGTTCTACCAAAGGAAGAACTAAGTTCTTATTCAGAAGAGTTAAACTCTTAGATTGAGAATTAAATTCTCTTTTGTTTTGTGGGAGCTTATAGAATGATCTCTTTCCCACTCTTACCTAGGATTTCTTTCTTTTGTGAAGAGATCTTCTTTTCTCTCTGTTCTTGTATCTCTCCCCTCTTTTTTCTCTTCTCTTTTCTTTTTTGGCTCCTATTAATAGGAGAAAGAAAATAATCAGTTTGTTTAGTCAATCTTTCATTGAAATATTTTGTTGATTTTATAACCAACATGATCTGTTAGATCCCTCGGTGAATTTTATTCACCAATGGATTTTTAATCCAAAAGATATTTTATTTGTTGTTCCCGACAGATTTTTTTTGGAAAATATTTCCTTGTATAGAATCTTTCTATAAATTGGTGATTTTTAATCACCATTGTATTTTTAATCCAATGGTGCTCCACTTTACAGAGCGCAATCTTTTTTGTTCGGAAAGATCTAGGGAAATATTTTTCCATTAGGGTTTTTGATTCCCTTTAATTAGAATTTAATTCTATTAGTTCAGAGGGATCAGGAACCCATCATGTATTGGCACGTGACCCCTGGTCACGTGTGGGTACGTGATGCCCTATTGGGGTTTTTCTTCTTTCAGATTAGATGATTTAAGAGCCTATCACGTGTTGGCACGTGACCCCATTGATTTATGCATCCAATTAGAATTTAATTCTATTATTCCGAGGACTTAAGAGTCCATCATGGGTTGGCACGTGACCCCATCAGTTAGGCCTTTCATTAGAATTTAATTCTATTATTTTCAAAGGGCTCAGGGACCCATCACGTGCTGGCACGTGACCCCATCTCAAATCGTGTATCTCAGCGCCTATAACTTTACTCATAGAAGGTCACGTGTCCCCACGTGATGCCCGATCACGTGTGGACACTGGATGCTCCTCTTGTGTATTTCCTTGCTGCTTTATTAAGTTCCCATGAGGGAACACCTATCTCTTAGGTCACATCCATGTCAAACTCGTATTAGGGGACCTGCAAAGGTATCAACAATCTCATATCGACTCGAATCCATAAAATGACATATCACACTAAGTCATCATATCACATCGTGTACTCGTTCATCACATTAGTATCTCGCATCACATTATATAAAGTCACACTTGTTCTCTTTCAATTTGTAGCCATCATGATTCACTTATCATTCCATATTCTTATATGTCAATATGTCCATTAGCATCAACTTCTATCATATTACCGTTTTGTAAATCCTACAATCATGTCCGTCGCATATCATTTATCAGGATAAAATAATCAAACGATATTCCATATCAATGTTTGCAGGGGTGCTATACGCCATCCACCCGACTTCCCCCGTAGATATAAATCTACTCACCTGCTAAACCCCTCGCTTAGCCGTAGTCGACATACTTCGTCATCACGAAATCCACGCGAAGGTACCTACAATCAATATGAAATTGCAATGCTATTAACATCAAATTCCGAAATCCAAATACGGCACGCGGTGTGCTCATAGGTTAGAACCTATAGCCTATGCATGCAAAACAACCAAACAACCCTCGCCGTTGACGTAAAAACGTCCAACGCCGAAATACAGTATTCTGTCGCAAAACCAAGAAATCGAAATACTGGAAAACATAGCCAAAACCCTCACTAGGGTCGCTATACATGAAAACTGCCACGCCAAAAATCCAATCGCACCAATACTCATTTACAACACAATAATTATCGTAGATAAAAATATATACATCATCACCATGTCCATTAAAACCCACGTCTAATTTTTACCAAAAACCTAGTAAGCCGTTTATGTCATTTTAGCTTATTTTAACACAAAAGTTAGATGTTTTAAACAATCTAGTGATCACAATCAACACAAAGCGGCTTAATTAAGTTATCCAAACCTTTACTACAATTTTAATCTCATCCAAAACATGTTTTAGTAAAACCTAGTTTGCTAATTATCTCAATTAGAAAAATTAGAAATTTAACAAATATCATTCTCACAAAATGTTTAGGTTATCCAAGTCTACACTTCAAGATTAACCACATAAACACATCAAAGCCCTAACTTGAAATTCATAAAGCTTATCATGAAAATTCAAAACATGAAATTGAATCTATATTAAACATTTAAATAGCTAGCTTAAAGAATTAAGCAACAATAAAGGATTAAGGTTAGGATTTATACCTCACAAACATGCTATCAAACTTGCAAATTGATTTCCAAAATAGCCTCCCAAAATGCTAACTTTAATGAAGAACTAAGCTAGTTTAGGCTAAAGATTAAGGAGTATGGATTTGTATTTTAGTTTGGGTGAATATTTCATGATTTTTGATCATTTATTTGAGAAAGAAGAAGATGAAAATGAGCAAGGGAGGGCAGCATGGGGAAGGGCTCGGCCAAGAAGGAAAGGGGGTTTGTGTAAAATGTGTGGAAATTTCTAGCTACAAATAGTAATAAATGCTAATTAATGCATTAAAGTCTTTTGCCACCTTTTATTTTCTTTTAAAATTCCATTTTAAATCTCAAATATCTAAATATTATGGCAAGAATGGATTAAGCTAAAACTAGTGATTAGATTAGCATAGATCCACTTTAGAAATAATTAACCCAAACCAAAATTGTAATTACCACTAATTAAGTGCATAATTAACAACTTAAAATAATAATTTAATTACGGAAAATATCAATGTGAACCAAAACTTTCAAATGACCACTAAAACCCGCAAACTAGCACTATTCTAGTTAAACTAGGTGTAGTCAAGTCTATACTGAAATTTGATCACATTCCGGGTTTTACAGAAAACACCGACTATTTTACCCTAAAAATGGAAAAATTCGCATAACGATTTCCAAAATGTTACATGTATACAGGTGCTCATTGGAGAATGTGTACACCAAACGGACTCGTTTAGAACTCCTAGATGGTACCATACCTATCGTCAGATAGCAGTTCTTAGGTGACACTTGTACAAGTTAGTCTGTAAACCCGAGATCGTCATAGTGTCTTGTGTGGTTCCCACCGTTCTTTGATTTTTTCTCTACCATGGCTCTACTGATTCGTGCAAACTGGTGGTTTTTGGGTACAGTCCCGAGTCACACGGAGGAGGTGAGCGATAGGAGGGGTTTCATTTCTTCCGGTATTGGGAGTTGATATTGTGCTATGCTCGATTGGCTCTAACAGTAAGTCCCCGGCCAGGGCTCGTAATCTCGTATTGTACGCGAATACTCTCCGGGAAACACCAGTAGAGAGCCACGCCCTTTTACCTCGACCAAGTGACTATAGGAGAACCCCATGGCCAAGAGCATCCACTCGGGTGCTCGCGGCTACGGTGTTCCACCCAAGTCCACTTCGTTGGCGGCTTCAGGAGTGCGGCCATCCACTAAAGTTCCCGATAAGCATTCGATCTTTTAACCGGGAATCCTGTTGAATTTCCCGGCTATAACTTTGAAAATTGTTTTCAACTTAAGGTTTAAATGTAAGGTTTATAGCATTAGGCATGAAATTCGAAATATGTGATAATCCGGGTTTATGATGTCTTTAGATGTGGATTCTAATTATTGTATTTTTCATTCCTTTTCTGCAACCGTAAGTGTAATATGTGGCGGTATTCCCGATCTCATTTCTATACGACAACGAAATTATGGATACGCATATTTACTTACGTTGATGACATATGATGTTATTGTGTTTCTATATCGATATGTTATATTTGATCGTCGTGATTGAATAGTCAGGGGTTTTATGTGAGATGAGAGTTTTTCATTTTCATTCATGTAAATTATTGTATGTTATATTCTTATATTGAGACACTTCAGGGTTGAGGTTATTGTCTCCATTCGATATATATTATTTACTTTTCCGCATTAGGATAGACCCAAGGCGGAGAGCATAAGTAACTGGGTTCTAGAGTCTAGTAGGAGGCCATCTCGAAGAGTCGAGACCGGTCGCCTAACTCTAGAATTGGCAGGGTTGCTTGTCGCTCTCGTAGGGGTCTAGGGGTGTGGGCTTGGCTATTCTTCACGACCGTGGATTCCGTGTTTTTCGTTATTGGCTTAATCTAAAACATGGACTTCCTAGTATATCCTATATTTCATATATCTGAATCTGTCGTGCTGTGATGTGATGTGATCATATAACTGCACGAGACGAATGCTGCTTATATATATGATATATTAGTGACCATGACGGCTTATAGTTTGTTGACCTCCATCATGGTCATAGGTTGTTAGGGGTAATAACCATTATCGGGAATTTCAAGTGTTGAAATTTGCAATGAGATTGCATACCTTCTATGTGATATGTGGATTCCGATACGCACTTCCAGTAAGCGTTACTCCTGGAAGAGTTTTCCACTTTATAATTAGCTAATCTAGTAGGTGTCTAGAAAGGTGTTAACGGGATTATTCCCCAGCGGAAATGTGGTTATTTAATTAGTTCCATGCGAAAGCACATGGAGACACCCTTGGAGTACCAACACCAGTCTGGTTGACAGATTAGCGAACTTGTAAGGTGTAATTAATCCCGGCTAATCTTAACTTTTAGGGTTTGAAGGAAAATTTGATAAAAAAAGTGGGAGCCATCCTGATTAAATAAGATTATAACCAATCTAATCTTGTAATAGCATACGCTAAAGTGTTTTCTTCTCTCTCTCTCTCTCCAAGTAGCGACCATGTCACGCCTTAATCAAGAAAATAATATGAATGTATTGACTGAACCCACTTATTTTACTCGGCTGGGGAACGTTGGTTCCCTCTATCTTATGACAGCTGTCATAAGTCTGGGTAAGAGATAAGGGAATGCAAGGATTTCCAGGCAACCCTAATGAAGAAGAAGCATTTTGATGCATTTTCTTTAGCTGTGTTAGTTATTGAGAACTGTTTCTCAGTTTGCTATATGTCCTGGGTATTAGATACCGGATCAGAATCCCACATTTGTAATCTGTTACAAGAGTTAAAGAAAAGTAGAGAACTGGGAAAAGGGTGATATGTTTCTTAGAGTAGGGAATGGATCAATTGTTGCCGCCGAAGCTGTCGGCGAATATCACCTTGTATTGCCAACTGATTATATATTGATTTTGAACGACTGTTATTTCATACCGTCTATGATGTGTAATATAATATACGTATATTTATTAGATAAAGATGGATATAACTTTGCATTGGAGAAAAATGTTATGAACACTTTCCTAAATCAAGTGTTGATTGGGTTTGGTACGGTTTGTAATGGTTTATATGTTCTAAATAAAAATACAGTTCTAAATATACAAAACACTCACAAGAGGGAAAGTTCATAAATGAACGAAGTTTTCTTGTGGCACTGTAGACTTGGTCATATCAATGCGACTAGATTAGCTATGTTTCATAAAGATGGATATTTGAATCCGTTTGAATTACATCTTATGAAACTTGTCAATCATGACTCAAAGGAAAGATGATTAAAACTCCGTTTACGGGACACGGAGCAAGAGCTATTGAATTCTCGGGACCGATACATAGTGATTTATGTGGTCCTATATCTATACATGCCAGGAATGGTTTCTCATACTTCATTACATTCACAGATGATCTCTTAAGATTCGGACATGTGTTCCTGTTGAAACACAAATTTGAAAATTTTGAGAAATTCAAGGAATATAAGAGTGAAGTAGAGAACCGGACGGGTAAAAGTTTCAAAATCCTTGATCCGATCGAGGAGGTGAAAACTTAAGCACGAAATTCCGAGATTATCTAAAAGATAATGGGATTCTCTCTCAGCTTACTCCTCCATATACACCACAGCACAATGGTGTATCGGAGCAGAGGAATCGGACCTTATTAGATATGGTGCGCTTTATGATGAGTATTGCTATGTTACCTTTTTCCTTTTGGGGATTTGCGCTTGAAACAAATGCTTATATATTGAATAGGGTTCCTACCAAGTTTGCGCCTACCACTCCATATGAGATATGGGATAGGAAAAGGCCATGTCTTAATTTCATTAAGATATGGGGTTGTCCGGCTTATGTTAAAAAGCAAAATCCGGAAAAACTCGAGGCAATGTCTGTTTTATGTAAGTTTGTTGGATATCCAAAACATTCGCAGGGGCATATCTTCAACCACACCGAGGAACATAAGGTGTTTGTTGCTCAGCACACTACTTTTTTGGAAAAGAAATTTCTTGCAAAAGAAATTAGTCGGAGCACGGTAGAGCAAGAAGAAGTTCCAGATACATAAACTATAACTGATAATTTGGTAGAACCGGATGATTCAATAGTCCCCAACGAATCTCAGCCACTTCGCAGATCTAGTAGGGTTTCTCACCCACCTAAGAGATACTACGGTTTCTGTTAGTGATATATGCTCTAGAGGCCATTATTGTATCATACTAGTTTGTATATTACTTAATGGAAGCTTTGGATATTTACAGTTGTATTAACAGTCTTTCTCAAAATGGTAGTATGCTACCTGGTTTGATTCTACCTCAATATGTGCATGTGTTTCTTTCAGCATTTCGCTTATACATATTGGTAGAGCCCTTAGGATCTTTGCTTGATTACCAGCGTTATGATGGCAGTCACACTAGTGGGGGATGGGTAGTCTATAAGCACATCCTTATACGGGTCCCTAGTCATAGGATTATCGAGACGGGGCATCGATACTCTAGAGTAGACTAGTGTATACGCTTCTCATCCCAGCAAGGGAGATGGTCTGTCCCACAGCCATTAGTACGTCGTACTGGAGATAGTATGCAGGTGCTCATTAGGTTATGAGTACACTGGACAGGACTCGTAGGGGACTGTTGGTGGGTATTATACCTATCGTCGGGTAGCATTTCCCAGGTGACATGAGTACAGCTTAGTCTGTTGACTTTACATAGCTACTTCGCCTCGAGTGTGTTCCCACTGTTCTTAGATTACAACCCTACTACGGCTCAAAGGAGTCATTGAAAAAGGTAGTAGTTGGGTGCAGTGCCGAATCACTTGGAGGCAGTGGCGGTTAGATAGGATTCGTCTCTCCCGATATTGGGGGTAGATATAGCGCTGTATTCGGAAAGCCATTATACAAAGTCCCTGGTCAGGGAAAGCGAGATTTACTGGTAGGTACTCCAATAGTTTCTCAGGGTGTTTAGGGCTACACTCTGGCACAAATTATTACGCTATTAGGGGTCTGACGATTACCGCCCCCTAGGCCCGATATGCGATACTCTTAGAAGAACAGACTGGACTGTACGGAGATTGTCACAGATAGGCTCAGTAGAAGTTCGGATGAGTTTACTCATCGGCCTTCTTATCGATAGATACCTGGGTAGCCATTACGTGCAGCTAGTACCGCTGATGTGCTTGTGGTTAAACCCTCTGTCAACGTACTGTCGAGTCTTTATAGTCCCACACAATGGGTTTTCCTGCATCGGGCAAAAGATGTAAAGGTCGTATGGTTTTACGACGGGGTTCGAACACATACGTGTACTTGTGCACGTATGATGTTCAGGAGGATAATACTAGTGGGCTTTGGTTTAAGCCAGATTTTAGTATTATATTGTTGGATTATTTTCGTCTCTAGGTATTCGTATTCTTCGGAATGCGGATACGTGTATGTATATACGGATGTGGGGCATTCTCGTAATTTACTCGGGATTGTTTCTAGAAGAAGACACCTCATTAGGGTTTTAATCTTTTTGGTTAAATGATTAATGAGGTGGAGGAAATGAGGTGGAGATTTACATTGAATGTGGTATGGCTCTTTGGTGACTCATGGTGTGACTCATGCCATGACTCACTATGTGATAATTGAGCATGCTAGATATTTTTTCAAGCATGCTTGATATTTTGTGGGTGCATTATTGTATGCTTGATATATTATTCATCATAAATGAGAAGCTATCTTCATTCTATTTTATCCCACACTCTCTTTTCCTCAAGCTTCTTCTTCTTCCTCTGAACCCTAAATGTCTCATGACTTGAGAAACCTAGGGTATTAAGAGACAAAGTAATCCATCTACACTCTCTACATCCTCTAGGCCATCTAGTTTACCAAACTAGGTGACCCAGTTACCTCGGATTTGAGGTTGGAGCTCGGACTATAGACTCTCGGATGGATCGTCTTTGACTCGAGGAGGCCGACGAGGAGGCATCGATCCGTTACGATCTTCGGAGATTATGACGTGGAGGAGGAAAGTAAAGAAGACCCGAAAGACATGTAACGTGAGATATAACTTCCTATCCGAGTAGTTAACCCCACACAGTAGTTGGTTAGCTAGTGTTTAGCATCGATCCTGGAGTTCAAGTCGGTGTTGCGAGCTTTGAAATATCGTTTTTTTAAATATTCCGCCTCCCCGCAAACCCGCGGGGTGCGCGACATCGACATACAGTAGTATCAGAGCCTACTAAACCTTAGGACAACGTGCAAAAGTAGAAAACCGAAATAACTCTGAAACATCGAAACAAAAGTTCAAGTTTCTGTCAAATTTTCCGGAGGCTCTAAATTTTTTTTAAACAATTGCAGAGTGCTCATTTAGTTGTGATATGAACAAACATAAAAAACGAGGCAATTCCACCGGTTTTTGGCCGGCCACATTTGATAAAAAACCAACCGTAGCGATTTTATGAAGTTGGATTACATCGAGTATTGGTGTCTGTTCTGATTTTGCCAATTTTGATTATACTATTAATTCTCTGCTGTGGCAATACGGAGTGTTTCGAAGTCGCAGTTTTAACGTCGTTCAAAGTTTCAAGTTGTGATATATGTGTTCGTAAACTTTCGCTAATTGCTATATGTCGGTTAGTTGGGGATTGCACATATCTGTGATGTTATTGTGGTTTGTGTATATGAACTTTATTGGATCGTCGTGGATGAATAGCCGGGGATGTGAGATGAGAGTTTTCATTCTTTCATTCGATGTAAAAATTGTAAAGTGATGTAATATTATTTTGCGGGGCACATCCGGGTTGAGGTTGTAGCCATCGTTGTATTATTTCTTTTAATGTTTTGTGCTCCTAAGATAGACCCAAGGTGGGGTGCAAAAACTACCGGGTTCTTTGAAGTGCCGAGTGGCCTACTCACTTTGCTGAGGGAGGTTGCTTCACTTCGGAAATTTGGCACGTAGTTTACCGCACCCGTAGAGGGCTGGGGTGGGGTTTGGCTATTCATCACGACCGTCGAATCGATTTTTCATTACAGGCTTAAACGAAACGCGGAATTCCTATTATATCCAATATGTTCATCTGTGATCTGGAATGCCTATTATTACGTGAGATGAATGTATATATCTATATATGATATCTAGTAGACGTTGCTTATATTTTGCATCCGCGCTAGTCCAGCCCCCGCTCTGGCGTTAGTTAAGTAACCTAACGGTGTTAGACGGGGCCTAGTGGCGAATGCGGATGGCATAAGCATATGTGGTATTTTCGTTTCTCTCTGTGATGATAGGTGTAAATGATGGGACTGCATTAAATTAATGCAAAGCAAAGAAACCAAAGTTGAATCGTTGGAACACTTTTAAAATGCAGAGCTTAAACCACTTCTTTAAAATCTATCATGGTTCTTTCGATTATATCAAGTTCACTACGTTCACGGTTTTGCCAAAACCATTCGTAGCCCTCCGTCATTTCATATGAATATTCATTAGTATTCAAGCTATGTTTGTTGACCATTTCCAAGGCATAGTGATTGGTAGCTGCTGGGTATTCATATGTAGCATAGATAGATGCGTTGGTTTAGGACAGTCGTACTGCTTTGTTGGCCTTCGTCAAGGGTATGTACGGGTGGGTTCAAATTAACTTGGACAATGACGGGTAGAACTTGACATGTGACTTATGATTTGTTGGCCTTCGTCATGGTCATAGGAGCATGGGGTAAAAATCCACATCCGGAGTTTCTAAAGATACTAAAATTTGCTAGTGTTGCATACCATTTGGAATGTGATAATTTTGGTAGGATTCCTTCAGGATGATCACACAATGATATTTGGATCCCGATCCTACTGTGTGTATCCTCTACTCCTCGAGAGATTTTTTCACTAAATCATCAATGCTATAAACCAAGTAGGTGTCTAGAACGGTGTTAGCGGGGCCACGCCTCCAGGGAAAAGACGTTATTTAATTAAGGAACTTCGCGAAAGCATTGTAAAACCTCCCTCGAAGTACCGACACTAGCCTGACTGAAAGGTTAAGCAAGTATTGTAGGGTGAGATTAATCCTGACTAATTCTTTTTTTATGGTTTGAGGAAGGATTCGAGATACAGTGGGAGCCATCCTGTTTAGATAAACTAAAAAACAATCTAAACTTGCAAGAGCATCATGCTAAAGTGTTTCTTCTCTCTCTCCTAATTGCAGCGGCCAGGTGACCAAGATTAGGTTACAGCTAGATAATAAAATGTTTAAGTTAGATTATATTGATTGGCAAAGGTTTGTCCAGATGTCCATTACCTACGACAAGATGGACCACCTAATTACTACTCAAACCCCCACTGTCCCAGGTCCAGATTCAACCTTCGCGGATAATGATATCCGTAAGATATCGGAAAAAGACAGTGCGAATGCCAAGTGCCTCATGTTGGCCTCAGTAGATGGTGTAAACCATAGGGAGCACGAGAAGATGGACTTAGTTTCCATCTTCTTCAATAACAAAGATTTATATGGAGAGTAATCTCGTATCGCAAGATATGAGACCTCAAAAGAATTGCTTCAAGCGAGGTTGGGTATCGTGTCATCTGTAGGGGACAACGCCCTTACGATGACTAGCTATATTAATGAGCTCACGGACCTGGAGACCACATTGGAGAACGAGTCATATGCTGACTTGATTCTACAGTCCTTACCTTCTACTTACGCCCAGGGGAGGAAAGTTATACTTCCAGTTGAGGGCACCCAGAAGGAAACCAGGGAGACACCTGCTCTGCTTATTGGGGAATCTTCCTCTTTTGGATCCAAGGCAAAAGCCAAAGGTAAAAAGAAGAAGACCTTCACAAAGCCGATAGGCGGTGTCATTAAGGTAGAGGGACAGAGAAGGGCAAAAGTTTTGGGGCTAACAGTAGGGAAGGAGGGTTGTTCCTATTGTCACGAGAAAGGGCATTGGCAGAAGGAATGCAGGGCTTGGAAAGCTAGAATCCAGGATACGAAGCACATTGTGGCTTCGAATTCACGTGTGTTTGTGATTGAAAACTGTACGTCAATTAACTCTACTCCTGGGTACTAGATACCGGATCAGGATCTTATATCCGTAATTCATTACAGGCTTTGAGAAATCATAGAGTTATCAAAGCATGTGATATGACTCTCAGGGTTGCTAACGGAATGAGCGTGGACGCTGAATCCGTAGGGGAATATCACCTAGGATTGACAAGTGGGCAAATATTGATTCTATGTAACTATTTGTATGTACTTAGTCTGGCTTGTAATATCATATCTGTTTCTTTACTTTCTAAATAAGGATATGATTTTACATTTGTAAGCGATGTATTACACATCTACCTAAATCAAAATTTGATTGGGTCAGGTATATTAGATAACGGAATATACGTATTAAATCAAGCTCAGGTTTTCAGTATCTAGAACACACTTAAAAGAAAGTATACGGAATTAAATCAGGATTTCTTATGGCATAGTAGACTGGGTCACATCAATGAAACACGGTAGATGAAGTTAAATAGCGAGGGATATTTGGATCCGTTCGAATATCAGTCTTATGCAACATGTCAATCTTGTCTCATAGGAAAGATGACAAAGACTCCGTTCACTGGACACGGAGTAAGAGGGAGCTCGCTCTTGGGACTCATACACAGCGATGTGTGTGGTCCAATGTCTACACATGCATGAAGTGGTTATTCCTATTTCATTACTTTTACGGATGATTTCTCTAGGTATGGACATGTCTTCTTGATGAAACATAAATCCGAGGCCTTTGAGAAATTCGGGGAATATAAGAATGAAGTGGAAAAACAAACAGGCAAAAGTATCAAGACACTGAGATCTGATCGAGGTGGTGAATACTTAAGTGCCGACTTCCTGGGCAACTTAAAGGAGAATGGAATTCTCTCTTAACTTACTCCTCCATACACACCTCAGCACAACGGTGTATCGGAAAGGCGGAACAGAACCCTATTGGATATGGTTCGTTCCATGATGAGTAATGCTGAGTTACTGCGATCCTTCTGGGGCTATGCACTAGAATCAGCTGCATATCTTTTAAACAAGGTTCCTACTAAGTCAGTGCCTACCACACCATATCAGATGTGGAGTGGGAAAAAAACCCTATCTTAAGTACCTTAATACATGGGGATGTCCAGCTTTTGTAAAAAAGAAGCATGGGGACAAGCTCGAGGCACACTCAGTACTGTGTAAGTTTGTGGGATACCCAAAGAACTCCAGGGGGTATCTTTTCTATTACGCAGAGGAACAAAAAGTCTTTGTTTCTCAGCATGCACACTTCTTGGAAACTGAATTTTTAGAAAATCAGATAAGTTGGAGCGTAATAAAACTGGAAGAAATTCCAGAACCACAAACTATTACTGAAAGCATGGTGGAACTAGAAGTTTCGAAAGAACCGGACATTCCCACGCCACTCCGTAGAACTAGTAGGCAGTCTCATCTGCCAGAGAGATACTACAGTTTTCTCATAGACGCGGATCGAGAGGATTACATCACCGACGATGATGAGCCAACTAGCTTCCAGCAAGCCATTCAGAGCAGAGACTCGGTAAAATGGCTGGATGCAATGCGGATGGAAATGGAGTCCATGTACACCAACAAAGTATGGACTTTGGACTTTGCTTCAGCCGAGAGGCTGCAAATGGATCTTTAGAAAGAAGATTGGTGTAAATGGACAGGTTGAAACCTATAAGGCTAGACTTGTTGCAACGGGTTTTTTTCAAAGACCTGGTTTGGACTATGATGAAACCTTTTCTACAGTGGCTAGACTCAAATCCATTTGAATCCTTCTTGCCATTGCTACCTTCCACGATTATGAGATTTGGCAGATGGACATAAAAACCGCTTTTCTAAATGGAAATTTAGAAGAGTGTGTCTATATGGATCAGCCAGAGCGTTTCATTCAGAGTGGGAGTAGCGGGAAAGTGTGCAAGTTGCTTAAGTCTATTTATGGACTAAAGCAGGCATCGCGGAGTTGGAACATCTGTTTTGATGAGACGGTCAAAGAATTCGACTTTATCAAAAATCCAGATGAACCATGCATTTATAGTAAGATTGTAGGGAGAATGTGGTATTCCTCGTCTTGTACGTGGATGACATTCTCTTGATAGGAAATGATATTCCTATGCTACAATCATTCAAAAGATTCTTTTCATAGAGGTTTTCCATGAAGGACCTGGGTGATGCCTCCTACATTCTTGGGATCCAGATCTATCATGATAGATCTTAATGGATAGTTGGACTTTTACAGTCAAGGTACATCGACACCATACTGAAAATATTTAGTATGGAATATTCAAAGCGATGTAATCTACCGGCTTGTTACGGAATCACCCTCTCCAAAGAGATGTCTCCCAAGGCTGATTTGGATCGGGCTCGCATGTCGATTATACCCTACGCTTCTTCTGTAGGCTCTATAATGTATGCGATATTGTGTACCAGACCAGATGTAGCTTATGCATTGAGCGTTGTAAGCCGGTATCAGTCAAACCTAAGGGTGAAGCACTGGTTAGAAGTAAAGAACATTCTCAAGTACCTGAGAAGGACTAAGGAGATGTACTTGGTGTATGGCGGAAAAAACCTCCAGATCGAGGCATTTTCTAACTCCAGCTTCCAGATGACAAGTATGACTCCAAGTCCATGTCCAAATATGTCTTTACCCTTAATGGAGGGGCGGTCTGTTAGAAGAGCTCCAAGAAGGACACCGTTGCTAACTCGACGATGGAAGCGGAGTATATCGTTGCTTATGACGCCGCGAAAGAAGCAGTCTAGATGAGGAAGTTCCTAACAGAACTTCATGTGGTTCCGTCCATTGTAGATCCAGTACCTCTGTATTGTGACAACATTGACGCTATTGCTTTAGCGAAGGAACCCAGGTCCCATCAGAAGTCCAGACATATCTTCAGGCGGTACTACCTGATCACGAAGATCGTTGATCGCCGGGATATCGAGGAGAAGAGAGTAGTTATGGAGAACAACACTGCAGATCCACTCACCAAGGACATCCCTCAGACACAGTTTGAGAGGCTGAACGAGATGATAGGTCTGCGATATGACAATACATGGCTTTAGTGCAAGTGGGAGATTGTTAGTGATATATGCCCTAGAGGCCATTATTGTATCATACCGGTTTGTATATTACTTAATGTAAGCGTGGCATATTTACAGTTGTATTAACAGTCTTGGTCAAAATTGTAGTAGGCTACCTTGTTTGATTCTACCTCAATATGTGCATGTGTTTCTTTTAGCATATCGCTTATACATATTGGTTGAGCCCTTAGGATCTTTGATTGATTACCAGCGCTATGATGGCAGTCACACTAGTGGTGGATGGGTAGTCTATAAGCACATCCTCATACAGGTCCCTAGTCGTAGGATTATCGAGACGGGGCATCGATACTCCAGAATAGACTAGTGTATACGCTTCTCATCCCAGCAGGGGAGATGGTCTGTCCCACAGCCATTAGTACGTCGTACTGGAGATAGTATTCGTGTGCTCATTGGGTTATGAATACACTGGACATGACTCGTAGGAGACTGCCGGTGGGTATTATACCTATCGTCAGGTAGCAGTTCCCAGGTGACATGAGTACAGCTTAGTCTGTTGAGTTGAAACTGCTACTTCGCCTCGAGTGTGTTCCCGTTGTTC
The DNA here is from genome assembly GCA_030015575.1 of Agapanthus africanus. Classification (NCBI taxonomy): domain Eukaryota; kingdom Viridiplantae; phylum Streptophyta; class Magnoliopsida; order Asparagales; family Amaryllidaceae; genus Agapanthus; species Agapanthus africanus. The sequence continues at coordinate 129,658,092 of JASDDO010000016.1, forward strand.
TTAGAATACTACCCTACCATGGCTCAAAGGAGTCATGCAAAAAGGCAGTAGTTGGGTGCAGTCCTGAATCACTTGGAGGCAGTGGCGGTTAGATAGGATTCATCTCTTCCGGTATTGGGGGTTGATATCGTTCTGTATTTGGAAAGACATTATACAAAGTCCCTGGCCAGGGCAAGCGAGATTTACTGGTAGGTACTCCAGTAGTTTCTCAGGGTGTTTTGGGCGACACTCCGGCACGACTTATTGCGCTATTAGGGGTCTGACGATTACCGCCCCTTAGGCCCGATATGCGATACTCTTAGACGAACATACCGGAATGTACGGAGATTTTCACAGATTGGATCAGTAGGAGTTCGGATGAGTTTACTAATCGGCCTTCTTATCGATAGATACCTGGATAGCCGTTACGTGCAGCTAGTACCGCTGACGTGCTTATGGTTAAACCCACTGCCAGCGTACTGTCGGGTCTATAGAGTCCCACACAGAGGGTGTCCCTGCATCGGGCAAATGATGTAGAGGTTGTATGGTTTTACGACAGGGTTCGAACACATATGTGTACTTGTATACGTATAATGTTCGGGCGGATAATACTGGTGGGCTTTAGTTTAATCCGGATCCTAGTATTATATTGTTGGATTATTTTCGTCTCTTTGTATTCATATTCTTCGGAATGCGGATACAGATATGTATATATGGATGAGGGGCATTCTCGTAATTTACTCGGGATTGTTTCTAGAAGAAGACACCTCATTAGAGTTTTAAACTTTTTAGTTAATAGATTAATGAGGTGGAGAAAATGAGGTGGAGATTTACATTGAATATGGCATGGCTCATTGGTGACTCATGGTGTGACTGATGCCATGACTCACTATGTGATATTGGAGCATGCTACATATTTTGTCAAGCATGCTTGATATTTTGTGGGTTCATTATTGTATGCTTGATATATTATTCATCACAAATGAGAAGCCATCTTCATTCTATTCTATCCTACACTCTCTTTTCCTCAAGCTTCTTCTTCTTCCTCTAAAATGTCTCATGAGTTGAGAAACCTAGGGTATTAAGAGACAAAGTAATCCATCTACACTCTCTACATCCTCTAGGCCATCTAGTTTAGCGAACTAGGTGCCCTATTTACCTCGGATTTATGGTTGGAGCTAGTACTATAGACTCTCGGGTGGATTGTCTTTGACTCGAGGAGGCCGACGAGGATGCATCGATCCGTTATGATCCTCGGAGCTTATGATGAGGAGGAGGACAGCAAAGAAGACCCGAAGGACATGTAACGTGAGGTATAACTTCCTATCCGAGTAGCTAACCTCATACAGTATTTTGTTAGCTAGGGTTTAGCATCGATCCTGGAGTTCAAGTCGGTGTTGCGAGCTTTGAAAAATCGTTTTCTAAATATTCCGCCTCACCGCGAACCCGCGGGGTGCGCGACATCGATTTACAGTTTCCTTATAGACAGTGCGAGCGAGGATTGCATCATGGAAAATGATGACCCAACTAGTTTCGAGCAGGCTATCACAAGTAGGGACTCCTTAAAATGGCTTGATGCTATGCAATCTGAGATGGAATCCATGTACACCAACAAAGTATGGACTTTGAAGGTTTCTCCTGAAGGGGTAAAACCCATTGGGAGCAAGTGGATCTTCAAGAAGACGATTGGTGTAGATGGAAAGGTTGAAAAATTCAAAGCTAGACTTGTAGCAAAAGGTTTTCGTCAATGACCAGATGTCGACTTTGACGAGACCTTTTCTCTAGTGGCTATGCTTAAGTCCATCAGGATCCTACTTTCCATTGCTGCATACCATGACTATGAAATCTGGCAGATGGACGTCAAGACCGCTTTTCTAAATGGTGATTTAGAAGAGAGAGTGTATATGACACAGCCAGAGGGCTTCATAGACAGTGGGAGTAGCGGAAAGGTGTGCTAGCTTCTTAAATCAATCTACGGATTAAAATAGGCATCGCGGAGCTGGAACATCTGTTTTGATGTAGCAGTCAAAGATTTTGACTTCATTAAAAATGTAGATGAACCCTGTATATATTAAAAGGTAGTAGAGAGTAAGGTTGTCTTCCTCATATTGTAAGTGTATGACATACTCTTGATAGGAAAGGATGTTCCTATGCTGCACTCGGTCAAACTCTTCATATCACAAAAGTTCTTCATGAAAGATCTCAGTGATGCCTCCTACATCCCGGTGATAAAGATCTATAGGGATAGATCTAAAAGGATGATGGGATTGTCCCAATCCAGATACATAGACATCATACTAAAGAGATTTAGTATGGAAGATTCCAAGTGTGGTAACTTACCCGCTTGCTCAGGAATCACTCTCTCCAAAGAGATGTCTTCCAAGACTGATTTGGAGGGGGTTCGCTTGAACGTGATACCCCATACTTTTGCAGTTGAGTTTATCATGCACGCGATGTTATGCACTAGTCCGGATGTAGCTTATGCACTTAGTATGGTAAGTAGGTATCAATCAGACCCAGGGGAGAAGCACTGGATAGCTGTGAAGAACATTCTTAAGCACTTGCGAAGGACTAAAGATATATTCTTGGTGTACGGTAACGGAGAACTCTAAGGATGACAACAAGTCTGTCTCGGGCTTTGTCTTCACCTTCAATGGACGTGCGGTATGTTGGAAGAGTTCCAAGAAAGATACTGTTGCAAACTCGACGATGGAGGCTGAATACATCGTTACCAACAATGCTGCTAAAGAGGCTGTCTGGAGGAAACAGTTCATCCCTGAACTTAGTTTGGTTCCATCCATTGTTGATCCAATACCTTTGTATTCCGATAACAATGGAGCTATGGCTTTGGCCAAGGAACCCCGATCCTATCAGCGATCCATACATATTCTGAGGCGGTATCACCTGATCCCGGAGATAGTTGATCACCGCGAGATCAAGATCAGGAGAGTTTACATGAAGGATAACACGGTGGATCCACTCACGAAGGCCCTTCCCAAGAAACAGTTCGAGAGACTTTTTAAGATGTTGGGTATGCGATACTACAACAACTGGTCTTAGTGCAAATGGGAGATTGTTAGGAATATGTATGTCCTAGAGGCCATTATTGTATATTATAGTGGATGCTTGGACACACACACACACACACACACACACACATATATGACTTTCTTGCTCAACATGATAGTATACTATCTGGTTACTCTTTATCTTAACTTGTATATTTTTTCTAGTTTACTATTTCACTAATACATGTTGATAAAACCCTTATTCTAACATTTCAGAAAATAAAATATTATTTTTGGGAATTTAAACAATTAAAATAATAAATATTATGAATATTTTAATGTATGGAGATTAGTTTTAAAGAAATGGTATAAGTATATACCGATAGTTTGGAAAATTTATAAGAATTATTAATTTTGAAAGTGTTTAGTTGATTTAGACAACTTATAAATCATTATATAATTATTTGTATACGAGTTTAATACTAAACACGATTAGCATTTCACTAATTATACATTAATCCGGTTATGTGCATGATATGCACCATAACATATCATAAACACTTGTTATATTTTAAATGAACCATGTTTTATTTCCTTTACATATGGTATTTGTTGTATGAAATAAAAAGAAAAGAAAAAGAAAATAGATGAGAGAGTGTGTGTGATGGGACAAGTATCATGGTGAGAGAGAGAGAGAGGGAGGGAGAATGTGAAGGCTCTAGATCCTTCATGACTTTGACCATAGCTCCTTATCCTTCATCACTTCATTCTTCTCCTTCATCTTATCCTCCATCATTCTCTTCCTCTGCCACCCATGACCACCCCAAAAAACCACCTCAAATCACCATGTCACCATCACTAAAATTGTGCACAAGCTCACTACAAGCATGGTGGACCAAACAAGTCAAGATTTTGAGCACTTGGGGCAACTCAAGAAAATTCTTGAGTTGCCAAATTAGGTATAATTTCACACCTTTAGTTAAGATGTTACCTTCTTTTGTATCCTATAGTGTTTAGAGTTAAATTCGTATAGTTTAGTGATCTTTGAAAATTCCAAGATGAGGATTTGAGGATTTTAACGAGTTGTGATGGTGATATTGAGTGTAATTGGTAACCACAACCTCTGTAGTACCAATATAATGGACCAAACCAAAGATTAAGACCCTAAAATTTTAGTTTAGAATTTCCCGTATCGGTTTTGTGAAAATTGTGAGGACTACAGGATATCTGGTGCAATCTGAGATCTTTATAGGAAAATTAAACAACCTCAGAGACTTAGTTGGACCACTAGGAGACCACAACCAGAAGACGAACCCATTTTACCCACTTAAATCCGGCGGCGCCGGCCATTTTGAGAGTCTCGCCGGACTGGAGATGGGCAACAGTGCTAGGATTTTTCCAGTAACTACTACACCTTGTATAATAAACCACTGTATTGTTAGTTTTGACTCATTTTACCAGAAGAAAAATATGGGAGCATTTAGTATTGATTTTAACTATGTTTTTCCGATTTCAAAAACTTGGTTTTTGGTGTATGAATGAGGATTTGGTCGTTGGACGTTTGTATGTCAACGATGAGTGTTTTATGATTGTTTTCGCATGAGTAGGCTATAGGTTCTAACCTATAGGAACCTCGCGTGTTGTGTCGGCTTTTGAATCAGATATTTGATGCATTACGATATGTTGCGATATGTAGGTACCTCCTCATGGACATCGTACGACAAGGGAGATCGTGGCGTCATCGCCTTTGGCAAGCGAGGATCAAGGTGAGTAGATGTGTATCTACGAGAGAAGTCGGGTGGATGGCATATAGCACCCACGCAACCATAGAATAGGGTATTACTATATTAGTAAATTTGGATGCGATATCTGGATACTTATCCAATAGGGTATTTAGAAGACCTTAGGTTGATTTAGGAAGACCTATCTATAGGATGATTACCTTGATGGCGAATCGCAGGTTATATGTAGTCACACACGCGCGTGCGCGCACACACACACTTGATTTTGTGTGTATATGTGTATATATATAGGTGTGTATGTGTATATATATATATATACATATACACTGGTGATGAGGATAGTATATGATATATCGAGATGAGTCGATGAGATCAGGCATGATTCCGTGAGATTTGATATGTGATCGAGCCGTGATATGATATTATAAGGATCGTTGGGCGATATGTATTCAAACATGTAGCATGTAACATATGACTTTGTGAGATATTAGGTTGTACGAGACCTTAGATCCGTACCCCTGATCATGATATTGTACGATAATGAAACTGCACGAATGATGATATATTTATGATATTTGACCCATACCCTCGATTTGAGGATGTCGTACGATGGATATTACCGTACTAGGCCTATATGATGATTGATAAGCACTCTTGACTCGAGGATACCGTACGATAGCTATTAGCGTACATGACGATATGAGGCTGGATCGCCGACTATTAGATATATCGACTAGGATAAGTATAGTCTTCCATTACTTGACCCAGGATTTATTTTAGCCTTTTAGTTAGTTTCTTAATTTGGTAAGTAGATGTTAGAAGATAGTTCGATTCATACCTATTTTCAAAACTAGCGAATCGTCGGTATTTTCAAATGGGCAATTGAGAGATGCTACGGATTTTCAAACTGACATTTCTTTTCTCAAAACATCGTAGCCCCTACTTTTCTAAAAATAAGGATTCGTGTTATTTTAAATACTATAACTGTATAGCTCGTATATAGTTATATAGTAGATAATGCTATTGTTTTAAATATTTACTTATGTTGTACTCATACTGTTTTCATCACATAGTAGATATATTTATGTGTTTCCATTACTTGTTGGATATCGACTGCTAGGACACCTGCACCATTACCGATGATGCGCATGTTGCACGTACACTTGCTTGTCGGCTCACACACATCATCATCGGTAATTGCCATGCCGCGTACACTTTAGAAAACGTTATTTCATTGGTATAACCTGCTAGCTGGTAGTTTCAACACATTATTAGTATGCCTTCTCTCATATACTAGTTTACATATTGCATTCCTTGCTTAGTTACCCCATGCATTTATATATTCATTCTGTTATGTACTATTGTGAGGATTTATGCCGATATTCACTGTTCATAGTCTCGTGATTTTAAGATTTCGGATATTTCATGAGATTTCTGGATTTGGGAAACCGCATATGAATTTTTATAAACTTATAATCATTTTAATAGAGAATGATGTGGTTTTCCTTGATACGATATTTCGTGTCCACCATGATGTTTTCTCGGTTCTGAGCTTGGTTTTCGAGACCCGATTCGATAAGTAGGATGAACCGTCTACGGGTACATGGTGGACCTGGTAAGGTACCCCGGGGTGAGGGTGTTTTTGTGGGGATTACGATGAGCCTGGCAGGGGAGCACTACCTATCAGTGATATTTTGGCGCGACGGATATCCGGAGAATACCGACCATAGTCATGAGATTATATGATATGGGCCGATCCGGAGTGACGAAGCCCATGGGTCGATCCGGATTGACGGAGCCTGAGATTTATGAGGATTTATGTGTCGATGCTGGACATGGGTTTTCATGATGTTTCGAGTGTCGGTAATGGACACTCAGGCTTTATCGTGATTTATGTGTTGTTGCTGGACACACGTTGGATGATGCATTCATACATGATACCATGACATGCTATTACTTATGTCATAGACACGAGTACCTTAGTATCACTTATATGCTATTGTTACCCTTGCTTTTATTCAATGTCAGTTTATTATTATTTATTTTATGGTACCATTTGACCTAGGAGATATGTGATTTCTACTCGGTGATGTCTTCTACTCACGAGTTGGCAACTCACCCTCGTTGTGCCACAGTTTCTTACAGGTTTAGTCGTACAGGTTCCGTTTCGGCTTGATGGCACACAATTCCCTTCCGGGTGATTGCTTTGTAGGTGGGATACATTGCTTCGTGACCACCATTTTCCTGCTTATATATATATATATATTATTTCAGTTGTATCTAGTTAAAAACTCCATCAACCAGACTTGTATATTTAGTAGACTTAGAAAATCACAATTGTATATTCTTTCGGCCATAGAGTCGCGATCTTGTATTCATGATTGTTTGGATTTCTTTCTTGTTGATACTTTGGTGTTCTTGCTGGTTTTGATCCTCGCCCTTCGGCATTGTATATTTACATTATTGCGTGGTTGTTTCTGCTAATTGGCGATGAGCTACCTCCCGCTTGGGGATGCCTTATATTATGTTGTTTGTACCATTTTCAGGTTAAGTTTTACAAGGGAGGTGTTGCCTGAATTTTCATTGACGAAAATATTTTCAAGTTAAATATAAACATTGTGTTTTCATATACTATTATCTATGTTTTATAGAAAGAACTTGATTACAGTAACTTTATTTCAAAACAGCACCTCCATTAATTTCCCTAAAAATGTTTAGATTTCTGGGCTTTTAGCTTACTTGAATTATGTGGGGTCCTATAGACTTCACATGATTCAAGTGCCAGTCACGCGCCTTTCCGGGTTGTGACACTGATCAGTCGAAAATATTGCATTTTTAACACGTCAATTTCCTTACGCTTTGCAATCATCTAAAGGTGTTCGGTATGAATATAGCACATATTAGCAATTTGTCTGTAAAATACCAAATAACATGTGTTGTACATTATAACCGGTATTTTGAGGGAAATTGAGTGTTTATTATTGCACGCATGATCTTTGTATATCGAAACACTTGTCTCGAGATTGTGTGCAGGAAATTCTCCAAGTAAAGAGCCGGAATCATAAAAAGTGCTGATAAAAATACGCCTAGTCCAAGACTTGTGATCTGGTAGTGAACAAGAAAGTATAAAAATATTCCAGATATAAAATAAGTCCCCAAGGATCAACACTAATTCAGCCTGGAAGTTTCATGCAGCAATTCTACCAAACGACCGCGGATCCGCGGCGGAATAGGCCGATCCGCCGCGGATCCGCGGCCACGTTGACATATCATCGGCAGATTACTATTCCCGAGGTCTCCTTTAAAGATCAAAACTTCTTCAAGACACTTCAGTTTCCAGAGATCTCCAGAAGCTTCTCTTCTAACAGCCAAGTTTCTTGTGCAAGCCTAATACCTATCAAGCTTCTCAAGCAAGCTAGCTAACTACCTTAATCATGAAGCTTCTTCTCATAACAACCAAGCTTCGCTTGTAAGCTACACAACTAACTCAATCTAGAAGCTTCCACTCAACTACCAATCTTGCAAAGGAAGCTAAACCTAGCTTAGCTTCAAAAGGAAGCTAGATCAAGCTTCTAGGGGAAGCTAAAGGAGAAGACTATATAAAGGGACCCAAGGCCTCATTACAAAGGTTGTTGGTTGTTGTTCGGTAATTGATTAGTTGTAGCAAGATCCAAATCAAAAATCCACACAAATTGAGTGACACAATTTGATCCAAATCAAGATCATTGAGTACCGACTCAAAGCAAGCATCCACATGCCTTTTTGAAGGAACGCCGATCCTCATCCGAGCAAGAGATCCACGAAATCCGCGACTCGAGAGATCGATGCGAAGCTAAATTCGACGATCTAGTTCTCTCCTCAATTCTTTTAGTCTTTAAGCGAATTGTAACGAAACATCGAATAATAAAAGGTGAAAATTCTTGATCTTGATTTTCTTTACATTTGAGCATTATGAAGAGTTATCGATTCTTGATTGTTATCTTTTTCATGATGTTCAAGTAAAAACTCCGCTTGTGGAGGAATCGAGAAAATAGATAAATGATGACTAAATTCTTGAACGATTCTTAAGTCTTATGAGTTTTGTAAAGTTTAGGAAATTGAATCATCGACAACCTAGTTTTGAGAGAGATGCTTTCTTGAATATTTTCGCTCTTAATTAGAGATCAACGATCGATGATTGAATTTCCTAGAGGCTAGAATTTGAATGGTAATTAACGAAAGGACAAGGGATGCCGATGAAGAAACCCTAGTTTCTTTAATAGATCCCTAAACCTCGGTAATAGTTTCTTTAATAGATCCCTAAACCTCGGTAATTGTCATCGATCTAGCAACAAATCATCAATGGATAAGAATTTGTAATCATAATTCTTCATCATCACTATCGATTGGATCGATTCCTACAAGCCTCTTTACAAATCTTGATAATTCATTCGATTTGGATATCACCTTGAATTTTATTGATTCTCGATTCTAGATCTTTAGTTTTTGATGTTTCTTGAAATTAAAATTTACAAATCTTGAATCAATTTTCTTGCAATTTCTTTTACCTTTTCATTTCGAAAAATCTAAAACAAAATCGATCAAAACACACATCTCAGTAGACGATCCGTATTCATTAACGCGCTACATCGACACCGTTATTGATTGCGGTATAAATTTCTTTGATTGTGAACATTTTCCATACACACGAAGAATTATCAATCAAATGGTGCCGTTGTCGGGGATTGTGTGCTAATTTTTTCGTTTTTGTAATTTGAGTTGAAAAATTTATTATTCCAACAGTTTTTAGATCAAAATTCGTAACAAGTGCTTAACGATTCGTTGTGATTTGTTGCAAGGAGATCTGGAATCCGTGGAGCGTGAGGAAAAATTTCCTGAATATTCAAGAGAGTTGAGTGAGAGAACATGAGCTATTGCACAAATTTTTGTGCATTGATCTTTTCTTAGAGCAGCGGAACCGCGGCATTAGAGTGCTTTCTGCGGCGGATCCGCTGTTCTTCAGCTGTTTCACTGTACGAAAATTTTCAGGTATACTTCTTACTTTCTTATCTTCTCCCTGCTCTGCTCCATTAACCAATTTCTGCAGGATTCTTTGCAAAAATTCGCAGCGCCGCAAAAAAAAAATTGTTGCGTGTTTGATCTTGGTTGTTTGCATTTTTAATACGGAAATTAAGGGGCAAAGACCAAATTCAGTTTAGGTGTGGAGTTCATTACCCGTCCTAAGCCCCAAAAATCATGAAATTGCATCCGCATTACCCTCATTAACTAAAAAAATATCTAGACATGACTCTAAGGACCGCCGCGCTCACTTAGGACAGAAGGAGGTCGTGGGTAATCTATTGCTTTTCTGCGTTTCTTTTGTGGTGTCTAGGCAAATGTGTCTAAGGCAAGTGGTTACTTAATTAAGCCCACTACTTACGTAGTGGAGAACCTCCCACTTAACTGGCACTTACCTGGCCACAGGAGAGGCAAAGAGGCAGTAGAGGATTTATGTTACGACTTGTCTTCTGGAAGTCTAGGAGCGGTCTAGAGAACTGACCTAGGTGACCACTAGATTTAGGGTTGCTTGTGCATTGTTTGTGTGAATTTTTCAAAAATCCGTATCTTTTTCAAACCAAACACCAATCTCATCTTTTCCTTAATTAACACAACGATGCCACTTGTGCTAAACCATTTAGTGCATGCTCGGCTGGACACGGGATTCTAGTGCCTGACTTGTCCGCGTTTCTCCTATCGACTCCGAAGTCGGTATTTCTACGTCTACTTTTTCTTTACCCTCCACCACACCCACTTCGATGGACGGTTCTCCATCGAAATTCTTTAACACTAATCTGTCGCCGTCTGCAGGTGCACAGAATCCACCCCGCATCTCTCTCCAAGAGAGATGTTATCCTATGCGAGGTCCTCTTTCGACCCGTCTCACCATTCCACCAGCCAATGGGGACAATTTTGAAATCAAACCCCAATACATCAATTTTCTACCCAAATATCACGGTCTCGAGTCTGAAGATGCATATGTATTTATTACCAAATTTGAAAATGTATGCGCTATGATGGGTACTTCACAGCTTTCTGTGGATGCTATACTTCTACGTCTTCTCCCATTTACTCTGTGCGATATAGACGAGAAGTGGCTTTATAACACAACCGCACATTCTATTTTGAACTGGGACGGATTCGTCGCAGCTTTCCTAAAGAAATTCTACCCCAATCATAAAACAGCTCGAGTTCACAGAGAAATAAATCAATTTACCCAGCTTCCAAATGAACCATTCTATAAGTGTTTTGAACGCTTCAAGGATCTGTTAGTTCAATGTCCACATCAAGGAATTTCCAGATGGGATCTGTGCAGAATAATATATGACGGCATTAATCATACCACAAAACAAACCCTTGAATCCCTGTGTCAAGGAACCTTCATGACTAAAGATGATGGTGAAACCTGGAGATTTTTATAAGATTTCACTGAAAGAACTTTACAGTGGGAGAGTGTAAGTCAACCATCGTCTAGGGGTGCTAATCACCAATCTGATGTTTCCATAGGAGTTAGAGTTGAAATGTCAGCAATGCAAAAGAAACTCGAAGCTATGGAACATAAATTTTTAGCAGCTGCCCTAAATCAGATGTCACTCTCCAAAACTGTCTGTGGATGTTGTTCTGATCCATCACATCTTATGGAAGAATGTCCATTGAATTCTCCGTTTCATTGTCAAGAGCATACCAATGCTTCTTTCCAACAAAGACCTAGAAACGATCCGTATTCTTCCACTTATAATCAGGGTTGGAGGAATCATCCTAACTTTGCTTGGAACCAACAAAAAAATCAAAACACGGTTCCAAATCAAAACAATTTCCAAAGGGCTCCTCCACCACAACAGCAACCACCTCAACTGAGTCAGCACCCCTACCAATCACAAAACTTTCAAAATCCGGTCAAAACACTTGCACCGTATAATCCTTTGCAGTTGACCGGTACTGATGAATCCTCTTCACTCTCACAAACCATGAATTTGCTTCTGACAAATTTCATGTAAGTTTTGGCAAATCTTCAGTCTTCTGTCGATAAAATCCAGAAAAACTCTGACTCCCAAAGTGAGAATATTAAATCGATGGAAGCACAAATTGCCCGTATAAATGCCGAATTGAGTGCTAGAGAAAAATGGAAACTTCCAGCTCAACCTTTACCCAATCCTGGCTATTCACATCATGTGAACGCTATCACCACGTTGAGATCTGGAAGAGTGCTTGACAACCATGTCGGTGAAGAGATTGATACCAATAATGATGAATCAATCGATGATCCCCCAGCTGAGACTTTTCCTTCCACTTCTACTTCTTATTCTGACACCAGTTCGTCTACCCCACCACTTTCTTCCGAGCCTATTCTCCGTTTTCCCCAAGGCTCGCACCCTCAGCATCCTTCTTCTACTCCACCTAGGACGATCCCTACTCCTATTCTGGGATCTTTCCTACCCATAAGATCTTCTCCAATGTTGGACCCCGCTCTTATTGCTAAAGCTCCTTATCCGAATTGGTTAAGGGGAAACAGACCAAGTTCACAAATGGAGAAGATCACTGAAATCTTTAAACAGGTTAACATCAATATCCCTCTCCTATATTCTATACAACAATTCCCCGCTTATGCGAAAATTCTCAAAGACTTGTGCACTAAGAAGAGGAAGACTCAAGTGCCAAAAAAGGTGTTCATGTCAAAGACTGTAGACACAACTTTTCCCCAACAATTACCTAGGAAACGTAAGGATCCTAGATATCCTACTATTTCTATTTCTATTTCTATTGGGGATAAACATATTAACCGTGCTCTACTTGACCTTGGCGCAAGTGTTAACCTGCTTCCTTTCTCAGTTTATGAGCAGCTAGGGTTCGGAGAGTTGAAACCAGCTCACTGCACTCTCCAGATGGCCGACCGATCAATCACCAAATCTAGGGGTGAACTGGAGGATGTGTTGATAAAAATCGGGGAATTTGTATTCCCTGTGGACTTTATTGTACTTGATACACAACCTGTAGCGAACCCATGGAATCAAATTCCGGTGATTCTTGGTCGACCCTTTTTGGCCACTTCCAATGCTATAATCAACTGTCGTAATGGCTCTATGACCCTATCCTTCGGAAAGATGTCAATAGAGCTTAACATATATAAGTTGGGTAGTGTACCCTCCGAACCTACTGCTCAGGTCTGTTCTGTCGAATTAATGGATGTCGACAGCAGCAAATTTGATCAGCCTCATAATACTGATCTAGACTCTTTTCATATGTTGTTGTATGACCCAACTATGTATTGTACACATACGGACTCTTCCACTGAGTTGTCCGGGTCAACATATAACACTGATTATGAATCGTTTTTGGAGTCTGAAGTTCACCCCGTGCTTTTTGATGACATTATTCTTCGGGGTATTGATGAGACTTTTGAGGAAATCTTCGCTGATGAGCTCGCATTTTTAGCAAACACGGGTGTTGAGATGAATCAACTACAAGAAAAAGAAATTGAACCTCCACCCCTTCTTCTGGACAATCATGTGAATGCGAGTAATCCATCATCTCTATCACTGTGTCGTCTCTCCAAATTGAGGCGCAAACCCATTCTTTCACACCACTTATCCCTTCCCCATCTCTTCCCGACTCTATTCATCATATTCTTCCACCAGCCAGTGCTTTTCACGGATAAATTTTTCGAATGGTTGGTGTTGAACTTTGGTCTTTGCAAAGCTTGGCATTGACCAGTAACTTGGACCCCCACTTGTGATTTTAAAAGATTAATATTGTTTAACTCAAGTTTGGGGGATGTAGGTGTATTTTTTGGCTCTTGAACATAATTTGTCCTCAAAATTGTGAGCCAAAAATAAGTTTGGGGGAGGATTTTCACTTTTACTTATTCTTGCCCCCATTAATAATGTCCTCCCAAGCTTACATGTTTTTTGAGCTTTAGCAGAAAGAAACAGCGAGGACACTGTTGAAAACAAGTTTGGCAGAGGTTTGTGCTTATTTACGCATCATTTGCTTCATACTTTGCATAAGCACAAAATATATAATAATAATAAAAAAGTTTGTACATAAATAAGATAATAAAAGATTAGATAGTGAAAAATTACATCCAAAAGATTAGAAAAATTTAAGAAAACCAAGAAAGTTAGAAGTTTTCTTAAACGAAACTAATAATAAGTAGTTATGAGCCGTTGACACAAGGGTTAGTAAGATGAATGAAGTCACTAATCTGAGAATAAAAATAAGTCTGAAAAATAGTTCCTATTCTGGAATCCAAACATTTGAATGTTGATACACTACTATTCGCACTTACACATGTCTTGAAACTCGGGATAGTAGAGGATACCTTGAAATGCTCTTGTCCAAAAGCCACAGTGTGAAGGAAATAATAAATGGAAAACAAAAGATAAAATGTTAAGAAAAAAAAATGAATACTAGTTTTGTTATCACCAAGGCAGCAATAAAAAATATAGCGAGGGTGCTTCATCACCTAGTGCCTTAGACCAACTGGTATGGGAGTAACTGTTAAGCCTTAGGTGGTGCAAGACGAGGAAAATACTAATACACCTAATAAGCAAGCACATGAGTAATCGGTCAGTTAGTACCTCAAGAAGTATCAACGGTCGCAAGAAAAATGTGTGAGCAATTTCATCTAAATATTCATCAAATTAAAAAGTACTGAGCTAGATGGACAAGAGTATGATAGCTTGAATTGAATTCTCCGAGTGTAGGAATGTCTTTTACACACACGTAGGGGTATATGATCAATGTTTGGAAGAAAGATAGGAATGAAGAATAAAGAAGCTGTTTTATTGAGGGATGATGTGATTTCTAACATTTTTTCAAGACTATTAAGATAGGGCTCATGACAACCGAAAAGCTAGTATAGTTGGAAACTCTAATTTTCAAAGTCATTCTTTTACAATTCTTATCATTATATGTAACTTTCACGGTCTTCTTTTTATTATGGGATTTTGTGGGTGCAATCCGCTGAAAACCCTCAGGAGACAACACTCCTACTACTAGGGACACCTAGAAGTTTAAAGGCTCGTTGCACGTGCTCAGTGCAATCGTGTTGCCTACGAAAGAGTTCTAGTTAGTTTTTCTCTTTCTTTTTTTTCTCCTTCTCTTTTTAATAAAACAGTTTGCTCGAGACGACCAAAATTAAGTTTGGAGGAATTTGATCAGTCGAAAATATTGCATTTTTAACACGTCAATTTCTTTTCTCTTTGCAATCATCTAAAGGTGTTTGGTATGAATATAGCACATATTAGCAATTTGTCTGTAAAATACCAAATAACATGTGTTACACATTATAACCGGCATTTTGAGGGAAATTGAGTGTTTATTATTGCACACATGATCTTTGTATATCGAAACACTTGTCTCGAGATTGTGTGCAGGAAATTCTCCAGGTAAAGAGCCGGAATCATAAAAAGTGCTGATAAAAATACGCCAAATCCAAGACTTATGATCTGGCAGTGAACAAGAAAGTATAAAAATATTCCAGATATAAAATAAGTCCCCAAGGATCAGCACTAATTTAGCCTGGAAGTTTCATGCAGCAATTCTACCAAACGGCCGCGGATCCGCGGCCACGTTCACACATCATCGGCAGATTACTATACCCGAGGTCTCTTTTCAAGATCAAAACTTCTTCAAGAAACTTCAGTTTCCAAAGATCTCCAGAAGCTTCTCTTCTAACAGCCAAGCTTCTTGTGCAAGCCTAATACCTATCAAGCTTCTCAAGCAAGCTAGCTAACTACCTTAATCTAGAATCTTCTTCTCATAACAACCAAGCTTCTCTTATAATCTACATAACTAACTCAATCTAGAAGCTTCCACTCAACTACCAAGCTTACAAAGGATGCTAAACCTAGCTTAGCTTCTAAAGGAAGCTAGATCAAGCTTCGAGGGGAAGCTAAAGGAGAAGACTATATAAAGGGACCCAAGGCCTCATTACAAAGGTTGTTGGTTGTTGTTCGGTAATTGATTAGTTGTAGAAAGATCCAAATCAAAAATCCACACAAATTGAGTGACATAATTTGATCCAAATCATGATCATCGAGTACCGACTCAAAGCAAGCATCCACAAGTCTTTTTGAAGTAACGCCGATCATCATCCGAGCAAGAGATCCACGAAGATTCCCGACTCAAGAGATCGATGCGAATCTAAATTCGACGATCTAGTTCTCTCCTCAATTCTTTTAGTCTTTGAGCGAATTGTAACGAAACATCGAATAATAAAAGGTGAAAATTCTTGATCTTGCTTTTCTTTACATTTGAGCATTATGAAGAGTTATCGATTCTGGATTGTTATCTTTTTCATGATGTTCGAGTAAAAACTCCGTTTGTGGAGGAATCGAGAAAATAGATAGATGATGATGACTAAATTCTTGAACGATTCTTAAGTCTTATGAGGTTTGTAAAGTTTAGGAAATTGAATCATCGACAACCTAGTTTTGAGAGAGTTGCTATCTTGAATGTTTTCGCTCTTAATTAGAGATCAACGATCGATGATTGAATTTCCTAGAGGCTAGAATTTGAATGCTAATTAACGAAAGGATAAGGGATGATGATGAAGAAACCCTAGTTTCTTCAATAGATCCCTAAACCACGGTAATTGTCATCGATCTAGCAACAAATCATCAATGGATAAGAATTTGTAATCATAATTCTTTATCATCACTATCGATTGGATCGATTCCTACAAGCCTCTTTACAAATCTTGATAATTCATTCGATTTGGATATCATCTTGAATTTTATTGATTCTCGATTCTAGATCTTTAGTTTTTGATATTTCTTGAAATTAAAATTTACAAATCTTGAATCAATTTTCTTGCAATTTCTTTTACCTTTTCATTTCGACTCATCTAAAACAAAATCGATCAAAACACACATCTCAGTGGACGATCCGTATTCATTAACGCGCTGCATCGACACTGTTAATTGATTGCGGTATAAAATTCTTTGATTGTGAACATTTTCCATACATACGAAGAATTATCAATCAGACACTTAGGATGTTTGCTTGACTACCAAGACTATGATGTAGATCATATTTGCGGGGCTTGTGTAGTCCACATGCATATCCTTGATGTGTTCCTAGTTGAGGGAGTATCGAGACAGGGTATCGATATTCCAGAGTAGACTAGTGTATACGTTTCTTGACCATGTATGGGGCGATGATTGATCCCATAACCATTGGTGTTTGACATCAAAGATTGTATACAGGTTCTCATTAGAGAATGAATACACCGAACGGACTCGCCGAGAACTCGTAGATGGTACCAAACCTATCATCAGATAGCAGTTCTCAGCTGACACTTATACAAGTTAGTCTTTAGACCCGTGATCGTCATAGTGTCTTTTGTGGTTCCCACTATGCTTTGATTTCCTCCCTACTACGGCTCTACTGAGTTATGCAAAAATGTGGTTTTTGGGTACAGTCATGAGTCACATGGAGGCAGTGAGCGATATTAGGGGTTTCGTCTCTCCCGGTATTGGAAGATGATATTGTGCTATGCTCGAGTAGCTATAACAAAAAATCCCTGGCCATGGATGATGAGATTTACTGATAAGTGTTATCAATAGTTTCTCGATTGGTTATAGGCCATACATCGGCATGACTTATCGAGTTATTGGAGTCTCACAATTCCACCATCAGACTCGATATGCGACATATCAGACGAAGAGACCGGTCTGTACAATATGTGTTGCTTATAAGCACTACTGGAGTTTGGACAAGTTTTCTTGTTGATCATTTATTCGTTCAATACCTTGGTAGCCATTCTGTCCAGCTAGTACTGCTGACGGCTTGTGGGTATTTGATGTGATCATTACCTACTGCTAGCGTATTGGCGAGTCTTTAGAGTCCCGCATGTTGGGGTAAAAATTTTCACCCCGGTTGACTGAGTCAAAGTCAAGGTCAACCCCCAAGCTAGGTGGGCCCAAGCCCAGGTCAAGCGGGCCCATGCCCAAGTCGAGCCCGCGGCCAGCCTCCCCATGCCAACAACAAAATCATGTAATAAATAATTTTTATGTAATTTTTTATACATGAATATATGCAAAATGGGCATAAAGCCAATATTTTGTAAGCTCATGGCTTATGTGCAAAAATGAAATGGCACATGAGCCATGGGATGAGAAAAATGCCATTTTTGTAAAGCCAAGGGGCTATATGTAAATATGTAAGCCTATAAAAGGCAACATGATGATGAATAAAAATACTTTTCATTCTCTCAAAAAACCTAGGGTTTGTACCTCTTTCCCCTTTCTGAAGGTTTCAAACCTTTTTCTTTCTTATAAATTAAATCAAGAGTTTTACTCTTCCTTTTCCAAAACTAAATAGTTTTTCACCACAAAACCCATAAAGGGGAACTCAGATCTTCCATTAGATCTCAAAAAGAAGAGATTATAAAATCTCATATCTCTTGATCTTCAAGATCCAGCAACCAGAGGAGAAAGAAGAAGAACCCCTTTCATCAACCCCAAAAAATCTTAGGAGTTTAACTCCACTCTGATTTCTCTTTCGAGAATTTCTGGGGCTAAAAGCCTCTTTTTTCTCGCCGGCGCCCAAGCGCTCAAGCGCCCAGCGCTCCATCGCCAAGCGCCCACGTGCCGACACGTGGAGCGCTCGCGCTTGAGCGCTTCGCGCTCCAGCGCTCGCGCTCGAGCGCTCCGCGCTCCAGCGCTCGCGCTCGAGCGCTCCGCGCTCCAGCGCCCACATGCCGACACGTGGCGCGCCTGCGCTCCGGCGCCTTGCGCTCAAGCACAAAGCGCCCGCGTGCCGACACGTGGCGCGCCTGCGCTCCGGCGCCTTGCGCTCAAGCGCAAAGCACCCGCGTGCCGACATATGGCGCGCCTGCGATCCGGCGCCCGCGTGCCGACACTTGACCTCCAGCCCGCTATCCGCGTGCCGACACTTGACCCTAAAAAAAATCTTCCATCCCAAGAATGCAGAGCATCAACTTCTCTAAGAGCTCCGAAAACAGCTCAGAAGCAAAGACAAGGAGATGGCCAAACTTTACTCCAAAATTGACGACTTGACAAACATCGTCTTGCAGCTCACGGCCCGACTTGCCTTCAGCCGCCCAATCAAGCGCATGGCTCTGCTCGTGAACCGGGAAACGGTGTCCCAATGTAGCCGACGCCTTTTCCATCAGATCGAAAAGTGGGCGAACCGCATGAAAATCAGTTGCATCCTATCTCGGGAAATGTCTTGGCTACCGATGACAGTAGCCCGCTAACTCAAGATCAAATCATGGATTTTGTTACCAGCAAAGTCAAAACACTGGTAGCCGAAGCTGAAGCGCAAAAAGATATTAACAGTATCGGGAAACCATATCCTGCTCAATATGATCTGGTAGAATTTCCTAGCGGCTATGTCATCCCTAAATTCGGAAGATTCGATGGGACGGGAAATGCGAATCAGCACATCGCCCACTTCAAAGCCTCATGCGGGAATACTGGGGGCAACGATGCGTTTCTACTCCGCCAGTTCGTTAATAGCTTGACCGATGTTTCTTTCGACTGGTACGCGAGCATACCGGATGGCTCTGTTACTACTTTCGTCCAAATGGAATCTTTGTTTCGACAAAGGTTCATGAGCGTCAGCGATAGGATCACCACTGCCGAGCTCGTAAGGACCAAGCCTAAGAACAACGAAAGCAGCACGGATTTTATAACTCGATGGCGCAATCTCTCCGTCAAATGCGAACAGCCGATAGAGTAGGACCAATCTGTCAGTCTTCTCGTCGGAAACTCAACAAATGGATGGCCCCGTTTCTATGCACCGCGGTTCTCAAAACATTCCAAGAGCTGACCAGGAAAGTCCAGATGTTGGAACGCTCAAAGTAGGAGTCCTCCTCTGACTCCCAAAATAACAATAGGTCCTGCAGAAACCGAAAGGACGATAATCGCAAAGGCGGAAATCCCGATAATTCTGAGTCTTTCAACACTTCGGCTAACCGAAATAAGCAAGGGATAAGCGGGCCTAGTGCCAACCAGCCTCGGAAGCCAGTGTTCATAGAAGGAGGAGAATCTCCACTGAAAGAGAAGCTGGATAAGGTCTATTCCTTTAGAAAGGACAAACCCGTAAAATATTCAAAGACGCCCTGAGGAACGGTCTAAAACTCCTAAAGTCAAAAAGACTGCAGGAAGCGAATATGACTGACGACCCCAAATACTGCCCCTATCACAGAGTGATAGGTCATGCCATTGAGGATTGCTTCGTCTTCAAAGATTGGGTCGAAAAGCAATACAAGGCAGGAGAGATAGAACTGTCCAAAGGCGTGTTAATAAACAGTCAAGTCGCAACCGCCAATTTTATACAAACGGAGACCGAAGATCTTCGTGAAACTGATTCACTCAGACATCTGCCTTTCACTGAAAACAATCGACCACCACATCATTAAACTGGGAACAGTCGACCTCTAAGTCGTTAAATTGGGAATGTAAAAAAAATGTAAATAAACAAAAAATGTGAAAATAAAAGAAAAATAAAGAAAAGCCAAAATGATGGGGCAACCGCGAATAAATAGCCGAAATGATACGGCAATCGCAACTTTCGCGATAAGAAAAGCTGAAATGATAGAGCAATCGCGGTATAAAAAAACGGTGAGTGATGAGTCGCTCCTGGTACCATATTCCAGTGCAGCGATGCAGACTCCAACCAAAATCCAATTTCTCAAAATTCTCCAGCCCTACGGCCAGTCCCCAAATTGACTGCCGTATACAATCCACGGGCTCAAATAATACTCAGCATACTCATGCCCCATCGCAACCACCAGTTACGCGGCTGGTCTCCGCCTTTGGAATTATGCTCCATTGAGAAGACCCACTCATGTGTCCTCACGATACATGAGGAGAACAAACCTTTGTGGGATCCTTACGTCTCATAAAGGAAAAACACACTTAGGAGTCCTCACGACTCCTAAGGAGAAAATACACCTACGAGATCCTTACGACTCGTAGGGAGAAAATGCTTTTATGTGACCCTCACGGCCCATAAAATTGAAAAGTCTTAGGTGATAGGGACCTAAACCTGTCTCCTAAGCCATCGCTTTCCAAATCCCATACCCCAATGGCGAATGATGAGTCGCTCCTGGTACCATATTCTAGTGCAGCGATGCAGACGCCAACCAAATTCCAAACTCAAACCCCTAAGTGGCGAATGATGAGTCGCACCTGGTACCATATTCCAGTGCAGCGATGCAGACGCCGTCTAAAACTCAAATTCCAAACGGCGAATGATGAGTCGCTCCTGGTACCATATTCCAGTGCAGCGATGCAGACGCCAACCAAATTACAAATCCCAAAATGGCGAATGATGAGTCGCTCCTGGTACTATATCCCAGTGCAGCGATGCAGATGCCAACCAAATTCCAAATCCCATACCCCAATGGCGAATGAAGAGTCGCTCTTGGTACCATATTCCAGTGCAGCGATGCAGACGCCAAAAAAATCTCGAAATTCTTCCGGCCCTACGGTCTGGATCATACATCCTGCAAAACCGTATACAATCCACGGACGTAAAACAATCCCAGTCTCTACCAAGTCCTACCGGTGAGAACACATTCAAAGTCCCACCAAAAATTAAAAAAAAAATATTGTATGTCCACAAGCAAAATGGGCACGGATGAAAATCCGAAAGGGCGCCGTGAGTAAAAACAGCAGGACTGCCGGCGAGTTTGTGAAAACCCGAAAGGGCGCAAACTCGTAAGAAAAAGAGATGAAATGCACTCGCAATGTCCTCTCGACTTTATGAGGAGAAAATTCCCGCGTGAGATCCTTATGACTCATAAAGGAGCAACACACTTAGGAGTCCCCACGACTCCTAAGGAGAAAATACACCTACGAGATCCTTTCGACTCGTAGGGAGAAAATGCTTTTGTGGGACCTTTACGGCCCATAAAATTGAAAAGCCTTGGGTGATAGGGATTTAAACCTGTCTCCTAAGTCACCAATTCCTAAATCCTCCCGGGGCAAATGATGAGTTGCTCCTGGAATAATTCCAGTGCAGCAATGCAAATGCAAAACCAAAGCCAAATCCTCAAATCCACTCATAGATAATGATGATTTGCTCTTGGTACCATACTCCAGTATAGCGATGCTGATGTCAACCGAAATCAAATCAATCCAACAACCTCTGCGGCGGAATCATGCTTCGTCCGAGAATTTACCCCGTGTCGAAATCATGCTTCGCCTTAGGATATCTACCTTCCCTGCAGGAATTATGCTCCGCCTCAGAATCAAATCAACCAACAAGCTCTGCGTAGGAATCATACTTCGTCTCAGACTATGCATCCCGTGTCGAAATCATGCTTCGCCTTGGTGTATCTGCCTTCCCTGTCGGAATTATGCTTCGGCTCGGAATCAACCAACGACCTCCTCGTCGGAATTATGCTCGGCCTCGGAATCAAGTCAACCAGCAAGCTCTGCGTCGAAATTATACTTTATCTCAGAATGCACCCCATGTCGAAATGATGCT
The DNA here is from genome assembly GCA_030015575.1 of Agapanthus africanus. Classification (NCBI taxonomy): domain Eukaryota; kingdom Viridiplantae; phylum Streptophyta; class Magnoliopsida; order Asparagales; family Amaryllidaceae; genus Agapanthus; species Agapanthus africanus. The sequence continues at coordinate 129,680,323 of JASDDO010000016.1, forward strand.
TCGCTGTACCTGCCTTCCCTGTCGAAATTATGCTTCGTCTCGGAATCAAGTCAGCCAACAAGCTCTGCGCCGGAATCATGCTCCGTCTCAGAATATACCCCGTGTCGAAATCAATGCTTCTCCTCGGAATATTTGCCTTCCTTGTCGGAATTATACTTCGCCTAGGAATCTACCTCTGCATCGAAATCATTCTTCGGTCGGAATGTCTGCCGCTCTTCGGAATCATGCTCCGATCCCTGGAATGATGCTCCGCTCATCGGAATGTGCTCCGATCCCTGGAATCATGCTCCGCTCTTCGGAATGATGCTCTGAATCCTGGAATCATGCTCCGCTCATCGGAATGATGCTCCGATCCCCTGGAATCATGCTTCGCTCATTGGAATGATGATCCGATCCCCTGGAATCATGTTCCGCCCTTCGGAATGATGCTCCGATATCTGGAATCATGCTTCGCTCATCAGAATGATGCTCCGATCCCTAGAATCATGCTCCGCTCTTCGGAATGATGCTCTGATTCTTGGAATCATGCCTCTACTCTTCGGAATTATGCTTCGACTCTTCGGAATTATGCTCCGACCTTGGAATTATGCTCCACAAATCGGAATGATGCTCCGATTCCCGGGAATCACGCTCCCCGGGGGATACTCCGACCTTGGAATTATGCTCCGCGAATCAGAATGATGCTCCGATTCCCGGGAATCATGCTCCCCGGGATGATGCTCCGCCCCCGGAATGATGTTCTACCTCGAAGTCCAGCTTCAAGATCCATCAATTTCATGCACACAACTCAAATGTGCGGTATGCATTTATTGATGGGGGAAAATTTGTTAGGGTAAAAATTTGCACCCCGGTTGACCGAGTCAAAGTCAAGGTCAACCACCAAGCTAGGTGGGCCCAAGCCCAGGTCAAGCGGGCCCATGCCCAAGTCAAGCCTGCGGCCAGCCTCCCCATGCCAACAACAAAATCATGTAATAAATAATTTTTATGTAATTTTTTATACATGAATGTATGCAAAATGGGCATAAAGCCAATATTTTGTAAGCTCATGGCTTATGTGCAAAAATGAAATGGCACATGAGCCATGGGATGTGCAAAATGCCATTTTTGTAAAGCCCAAGGGGCTTTATGTAAATATGTAAGCCTATAAAAGGCAACATGATGATGAATAAAAATACTTTTCATTCTCTCAAAAAAGTTAGGGTTTGTACCTCTTTCCCCTTTCTGAAGGTTTCAGACCTTCTTCTTTCTTTTGAATTAAATCAAGAGTTTTACTCTTCCTTTTCCAAAACTAAATAGTTTTTCACCACAAACCCCATAAAGGGAAACTCAGATCTTCCATTAGATCTCAAAAAGAAGAGAATTTTAAAATCTCATTTCTCTTGATCTTCAATATCCAACAGCCAGAGGAGAAAGAAGAAGAACCCTTTTCATCAACCCCAAAACATCTTAGGAGTTTAACTCCACTCTGATTTCTCTTTCGAGAATTTCTGGGGCTAAAAGCCTCTTTTTTATCGCCGGCCCCAAGCGCCCACGCGCCCGGCGCCCATGTGCCGACACGTGGTGTGCTAGAGCTCGAGCGCTTAGCACTCAAGCGCCCAGCGCTCAAGCCCACGTGGCGCGCCTGCGCTCCGGCGCCTTGCGCTCAAGCGCAGAACGCCCACGTGCCGACACGTGGCGCGCCTACGCCTTGCGCTCAAGCGCAAAGCACCCGCATGCCGACATGTGGCGCGCCTGCGCTCCGGCGCCTTACGCTCAAGCGCAAAGAGCCCGTGTGGCGACACATGGCGTGCCTGTGCTCAAGCGCCCGCGTACCGACACATGGCGCGCCTGTGCTCAAGCGCCCTGCGCTCCAGCTCAAAGTGCCCGCGTGCCGAAACGTGGCGCGCTTAGCGCTCAAGCGCAAAGCGCCCACGTGTCGACACATGGCATGCCTGCGCTCCAGCGCAAAGCGCCTACGTGCCGACACGTGGCGCGCTAGCGCCTAAGCGCACAGCACCTAAGCGCACAGCGCTCAAGGTGCTGACCCCACGCGACCTTTGGGTGATTTTTCCTTTTTTTTATGTACGTATACATGTATATATACGTACAAATACACACACACTCTACAACACTGTCCCCCTCAAAAATAATTTGGGCCGGGGCGCTGCCCCGCACCCCGCAACGGGGCTGCTTGACCCCCAGCCCGCTATCCGGGTAGCGGGACCCCCGTAAAAACTCTGGGTGGCTCCCGATATATCCAAAACCCCCTTTCAAAACACAATACACGTACCCTGCACATTGAGTTCGCATGACCAGTTTAACCCTTCAATCGGAGGTTCCCTCGCTCCAAAGGCGAGGAGTAATTAACGGCAGCTTAGTCCGCGGCTGCCGGAGATTCGGATCCCCACGATCAATAAACCCCAGCCTACCCTAGTCAGGGAGAATCTGTAATACGCCTGACAAGCGCACGTGTATTCCTATCTTAATTGGGTGACGAAAAACACCCTACACCGCATAGAGGTTTCCTAGCTCAAGCGAAACGAAGTAGGGCATGTATAGAGATATGTGCGGGAGCTTGATTGAATACGTGTATATGATACCGTATTATATATAAACTAATATAATGCTCACTTTAATTCTTTTCTTCTCTTTATATATTTGATATATATTCAATATGTATCTTGGTTGATGATACATAGAACATGGATGTATAAGAATTACATTAGAGAAAAGATAAGAAGAGAATGATTTACTTAAATGAATAAAACAAAAGAACAAATGAGTCATGGTTTTTTAGCATCTTTGAGAAAATTTGAGAAGCCATGACTCACTTTCTTTCTTTGTTTTATTCATTCAAGTTTATCAATTCTCATTCTTATCTTCTTATCCTCCTGGTTCATTCTAATCTCCAAGTTCATCTTCTTCATCTCCTCTCTAGTTTTTCTAGTTTGAAGAAAAAGAAACGAAAGATTTTTAGTGAGCAAAATCCTTACTTATTCAACCAACACTATTTTAGAAAATTAGTATTGGTTGTTCTCTTCACTAATTCTTAGATTAGTGAAGTGCGAGCTTGAGTGTGAGAAATTTCGAGATGGATCATTTTCGATGAAGAAAACTTTGAGGAAGCTCGTTCCTTTCTTCAAGTGAAGTCAAAGATGAGTTCTAGGACTACTACTTTGGGCATTTGAAGTGAAGGACTAGACTACAAAGGTTGTAGTTACTCCTCACTTAGTTAGTTTTCTTCTTTGCTTTGTTTTTGTAACCCTAATTTATAGCTCGGTTCTTGTTTATGGACTCTGCTTTTTAGATTTTTAAAAATTTCTTACTTTCTGTTGTTAAAACCCTAGTATATGTGCTTGGATCTACTTTCAAGTAAAACGTATACACAGCAATAATAAAAAAAACCCAAATAGTATACTATCATATTGAGTAAGATTGTTCTACCTGTATAGGTCATCCCTCAATTATCATAATCGCCTACCTGCAATTACAATAATTGCCTTGAGAGTACTATATCAAATAATCTCCTATTTGCACTTAAGGATAATTATTGAGGTATCGCATTCCCACATCCCGTGTGCTAACGAATACCCAATTTCTCAACTAATCAGTTTCGCATACCGTGTTTGTGAAACATCCGTGTTTGAGAAATAACCTTGGTGAGTGGATCAGCTACAATGTTCCAACTTCTTCTCTCTGTATCTCAACTTCACGGAGATCAACAATCTCCCTAACTAAGCGATACCTCGCCTCAAGAATTTTCCTAGATACTTGATGGGATCAAGTTCATAAATGAATAATTTTATCCAACAAACTTCTTAGGCTATATCCTCCATTGAGTCATAACAAGCATCCTACACCAAGCCTACCTCAGTATCCCTATTGGAACCCTATCCAATATACTTCTCCTCAGAAGTGGGTAAACTAAAAAATCTGACAACATCTCTGTCATCCCAGTCACCTTGGAAGGCAGAATAGATAACTGCCTCCTGAAGGAGGCTGTCGTTACCATACACCAAGAACATCCTCTTATGTTCTTAACTGCTTCCTTTTATTTCTTCAGGATTGGATTAATATCTGGTTACTATGGCAAGTGTAGAAGCAACATCTGGTTTTGTACAAGACATTGCACGATTGACTCAATTGCCTAAACAATTGATATGTCATTCATGTGAATCTCTCTCCTCATCAGTCGAAAAGACATCTCTTTAGAGAAGGTGACTCTATTACCAGCGGGTTGACTACCACGCTAGGAGTCATCAATTTTAAACATTTTTAGAATGGTGTCTATATACCTAGATTATGAAACTTCCTAAATCTAGATCTAAAACTATAGATCTAGTCACCAGAATTCTTGATATCTTATCCAGATCCTATGTGGAGAAACATCCTTGACAACCAAATTTTGACCGATTGTAGTATAGGAACATCACTTCCTATCAGTATTATGTCATCCAAATCCCAGGACATAACTCCCTACATCCTTCTTACTAGGTTCATCTTTTGTTTTGATGAAATCAATCAATTTGACCATCACATCAAAACAGATGATCTGTCTCCGCTATGCATGCTTTAGTCTATGAATAAACATAAGCAACTTGCGCACCTTTTGCTGCTCCCACTGACTATGATAACCCTCTGGTAGACTCATATACACATACACTTCTAAATTCCTATTTAGAAAGATCTTATAGTCATCCACCTGCCAGATATCAGAGTCAAGAATAGCAGTAGTGCCAAGTCATATTCGTATGAACCTCAGCATAGACACTGAAGTAAAAGTCTCATAACAATCCACAATGGGTATTTGATGAGAATCTTTACAATAAGTCTAGCCATATTAGATTAATATCTTTCCACTTGCACAGATCTCGAAAGATCTACTTGCTCCCAAAGGGTTTTACCCATTCAGGAGCACCCAGCAAATTCCATAATTAGCTGTAGTGCGTAGAGTCCAACTTGGATACAAAGCATCCAGCCATCATCCAGAAGTCACCACTTCCTATGGCCAGCTGACAACTAGTAGGGCCATCATTACAATGATGCTGACCTCCCTGTCACCGTCTACAAGAAAACTGAAGTATCTCTCGGGTGGCTGAGATCACTTACTAAATCTGCGGAGTGGCTAAGGTTTTTCAAGTGCAATTTGAATCTCCAGGTTTTATTAAATTTTCAGTAACCGTTTATGGTTCTGGAATCACTTCCAGTTCTACCATACTCCCACTAGTTTCTTTTGCAAAAAGATTCCATTTATAAAAAGATGGCGAGTCAAGAAAAATGGAACTATTGATCTTGAAATGGTAGAAGCAAAACCCTAGCGAATGCTTGGGTTAATCTACAAACTTCCATTACCGAAGCGTGCCTTGAGTTTATCCGGAGCTTTTAAACAGAAACTGGATAACTCCATATCTTAACAACCTCAAGATATGCAACCAATCTATATCCATATAGAATCAAAGGCACCGATTTAGATAGAACCAGATTCAAATGTCATGCAACTGTTTTCAGTGCATATCACCTAAATGGAAAAATGCCAATACAACATTACTCATCAAAGAGCGCACCTACAGATGAGCAACCTGTAAGAGAAACAAGTTCACAATATTACTATAATGGAATACTTAGCACAAGTATCTACATTTTCGATCATTCCAAAGAATCTTGATATTTCCAACGTATGGTTCTATACTTTATCTTATACCTATAAACTTCTCAAAATCTTTGTACCTTACATTTCAAAGAATGTATGTCTAAAACCAGAGAATTCATAGGTAAATTGAATGAAGTAAGATGTAACATTTCAGAAAAAATAAAATATTATTTTTGGAAATTAATATTAAAATAATATATTTCGCGAAAACTACCCGATTTGCGAAATTGGTGTTTCGTAAAAGGGTATAAATATATACCAATAATTATGAAATAATTGGGGATTAAAATGATTTATTCACTTAAAAATATATTTATCGGATTTGGCATTCTTATAAATTATTTTATGCAGTTTGGATAAAAATTGATTAGTGCACTACTAATCACAATTAAGCCAAATCCGTATTTCTACAGTTTTCCATGGTTAGTGCACCATGTCATGTTGCATTTTTGTTGCATATTGTTTCATTAGTATGTGTTGATATTTGGTTTTAAGAAAAGAAAAAGAAAAGGGAAGCTAAAAGACAAAAGAGGATAATTGGGAGTTGAGCATAAGAGAGAGAGAGGGGGGTAAGGGAGTGAGGTTAAGAGAAAGAGAGAGAGAGGGGTGTAAGGGGGAGCAAATAGGGAACCCATAATTCCTCCCCCATTTGCTCCTTCATCTTCTTTCTCCTCACATTCCCTCCACCTTCACCTCCATATATCATCTCAAAATCTTCATCAAAACCCTAAACCCCTTTTATTAAAAATGATCCCCACCTCACCCTCATCACTTTGGACCCATCAAAGTTGGATTTTTGAGACTTTGGACTTTTAGGGTTTTTCTTGAGTTGCCCAAATGAAGTATATCTTCTTCCACTTAGTTTAGTTTTAAGATTTTCTAGTATTATAGTTTAGTTTAGAATTTGTTTACGTATTGGTTTGTGAACTTGGAAATTCCTAGAGAAGGGTTGAGTGATTGTATGGACATGTGGTGATGTAGTAGCTGTTTACAAGACTTTAGAGGTGATTCTTGACCTAGACCAGAGTATAGAATCCAATACACGGACTTAAGATTTATTCCATGTCTGTTTTGTGTACAAATTGGGGACTACAGGGAATCTGGGATGACCTGGATCGTTTACTAGAAAAACAAACAATACCATAGACCTGTAGGGTTCCTAGGCACTCTTGTGAAGGTTCTTAAGGCATCAAACATGCCCGGATTAAATTTTAGACGTGCCGAACAACCCAAAGCCAGGATCTTTGCTAGATTATTAGGGTTTAACATGTAATAAGTTAACTTTTATCTAAGTGTGAGGGATTACAACCTTTGTAGTCCGCTCCTTCACTTCACAAGCTCCGAGTAGAAGTCCCTTTGCCGCGATCCACGATCTCCCGGACTCATGAGAGGCTCCACGACTCGAACGATCCATTCTAGCTCGTCGTATTCCAAATCTCCGATGATCTACCTCGAGGATTCAAAGAACTCAAGCTATCTCACTCTTAAAGAAGTGAACACACTAATCCCATGGGCTAGATGAGATGAGGATGAGAGAGTAGTAATTTAGCTTTCTTTTTATATCATTTTCTCATAATCTTTCATCACATAAGAATTTTCAAGGGAGCTTCTTCAAGAGAGAAGAAGAAGATGATCATGGATAATCAAAAAGATAATGAATAATCTTTTTCCTTTTGTGATGAATAGAAATATAAACATATGATTGAATTATTAACCATGGTCAAAGATGATAGGATGAGAACAAGTAGAGAAACAACTAGGGTTAGGGTTTGGTTGAGTTTAAAGAATGTGTCATTCATAAAGATCTTAAGAATGACAAAAGAAAAAGCTTCTAGAAGGAACTTGAAGCTACTAACCCTAATCAAACCCTAACCTCAATTAATCATCCTTAAACATGTTTAACAATTAATCATATCATGTCACAATAATATATATCACATATATATTATATATTTGCAACAAAAGAAAATAATACAATTAACATATATCGCATATATATCAATGTATCATCCACTGAGAAAATGAAATAATAAAGCAAGCCAATATTAGTTAATATAATAATATATCATATATATTATTATATATTAAATCATCGAATCAACACTTGATCCGACGATCCGGCTATATCGAATATAACCGGCTAATATATCATGTACCGATTCATTGAATCAACACTTGATCCGATGACCCGGTTCATATCTAAATATCCTGAGAATATAATACGGTATCCCATATCGCATTATTCTCGTTCCTGCGCATATCACATATGTGCCACTACTCTGTTTCGCCTGAGCCAAGAAACCTCTGTGTAGGACTCTAAAGAATCGTCAATACGCCGGTAGCAGGTGATGATCATATCAAACACCCACAAGCTGCAAGCGGTCAGCTAAACGTAACAGCCACCCAGGTATTGAGCGATCAGAAGATCAACAAGCTAGCCTGTGCGTTCTCCTGTGAATCCGATCGGTAACACTCCCGTACAGTCCGGTCTGTTCGTCTGATATGTCGCATATCAAGTCTAGGGATGGTATACGTCAGACCCCAGTAACCGATAAGTCGTGTCAATGTATGGCTCATAACGGGTCGAGAAACTACTAGTAACACTTACCAGTAAATCTCTATATCAGCCCTGGCCAGGGACTTCCAGTTATAGCCAATCGAACACAGCACAACATCAACTCCCTATACCGGGAGAGACGAATCCCCTCCTATCGCTCATTGCCTCCATGTGATTCGGGACTGTACCCAAAAGCCACCGTTTTGCACGCCCTCTTGGACGTGGTAAGGTGGAAATCAAAGCACAGTGGGAATCACACAAGACTCTATGACGATCTCGGGTCTTCAGACTACCCTGTACCTGTGTCACCGGAGAACTGCCATCTGACGTGTGGTATATCACCATCTGGGAGTTCTCGGCGAGTCCGTCCAGTGTACCCAGTCTCCACTGAGCACCCGTACACCATCTCTGATGTCAAACACCGATGGATATGGGATCATCCATCGCCCATCATATGGGTCAAGATGCGTATACGCTAGTCTACTCTGGTGTATCGATGCCCTGTCTCGATATACCCTCGACTAGGAACAGTTATAGGATGTACTCATCGACTACCGCGGCCCCACTAGTATGATCTCATCATAGTCCCAGAAGTCGAGTACATATCCTAAGGGCTTTATCAACATGTGAGAGTAAAACAGTAAACCAATACAAGTCAACATGTTAAGATAAAGTGAAACCAAATAGCATACTATCATGACGAGCAAGAAAGTCTTCTCTATATATAACCAAGCATCCATTATAATATACATCATATGTACAACAATGGCCTCTAGGGCATATACATAACTAACAAGACCTATTTAAGACACTAGGAGACCACCCTGAGAAGACGGACCCCAACGGAGCAACCCAAGACGAGCTCGCCGGATTTCTGAGGGTTGTGGTCGGCCCCTTGGTGGTGTTTGGTGCTGGAATTGGTCCAGTAGCTCACACACTCCATATACTACCCCATAGTACTGTTTTTTATCCCCATTTTATCTGACAGAGAATCTGGGAGCTGTTGTGAGTGGTTTTGGTTATGTTTTCCGTATTTTGAAATTCTTGGTTTTAGTAGTTGATATTGTATTTTGTTGTTGGGTATTTGTACGTCAACAACAAGGGTTGTTTGATTGTTTTGCATGCGTAGGCTATAGGTTCTAACCTATAGGCGATCAGTGTGCCGTATTTGTTTTCCAGACTTGATGTTGATAGCGATTGCGATTGCGTATTTATTATAGGTACCTTCGCATGGATTTCGAGACGACGGACCATAGCGTCGTCGGCTTCGGCAAGTAAGGATCAAGGTGAGTAGATCTATATCTACGGGGGAAATTGGGTGGATGGCGTATAACACTCCCGCATATTATAAATGGAAACCGATCTATAGGATACAGTCGTAGAAACCTAGATTAGAAAACTAGGGATATGGTTAAAAAGATAGTTAGAGATGATATGAGTGATTAAATATATATATATATATATATATATATATAGAGAGAGAGAGAGAGAGATATGAGATGAAAGCTTTAGGGATATGAAAAGTGAATGTGAATCACGACTTATAGATATGTAGTTACACTAGAACAGGTAGGAGTTTTAGAGGAGCATGATATTAGATGTATAAGATAGAATGTATATGTAAGATGACTTGATGCGAGATATTAATGTGATGAAAAGAATATATGATGTGACATGATGACTTGATTGATATGTCGGTATACGGATGCGAGTCGATATGAGACGATTGATACCTTTGCCGGTCCCCTGATGTGAGATTGTTATGGATGCGACCTGGGATATAGGTATATAGATATATATAATGTTGTGAATCATGAGTGATATGCCGTACAAGACATTAGGTCCGTACTCTCATTTTCATATAGGTTGATAGGATCCCTAATCGTTTAATGCCGCCGTACGATGATTTACCGTACTTGATGAGTTTTATGATGATCAATCCATACCCTTGACTAGAGGATGCCGTACGATGCATTATACCGTACGTGATGTTGTGAGGCTGGATGTCGATTGATAGATTCACCGACTCGGTCTTGTTAGATACGTATACCTTGTAGCATTTAGCTGACGATGTACTTTATGCTACGTTCATGTCATTCTCATTGCATTACATATACCTGTGCTAGTACACCTACACCATTATCGATGATGCGTATGTTACACTTACACAGATTGGCCGGCTTACACACTTCATCATCGATAATTGCTATGTCACTCACACAGTAGAATTGCTACATCATGCTGTTACATTGCTATTCTCACATCACTGTTCCATGCTGCATGATATACGGATATGCTTACATTCTGCTATATGTCGCATACATCATGCTTTACGATTATACTCATTGAGATATATTGTTTTCTTGAGATTTCTGGATTTGAGAACCGTGGTAATTTCAAAAGAAAGTATGTATTGTTTTAAAAACCCGGTTTCTCTTGATATGATATTTCAGTGCGTCCACCATGCGTTTTCTCGGTTCTGAGATGTGTGATATGTGAAACCCGATTCGAGGAGTTGGATAATCCGTTTGCGGGTTAATGGAGGACTCGGTATGGTACCCCTGGGCAAGAAAGGGATGTCGCACAGTAGACGATGAGCCTGGCAGAGGGACTACTACCTACCGGTGATAGTATTTGGACTCGGCGGTTATCCAGAGGATGCCGATCGTAGTTATGAGATGGATATGGGCCGACCCGTTCTGCCAAAGCCCGCGGTTTGACCTCGCAGACGGAGTCGAGATATGAGGATTTACGTGTCGATGTTGGACACGGGTTTCATGATGTTCGAGTGTCGATGTTGGATACTTAGGTTCCATGATTTTGATGTGTCGTTGCTGGACACACGTTGATTGATATCCTCATATTTACATTGATATGCTTTCATGATATTTACATGCATGATGTTGTTGTATCATTGGTTGACATGTGGACGAGATCCACATGCTTACAAGTATTGAATATATGGTTGGATGATGTCCACATGCATATAGGCATTGATTACATTGTTGGAACATTTGCAGATACGGTCACCCTAGATATCATAGTATTACCTTCATGATATACTTGACCTAGGAATCGTTGTTTATTCGATTTCTACCTAATGATGTTTTCTACTCACGAGTTGGCAACTCACCCCCGTTGTGCCACAGTTGTTGCAGGTTGACCGCATGGATCAGTAGCGGCATCGCTGGCACATAGCTGAATTCGGGTGTTTTGCTTTGGTAGGTGGTATATGTCGGATCGTACCCCTCTTGTATTTATTATTCCTGTAGTATCTAGTTAACTCCATCAAATCAGAAACTAGTATTTGTATATGTAGTAAGACTTAGTGAGACCCGTGGTTGCGAGACATAGAGCGAGGGTTTATGTTCGCTTGGTGGGTTGATGTCTTGCTTTATTCTTTATCTTTTGTGTTGATCTTTGCCATTGGGCATCATATACATATTTTATGACTTGCATGGTTGTGAATCCGCTGGTTGGCGAAGAGCTAGCTCCCACTTGGGGATGCCTTTTATATTATCGTGTATTTGTGGTTTTGGATCAAAATATACAAAGGAGGTGCTGCCCAAATTTTCATAAGACGAAACATGTTTTCCAACTAATAAAATCCACTTGCATTTTTCATGTTCTATTATCCATGCTTTTAATAAAACGTTTGTTTTCATTATACCTTTATTTCAAAACTTCACCTCTTTTATTTCTTAAAAAGGTTTAGATTTTTGGGCTTCGTCTTACTTGAATTACGTTACGCCTATAGACGTTGCCTGATTTAAGTGCCGGTCAGGAGCTAATATTTTGGGTCATGACATAAGATTACCAAAAATAAAGATACATATATATCATTTTAAAAATTGAGTTAGCTATATCCTAAAGGACACCGGACAACATACATTACCATGTATAAGTCCCAAGAGTATACTAACTCAAATTCCGTGTGTTGTACGTTGATAACTGTGTTTTGGTCAAGAATGTCATACACCGCTATTTAATGCACCTTACCTTATTCTGAACTGATAAAGGTAAATATTTAGAACACAATTTTCAAAATTTATATCTCACTTTATAAAATAAAGATACATATATATCATTTTACAAATTGGTGCATAACAATGGTTATTGAAAACCAAATATTTTTCGTTAGGCAAAACCAAGCGATTTAATTCAATATCACCAATTTCAACGAATTCCGATATTGAGGATCAAATCGTCCATTTCCCAATATTCTACTCTTTACTCAGCATTTGTGATGCCCAACAGATGTGAGATCTAAATACAGTACATATATACCATGGAGTCAAAATTAATTAGAAAAATAGTTCTCAAGAACAACTACACAGAAAAAACTGAAATATAAAAATATTTCATGGGGGTGGGTAGGTATTCCTAGTAATGTCTCTTCCACTATCCAGATTCATGACACTAGTTGTAATTTCCTTTGCCCTCACTTCAATCCCTTTATATGTCTCTGCATCTTACATTCTGTACACTGCACCTATGGTAATTGGTTTTCTTCTTTTCCTACCTTTCGGCACCAGCCTAAGGTTTAGAAGAAGACTATCTAATAAGCGTAATTGGTGTACTCTCCTAATACAAAGAGCTTTCATAATTTGAGAGAAGGTAAAGAGAAGAGAAAACCGACTAATACAATCCATATTCTCTAGTTCTAGTGGGCATCCTCGATTGAAATATTTTTTCGATTTCGTATGTAACTATACAATGGCTTTTCCAAACAATATGGATCATTGTAGTGATACGGAGTGTTCTGGAGAAAAGCAATGGGAAAGTAGGAGTAGCAGGGATATATGCGAATTTGTCGTAAATCATGATAATCCAAAGCCAAATGGTAAAAAGGGTCGTTTAACTTGGTTAATGCTTTTTAGTTTAATATAAGTCATGGGTCGCTGTAACCACACAGAGAGAGAGAGAGAGAGAGAGAGAACAAACACTCAGCATGCAATCTATCAAGATTAGATTTGTTATCACTTTATCTAATCAGGATAGCTCCCACCGTTTCCACGAATTCTTCTTCAAACACTAAAAGGAGAACTAGTCAGGATCATATACACTTTATAAGTTCGCTAACCGTTCAGCCAGGCTCGTCTTGGTACTCCGAGGGAGGTCCCCTGTGTTTTCACACGGACCGAATTAAATAACCCCGTTTCCGCAGAGGCGTAACCTCGTTAACACTTTCTAGACACCTGATAGGTTAGGTAGTTGTGAAGTAGAAATATCCCGAAGAGTAATACCTACACATCAGTGGGAATCAGGACCCAATTATCATTGTGTGATAACCTTGACGGAAGTCGACCAAAATTATCATACTCCAAAAGGTATGCGCAAACTTGGTATGTTTCCCTTAAATTTGAAACTCCCGATATGGTTTTTTCCCCAAGCGGCTTATGACCTTGGCAAAAATTAACAAATCATAACTCGCAAGTCAAGTTCTACCCGTCATTGTCCTGAATAATATAGACCCACCCGCACGAGCACTTGATGAAGGTCAACAAGGCTATACGATTGTCCTAAATTAATGCATCTCTATGCTGCAGAAAAGTAACACTTAGCTACATACACTATGCCTTGGCTCATGTTGACCGCAACTCGAGCCGTAGCTCTCCCTGCCCGTAATCATGGCAGAAAAACCATAACTGGTACCGATGAGGCTAGATCAGGAAGGGATATAATACTGAACAAGAAATGTACATCTTAAGGCTTCTTAAGTGGAGTGGCGTATCGTAAATATGCCGCGGAACATTCCCACGGTACGTCACTCTACTTTATTCACCTATTCCATCAACCAAGGTCATCCTATGCTCCGAAGGTAAAACCTAACGCTTTGATACCAACTTTGTCATGACCCGAAAGTACGGAACATGACCGGCACTTAGGCAACGAACGTCTCAAGGCGTACGTGCTCTAAGTAATCCGAGCCCAGAAATCCAAACCAAGAAAAGTAGTGGAGTGAAGGAAAAACCATATGTAGATCAACCAGTTTGCAACATAATATACAACGCCTAAAGACGAGGATCACAACAGAAAGAAATCAACAGCATGAAATCCATAGAATATAACGCGCGACTCTAAGGTCGAAAGAATAAACATCACTGGTCTCTATCTCAAATAAGTACATGTTTGGTGGATGGAACTTCCAGACACAACTGAAATATAATATACAAAGTATAGTGATAGGTACGATACAAATAAACCCACCTACTAGCAAGTCACCCGAAAGAAGCAGTGCCGCAAGCCGTAATGAAAACCCGTACGGCAACACCTGCAAGAAAACTGGGGCACAACGGGGGTGAGTTGCCAACTCGTGAATAGAAAAACATCTACGAACAGAAAGTCGCATGTATGACGCAATCCTAGGTCATACGATCATAATATATAATCCTCAAATATATAACCAGCAACCTATAACAATGGCTAGGGTAACTATATAACCCAAATGTAATCCTATGTGCCCGTATAAGTGCATCAGGTGGCAAAATATCATATGGATGATGTATGAATGCATGAAAAGTATGATCAATGTAATCAGAGTCTGTACGCGATCAATGTCTGTATATAGGTGGATCCCGTCCACGTGTCACCCAATGACAATAAGCATCATGCATGTAAATATGAGGATATAGTCAAAATCATGGAACAACATCATGAAATCTGTGCCCAGCATCGGCACAAAACGTAGAATCAATCTTAATATGTCAATGTCTCTGATAAGTCTCACTATCTAGGGCGTCGTCAATCCAGATCGGCCCCTACCATCAATCTCAAGACCACGACGGTTTCCTCCGGATGTCCGACGCATCGGGTAAAATCACCGGTCGGTAGTGCTTCCTTGCTAGGCTCAACGCCATCTATTGCGATCTTCTTGCCCTGGGGTACCACACTGGGCCCACCATGTCCCCGCAATCGGCCTCATCCGCCTCCTCGAATCGGGTTTCACATGTCGCCTTCAGCACCGAGAAAACACATGGTGGACGCACTGAAATATCATATCAGGGGTAACCGGGTTTTTAAAACAGTTACATAATCTCTTTGAAATACCCATGGTTCCCAAATACAGAAATATCATAGAACAACATATCTCAATGCGCATAATCAGAAATATGATGTATGTGACATATCAATGAAGTGCAAGTATAACAGTATATCATGCAACATGGAATAGTATGCACATACAAGGGTCATATCCTGCAGCAATAATACTACTGTGTAGTGACATGGCAATTACCGATGAAGATGTGTGTGAACTGGCAAGTAAGTGTACGTCGTACATACGCATCATCGGTAATGGTGCCAGTGTCCTAACAGCATGATATCAACAATAGAATATGAATCACAATAAGTATGCGATGCGGAGCAATAATCATAATATACGGGAGGTGAATAGTAAACACCATGATCGCTAAACTGCATCTAATGTTATAACAGTCATATAGCTACGCCACTATAAGGCTGAGCTAAGCTAACAATAGGTGAGGGAAACCGCCTAACCTCTGAGTCGATATATATATATATATATATATATATATATATATATATATATATATATATATATATATATATATATATATATATATATATATATATATATATATATATATATATATATATATATATAGTCGGTGATCCCGCCTCGATCATCTCACATCCGATACCATATCTCTATAATCGGTTATTCCCAAGTCAAGAGGGCGGATCAAACATCAAAATATAGTTCGTACGTGAATCCGTCGTACGGCATCTCCAAATCTGGGTATGGGTCAAATCATATTCATTATATTACTCATCTGGTATCCTCTTATCAAGATCATCATCTGGGTACTGACCTACGTCCAGTACAATGCTAATATCATCACTACAGTGATGACCTGACTACTGACCGACAGTCTCGTATAAATCGATATCATCAGCACCTATCATTACAAGGAGTAAGCAACGCCCAAGGCGGCCTATCATAAATATCTTGTCATCTCATATCATATCATACCCTATCTCGTATCATAATCACATGTTGATCATTTAATATATATCACTATTCTTATGGCATCATCATCCCAAAATCCGCTAAAGCTTCAAGACGTATCTCAAATATGAATTTACCATATCACCGATATCATAATCTCGGACCAAATATCATCGACTCATCTCAAACCCTAGTATCATCCTTATATCCGTATGTGAACACATAGTCCCATACCCATGTAAACACATAACTATAGAATCCCATAACCATATATGAAATAAGGATGTAAGTATGTATGTATGTGTGTATATGTATGTGTAGTGCACCCACTACCCTAGGGTTTCGTAACCTTTCACCAATCCAACACACCAATATCCATTTTAACATTATTATTGATCCCAAATGACATATAATATTTGTAAGTGTGTATACGCATCCGTATACATCACGACGAATTGTGGGGGTGCTATACGCCATCCACCCGACTTCTCCCCGTAGATATAAATCTACTCACCTTTCTTTATGCGTGCCAGTGCCGATGTCGCCATTTGCATCTCCAACGCTCCGACGCCACGTGGGGTACCTTCAAGGATATCACACACTAAAACACATGAAAACCATGTCGGAAACCAACAAGGTGCACGCTACGCCGATAGGTAAAAAACCTACAGCCTCGCATGCAAACACGGCCAAAATCCCTCTGCCGTTGGCGTTCAAACGCCACCTGACAGAAACTAATCATCGAATACCAAAATCCATACGGAAACAAGTCATAAATCATGCGCCAACTCAAGAGAATCAACCCAGATTCTACCCTGGTTGGAACCAGACAAAACTAGACATACCCAGGGTCAAGTTTCCAGGTAAAACAGCCGTGCACGAAAAACGAGGGGATTTCACCCTGGTCTGGTCGCAAATTGCGGCCAGAGGGAATAAAATGGTGGCCTGAAATGGGAGTTGGGGGCTAGGTCTTTATGTGTTGGTTCCTATCAACCTACAAGTCTCACTGCCAAGTCAATTTTATTTTAGGAGGCCCCGGGTTGTAGCAGATTCCAGAAAGTCTTAAAAAGTCGACAAAATGCTAACCGACACTGAATTGAACAATCTGGTATTTTGCTAGAAATCTTGGGAAATTCTGGGGTGAACTGGTCTCAAACACACCTAATAAGGTTACACTAATCATCAAAACCATCACTTGGTCAAGTCTCACTCAAAATCACACAAAACTAGCACTAGATCACAATAATAACACTAAGTTTCAGCTTTACGACCATAATCAAGCAAGAAAGGAGTTGGGTTGCAAGATTATACCTCAAGGAAAGCCTAGGATGTAGGAGAAGAGAAGGAGGATGAGGTGGAAGGGTGGGTTGCTGCTGCTGAGCTCCTGCTTGTGGTTGTTCTCTTTCTTGTTGCTGTTGCTGTTGCAGCATCAGGCTGCTGCAGCTTGCAACTCTCATTTGCTTTTCCCTTTCTTTTTTCTTGTGGCTGTGTGGATCAGTAGATGTGTTGGTTTGTGGTGAGGTTGAAGTATATGATGGTGTGTTGAAGTTGTTGATGGGGTTGTGCTGATGTTACAGTTGATCAGCAGCTGATGCTGCTGAAGTCTGCTGATGCTTTAGTTGCTGCTGATGGTGGCTGATGTGTTACATCAGCTGCTGTTGCAGCAGTTTTGGTGGCTGAAGTTGAACAATTGGGGCTGAAGTGTTGATATTGGGGGCAGATGTAGCTGCTGATGTGAGTGTGTAGGTATTGGGCTAAGGTGTTAGGGGCTGGTGTGTGTGTTGATGTCATGTAGCTGTTGAAAGGTGTTGGCTGATGCAAGATTGGGGCTGATGGATTGTTTCAGTAGCTGCTGCTGCTGTGCAGTCAAGAGAGATGTGAGTGTGAGAGTTTTGTAAAGAGATGGTGTGTCATAACTTAGAGCCTCCTCCCTCTCTCTCTCTCCTTAGTCAACCCCCAACCTAATTACCCTTAAACAAAAACCAAAACCCTTAATTAACCCCAATTATCTTAACCAAATGGTTAACCCAACATGCTCATCTAAACATGGTAACCCTAGACTTCACCTAAGTTAACATGCACAAGTGTGTGCAGTCTAGATAAAATTCCGATAAAATATCCATAAAACCAGATAAAATATTTAAAAGCCATTTTGGTAAACTTTTTACCAAAAACCCCACATTAAGACAGACTTACCACTAAGCACAAACTCAGGTGTTACAGTCTTCCCCCTTAAGAAAATTTGTCCCAGAATTTATAATATAAAGCAACGCATACCTTCGAAAAGATGGGGGAACTTCTCCCGCATCTCGCCCTTGGCCTCCCAAGTGACCTCTTCACCATTCGGGCTGCGCCAAAGCATCCTTACTGATGGCAAGACCTTCGGTCTATGTTTCTTCACTTGTCGATCCAATATCACGACTGGCTGCTCGGTGAATGTAAGATTGCGCTCAGGCTGAATAGTCTGATGCTGAATCATGTGCAAAGGGTCATGTAGATATCTGCGAAGCATCTACACGTAGAAGATGGGGTGAACATTTGAAAAGCTGGGTGGAAGAGCCAAACGGTATGCAACTGTGCTGACACGCTCGAGGATCTCGAAGGGACCCACAAATCTGGGGCCAAGCTTCCACCTTCCATCCAAACATCATCACTCCCTTCATCTGAGCGACCCTCAGGCAAAAACGTCATCACCACTGCGAACTCTCATCTGCGGCGGCGCCTGTCAGCATACGATCTCTGATTGCTCTGAGTTGTCCTCATCCTGTCTCGAATCGGCTATATTTTCTTGGTCGTCTCCTGTACGATCTGTGGCCCAAAAATACTGCTCTCGCTGAGCTCTGTCCAACAGACGGGCGGTCTGCATCTCCTCCCATTACAAGGTCTCGAAAGGTGCCATCTGAATAGTGTCCTGGGAGCTGTTGTTGTAGGTGAACTCCACCAAGGGTAAATGATGATCCCAGCTACCACCAAAGTCTAAAATGCACGCTCGGAGCATGTCCATGAGAGTCTGAATAGTCCGCTCTGACTGTCCGTCGGTCTGCGGATGAAATGCTGTGCTGAAACTCAAGCGTGTGCCCAATGCCTCTTGAAGCCTCCGCCATAGTCGGTCGGTAGACTGGGTGCCTCCGTCGGACACGATACACGTCGGGACTCCATGTAGTCGTACAATCTCGTTGATGTAAATCTGGGCGTACTAAGCAATCCGAAACTCGTCTTCACTGGCAGGAAGTGAGCCGCTTTCATCAAACGATCCCTGATCATCCAAATGGAGTCATACCCTTGCTTAGTCCTGGGTAGACCCACAACGAAATCCATCGAAATCTATTCCCATTTCCACTCCGGAATGGGTAACGGCTGTAGTTCACCTGCTGGTCTCTGGTGCACAGCCTTGACTTGCTGGCAAGTCAGGCATCTCGACACGAAATCTGCGATGTCCTTCTTCATTCCGTCTCACCAGTAAACATCTCTCCTATCATGGTACATCTTTGTAGAACCCGGATGAACACTGTACACCGATCGATGTGCCTCCTCAAGAATTTCACGCTACAGTCCCTCGGCACTTGGTACACACAGTCTAGTCCCAAATCACCGTATCCCCTGATCATCAAATCAGTCATGCGAATAAATCACCCAAATCTCAAAATCGAGTATGGTGGAATAGTCCCGCTCAAGCACATCCTCTAAGAATCTCTGGCCAATTGTCATGATTACTCATAGCATATCTCGTTGACGATCCTGAACTCTGGCCTGCTGGTGCGCGTAACATGACCACTCCTGGGTCCAAGTCTTCTCTGTGGGTTTCCAATCTCACGATCCATCGGCTCATCGGCCCTGTCAGATGTGCTAACGGGGATGATCCCGTTCTGGCACTTCTCTGGTAATCTCTCGGTCAATCATCGCGACCACTCGTGAAGAAACAGGTCACTGGCGTCGGCTTCTGGCTCTCTGATTGCACGTGACACATCTGATCCTGGGTGAAACTTTCATTGCAGCAGTGTCCTGGAAGGAATCCTGCTCAAGGTCTCTTCCAAGTCTCGTCTCTGCCTAACTGTCCGGAAGTCATCGTCCTTTACTATATCTGCTTCTGCTCCGGAACGATTGCATACTCATCGCGACTCCTTCTGGAAGGTATATCCAGTACTATGCCTCGGCGTGCGCAAAGCATCACTGATGTCGGCGGAGTGGAACGTCATCATATCCAGATCTTGTACGAACCTCTTACTCCACTTTTCTCTAATGTCGACTGCTTCGGACTCGTCTCGTCGTGGCTGCATGGACTGAGCTCCAACGGCTATCCTCGTATCTGGAGTCTCCCAAAAAGTGCATCTCACCATCTAGCATCCGAATTAAGTCGAGCCATCCGATCGATTTGTCAAAACCTCATAATCCCCCAAGAGCTCAAGATCTTAGTACAGTATAATAGTATCGAGTACGTACCACAGCATCGGTGGTCCAGCCGTGGAAGGGCAAACCTAAGCCTCACTAATGGCGCCGCAGAACTGCCGCAAACCCTAAGGTTCAAGGGCTTTCACACGGTCATTAAGTCGAGTTAGGGTTTCATTCTTCTAAAGGAGCCATAGAATTGCCTGCATATCTTCCCGGCTACTTTAAACTTGGAATAATAGGTTTCTGACATTCGATTGTCTCTGTCGACTCTCAACGTCTCCGCATGAAGTCGTCTCAGCTGAAATCAATCTATCTGATGACCTCGCATCGGGGTAGCGATCGATCCACAAGTCCTAGTCATTCCCCCTTGGCGACTAGCGGACTTCTATCATCTCTTAGTACAACTCGTACTGCAATAGCTCCAACATCTGGGGAGATATCTCGTCATTCACAGCAATATTGGCTCACTCGTCTGTACGCTGAACAGTGCCTCAGTTATCATGAATAAGCCATACAACAATGGTCATCAAAATCTGGCTGGCCACTATCAGTGGCTCAATCCTCTGGTGCCAATCCGCACGTCCGAGTAATCTCATACAGCGATCCATCAACGCTCGTGGCACGAAAACACAGTAAAAAGACACATCTCTACAATCGTGTGTCGCCGGAATTATGCCCCGGTCAGTCCTTGTTCGTAACGAGCTCATGCTGACCGCAACTCTAGCCGTAGCTCTCCCTGCCCGTAATCGTGGCAGCAAAACCATAACTGGTACCAATGAGGCTAGATCAGGAAAGGATATAATACTGAACAAAAATGTACATCTTAAGGCTTCTTAAGTGGAGTGGCGTGTCGTAAATATGCCGCGGAACATACCCACGGTACGTCACTCTACTTTAGTCACCGATTCCATCAACCAAGGTCATCCTATGCTCCGAAGGTAAAACCTAACGCTCTGATACCAACTTTGTCACGACCCAAAAGTACGAAACATGACCGGCACTTAGGCTATGAACATCTCAAGGAGTACGTGCTCTAAGTAAGCCGATCCCAGAAATCCAAACCAAGAAAAGTAGTGGAGTGAAGGAAAAACCATATGTAGATCAACCAGTTTGCAAAATAATATACAACGCCTAAAGGCGAGGATCACAACAGAAAGAAATCAACAGCATGAAATCCATAGAATATAACGCGCGACTCTAAGGTCGAAAGAATAAACATCTCTGGTCTCTATCTTAAATAAGTAAATGTTTGGTTGATGGAACTTCTAGATACAACTGAAATATAATATACAAAGTATAGTGATGGGTACGATACAAATAAACCCACCTACTAGCAAGTCACCCGAAAGAAGCAGTGCCGCAAGCCGTAATGAAAACCCGTACGGCAACACCTACAAGAAAACTGGGGCACAACGGGGGTGAGTTGCCAACTCGTGAATAGAAAAACATCTATGAACAGAAAGTCGCATGTATGACGCAATCCTAGGTCATACGATCATAATATATAGTCTTCAAATATATAACCAGCAACCTATAACAATGCTAGGGTAACTATCTAACCCAAATGTAATCCCATGTGCCCGTATCAGTGCATCAGGTGGCAAAATATCATATGGATGATGTATGAATGCATGAAAAGTATGATCAATGTAATCAGTGTCTGTATGTGATCAATGTCTGTATATAGGTGGTTCCCGTCCACGTGTCACCCAATGACAATAAGCATCAAGCATGTAAATATGAGGATATAGTCAAAATCATGGAACAACATCATGAAATCTGTGCCCAGCATCGGCACAAAACGTAGCCTCAATCTTAATATCTCAATGTCTCTGATAAGTCTCACTATCTAGGGCGCCGTCAATCCAGATCGGCCCCTAACATCAATCTCAAGACCACGACGGTATCCTCCGGATATCCGACGCATCGGCTAAAATCACCGGTCGGTAGTGCTCTCCTGCCAGGCTCAACGCCATCTCCTGCGATCTTCTTGTCCGGGGGTACCGCACCGGGCCCACCATGTACCCGGAATCGTCTTCATCCGCCTCCTCGAATCGGGTTTCACATGTCGCTCTCAGCACCGAGAAAACACATGGTGGACGCACTGAGATATCATATCAGGGGTAACCGGGTTTTTAAAATAATTACATAATCTCTTTGAAATACCCACGGTTCCCAAATCCAGAAATATCATAGAACAACATATCTCAATGCGCATAATCAGAAACATGATGTATGTGACATATCAATGAAGTGCAAGTATAACAGTATATCATGCAACATGGAATAATAGTATGCATATACAAGAGTCATATCCTGCAGCAATAATACTACTGTGTAGTGACATGGCAATTACCGATGAAGATATGTGTGAACTGGCAAGTAAGTGTACGTGGTACATACGCATCATCGGTAATGGTGCTGGTGTCCTAACAGAATGATATCAACAATAGAATATGAATCACAATAAGTATGTGATGCGGAGCAATAATCATAATATGCGGGAGGTGAATACTAAACACCATGATCGCTAAATTGCATCTAATATTATAAGAGTCATATAGCTACGCCATTATAAGGCTGAGCTAAGCTAACAATAGGTGAGAGAAACCGCCTAACCTCTGAGTCGATACATACATATATATATATATATATATATATATATATATAGTCGGTGATCCCGCCTCGATCATATCACATCCGATACCATATCTCTATAATCAGTAATTCCCAAGTCAAGAGGGCGGATCAAACATAAAAATATAGCTCTTACGTGAATCCGTCGTACGACATCCCCAAATCTGGGTACGGGTCAAATCATATTCATTATATTACTCATCTGGTATCCTCTTATCAAGATCATCATCTGGGTACTGACCTACGTCGAGTACAATGGTAATATCATCACTATAGTCATGACCTGACTACTGACCGACAGTCTCGTAAAAATCGATATCATCAGCACATATCATCACAAGGAGTAAGCAACTCCTAAGGCGGCCTATCATAAAATCTTGTCATCTCATATCATATCATACCCTATCTCTTATCATAATCACATGTTGATCATTTTATATATATCACTATTATTATGGCATCATCATCCCAAAATCCGCTAAAGCATCAAGACGTATCTCAAATATTAATTTACCATATCACCGATATCATAATCTCGGATCAAATATCATCGACTCATCTCAAAACCAAGTATCATCCTCATATCCGTATGTGAACACATATTCCCATACCCATGTAAACACATAACTATAGAATCCCATAACCACATATGAAATAAGGATGTATGCATGTATGTATGTGTGTATATGTATGTGTAGTGCACCCACTACCCTAGGGTTTCGTAACCTTTCACCAATCCAACACACCAATATCCATTTTAACATTATTATTGATCCCAAATGACATATAATATTTGTAAGTGTGTATACGCATCCGTATACATCACGACGAATTGCGGGGGTGCTATACGCCATCCACCCGACTTCTCCCCGTAGATATAAATCTACTCACTTTTCTTTATGCGTGCCGGTGCCGATGTCGCCATTTGCATCTCCAACGCTCCGACGCCACGTGGGGTGCCTTCAAGGATATCACACGCTAAAACATATGAAAACCATGTCGGAAACCAACAAGGTGCACGCTACGCCGATAGGTAAAAAACCTACAGCCTCGCATGCAAACATGGCCAAAATCCCTCTACCGTTGGCGTTCAAACGCCACCCGACAGAAACTAATCATCGAATACCAAAATCCATACGGAAACAAGTCGTAAATCATGCGCCAACTCAAGAGAATCAACCCAGATTCTACCCTGGTTGGAACCAGACAAAACTAGACATACCCAGGGTCAAGTTTACAGGTAAAAGAGCCATGCACGCAAAACGAGGGGATTTCACCCTGGTCTGGCCGCAAATTGCGGCCAGAGGGAATAAAATGGCGGCCTGAAATGGGAGTTGGGGGCTAGGTCTTTGGGTGTTGGTTCCTATCTACCTGCATGTCTCACTGCCAAGTCAATTTTATTTTAGGAGGCCCCGGGTTGTAGCAGATTCCAGAAAGTCTTAAAATGTCGACAAAACGCTAACCGACACTGAATCGAACAATCTGGTATTTTGCTGGAAATCTGGGGAAATTCTGGGGTGAACTGGTCTCAAACACACCTAATAAGTTTACACTAATCATCAAAACCATCACTTGGTCAAGTCTCACTCAAAATCACACAAAACTAGCACTAGATCACAATAATAACACTAAGTTTCAGCTTTACGACCATAATCAAGCAAGAAAGGAGTTGGGTTGCAAGATTATACCTCAAGGAAAGCATAGGATGTAGGAGAAGAGAAGGAGGATGAGGTGGAAGGGTGGGTTGCTGCTGCTGAGCTCCTGCTGAGCTCCTGCTTGTGGCTGTTCTCTTTCTTATTGCTGTTGATGTTGCAGCATCAGGCTGCTGTTGCTTGCAACTATCATTTGCTTTTCCCTTTCTTTTTCTTGTGGCTGTGTGGATCAGTAGATGTGTTGGTTTGTGGTGAGGTTGAAGTATATGATGGTGTGTTGAAGTTGTTGATGGGGTTGTGCTGATGTTACAGTTGATCAGTAGCTGATGCTGCTGAAGTCTGCTGATGCTTTAGTTGCTGCTGATGGTGGCTGATGTGTTACATCAGCTGCTGTTGCAGCAGTTTTGGTGGCTGAAGTTGAACAATTGGGGCTGAAGTGTTGATATTGGAGGCTGATGTAGCTGCTGATGTGAGTGTATAGGTATTTGGCTAAGGTGTTAGGGGCTGGTGTGTGTGTTGATGTCATGTGGCTGTTGAAAGGTGTTGGCTGATGCAAGATTGGGGCTGATGGATTGTTTCAGCAGCTGCTTCTGCTGTGCAGTCAAGAGAGATGTGAGTCTGAGAGTTTTGTAAAGAGATGGTGTGACATAACTTAGAGCCTCCTCCCTCTCTCTCTCTCTCCTTAGTCAACCCCCAACCTAATTACCCTTAAACAAAAACCAAAACCCTTAATTAACCCCAATTATCTTAACCAAATGGTTAACCCAAGATGCTCATCTAAACATGGTAACCCTAGACTTCACCCCAGTTAACATGCACAAGTGTGTGCAGTCCAGATAAAATTCCGATAAAATATCCATAAAACCAGATAAAATATTTAAAAGCCATTTTGGTAAACTTTTTACCAAAAACCCCACATTAAGACACACTTACCACTAAACACAAACTCAGGTGTTACAATTTACATGCATGATGTTGTTGTATCATTGGTTGACACGTGGACGAGACCCACATGCTTACAAGTATTGATTATATGGTTGGATGATGTCCACATGATTATAGGCATTGATTACATTGTTGGAACATATATGCAGATACGGTCACCCTAGATACCATAATATTACCTTCATGATATAGTTGACCTAGGAATCGTTGTTTATTCGATTTCTACCTGATGATGTTTTCTACTCACGAGTTGGCAACTCACCCCTGTTGAACCACAGTTGTTGCAGGTTGACCGCATGAATCAGTAGCACCATCGCTGGCACACAGCTTCATTCGGGTGTTTTGCTTTGGTAGGTGGTACATGTCGGATCGCACCCCTCTTGTATTTATCATTCCTGTTGTATCTAGTTAACTCCATCAAATCAGAAACTAGTATTTGTATATGTAGTAAGACTTAGTGAGACCTGTGGTTGCGAGACTTAGAGCGAGGGTTTATGTTCGCTTGGTGGGTTGATGTCTTGCTTTATTCTTTATCTTTTGTGTTGATCTTTGCCGTTGGGCATCATATACATATTTTATGACTTGCATGGTTGTGAATCCACTGGTTGGCGAAGAGCTAGCTCCCGCTTGGGGATCCCTTTTATATTATCGTGTATTTGTGGTTTTGGATCAAAATATACAAAGGAGGTGCTGCCCAAATTTTCATAAGACGAAACATGTTTTCCAACTAATAAAATCCACTTGCATTTTTCATGTTCTATTATCAATGTTTTTAATAAAACGTTTGCTTTCATTATACCTTTATTTCTTAAAAAGGTTTAGATTTTTGGGCTTCGTTTTACTTGAATTACGTTACGCCTTTAGACCTTGCGTGATTTAAGTGCCGGTCACGAGCTAATATTTTTGGTCGTGACATAAGATTACCAACCACTTGTCCTAAAGGACACCGGACAACATACATTACCATATAGAAGTCCCAAGAGTATACTAACTCAAATTCCGTGTGTTGTACGATGATAACTGTGTTTTGGTCAAGAATGTCTTACACCGCTATTTAATGCACCTTACCTTATTCTCAACTGAATAGGTAAATATTTAGAACACAATTTTCAAAATTTATATCTCACTTTATAAAATAAAGATACATATATATCATTTTAAAAATTGGTGCATAACAATGGTTATTCAAAACCAAATATTTGTCGTTAGGCAAAACCATGCGATTTAATTCAATATCACCAATTTCAATGAATTCCGATATTGAGGATCAAATCGTCCATTTCCCAATATTCTACTCTTTACTCAGCATTTGTGATGCCCTACAGATGTGAGATCTAAATACAGTACATATATACCATGGAGTCAAAATTAATTAGAAAAATAGTTCTCAATAACAACTACACAGAAAAATCTGAAATATAAAAATATTTCATGGGTGTGGGTAGGTATTCCTAGTAATGTCTCTTCCACTATCCAGATTCACGACACTAGTTGTAATTTTCTTTTCCCTCACTTCAATCCCTTTATATGTCTCTACATCTTACATTCTGTACACTGCACCTAGGGTAATTGGTTTTCTTCTTTTCCTACCTTTCGGTACCAGCCTAAGGTTTAGAAGAAGACTATCTAATAAGCGTAATTGGTGTACTCTCCTAATACAAAGAGCTTTCGTAACTTGAGAGAAGGTAAAGAGAAGAGAAAACCGACTAATACAATCCATATTCTCTAGAACTAGTGGCCATCCTCGATTGAAATAATTTTTTCGAGTTCGTATGTAACTATACGATGGCCTTTCCAAACAATATGGATCATTGTAGTGATACAGAGTGTTCTGGAGAAAAGCAAAGGGAAAGTACGAGTAGCAGGGATATATGTGAATTTGTCGTAAATCATGATAATCCAAAGCCAAATGGTAAAAAGGGTCGTTTAACTTGGTTAATGAGTTTTAGTTTAATGTAAGTCATGGGTCGCTGTTGTTGGATATATGTATGCCCCAGAGGCCATTATATGATAGTGGATGCATCTATACATGTATATATATATATATATTCAGTGTACATTCTTGCTCGACATGATAGTATGCTATCTGGTTCTTCTTTATCTGACATGTTGATTTGATCATGCTTTTACTCATTCATACATGTTGATAAAGCCCTGAGGATATTGGCTTGACTACAGTGATTATGATATAGATCATAATAGTGGGACGTCTGTAGTTTATAAGCATATCCTGAAATGTCCCTAGTCGTAGGTGTATCGAGATGGGGCATCGATATACCAGAGTAGACTAGCCTATATGATACTAGACCCATATGATGGATGATGGATGTTCCCACATTCATCGATGTTTGACATCAAGATCATATATGAGTGCTCAGTGGTGACTTGGTACACTGGACGGACTCACCGAGAACTCCTATATGGAATTATATCTATCGTCGGATAGCTGTTCTCAGGTGACACTGGTACAGGTTAGTCTGTAGACCCGAAATCGTCATAGAGTCTTGTGTGCTCTCCCACTGTACTGTGATTACCACCCTACCACGGCTCTATTGAGTCGTGCAAACAGGTGGCCGTTGGGTACAGTCCCGAGACACACGAAGGCGATGAGCGATAGGAGGGGTTTCGTCTCTCCCGGTATTGGGAGTTGATGCTGTGCCGTGCTCGACTGGTTATATCAGTAAGTCCCTGGCCAGGGCTGCTGAGATTTACTGATAAATGTTATCGGTAGTTTCTCGATCTGTTATAGACCATTCACCGGCACGACTTATTGAGTTATTGGGGTCGACGTTACCATCCCTAGATTTTATATGCAGCATATCTGACGAAGAGACCGGACTGTACGGTAGTGTTGCCGGTTGGCTCGACGGGAGTTGTAGCAGGTTCGCTTGTTTTCTTCTGATCGCTCAATACCCGGGTGGCCGTTACGTTTAGCTGACCGCTTGCGGCTTGGGGGTGCTTGATATGATCATCACCCGCTGCCGGTGTATTGACGAGTCTTAGAGTCCCACAAAGGAGTTACCTAGTCCATGCGAAACGTTGTGGTGCGCGTATGCGATATGCGCATGGACCCGGTTAAAATGCGCGTATGAGATACCGTATATTAATCGGGCGGCTTGCTTTTGGTTAGGTCGTATGTGATATAGCCGGGTTAATATATCAAGTGTTGATTAATCATTTAACCATTAGCTTCTCACTAGAAATCCTATCTTGTCCTTTTTGGATGTATGCATTCATTTTTGTTCATGCACATATGGATGTGCATGCACACATGCATACATACATCATTCTATCATGGTTGTTTATACATTGAGAATGGTGGCAATATAAGACTCACACCATGTGTTTTTATATGGATTATTATTGCATTTGTGTTAAAACAAAAAGGAAAAGAAAAAGGGTTAATTCATGGATTGTTTCTACACTCTTCTTCATCTTACCTTGCTCACCTACTTATTAACCCTTGGTTAATTTTTCTTTGTTGCTTTAAACTCAAATACAATAATATCTTTATCATTAACCATGTTTTGAGATGAGAAGTGGAAAATATATATACATATATTTTTCATTTTCTCATTAGAGTTTATCTTCTCTTCTTCTTTAAAAAAAGTCATCATCTTCTTCAACCTTGCTCCTTTTGCTCTCTAGATCTTTCAAGTGAGCAAAATACTCAACAAGATAGGATTTTGACGTGAGAAAGAGAACCACAACACCATTCTACACAAGTCTTGCCCACTTGTTTAGAGTGTTAGCTTCATTTATTTCTCTTGATAAAGTGAAGTTGCTAGCTTGGACAAAGGAGCTTCTAGTGGATCGTCGTGGACGTTAGAAGACCTCAAGCTAACCGTTTTCCAACTCTCAAGTGGCCAAGGAGTCTATAAAAGGGAGCTACAAAGGTTGTACTCTCAAAACCCTAGCCTTTGTTACTTATGATGTTGGTTAAAGTTTCGAAACCCTAATTTTCTAGGATAGATCTTTTGTATGCTTACTTAGCACCATAAAAATTTGATCTTTGTGACATGTGATGCTTCCAAACCTCTCATAGGGTGCTAGGTAAACCTTACATTGGTATCAGAGCCGACCTAGAACATTAGGCGATACTTTAGCGAAGTAAAAACTCCGATCGAATCGAAATACGGTATTTTGGGACACTCTCTGGACATTTTTTAAACTTTGTTATTTTTCAGAATTAAAAATATGCAAAAAATTCAGCTGGTAAATATAAGGACAACTGTAAAACACGATACCATGAACAGTATATTCCACCGCGGAACCGCGGTAATAGCCTGCTTGGACCGCGGTTCCGCGGCCGTACTGAAGCATCATAGTGTCGTATGTGTACAGTAACTTTGTTATCTGCTTGTATATTTTTGGAGTATTTTTAATCTGAATTTAGTTCTGTTAATTCTGGAGATTGTTTTGAGTTCATTGATTCGATCGGAATTTTAACTTCATGTTTTTCCGGATAATTAGAAAGTGTTGAATTGTTCGAACGAGTGTCGTTTGCTCACTTTTCACGGGCTTTAAATCTTTCGGATATATGTGCAAGTTTTGTGGTGGACCCTCTAGAAGACAACAAACCTTAACTCGATTATGTGACCGTCTTGAACTGCCCTTTGAACCTTAGGGTTTGGGGCAGTACGGCGTGCGACATGTGAGGCGTTGGCTTGACCCTTCTACGGCTGGACCGCTACTATTGTGTCACACTCCAGAATTTTTGAACTCCGCTCAAGTGTTGAGCTTTAGGAAATTTTGGGTATTTGATCATTCGGTCGAAAATTTTAATACTGTCTATTTATCTGGAATGTGATACAATATGTGGAATTCATATAGTTTAGGCATGAAATACGAAGTATCTGATATTTCGCATTTATGATGTCTAAAGAGAATGTGGATTCCAAATATTATAGTTTTACAATTTCTTTTTTGTCACCGTAAGTGTAGTATGTTCGATATCGCCGGTTTTGTTGCTATACATCAACGACAATTGGGGTACGCATACTTACTTACGTTGATGATATATGATATTATGTGTTGCTGAGATATGATGTGCAGGATTGTCGCGATCGAATAGCCGGGTTTTTTTTTGTGAGATGAGAGTTTTATTTTTTCATTCATGTAAATTCAAATGTAATGTAATATTCTTTTATTTGGGTCACTTCCGGGTTGAGGTTGATGTCACCAGTGTTGTATATTATTTACTTTTCCGCATTAGGATAGACCCAAGGAGGGGAGCACAAGTGACCGGGTTTTGGGGTTCAGTGGGAGGCCATCTCGAGGAGTCGAGACCGGGTCTCCTAAACTCCAGGATTGGTAGGGTCTCTTTCCGCTCTCGTAGGGGTCTAGGGGTGTGGGCTTGGCTATTCATCGCGACTGTGGAATCCGTATTTTCTATTATTGGCTAAATACTAAATGCGGACGTCCTAGTATATCCTACATTATATATATGTTTCTGCTGCCTGTGTTCTGTGATATCTGAGACGAATGATATATTATATATGAGATATATAGTAGACGTTGCTTATGTTTTACACCCGCGCTAGTCCCGTCCTGGTATGCCGTTAGTTAAGTAACCTAACGGTGCATAACGAAACATTGCGGCGAATGCGGTTGGCATAAGCGTACATGTTCTTTTCGTTTCTTTTTCTGTGATTGGCTTAAGGACTTAAATGATGGGATTACATTAATATGATTAATGTAAAGAAATTAAACCTAAATAGATGTTGTAGAATCAGATTTGAAAACCACTCGGCTCTTTATGAAAAAGCTATATTTCAAAACCGCGGAGCACAAGCCACTCCTTTTGAAAACCATTTGATTCTACGACGATATCAAGTTCAAAGCGTTAAAGATTTTCTTAAAAAAATCATCTGCAACCCTCCATCATTTTAGGAAGTAGAGTACTTAGTATTCGTGCTACGTTTGTTGACCTTAGCCAAGGCGTAGTGTACGGTAGCTAAGTGATGTCTTCCTACAATGCATATGATGCAGATTAATTAGGACGGGTATATGACTTTGTTGACCTTAGCCAAGGGTCATTTAAACGGGTCTAATTAATCAAGAAATGACGGGCTGAACTTGACTAGTACTTGTGATTTGTTGACCATAGCCATGGTCATAGGTACTAAGGGTAAAAATCATATCGGGAATTTCAAGTGTTGAGATTTGCAATGAGATTGCATACCTTCCATATGATGGTTGGATCCCGATCCCACTGTGGGCAATAGTTTCTTCTAGGAGAGTTTTGCAGTTTACAATTAGCTAACTCATTGGGTGTCTAGAAAGGTGTTAACGGGGCTATGCCTTTGGGAAAACGAGGTTTACTTTAATTAGGTCCGTGCGAAAGCACGGGGAACCTCCCTCAAGTACCGACACTGGCCTGGCTGAACGGTTAGCGAAGTTGTAAACTGTAATTAATCCTGGCTAGTTTTCTTTTTAAGGTTTGAAAGAAAAACTTGATTAAAGCAGTGGGAGACATCGATTAGACAAGATAATAACCAATCTGATCTATGCAAGAGCTTTCGCTGAGTGTATTCTTTTCTCTCTCTTAACGGAAGATACCAATGACTGGACTCAAGCTTTTACTAGATAAAAACAAACTGAATGGGACCAATTATAAAGACTGGCTGAGGAATCTGAAAATAGCCTTGACTTATGATAATGTATCATATGTCCTCACGGCTTCAGCCCCGCCCACCCCAGGTCCAAAATCCTCAGTTGCGGACATTGAAGTCCGCAAGACATGGGACGCTGACTGTGCCACGGCCAAATTCCTCGCGCTTGCAACGATGGACAATACACATCAAAAGCAGCACGAGAATATGGACATTCAAACCATATTCCTCCATATAAAGGAGTTGTATGGAGAGCAATCCCGCGTATTACGATACGAAGCATCAAAGAAATTGTTTCAGATGCGAATGGCCACTGGCACACCGGTAGGAGACCATTTTCTGAAGATGATAGCTCTTATAGAAGAGCTTGAGGACCTTGGATGGACAATGAACAATATACGGATATTATTCTGCAGTCCCTCACCTCCATCTTTGCTCAATTCATAGTTAACTTCAACATGCACGGCATGGAGAAGGAACTACCTGAACTCCTTAATATGTTAAAGAGTGCAGAGAGCACTATGAAATCAATGAAAACTCCCGTTATGACTATTGGGCAATCTTCTTCTTCTCGCCCAAAGGATAAGGCCAGAAGAAAGAAAAAGAAGAAGCCCACCAATCCTAAGGGTGGAGTTAAAAAGGTGAATAGAAAGGAAAAGTCCAAAGCTGGAGACTCGGGGAAAGGTGAATGTTTTCATTGCCACAAGACAGGACATTGGAAGCGCAACTGTACGGAGTACTTGAACCTCAAAAAGAAGCATGGGGATGCTTCCGCTTCAGGTGTATTTGTGACAGAAAACTGTTTTTCAATAAACTCTGCTTCCTGGGTATTAGATACCGGTTCAGGTTGTCACATTTGCAATTCTATGCAGGGGCTGAGAGATAACAAAGTTTTGAAGACAGGTGACCATACTCTCCGCGTTGGAAATGGTTCCAATGTACATACAGTCGCTGTGGGAGAGTATCACTTGGGGTTGCCATCTGGGTGTATATTGGTTTTGAACCCATGTTATTTTGTACCAAGTATGCTATGTAATATAATATCTGTTTCTTTGTTAGACAATGAAAGATATAATTTTGTATTGCAGAACAATGTTATGAACATTCACCTTAATCAAATGTTGGTTGGGTATGGTACACTTAATAACGGGATATACGTCCTAAATCAACACACAGTTTTCAGTATACAACACACTAAGAAAAGAAAACTTTAAGAATTAAATGAAGCTTTTCTTTGGCACTGTAGACTTGGTCATATTAACGAAACAAGACTAAACAAGTTACACAAAGATGGATATTTAAACCCTTTTGAATATAAATCGTATGCGACTTGCCATTCTTGTATCAAGGGTAAAATGACCAAAACTCCGTTTACCGGACATGGAGAAAGAGCTACCGAGCTCATAGGACTCATACATAATGATATGTGTGGTCCAATGTCTACACAGGCTAGAGAAGGTTTTTTATACTTCATTACGTTCACTGACGATTTCTCAAGATTCGGTCATATATTTTTATTAAAGCACAAGTCCGAAGCTCTCGAGAAATTCATTGAATATAAACAAGAAGTAGAAAAACAAACCGGCTTGAGTATCAAGATACTTCGATCAGATCGAGGTGGGGAATACCTTAGTACAGAATTTGCAAACTTCCTAAAAGAGAATGGGATTCTCTCTCAGCTCACTCCTCCTTACACACCACAGCACAACGGTGTGTCTGAACGACGGAATAGCACGCTATTAGATATGGTTCGATCCATGATGAGTGATGCTGAGTTACCAGTCTCATTTTGGGGGCATGCATTGGAGACTGCGGCATTTCTATTGAACAGGGTTCCAACCAAAACCGTGTCTACCACGCCATATGAGATATGGCATGGGAAGAGACCATCTCTTAAGAGAATTAAGATTTGGGGTTGCCCGGCCTATGTTAAAAATCAGAATCCGGACAAACTCGAAACACGGTCGGTCATGTGTAACTTTGTGGGATATCCAAAGAACTCATATGGATATCTATTCTTCCACAAGGAGGAACAAAAGGTGTTTGTTTCTCAGCATGCCACATTCTTGGAAAAAGAGTTTTTCACAGATAAAGATGATGGCAATGTGGTGGATCTAGAAGAGGTT
Source organism: Agapanthus africanus (assembly GCA_030015575.1). Lineage (NCBI taxonomy): Eukaryota > Viridiplantae > Streptophyta > Magnoliopsida > Asparagales > Amaryllidaceae > Agapanthus > Agapanthus africanus. The sequence continues at coordinate 129,714,844 of JASDDO010000016.1, forward strand.
CAAGAGATACAAACTACAAATGACGACTTGGTTGAACCGGCTGTTGCAATAGAAACTGAAGAACCTCAGCCACTCCGTAGGTCTGGTAGGACTTCTCGCCCACCGGAGAGGTACTACAGTTTCCTCATTGATGGTAACAGAGAAGACTGCATCATGGATGATGATGATCCTACCAGTTTTCAGCAAGCTATCACGAGTGGTGACTCTGTGAAGTGGCTGGATGCCATGAGATCCGAAATAGAGTCTATGTACACCAACAAAGTATGGACTTTGGACGTTGTACCCCCTGGGGTAAAACTTGTGGGGTGCAAATGGATCTTTAAAAGAAAGATTGGTGTAGATGGGCAGGTAGAGACCTATAAGGCAAGACTTGTGGCGAAGGGTTTTCGTCAAAGACAAGGTTTGGACTATGACGAAACTTTTTCGCCCGTAGCCATGCTTAAATCCATTCGGATCCTACTTGCTATTGCTGCTCACTACGACTATGAAATCTGGCAGATGGACGTTAAAACAGCATTTCTAAATGGAGATTTAGAAGAATGTGTTTATATGGATCTGCCAGAGGGCTTCATTGACAGTGGGAGCAGCGGGAAAGCATGTAGATTGCTTAAATCCATATATGGGTTAAAGCAGGCATCTCAGAGTTGGAACAACTGTTTCGATGATGTTATCAAAGAGTTTGATTTCATCAAAAATCCAAATGAACCTTGTGTTTATAAGAAGGCTGTAGGAAGAGCTGTCACATTCCTCGTATTGTACGTGGATGACATTCTTCTGATAGGAAATGATATTCCTATGCTACAATCGGTCAAATCTTTCTTATCACAAAGGTTCTCCATGAAGGACCTGGGTGATGCCACATACATCCTGGGCATAAGGATCTATAGGGATAGATCCAAAAGGTTATTGGGATTGTCCCAAACCAGGTACATCAACACCATCCTAAAAAGATTTAGTATGGAAGACTCCAAGCGGGGTGCCTTACCCGCTTGCCATGGAGTCACTCTCTCTAAGGATTCTTGTCCAAAGACCGATGAAGAGAGAGCTCGCATGAGCATTATACCCTATGCTTCGGCAGTAGGATCTATAATGTATGCGATGTTATGTACACGCCCAGATGTAGCTTATGCACTTAGTGTTGTAAGCAGGTATCAATCCAACCCAGGGGAGTATCACTGGACAGCTGTGAAGAACATTCTTAAGTACTTACGAAGGACTAAAGAATTGTTCTTGGTGTATGGTAATGCAGATCTCCAAATGGAGGCCTTTACCGATTCGAGCTTCCAGAGCGATAAGGACGACAGCAAATCTATCTCAGGGTTTGTATTTACCCTCAATGGAGGGGCGGTAAGTTGGAAGAGTTCCAAACAGGATGCCGTTGCAGACTCTACGATGCAGGCTGAGTACATTGCTGCAAATGATGCCGCCAAGGAAGCCGTCTGGATGAAGAAGTTCGTCTCGGAACTAGGAGTAGTTCCAACCATTATTGATCCAATACCCTTGTATTATGATAATAATAGGGGCTACGGCGTTAGCCAAGGAGCCCAGATCCCATCAGCGGTCCAGACACATCCTGAGGCGCTTTCATTTGAACCGGGAGATTGTATATCGCCGTGAGATAGAGATTAAGAGAGTAGACACAAAGAATAACGCCGCGGATCCACTCACCAAGGCCCTCCCTCAGCCGCAGCATGAGCGACTTTTTGAGATGTTGGGTATGAGATACGCCAATAACTGGCCTTAGTGCAAGTGGGAGATTGTTGGATATATGTATGCCCTAGAGGCCATAATATGATAGTGGATGTATCTGTACATGTATATATTTATATATATATATTCAGTGTACATTCTTGCTCAACATGATAGTATGCTATCTGGTTCTTCTTTATCTGACATGTTGATTTGATCATACTTTTACTCATTCATACATGTTGATAAAGCCCTGAGGATATTGGCTTGACTACAGTGATTATGATAGAGATCATACTAGTGGGACGTATGTAGTTTATAAGCATATCCTGAAATGTCCCTAGTCGTAGGTGTATCGAGACGGGGCATCGATATACCAGAGTAGACTAGCGTATATGATACTAGACCCATATGATGGGCGATGGATGTTCCCACATTCATCGATGTTTGACATCAAGATCATATATGGGTGCTCAGTGGTGACTGGGTACACTGGATGGACTCACCGAGAACTCCTATATGGAATTATATCTATCGTCGGATAGCAGTTCTCAGGTGACACTGGTACAGGTTAGTTTGTAGACCCGAAATCGTCATAGAGTCTTGTGTGCTCTCCCATTGTACTTTGATTACCACCCTACCACGGCTCTACTGAGTCGTGCAAACAGGTGGCCATTGGGTACAGTCCCGAGACACATGAAGGCGATGAGCGATAGGAGAGGTTTCGTCTCTCCCGGTATTGGAAGTTGATGCTGTGCTGTGCTCGACTGGTTATATCAGTAAGCCCCTGGCCAGGGCTGCTGAGATTTACTGATAAGTGTTATCAGTAGTTTCTCGATCTATTATAGACCATTCACCGGCACGACTTATTGAGTTATTGGGGTCGACGTTACCATCCTTAGATTCGATATGCAGCATATCTGACGAAGAGACCGGACTGTACGGTAGTGTTGCCGGTTGGCTCGACGGGAGTTGTAGCAGGTTCGCTTGTTTTCTTCTGATAGCTCAATACCCGGGTGGCCGTTACGTTTAGCTGACCGCTTGCGGCTTAGGGGTGCTTGATATGATCATCACCCACTGCTGGCTTATTGACGAGTCTTAGAGTCCCACAAAGGAGTTACCTAGTCCAGGCGAAACGTTGTGGTGCGCATATGCGATATGCGCATGGACCCGGTTAAAATGCGCGTATGAGATACCGTATATTAATCGGGCGGCTTGCTTTTGGTTGGGTCTTATGTGATATAGCCGGGTTGATATATTAAGTGTTGATTTATCATTTAACCATTAGCTTCTCACTAGAAATCCTATCTCGTCCTTTTTGGATGTATGCATGCATGTATGCATTCATTCTTGTTCATGCACATATGGATCTGCATGCACACATGCATACATACATCATTCTATCATGGTTGTTTATACATTGAGAATGGTGGCAATATAAGACTCACACCATGTGTTTTTATATGGATTATTATTGCATTTGTGTTAAAACAAAAAGGAAAAGAAAAAGGGTTAATTCATGGATTGTTTCTACACTCTTCTTCATCTTACCATGCTCACCTACTTATTAACCCTTGGTTAATTTTTCTTTGGTGTTTTAAACTCAAATACAATAATATCTTTATCATTAACCATGGTTTGAGATGAGAAGTGGAAAATATAAATACATATATTTTTTATTTTCTCATTAGAGTTTATCTTCTCTTCTTTTTTAAAAAAAGCCATCATCTTCTTCAACCTTGCTGCTTTTGCTCTCTAGATCTTTCAAGTGAGAAAAATACTCAACAAGATAGGATTTTGAAGTGAGAAAGAGAACCACAACACCATTCTACACAAGTCTTGCCCACTTTTTTAGAGTGTTAGCTTCATTTCTTTCTCTTGATAAAGTGAAGTTGCTAGCTTGGACAAATGAGCTTCGGGTGGATCGTCGTGCACGTTAGAAGACCTCAAGCTAATCGTTTTCAAACTCTCAAGTGGCCAAGGAGTCTATAAAAGGGAGCTACAAATGTTGTACTCTCAAAACCCTAGCCTTTGTTACTTATGATGTTGGTTAAAGTTTTGAAACCCTAATTTTCTAGGATAGATCCTTTGTATGCTTACTTAGCACCATAAAAATTAGATCTTTGTGACATGTGACGCTTCCAAACCTCTCATAGGGTGCAAGGTAAACCTTACAGCTGTAACCAGAGAGAGAGAGAGAGAGAGAGAGAGAAAGAACAAACTCTCAGCATGCAATCTATCAAGATTAGATTTTTTATCACTTTATCTAATCAGGATAGCTCCCACCGTTTCCTCGAATTCTTCTTCAAACACTAAAAGGAGAACTAGTCAGGATCATATACACTTTATAAGTTCGCTAACCGTTCAGCCAGGCTCGTCTTGGTACTCTGAAGGAGGTCCCCTGTGTTTTCACACGGACCGAATTAAATAACCCAGTTTCCGCAGAGGCGTAACCTCGTTAACACTTTCTAGACACCTGATAGGTTAGGTAGTTGTGAATTAGAAATATCCCGAAGAGTAATACCTACTCATCAGAGGGAATCGGGACCCAATAATCATTATGTAATAACCTTGACGGAAGTCGACCAAAATTATCATACTCCAAAAGGTATGCGCAAACTTGGTAAGTTTCCCTTATATTTGAAACTCTGGATATGGTTTTTGCCCCAAGCGGCTTATGACCTTGGCGAAAATTAACAAATCATAAGTCGCAAGTCAAGTTCTACCCGTCATTGTCCTGAATAATATAGACCCACCCGCACGAGCCCTTGATGAAGGTCAACAAGGCTATACGACTGTCCTAAATTAATGCATCTCTATGCTGCAGAAAAGTAACATTTAGCTACATACACTATGCCTTGGCGAATGCCAACAAATATAGCATGAATACAAAGTGCTACTTAACTAAAATGACAGAAGGCTACGGATGGTTTTTGGCGAAAAACCTTTAACGTAATGAACTTGATTTCGTTGAAGGAAATCAAGTGGCTTTGAAATGGAGTGGTTTAGGCTCCTTTTTAAAAATAGTAACAAACTTTTGCTTAAGAGAGAACTCCCTATAAAGGGATTAAGGCTCTTTCCTCATAGAATGAGGTGCTTGATATTCCTAACTGAATACCTCTATACAAAGCAAAAGAATATGACTATTGTTTTGAAGAAAACTGAGTAGTTTTTAAAAAAAATTGCTTTCGACAACATCAATTAGGTTTGTTTTCTTTGCAGTCCCATCAAATTAATTTTCTAAGCCACACTAGAAACATCCAAAATAACATGCTTTTATATGCCATCCGCATTCGCCATGGGTCTCGGGTCTTCACCGTAAAGTTACTTAACTTACGGCAGGGGCGGGGATTGGGCTAGCGCGGATGCAAAACATATAGAACTATCTACTAATATATATATAGTTCATATATATATATATATATATATATATATATATATATATATATATATAGTTCAAATAGAGACGGGCGCGCCGCGCGCATGCATGCAGCGGAAGCGGAAACGGACGGAGAACAAAAATTTCGTAGAAGCGCGATCGACCATACGCCAAAATCGTCCAAACACTAGTTTCTAGCTAAACTAAAGAGCATAAATGACCATACGCCAAAATCGTCCAAACACTAGTTTCTAGCTAAACTAAAGAGCATAAATAAAGAGTTCAGATGTACTACAACCTTTGTAGCGTGTCCAGCTGATCCCAGAAGACCCCGTCTAAACTCCGTAAGCTCCCGAACGCGTCTGCACGCCGACTGCCTCACCGTAGATGATCTGCGTTGAATGCGGGATGCCCGAACTCCAACCCCGTCGCCGGTCGGAGAGACTTCCTCCAGAGGCTTACCAGGCGTGGAGGAAGGCGATGCAAATGATGGGTACACTCTAAATTTTCCAAACCCTCACTATGGAAACACTTGCCATTTTTCTAGAGAGCTTGAGCTCTCTTTTGTGAGGAAGAAGAAGATGGTTGGAAAAATATGATAGCTTGAAAAAGAATGAATTGTGTCATATCTATTCTCTCCACCATGTCATGTATCAACCATGACACATACCCCTTCTCACTTTCTCTCTCATGTGTGTGTCAACACATAAGAGAGAGGGTAGGCCCCACCATTTGATTAAGCATAGAAAATAACTAATAATATATATATATATACATTTACATATATATATATATATTTGTATATTTATTTATACTTAATTTATAATGGTGGGAATTAATATATATCAAATATATATATATATATATATATATAAATATATATATTAAATAAGTAGTAGTACATGTATTCTATACATGTACACATCATGTATCACATACACGAAATGCCATCAATATCTTCCCAGTATCATATATTGTAGAGAGTGTGTGTATCATATACACTATACTAGAAACCGTATCATAAATACGGTTATCAAGTTAACACTTGACTTGGTATTTTGGCTTTGAAACCGGCCAGTATAACAGTCGTCCGATTGAACACGTATATCCAATATACATGTTTTATCAAACTCATGTACGTATCCCTATACGTACGTTACATCGCATTTTTCCTAGGCAGGCACTTTCGTTGCTGGACTCTAAAGACCTATCAATACGCTGGCAGTAGGTTATACAGGATCGTATTCGATTGAATCTGAAACACTTTCAGATTCAACACCTTTCGGGTTAACCTACAAGCTCATCAGCGGTGCTAGCTGTAGAGAATAAACAATGATCTAGGGTTAGGGTTAGGTTAATAAATATCTTAGAAACATCCAAAGGGGTGGACTTACTCAACAAGAAGAAATATCTTAGCATAAATCCACATTTTTGAATTAACTAAAATAAATATATATCTAACCCTAATCACTAGCCATGGTGTGAATCTCTTAAACCCTAGTTGCATGTATAACCTAACATATTACAATTATACATATCACATATATATAATTTTGTAATAAAAGAAAATAATACAATTAACAAATATCACATATATATCAATGTATCATCATGTGAGAAAAAGTAATTCTTAAGTGAGATAATATTAGTTAATGTAATTTAATATATCAAATATATAATTCTACAATAAATTATTAAATCAACACTTGATTTAATACTCCGGTTATAATTCATATAACCGAATAATATAATATGTATCATTTTATCGAATCAACACTTGATCTGATAACCCGGCTATATCATATATAACCGGCCGATATCATATATCGTAAGAATAGATACGGTATCATATACACGTATCAATCTCGGTCCTGCACATATCACATATGTGCTCCTACTCCGTTTTGCCTGAGCCAGGAAATCTCTGTGTAGGACTCTAAAGACTCGTCAATACGCCGGCAGTGGGTGATGATCATATCAAACACCGACAAGCTGCAAGCGGTCAGCTAAACGTAACAGCCATACGGGTATTGATCGATCAGAAGATCAACAAGCAAGCCTATACATACTCCTGCTAATCCAATCAGTAACACTACCGTATAGTCCGGTCACTTCGTCCGATATGTCACATATCCAGTCTAGGGATGGTAAACGTCAGACCCCAGCAACCGATAAGTCGTGTCGATATGAGACTCATAACGGGTCAAGAAACTACTGATAACACTTACCAGTAGATCTCCATATCAGCCCTGGCTAGGGACTTCCAGTTATATCCAATCGAACACAGCGCAACATCAACCCCTAATACCGGTAGAGACGAAACCCCTCCTATCGCTCATTGCCTCCATGTGATTCGGGACTGCACCCAAAAGCCACCGTTTTGCATGTTCTTATGAACATGGTAAGGTGGAAATCAAAGCACAGTGGGAATCACACAAGACTCTATGACTATCTCGGGTTTACAGACTAACCTGTACCAGTGTCACCAGAGAACTGCTATATGACGATAGGTAGAATACCATCTAGGAGTTCTCGGCGAGTCCGTTCATTGTACCCAGTCTCCACTGATCACCCGTATACCATCTTTGATTTCAAACACCAATGGATACGGGATCATCCATCTCCCATCATATGGGTCAAGAAGCGTATAAGCTAGTCTACTCTGGAGTATCGATGCCCTATCTCGATACACCCTCGATTAGGAACAATTATAGGATGTACTTTTGGACTACCCTGGCCCCACTAGTATGATCTCCATCATAGTTCTAGTAGTCAAGTACATATCCTAAGGGCTTTATCAACATGTGAGAGAAAGACAGTAACACAATACAAGTCAACATGTTAAGACAAAGAGCAACCAGATAGCATATTATCATATCGAGAAAGAAAGTCCTCTCTCTAGATATCCAAGCATCCACTATAATATACATCATATGTACAATAATGGCCTCTAGGGCATATACATAACTAACAATCTCTCACTTGCACTAAGGCCGGCTGTTGTAGTATCTCATACCCAGCATCCCGAAGAGTCTCCCAAAGTGTATCTGGGGTATAGCCTTCGTGAGTGGATCTACAGTGCTGTCCTTTGTGTCAACTCTCCTTACCTCGATCTCTTGGCGATCAACTATCTCCCGGATCAGGTGATACCGCATCAGAATATGCCTGGATCTCTGATGGGACCTGGGTTCCTTGGCCAAAGCCACAGCTATATTGTTATCACAATACAAAGGTATTGGATGCTCAATGGACGGAACCACTCCAAGTTCAGTTATGAACTTCTTCATCCAGACAGCCTCTTTGGCAGCATCATTGGCAGCGATTTATTCAGCCTCCCTCGTCGAGTCTGCCACGGTTTCCTGTTTGGAACTCTTCCTACAAACCGCCCCGCATTGAGGGTAAAGACAAATCCCTAGTGCGACTTAGAGTCGTCCTTATCACTTTGGAAGCTTGAATCGGTAAAGGACTCCACTTGGAGTTCTCCGTTACCATACACCAAGAACATCTCTTTAGTCCTTCTCAAGTACTTGAGAATGTTCTTCACAGCTGTCTAGTGACTCTCTCCTGGATCTGCTTGATACCTACTCACTACACTTAGTGAGTATGCTACATCGGGTCTGGTACATAGTATCGCGTACGTGATAGAGCCTACTGCCGAAGCATAGGGTATCCCTTGCATGCGATCTCTCTCCAAATCAGTCTTGGGAGACATCTCTTTGGAGAGAATGAGTCCAAAGATCGTGGGTAAGTTCCCACGCTTGGATTCTTCCATACTAAACCTCTTTAGTATGGTGTCAATGTACCTAGATTAGGACAATCCCAGTATCCGTTTAGATCTATCTCTATAGATCTTAATCCCTAAGATGCAGGAGGCATCACCTAGATCTTTCATTGAGAATCTATGTGATAAGAAGAGCTTGACCGAGTGCAGCATAGGAACATCATTTCCTATCAAGAGTATGTCATCCAAGTACAATACGAGGAAGACAACCTTACTTTCTGCCACCTTCTTGTATATACAAGGTTCATCTATGTTTTTTTATGAAGTCAAACTCTTTGACTACCACATCAAAACAGATGTTCCAACTCCGCGATGCCTTCTTTAACCCGTACATGGATTTAAGAATCTTGCACACCTTTCCGTTGCTCCTACTGTCTACGAAGCCCTATGACTGAGTCATGTATACGCACTCTTCTAAATCACCATTTAGGAAGGCGGTCTTAACATCCATTTGCCATATTTCGTAGTCTTGGTATGCAGTAATGGCAAGTAAGATCCGGATGGACTTAATCATAGCAACTGGAGAAAAGGTTTCATCATAATCCACACCAGGTCGTTGACGAAAACCTTTTGCAACATGTCTACCTTTAAAAGTCTCAACTTTTCCATCTACACCAAGTTTCTTCTTAAAGATTTATTTTCTCCCAATGGGTTTTACCCATTTAAGAGAAACTTCCAAAGTCCAATACATTGTTGGTGTACATGGATTCCATCTTAGATCGAATTCTATCCAGCCACTTCACAAAGTCTCCACTCGTGATGGCCTGCTCGAAACTAGTTGGGTCATCATCTTCCATGATGCGGTCCTCACTCCCACCATCAATAAGAAAACCGTAGTATCCCTCAGATGGATGAGGAACCCTACTTGATCGGCGTAGTGGCTGAGGTTTGTCGGGAACTACTGAATCCTTTGGTTCTACGAAATCTTCTGTTGCGGTTTGTGTAGCTGGAACTTCTTCCAGTTCTACCTCATTGCCACTAATTTCATTTTCAAGAAATTCCTTTTCTAAAAAGGTGGCATGTCGAGAAACAAACACCTTTTGTTCCTCAGGGTGGTAGAAAATATTCCCTCACGAATGCTTAGGATATCCTACAAACTTACACAGAATCGACCTTGCCTCGAGTTTGTCCGAATTTTGCTTTTTAACATAAGCCGGGAACCCCTATATCTTAACAAAAGTAAGACACGGTCTCTTCCCCTCCCATATCTTATATGGAGTGGTAGGCACTGATTTGGTTGGAACTCTATTCAATAGGTATGCTGCTGTCTTAAGTGCATAACCCCAAAATGAAATAAGTAACTCAGCGGTGCTCATCATGGAGCGCACGATATCTAATAGGGTGCGATTCCTACGCTCCGATACACCGTTGTGCTGTGGTGTATACGGAGGAGTAAGCTGAGAGAGAATCCCATTCTCTTTTAGATAGTCCAGGAACTCATTGCTCAAGTATTCTCCTCCTTGATCAGATTGAAGGATCTTAATACTTTTACCCGTTTGGTTCTCGACTTCGTTCTTATATTCTTTGAATTTCTCAATAGCTTCAGACTTGTGTTTCAACAGGAACACATGTCCGTATCGTGAGAGATCATCAGTGAATGTAATGAAGTAGGAAGAACTGTTAGTGTATATGCCCTAGGGGCCATTATTGTATCATACTTATATGTATATTACTTAATGAAATCTTGGGATATTCACAGTTGTATATACAGTCTTGCAAAAAATGGTAGTATGCTACTTGGTTTGTGTCTACTTTAATATGTACATATGTTTCTTGTAACGTATCACTTATACATATTAGTAGAGCCCATAGGATCTTTACTTGATTACCAGCGTTGTGATGGCAGTCACGGTAGTGGGGGCTGGGTAGTCTATAAGCAACATCCTATACTTGTCCCTAGTCGTAGGATTATCGAGACGGGGCATCGATATTCCGGAGTAGACTAAGTGTGTACGCTTCTCATCCCAGTTGGGGAGATGGTCTGTCCCACAACCATCAGTACGTAGTACTGGAGATAGTATACATATGCTCGTTAGGTTACGGGTACACCGGACATGACTCGCAGGGGAACTGATTGGTTGGTATTATACACGTCGTAAGTTAACAGTTCCCAAGTGACATGAGTACAGCATAGTCCGCAGACTTGACACTACTTCTTCGCCTCGAGTGTGTCCCACTGTTCTTAGATTGCTACCCTACCTCGACTCAAAGGAGTCGTGCAAATAGGTAGCAGTTGGGTGCAGTCCCGAGCACTTGGAGGCAGTGGCAGTTAGAAAGAATTCGTCTCTCCCGATATTAGGAGTTGATATCGCGTAGTGTCAGAGAGCCATTACGCAAAGTCCCTGGCCAGGGCAAGCGAGATTTACTGATAGGTTCTAGTAGTTTCTCAGGGTGTAATGGGCTACGCTCCGACATTACTTATACCGCTATTAGGGGACTGACGCTTGCCGCCCCCTAAGCTCGATAGGCAATAGTCTTAGACGAACAGACCGGACTGTATGGAGATTGTCATATCAGGCTCAGTAGGAGTTCGGATGGTTTTCCTCATCGGCCTTCTTATCGACATCTACCTAGGGACCGTTACGTACAACTAGTGCCGCTTGCGGTCTGCGGTTAAACCCACTGCCAGCGTAGTGTCGGGTCTTTAGAGTCCTACACAGAGAGTTTCCCTGCTCCAGGAAAAACGATATAGAGGTCGTATGGTTTTACGACAAGGGTTCTGACGCATACGTGTGTTTACGCACGTACGACGTTCGGACGGTTTTTACTAGCCGGCTTTGGTTTAAGCCAGATTCTTGTATCGGGTTATTGGATTTATACAGTCTAAAGTTTTTCCGTGTTTTCACGGATTGGAGGGGCGTTCTCATAGCTTCTAGAAGCATGATGACTTGGAGGGTAAGGTGGCATTAGCATTAATTGATTTTGTGACTCATGAGATGAATCATTCAAGTGAGTTAATGAAGCATTTATTGCTTAATGACTCACTTGATGATTCATTGCACATATTCAATGAATCATGATGATAATGTATTTGAATTATTCATTTGATAATTCTTTATGCTTCATAATATATTAGAAGTGAGAAACAATTTCAATTCATTCTTATCATCACCTTCTTTCTCCTCAAGCTCTCTCATTCTTGAAACCCTAACCCTAACCTCTCATGTGTTGATATCAAGGGTTAGCTAGACTAATACATTCATAACCTCACTCAATATCTCCTAGGTAGCTTAGATTAGTACTTTGAGCAACATAGTTATCTCAAGTTAGAGATAAAGCTTGGCATAGGAGCTCTCGGGTGGTTCGTCTTTGACTCGAGGAGGCCTTTGAGGTGCCGATGTTCCAAGGAGCCTACGAGGAGTGGAGGACCCCAATGAAGACCCGAAGGACAAGTAACGTGAGGTATAACTTCGAATCCGAGTAGTTAAACCTTTCGTAGTTTGCTAATAACGATTTAGAAACGATTCATGCGCTCAAGTCCGTGTTACGAAGCTTTGATAATCGTTTTTCATATATTCCGCCTCCCCGAAAGTTCGTAGGGTGCGTGACATGGACTTACAGCGGTATCAGAGCCAACTAAACCATTACTAGCTTGTTTGCAACTGATTAGAACTTTGATCGTCAGAAAATGCGAAAACGAAACCCCGGAAATCCCAAGTTTCTGTTAATTTTAAACATGTCTAAAAAACTATTTGATATGCCTTAAAATTCACAGCAGGGAAATTTAAGAATACTGGGAAAATACGAAGTTCCAACTCGGTTTTATGGCCTCGGATCTGCGGAAATAGAGTGCTTTTGCCGCAGATCCGCCGCCGAGTCAACTCTGAGTTCACTCGAATTTGCTCTGTTATTCATGTTTTCTGGTTTTTTGTTTTCCTGTATATTTTGTTTTCTACCCTGGTTACTTCAGAACAGGTTTGCTTTGGGGGTAGACACGGATAAAGGTAGTCGATCGATGTTCTTAACTAATTGCTAATCGGATTATTATCTGTAATGTTTAATGTGTTCATAAACCTCCCCTAACTGCTAGTATGTCGGTTGGCAGGGGTTGCACATTTCTGTAATGTTTACTGTTTGTGTATATGGACTTGATTGGAATGTTGTGATGATTAGCCGTGGTTTGAGATGGGTTTAATATTCATTCATTCGATGTAAATGTAATATGATGTAATATTCTTTTGCGGGGCGCATCCAGGTTGCGGTTGTAGCCACCGTTGTATTATTTCTTTTTACTGTTTTTGCTCCTAGGATAGACCCAAGGTGGGGTGCACAAACTACCGGGTACTTTGAAGTGTTTAGTGGCCTACTATCTTTGATGAGGGAGACCGCTTCACTTCGGGTACTTGGCGGGTAGTTTGTCGTACCCGTAGGGGTCTAGGGTTGGGGTAATGGCTATTCATCACAACAGTGTAATCCGTCTTTTATTGCAGGCTCAAAGCAAATGCGGATTGCTAGTATATCCAATAAAGTTCAACAGTGATCTGGAATGCTTATTATTGCGTCTGACGAATGTACAATATCTATATATGATAGCTATTAGGCGTCATTTATGTTTTACACCCGCGCTAGCCCAGCCCCCACTCTGTCGTTAGTTAAGTAACCTAACGGGTGATGACGGGACCCCGTGGCGAATGCGGATGGCATAAGAGGACGTGGTATTTTCGTTGTTATCTGCAATGATAGGTTTAATGATGGGACGCATTATTATAATGCAAAGAAAATAAACCAAAGTTCAATCATTGGAACAAATTTAAAATAAACCACTCGGTTATTTTAAAAGAGCAGAATTTTTCAATTACGGAGCTTTAACCACTCCTTTTAAAAAGCTATCAGGTTCCTTCGATTATATCAAGTTCACTACGTTCACGGTTTTGCCAAAACCATTCGTAGCCCTCCGTCATTTCTTATGAATAGTCAGTAGTATTCAAGCAATGTTTGTTGGCCTTCGTCAAGGCATAGTGTTTGGTAGCTGCTGGGGTATTCATTTGGTGCATAGATTGATGTGTTGGTTTGGGACAGTCGTATTACCTTGTTGGCCTTCGTCAAGGGTATGTATGGGTGGGTTCAAATTAACAAGATAATGATGGGCAGAACTTGACATGTGACTTATGATTTGTTGGCCTTCGTCAAGGTCATAAGAGCATAGGGCAAAAATCCACATCGGGAGTTTCTAAAGAAACTGAAACTTTCTAGTGTTGCATACCATTTGGAGTTTGATGAATGTCGGTAGGATTCCTTCAACATTATCATACGATGATATTTTGGATCCCGATCCTACTGTGAGTACATGCTACTTATCAGGAGATTCGTCACTTAACGATCAATGTTATAAACCAAGTAGGTGTCGAGAAAGGTGTCAGCGGGGCTACGCCCCCAAAGAAAAGAGGTTATTTAATTAAGGAACTTCGCGAAAGCGTTGGAAAACCTCCCTCGAAGTATCGACACTGACCTGGCTGAACGGTTAAGCAAGAATTGTACGGTGAGAATAGTCCTGGCTAATTCTTCTTTTATGGTTTGAGGAGGGATTCGAGAAACAGTGGGAGCCATCCTGTTTAGATAAATTAAAAACCACTTTAAACTTGCAAGGGCATCATGCTATTTCTTCTCTCTCTCTCTTAAAATTGCAGCGACCTTGTGACCACACATAGGTTACATCTAGATAACAAATTGACTGAATCTGACTTATATGACTGGCAAAGGTCTGTCCAGATGTCCATTGCCTATGACAAGCTGGACCACCCTATTACTACTCAAGATCCCACCGTCCCAGGTCCAGTTTCCTCTGTCGCGGATATGAATATCCGTCAGACAAGGGAAAAAGATAAAACGAAAACCAAGTGCCCCGCGTTGGCTTCAGTTGATGGTATATACCAGAAGCAGCACGAGAAGATGAACATAGTTTCCATCTTTTTCCATAACAAAGATTTATATGGAGAGCAATCTCATATCACGAAATATGAGATCTCGAACGAATTAATTCAAGCGAGGTTGGCTGTCGGGTCATCTGTAGGGGAAACGTCCTTACAATGACTAGCTGTATTGATAAGCTCAAGGACCTGGAGACCACGTTGGGAAACGAGTCAAATACTGACTTGTTTCTACAATCTCTGCCTCCTACCCTGAAGGAAACCAAGGAAATAGAAGGAAAAAGAAGGGCAAAAGTTTCAGGACTGGATATAGTAAAAGAGGGACGTTCCTATTGTTATGGGATTGGGCATAAGCAGAAAGATTGTAGGGCTTTAGAAGCCAGTAGCCAGGATACGAAGCATGTTGTGGCTTCAACCTCAAATGTGTTTGTAATTGAGAACTGTTTGTCAATAAACTCTACCTCCTGGGTACTAGATACCGGAGCAGAATCTTATATCTGAAATTCATTACATGCTTTGAGAAACCGTAGAGTTATGAAGGTAGGTGATTTGTCTCTCAGAGTTGCAAACGGAATGAGCGTGGACACTGAATCCGTGGGAGAATATCGCCTAGGTTTGACAAGTGGGCAGATATTGATTCTAAGTAACTGTCTGTATGTACCTAGTATGACTTGTAATATCATATCAGAGTCCTCACTTTCGAGAGAGGGATATGATTTTATATTCGTAAGCGATGTAGTTAACATCCACCTAAATCAAGTTCTGATTGGGTCCGGTACATTAGATAATGGTATATACGTATTGAGTCAAGCTCTGGTTTTCAATGTCCAGAACACACTTAAAAGAAAGTCTCCGGAATTAAATCAGGCTTTCTTATGGTATTGTAGACTAGGTCACATCAATGAGAGAAGGTTGACTAAGTTACATAGAGAAGGATATTTGAATCCGTTCGAATATCAATCTTATGCTACTTGTGGATCTTGTCTTATAGGAAAGATGACCAAAACTCCGTTTACTGGACATGGAGCAAGAGCAAGCGAGCTCTTGGGACTCGTACACAGTGACGTGTGCGGTCCAATGTCTACACATGCGCGAGGTGGTTATTCCTACTTCATTACTTTTACTGATGATTTCTCTAGGTATGGACATGTCTTCCTGATGAAAAATAAATCCGAGGCCTTTCAGAAATTCCAGGAATACAAGAATGAAGTGGAAAACCAAAAGCCAAAAGTATCAAGACACTGAGATCTGATCGAGGTGGTGAATACTTAAGGGCCGAGTTCCTGGGTTACTTAAAAGAGAATGGAATTCCCTCTCAGCTTACTCCTCCATACACACCACAACACAATGGTGTATCAGAAAGGTGGAATTGAACCCTATTAGATATGGTTCGTTCCATGATGAGTAAGGCTGAGTTACCGCGATCTTTCTGGGGTTATGCGCTAGAATCAGCTGCATATCTTTTGAACAAAGTTCCTACCAAGACTGTGCCTACCACACCATATCAGATGTGGAGTGGAAAGAAACCCTATCTTCCGTACCTGAAGACACGGGGATGTCCAGCTTTTGTAAAAAGGCAGCATGCGGACAAGCTCGAGGCACGCTCAGTACAGTGTAAGTTTGTGGGATATCCAAGGAACTCCAAGGGTTATTACTTCTATTACGCAGAGGAACAAAAGGTTTTTGTTTCTCGTCATGCCCACTTCTTAGAAGCTGAATTTTTAGAAACTCAGAAGAGTGGGAGAGCAGTAGAACTAGAAGAAATTCCAGAACCACAAGCTATCACTGAAACCTTGGTAGAACAAGAAGGTTCAGGAGAACAGGACATCCCAACGCCACTCCGCAGGAGTAGTAGGCAATCTCATCCGCCCGAGAGATACTACGGTTTTCTCATTGACGGGGATAGAGAGGATTGCACTATTGACTATGATGAGCCTACTAGCTTCCAGCAAGCCATTCAGAGCGGTGACTCAGTAAAATGGATGGATGCAATGCGGACCGAAATGGAGTCCATGTACACTAACAAAGTATGGACTTTGGACATTGCTCCAGATGGGCTAAAACCCGTAGGATGCAAATGGATCTTCAAAAAGAAGATTGGTGTAGATAAACAGGTTGAAACCTATAAGGCTAGACTTGTTGCAAAGGGTTTCCGTCAAAGACCTGGTTTGGACTATGACGAAACCTTTTCTCCAGTGGCTATGCATAAATCTATTCGGGTCCTTCTTGCTATTGCTGCCTTCCACGATTATGAAATCTGGCAGATGGACGTAAAGACGGCCTTTCTAAATGGTAATTTGGAAGAGAGCGTCTATATGGATCAGCCAGAGGGATTCATTCAGAGTGGGAGCAGTGGTAAAGTATGCAAGCCGCTTAAGTCCATTTATGGACTAAAGCAGGCATCGCTGAGTTGGAAAATCTGTTTTGATGATGCTGTCAAAGAATTCGACTTTATCAAAAATCCAGATGAACCTTGCATTTACAGTAAGACTGTAGGGAGAGCTGTAGTATTCCTCGTCTTATACGTGGATGACATTCTCCTAATAGGAAATGATATTCCTATGTTACATTCAGTCAAAATATTCTTGTCACATAAATTCTCCATGAAAGACCTGGGTGATGCCACCTACATTCTGGGGATTCGGATCTATCGTGATAGATAAAAAAGGATGTTGGGACATTCGCAGTCCAGGTACATAGACACCATAGTGAAGAGATTCAGTATGGATGATTCTAAGGGCGGTACCCTACCGGCTTGTCACGGAATCACCCTCTCCAAAGAGATGTTTCCCAAGACTGATTTGGAAAGGGATCGCATGTCGATTATACCCTACGCTTCTGCGGTAGGCTCTATATTGTATGTGAAGTTATATACCAGACCAGATGTAGCATACACATTGAGCGTTGTAAGCCGGTATCAAGCAAACCCAGGGGAGAAGCACTGGATAGCAATAAAGAACATTCTCAAGTACCTGAGCAGGACTAAGGATATGTTCTTGGTGTATGGCGGAAAAGACCTTCAGATGGAGGCTTTTGCCCACTCCGGCTTCCAGAGTGAAAAGGATGACTCCAAATCCATGTCGGGTTATGTCTTTACCCTCAATGGAGGGACGGTCTGTTGGAAGAGTTCCAAGCAGGAGACCGTTGCTGACTCAACAATGGAAGCGGAATACATAGCTGCTTGCGATGCCGCAAAAGAAGCTGTCTGGATGAAGAAGTTCCTCACAGAACTTCAGGTGGATCCTACCAGTGTTGATCCAATACCTTTGTATTATGACAACAACGGCGCTATAGCTTTAGCGAAGGAACCCAGGTCCCATCAGAAGTCCAGACTCATCTTAAGGCGGTACCACCTGATCAGGGAGATCGTAGATTGCCGGGAGATCGAGGTGAAAAGAGTAGAGATAGAGAATAACATTGCTGATCCATTCACAAAGGCCCTTCCTCAGACGCAGTTCGAGAGGCTATTCGAGATGATAGGTCTTCGATATGCCAGCTCATGGCCCTAGTGCAAGTGGGAGATTGTTAGTGTATATGCCATAGGGGCCATTATTGTATCATACTTGTATGTATATTACTTAATGGAAGCTTGGGATATTCACAGTTGTATATACAGACTTGCTAAAAATGGTAGTATGCTACTTGGTTTGTGTCTAATTTAATATGTGCATATGTTTCTTATAACGTATCACTTATACATATTAGTAGAGCCCATAGGTTCTTTGCTTGATTACCAGCGTTGTGATGGCAGTCACACTAGTGGGGGCTGGGTAGTCTATAAGCAACATCCTATACTTATCCCTAGTCGTAGGATTATCGAGACAGGGCATCGATATTTCAGAGTAGACTAAGTGTGTACGCTTCTCATCCTAGTTGTGGAGATGGTGTGTCCCACAGCCATCAGTATGTAGTACTGGAGATAGTATACAGGTGCTCGTTAGGTTACGGGTACACCGGACAGGACTCGCAGGGGAACTGATTGGTTGGTATTATACCCGTCGTCAGTTAACAGTTCCAAGATGACATGAGTACAGCATAGTCCGCAGACTTGACACTGCTACTTCGCCTCGAGTGTGTCCCACTGTTCTTAGATTGCTACCCAACTACGGCTCAAAGGAGTCGTGCAAACAGGTAGCAGTTGGGTGCAGTCCCGAGCACTTGGAAGCAATGGCGGTTAGAAAGAATTCGTCTCTCCCGGTATTGGGAGTTGATATCGCACTGTGTCAGAGTGCCATTACGCAAAGTCATGGCCAGGGCAAGCGAGATTTACTGGTAGGTTCCAGTAGTTTCTCAGGGTGTAATGGGCTACGCTCCGACACGACTTATACCGCTATTATGGGACTGACGCTTGCCGCCCCCTAGTCTCGATATGCGATAGTATTAGACGAATAGACCGGACTGTATGGAGATTGTCACATCAGGCTCAGTAGGAGTTCGGATGGTTTTCCTCATCGGCCTTCTTATCGACATCTACCTGTGGACCGTTACGTACAGCTAGTGCCGCTTACGGTCTGTGGTTAAACCCACTGCTAGCATAGTGTCGAGTCTTTAGAGTCCCACACAGAGAGTTTCCCTGCTCCAGGAAAAAAGATATAGAGGTCGTAAGGTTTTACGACAAGGGTTCGGATGCATATGTGTGTTTACGCACGTACGACGTTCGGACAGTTTTTACTAGCTGGCTTTGGTTGAAGCCAGATTCTAGTATCGGGTTATTGGATTTATACAGTCTAAAGTTTTTCCGTGTTTTCACGGATTGGTGGGGCGTTCTCGTAATTTTCCGGGAAGCTTCTAGAAGCATGGTGACTTAGAGGGTAAGGAGGCATTAGCATTAATTGATTTTGTGACTAATGAGATGAATCATTCAAGTGAGTTAATGAAGCATTTATTGCTTAATGACTCACTTGATGATTCATTACACATATTCAATGAAGCATGATGATAATGCATTTGAATTATTCATTTGATAATTCTTTATGCTTCATAATATATTAGAAGTAAGAAACAATTTCAATTCATTCTTATCATCACCTTCTCTCTCCTCAAGCACTCTCATTCTTGAAACCCTAACTCTAACCTCTCATGTGTTGAGATCAAGGGTTAGCTAGACTAATACATCCATAACCTCATTCTATATCCCCTAGGTAGCTTAGATTAACACTTTGAGCAACCTAGTTATCTTAAGTTAGAGATAAAGCTTGGCGTAGGAGCTCTCGGGTGGATCGTCTTTGACTCGAGGAGGCCGTTGAGGTGCCGCTGTTCAAAGGAGCTTACGAGAAGTGGAGGACCGTGATGAAGGCCCGAAGGACAAGTAACGTGAGGTATAACTTTGAATCCGAGTAGTTAAACCTTTCGTAGTTTGCTAGTAACGGTTTAGAAACGATTCATGCGCTCAAGTCCGTATTACGAAGCTTTGATAATCGATTTTCATATATTCCGCCTCCCCGCAAGTTCGTGGGGTGCTTGACATGGACTTACAAGAACCATTCCTGGTATATGTAGACATAGGACCGCATACATCACTATGTATCAGTCCCAAGAGTTCCGTAACTCTTTCTCCGTATCCACTAAACGGAGTTTTGGTCATCTTTCCTCTGAAACATGAATGGAAAGTTTCATAAGATGATAATTCGAACGGATTCAAATATCCATCTTTATGCAACTTAGCTAGTCATGTCGCATTGATATGACCTAGTTTACAATGCCACAAGAAGGATTCGTTCATCCCTAACTCTTCCTCTTGTGTGTGTTTTGTACATTAAGAACTGTACATTGATTTAGAACGTATATGCCATTATTTAACGAGCCTGATCCAATCAACTTTTGATTTAGGAAGATGTTCATAACATTATCATGTACTACAAAATTATATCCTTCCTAACTTAATAAAGACACTGATATAAGATTTCATATCAGGGTTGGAATGTAATAGCACTCGTTCAGAATCAATGTATTACTATTTGGTAACACAAGGTGATATTCTCCAACTGCTTCGGCTGCTGTTGGGATGCTAGGCACTGCCACAAGGGTCTACGAGGCATCAACGATGCCCGATTTAAAATTTGGCCGTGCAGAACAACCCTTAACAAGATCTTAATACTAGAGATTAGGTGACAACAAGCATGTTAAACACTTTAACACTAAGTGAGAGGGATTACAACCTTTGTAGATCTGATCCTTCAGTTCATAAGCTCCGTGTTGAGGTCCCTTCACTGCGATCATCATGTTCCCGACTCTCGAGAGGCTCCATGAAGAGAATGATGCACCTTGCTTGAAGACTTCACTAATCCAAGATGATCTACCTTAAAGAATCTCAAACCCAAGCTTTTGCTAGACTAATCATGTATTAGCAAAGCAAACACCCTAATCTAAGTTGCTAGAATGGATGAGGATGATGAAGTAGGAATTTTGCTCTCTTTTGTTTTCATATTCTCACATATAAACATCACCATTGAAAAAGCTAGTGAAGCTTTTTCAACAAAGAAGAAGCAAGAAGAAGAGCTCAATCCTTTTGTGATGAATAATGAATTATTGTAGTGGTTACAAATCTAACCAAGGGTTAAGCATGAAGGAGTTAACCCTTGTAGAGAATTAACTAGAGTTAATGGTTTGGATTGGGTTGACATAATATCTCAAGCCAAAGACAAAGTCAAAGCTTCATGGAAGCTTCATGCAAAAGCTAACCCTAATCCAAACCCTAACCAAGTTTAAACCCTAAACCATTATTAAATTTGTAACCCTAACATGTTATAATATTATATATCACATATACAATATATTTTTTAACAAAAGAAAATAATACAATTAACATATATCTCATATATATCAATGTATTATCCCGTGAGAAAATGAATCAATAAAGCGAGCTTATATTAGTTAATGCAATGTAATATATCTCATATATAATATACATTAAATTATCGAATCAACACATGATCCGATAACCCGGCTATATTACATATAACCGACTAATATAACATGTACCATTTCATCGAATCAATACTTGATCCGATGACCTGGCTATATCATATATACCCGGCCGATATCTCATATCGCGAGAATAGAATACAGTATCACATACTCTTATTATTCTCGGTCCCGCACATATCACATATGTGCTCCTACTTCGTTTTGCCTGAGCAAGGAAACCTCTGTGTAGGACTCTAAAGAATCGTCAATACGCCGGCAGTAGGTGATGATCATATCAAACACCCACAAGCTGCAAGCGGTCAGCTAAACGTAACCGCTACCCAAGTATTGAGCGATCAGAAGATCAACAAGCAAGCCTGTACATTCTCCTGCGAATCCAATCAGTAACACTCCCGTACAGTCTGGTCTATTCGTCTGATATGTCGCATATCTCGCTTAGGGGTGGTAAATGTCAGACCCCAATAGCTTGATAAGTCATGTCAATATGAGGTCTATAACAGTTCGAGAAACTACTGATAACACTTACCAGTAAATCTCAGCAACCCTGGCCAGGGATTTCCAGTTATAGGCAATCGAACACAGCGCAACATCAACCCCCTATACCGGGAGAGAAGAAACCCCTCCTATCGCTCATTGCCTCCATGTGATTCAGGACTGTACCCAAAAGCCACATTTTTGCACGCCCTCTTGGACGTGGTATGATGTAAATCAAAGCACAGTGGGAATCACACAAGACTCTATGACGATCTCGGGTCTACAGACTAACCTGTACCGGTGTCACCGGAGAACTGCCATCTGACGTGAGGTATAATACCATCTGGGAGTTCTCGGCGAGTCCGTTCAGTGTACCCAGTCTCCACTGGGCACCCGTATACTATCTCTGATGTCAAACACTAATGGATATGGGATCATCCATCACCCATCTGCATGGGTCGAGAAGCATACGCTAGTCTACTCTGGTGTATCGATGCCCTGTCTCGATATACCCTCGACTAGGAACAGTTATAGGATGTACTCATCGACTACCGTAGCCCCACTAGTATGATGTCATCATAGTCCCAGTAGTCGAGTACATATCCTAAGGGCTTTATCAACATGTAACATAAAGACAATCAGAGTACATGTTAAGATAAAGAGCAACCAGATAGCATACTATCATGTCGAGCAAGAAATTCCTCCATATATATGTCCAAGCATCCACTACAATATACATCGCATGTACAGTAATGGCCTCTAGGGCATACATATCACTAACAGCTGCAACATTTGCACCATTCCCTACTCTTATGGAATGATCACCCTCTCCCAGTTCTCTACATTTCCTTAGCCCATGTAACATATTACATATGTGGGATCCCGATCCGGTATCTAATACCCAGGACGTAGAATAAACTGAGAAACAGTTCTCGATAACTAACACACCCGAAGAAGATGCATCAACGAGCTTGTTCTTTGTTTGGGCGGCATGGGAATCCGGATGTTCCCCTATTTCCTGCTCAGTCTTATAACAATTATAAGAAAGAACGGAACCGAAGTTCCTCTGCTCAGTATAACAAGCGGGTTCAGTCAATACATCCATATTATTATCGTGATTAAGGCCTGACATGGTCGCTACCTGGAGATAGAGAGAGAGAATAAAACACTTTAGCGTATGCTCTTGCAAGATTAGATTAGTTTATTATCTTATCTAATCAGGATGGCTCCCACTGGCTTTATCAAATCTTCCTTAAAACACTAAAAGGTAAGACTAGCTGGGATTAATTACAACTTACAAGTTCGCCAATCATTCAGCCAGGTCAGTGTTGGTATTTTGAGGGAGGCTCCCCATGCTTTCGCACGGACCTAATTAAAATAAACCTCGTTTTCCCTGAGGCATAACCCCGTTAATACCTTTCTAGATACCTACTTGATCGGCTAATTGTCATGTGTAAAACACTCCCAGGAGTAACTCTTACTCATAGTGGGTATCAGGATCCAACTACCTCATAGAAGGTATGCAATCTCATTGCAAATTTCAACACCTGAAATTCCCGATAATACTTTTACCCTTAGCGTCCTATGACCTTGACGGAGGCCAACAAACCATAGGCTGCTAGTCAAATTCAACCCGTACATTTATTGATTGAATTAAACCCACCCGCACGACCTTTGACGGAAGCCAACAAAGTTGTACGACTACCCTAATCCAATCTCATCTTATGTTGCAGATAACCACTAGTTAGCTACCGCACACTACGCCTTGACGAAGGCCAACAAACGTAGCACGAATACTAAGTAGCACTTATCTGAAATTACGGAGGGCTACGCAGGTTTTTAAGAAAACCATGAGTATAATGAACTTGATATCATTGTATAATCAAGTGATTTTTGAAAAGGAGTGTTTTTGAGGCTTTTACTAGTTTTCCTAAAGTGGTCACTCCCGGTGAAGGGATCTCGGCTCTTTCCTTATCGAATAAGGTGCATGATATTTCATAAATACCGTTATGCAAAGCAAGAACTATAGAAGCAATCTAAAACAAAACCAAGTGAGTTGTAGCATATGCTAGTTTCGCTAAAGAGGTCACTCCCATGAAGGAATCTCGGCTCTTTCCTTATTGAATAAGGTGCTGGATATTCTACAAGGAATACCGCTATGCAAAGCAAAAACTATAGCTACCCTTTTTGAAAATTTGATTCTTCAACATCTTTTAGGTTTCTTTTTCTTTCATTAATCTCACTAATGAAGTCCCATCGTTTATGCTTCCTAAGCATCACAGAAGAAACAAAAATACAACGTACGCTTATGCCATCCGCATTTGCCACAATGTCCCGTTATGCACCGTTAGGTTACTTCACTAACGGCATACCGGGACGGGACTAGCGCGGGTGCAAAACATAAGCAACGTTTATTATATATCATATATATACAATAATAAAGCATTCGTCTCACGCATATAAAATGATCTCATCACAGAGTATCAGCAGCAAGAAGATAACATATGAAATATTGGATATACTAGAAGGTCCGTGTTTTATTTTGAGCCTGTATGAAACACGGATTCCACGGTCGCGATGAATAGCCAAACCCACATCCCTAGAACCCTACAAGAGCGGAAAGCAACCCTACCATTTCTAGGGTTAGGAGACCCAGTCTCGACTCCTCGAGATGGCCTCTTACTGGACCCTAGAACCCGGTTACTTGTGCTCCTCTCCTAGGGTCTATCCTTGTCACGCCCTACCCCCAATACAGAGAGTATTGTCCGCTCTGGCCGAAACCGCACGGTTTTGTCCTTCAGGGCGAACAGGACCCGACCAAGGGCCACTTCCCAGGAGGTCACCCATCCCAGAACTTCCCTGGCTCGAGCACACTTAACTACGGAGTTCTCAAGCTCCTGTAATGCCGGTTCACTTAAAAGGCGCCTCTGTATTGAAGAGTGGTATCATTCCATTTATAGTACAGATCTACCCTCTTTCGGAATGTATTCTGATGAGTCCCCATTGTTCTACACTGGGTCCCACGGACTCAAGAGATGGCCCCCACGGACCATCCCAGAACTTCCCTGGCTCGAGCACGCTTAACTACGGAGTTCTCAAGCTCCTGTAATGCTGGTTCACTTAAAAGGCGCCTCTGTATTGAAGAGTGGTATCATTCTATTTATAGTACAGATCTACCCCCTTTCGGAATGTATTCTGAAGAGTCCCCATTGTTCTACACTG
This sequence comes from Agapanthus africanus, assembly GCA_030015575.1. Lineage (NCBI taxonomy): Eukaryota > Viridiplantae > Streptophyta > Magnoliopsida > Asparagales > Amaryllidaceae > Agapanthus > Agapanthus africanus. Next base: position 129,740,183 of record JASDDO010000016.1, read on the forward strand.
GGTCCCACGGACTCAAGAGGTGGCCCCCACGGACTCAAGAGGTTGCCCCCGCCCACTTAACACGACACTTGGCGTGGCACTTTGTTCCGTGTGGCACTTTGCTCCGTGAGCAAGAACCGGGTCCCGACAATCCTAATGCGGAAAAGTAAATAATATACAACAATGGTGACATCATCCTCAATCCGAAAGGGCCCCAATAAAAGAATATTACATACAATGAATTTTACATGAATGAAAATAAAAACTCTCATCTCACATAAAACCCCCGTCTATTCAAACATATCAGGAATAAAAACTCTCAGCCCAAACCAGTACCAGAAGACAAAAGCCCTAAGGCCCATAAAGCGCCGCAGATCCGCGGCGGGAGCCTGCTTGCGCCGCGGATCCGCGGCGGTTATGCCACGTCAGTACTCCAGTTTTGCTGCATTATTCCTATCTCTGTGCCTACACTTCAGAATAATATGTTAAATTCCAGATGACCCTCGACGCTTCTGCCAGATCAGCAATGATCATTAAGCAAGCTAATCTTGATTAAGCTAATTAAGCTTCTAACAAACTATTTCTAGAAGCTCCCTCCTAACTAACTACTTCTAGAAGCCTCTCTCTCTAACTAACTTTTGGAGGGAAATTCAAAATTCAAATCCTAGATCTAGGGTTTTGGGAAGTCTATAAATTGGAGCCTAGATCTAGGGTTAAGGGCTAATCCTTGGTTGTTCAATCTAGTTGTTCATTAATTGTTGAATCCTTAGTTGATCAATCCCTAATCTCTCCCATTCTAGTTCTTCAACCAATTCCTACGACCTCAAAACCCTAACCCTAATCCCAATCAAGATGAAGAATTCAAAATCCTTTGAGTGCAAGCCAAGCAAGTCTTCAAGATCCTTTAGAAGCAGAACCGGACATCAACGAGGTACGAGATCCAAGCAATCCAAGACTCAAGGAGCCGAGCGATGCTAGATTCGACGAGCGAAGTTCCTACCTCTTGTAATTCTTGATAATTGCAACTACTTGTTGATGTAATAAAGGTGAAGATTCTTTAAACTTGCTTATTTTCAATTCGAGCATTATGCTTAAATTTCAATTCTTGAATATATTCTTTGTGATGATGCTTGAATAAAACTCCGCTCGTGGAGGAATCGAAACGATTGTAGAATGATGATGTTGATGAATCTTTAAACATTTTCTTAAGTTTTAAAACAATTGTAAATTCTTGAAAATCAATTGATCGATGCGAATGCGTTCTTGATTCCTTTCGCACGATCTAGAGATCAACAATTGATCATTCGACTTTCAAGAAGCTATCTAGTGAATGTGATTCATCGAAAGGAAAAAGGATAGGATGAGGAACCCTAATTCTTCGCAAGATCCTTGATCCTCGATGACTTCTACATCGATTTAGCATCAACTTGTTAATGGATAAGAAATCGTATTCTTGAATCTTCATCACATCTACTATTGAATCTATTCCTTCGAGCTATACTTCAAATCTTGAAACCAAAAGTGATTGGAATTCTATCGAAACTTGATTCTTGATATTTATCGTTTTCTTGATTCTTGATTAGAATAGTGATACTTGAAACTCATCGATAAAAATCTTGAATCATGTTTTTTCTTTTCTTTTCTATTAAATTTTCAATTCAAACAAATCAAAATATGAACGAATCGCACAATCCTTATGGACGATCCGCACTTGCTAACGCGCTATAATCCAACACCGTTATTGATTGCGGTTGATTGTCTCGAAAGAGTGTGTTTGTAGTTTAACCGCAATCAGAACGGTGTCGCGTGTAGCTAGACCGAGGTGAGTACGGGTCGTCCTCAGGGAAACGTTGAATATTTTACTCTTACTTTAGATGTGTTGAAAAGAAAGGAGGGATAAAGAATTTTGAAGAATGGTTTCTAGATCTACGTTAAACAAGAATGCAAAAATATAGATCTAGATTATTTTAGGGATGTAGTTAATATAATAAGGGTCTTGTAGGGTTCGTTAGGATTTAGTAGTCATGGACGATTAATTAAAAGTTACCCTTTTTATCCTTTAATAGATTTAAAACTAGAACGACGGTGATGCGTGTAGATTAGGGTTTCTGGAGGGAAAAGGAATCCCACTCTTAACCCTTATCTCGACACGGAACTCCGTTCATATCTAGCCTTTACCAAAACAATCATTAATCTAATCTCTAATCGCGGTCGGAACTAACAAAGAATTGTTAGCGCGCCCGATTAGGATGTTAATGATTCTTTTGATAAAGTTCATAAACTTTATAGGACTTAAAAAGGGTTTAGGAATGTTCATCATCCATTAGCCTACCCTAATCCTACGAACCCTAACAAGCGGAGAATTACTCGGGCATGTTGGGAGAAAAAGAGATGGAGAGAAAATGCATAATTAAACTACGAAGAAAAAGAATAAGAAAAAGAACTACCTTTATTAATCAACAATATTCATTACACTTTGAACCTTAGAAAATGATTACAAAGACTAGCTTGCTTCTCGATCTCTTCCAAGGAGGTAGAGGAACAGTTGATGATCAGTCTGGATGCGTGAGCCGTCTTGGACTTCGTGATCGCGTCAACTTGATGATTTTTTCAAGAGGCTCTCGGTCTTTATTTATAGTCCTAAAGCCAGAAGTCTAGCTCCCAAATATGGAAGTTAACAATAAAGATTTTCCCCAAAATTTTGCAGCATCTAAATCCTCTATCATGCCGCGGATCCGCGGCCCAAGGGGGGTATGGCCGCGGATCCGCGGCCATATGATCTCGGCCCTTCATCAAACTTCAGGGGCTCTGTCCTTGTGACATTTGGCGATCCTTGGAACCTTTGTATCATGGAAATCTTCTTATGGTTGCTGCCAGACTTAGTCTCCAAGTTTTGCTTTCTTAATTAGGCAAGTTTTCTTTAACAACTTGATTTCCTTGATTTTAGTCTTGAAAAATTCTGCACAACAACTTAAATAATATTTAGTAGACTTTGTTCTACTAGGATTTGGTCAATGATATTATTTTCATACATTTTCCTACCAAATGCTAATTATAATATATCAACACATGGAAAATAGTATTTTTACACATAAACCCTCATATGTATGATATATTATAATAAAGACTTTTTTAAATATGAAAATGGTAGGAAAAATATAATAACAAATGTGCAGTTTTATCAACTGAACAAATACCCCCAAACTTATCTTTGATCGTCCCGAGCAAACTAGTTTATTCAAGAGAAGGTGAAAAAAGAAAGGAGAAAACTAAGCACACTTTCGTAGCAAACACGATTGCACTGAGCACGTGCAACAAGCCGTTAAACCTCTAGGTGTCCCTAGTAGGAGGAGTGTTGTCTCCTGAGGGTTTTCAGCGGATTACACCCACAAAATCCTATAATATAAAAGAGATGGTGAAATTTACATATAAAAATAAGAACCATAAAAGAAAGACTTTGAAAATAAGAATTTCCAACTACACTAGCTTTTTAGTTGTCTTGAGCCCTATCTTAATAGTCGTGAAAAGATGTTAGAAATCACAATATCCCTCAATAAAACATCCTCTTTATTCTTCATTCCTACCTTTCATCCAAACATCGATCATATACCCCTACGTGTGTGAAAGGGACATCCCTACACTCGAAGAATTCAATTCAAGCTATCATGCTCTTGTCCTTTTACCTCAGTACTTTTTAACTTGATGAATATTTATATTTGCTCACACATTTTCATGAGACCGTTAATACTTCTTGAGGTACTAACCGACCGATTACTCATGTGCTTGCTGATTAGGTGATAATATTTTCCTCGTCTTGCACCACCTAAGGCTTAGCAGTGACTCCCAGACCAGTTGGCCTTAGGGCACTAGGTGAAGAGGCATCCTCGCTATATTTTTTTATTGCTGCCTTGGCGATAACAAAACCAGTGTTCATTTTTCTTTTCACCATTTTTATATTTTCTTCATTTTTTTATTTCCTTCATACTTTGTCTTTTAGACAAGAGCATTTCAAGGTATCCTCTACTATCCCGAGTTTCAAGACGTGTGTAAGTGCATATAATAGGGTATCAACATTCAAATGTTTGGCTTCAAGAATAGAAACTATTTTTCAGACTTATTTTTATCCTCAAATTAGGGACTTTCTTCATCTTACTAACCCTTGGGACAATGGCTCATAACTACTTATTACCAGTTCGTTTAAGAAAACTTCTAATTTTCTTGGTTTTCTTAAACTATTCCTATCTTTTGGATGTAATTTTTCACTTTCTATTCTTTTATTATCAAAAAAATTTTTGTGCTTATATATAGTATAATGCAAAGTATGTGTAAATAAGCACAAACCTCCCCCAAACCTGTTTACAGCAGTGTCCTCACTGATGTCATCCGTTAAGATCAAAAACCTGTAGACTTTGGAGGAAATTATTAATGGGGGAAAGAATATATGCAAGTGAAATCCTCCCCCAAACTTATTTTTTTGGCCCACAATTTTGTAAAAATCATTTTCTTTCAAGAGCCAAAATATACCCCCCCAAACTTGAATTAAACAATGTTAATCTTTTAAAATCACATGAGGGGGGTAAGGTTATTGGTCAATGCCAAGCTTTGCAAAGACCGAAGGTCAACACCAACCATTCAAAAATTTTATCGATGAAACACCAAGGTTGGTGGAAGAACATGTCACCTTTCGACGTGAAGTAGTGGGGAGGTGATAAGTGGTGTAATGGAAAAGGATTGCATCTCAATTTGGAGAGAAGACACAGTGATAGTAATGATGGATTACTCGCATTGTCATGATTGACCAAAAGAAGGGGTGGAGGTCCAGTTTCTTCATCTTGGAGTTGATTCATCTCAACACCCATGTCTTGTAAAAATGCGAGTTCATCAGCGAAAATTTCCTCAAAGCTTTCATCGATAACCCGAAAAATAATGTCATCAGAAATAATGGGTTGATCGTCAGAATCTATAAAAAGTTCCTTATTAGCGTTAGATGTTGACCCGGACAACTCGGTGGAAGAGTTCGTGTCAAGCAATAACATATGAAAAGAGTCAGAATTATGAGGTTGATCATATTCGCTGCTGTCGACATCCATTAATTCGACAGAACACACATGAGCATAGGGTTCGGAGGGTTCACTTCCTAACTTGTAAATGTTAAGCTCAATTGACTTCTTTCCAGAGGATAGGGTCATAGAGCCATTTCTACAATTGATTACTGCGTTGGAAGTGACCAAAAAGGGTCGACCGAATATCACCGGGATTTGATTGCGTGGGTTTGCCACAGGTTGTGTATCAATAACGATAAAGTCAACAGGAAATATGAATTCCCCGACTTTGATTAACACATCCTCTAGCTCACCCCTAGGTTGGGTGATAGATCGATCGGCCATCTGAAGAGTGCAATGCGCCGGCTTTAACTCTCCGATCCCTAATTGCTCATAAACAGAATACGGAAGCAAGTTAACACTAGCACCTAAATCGAGTAGAGCACGACTGATATTTTTACCCCCAATAGAAATTGAAATTGTAGGACTTCCGGGGTCCTTTCGTTTCTTGGGTAGTTGTTGTGTAAAAGCTGTGCTCACATTACTCGCAAGGAAAACTTTTTTAGGTACTTGAACTTTTCTCTTCCTAGTGCACAGGTCCTTTAGGATTTTCGCATATGACGGAACTTGTTGAATAACATCTAGGAGAGGAATGTTTATGTTAACTTGCTTAAAAATTTCCACAATCTTCTCCATTTGTGGACTTGGTCTGTTGCCCCTTAACCTGTTTGGATAAGGTGCTTGATCAATAAGTTTTGGGTCCAACGTTTGTGGAGAAGACCGTGGGGACGGATTCGATCCCAAAATTGGAGTGGGAATCGACTTAGATAGATTCGGAGAAATGTTCGAGCCGTGGGGAAAACGGAGAATAGGCTCGGGTGAAGGTGGGAGATTAGACGAACTAGGGGAAGAAGAAGAAGAAGAAGCTGGGGTATTATTGGTGTCACTATCATCACATTGTTCACCCACTCAGTTCTTCAGCACTTTTCCCGATCTCAACGTGGTAACAGCACTCATATTATAACTTTGTGAGTGGCCAAGATTAGGTATAGGTTGAGATGGGAGTTTCCCTTTCTCTCTCGCACTCATTGCGGCGTTTAAATATGCGATTTGGTTTTCTGTTGATTTAATACTCTCATCATGGGAGGTGGAGTTTTTCGTTATGGTATCAACAGAGGACTTCATCTCAGCCGAAAATTGCATGGATTGTTTCATGAACATATCCAAAATTTGTGCAAGTGAGTTGTCAGTACCGGCCACTTGTGGTGTAGAAATGTTGGCAGGATTTTGGAAATTCTGTGACTGAAAGGGGGGCTGATTCTGTGGTTGTGGTTGCTGTGGAGAAGGTCTTTGATAATTGCTTCGTTGGTTTTGATTCCAAGCAAAGTTTGGATGATTCCTCCATCCTTGATTGTACGTGGAAGAATAAGGGTCGTTTCTAGGTCGCTGCTGAAAAGCAGCATTAGTTTGCTCGTGACCTTGAAACGGTGCATTCATAGGACATTCTTCCGTTAAGTGTGAAGGATCCGAACAGCAACCACAGACGGTCTTAGGAAGCATGATCTGATTTAGGGAGAATGATGAGAATCTGTTCTCAATAGCGTCGAGTTTCTTCTGTATCACTTCCATTTCGGCTTTTACTGCGATAGAAACATCGAGCTGGTGAACACCTCCCCTAGATGAATGTGGTCTTACGCTTTCCCACTGCAAAGTGTATTCAGCGAGGTCTTACAGATACTTCTAAGCTTCGCCGTCATCTTTAGATATGAAATTGCATTGACACATTGTTTCAAGCATCTGCTTTGTCGTTGGATTAATGCCCTCATATATAATCCGACATAAATCCCATCTATTGATTCCATGATGAGGACATTGGACAAGCAAATCCTTGAAACGTTCAAAGCACTTCCAAAATAGTTCGTTGGGAAGCTGGGTGAACTGGTTGATCTCGCTTCTAACACGGGCAGTCTTATGGTTTGGGTAAAACTTCTTAAGAAATGCTATTACGAATTCATCCCAATTAGTGATAGAGTGTGCGGCAGTATTGTAAAGCCATTTTTCTGCCAAGTCGCACAGTGTGAATGGGAGAAGACGTAAGCGCATAGCATCTAAAGTCAATTGTGAAGTACCCATCATTGCGCATACGTTTTCGAATTTGGTAATGAAAACGTATGCGTCTTCCGATTCAAGCCCGTGAAATTTGGGCAGCAGATTGATGTAGTGGGGTTTAATTTCGAAATTATCCCCGTTAGGTGGTGGAAGAGATAGACAAGTGGGAAGAGGACCACGGATAGGATAGCATCTCTCTTGGAGAGAGATGCGCGGTAGATTCTGCGCACCTACGGGTGGTGGCAGCGTGGTGTTATAATCTGATGGAGTACCGTCCATCTCGGTCCTGTGTGGTGGGGGAAAAGAAGATGAAGAAGTACCGACTTCGGCGTCGATAGCAGCAACGCGGACAAGACGGGCACTAGGATCCCGTGTCTAGCCAAGCATGCACTAAGCGGGTTTAGTGCAAGTGGCAGCGTGTGTGTGATTTAAAATTGGCTTGATTTGAAAAAAAATGGGACTCAAGACAAATCTCCCTAAGATGCACAAGCAACCCTAGAACTAAGGTCACCTAGGTCCAGTCTCTAGACCGCTCCTAGACTTCCAAAGGACAAGCCGCAAGATAAATCCTCTACCGCCTCTTTACTACTCTTGTAGCCAGGTAAGTGCCAGGTTAGTGGGAGGCTCCCCACTATGAAAGTAGTGGTCCTAATTAAGTAACCACTCGCCTTGGACACACTTGCCTAGGCACCACAAAAGTAATGCGGATAAGCGATAGATAACCCACGACCTTCCTCTATCCTTAATGAGCGCGACAGTCCTTAGAGTCTGGTCTAGATATTTTTTAAATTATTGTAAAGTTGATGCAGATGCTCGGTTTGTGATTTGAGGGGCTTAGGAAGGGTGATGAAATCCCCACCTAATCTTGATTTGGTCTTTGCCCCTTAAAGTCCGTATTAAAATATGCAAAACAAAACCAATCACAAAACTTTTGCAAAAAGATTTTTGAGCGGCGCTATTTTGCAATGAATCCTGCAGAAAATAGATTTTATTAGATTTCAGAGGAGAGAGAAAGAGTTAAGAAAGATACCAGAGAAGTGTGAAACCCTAGATCTCCCGTTTCCTCAAGTCCGTGACTCCAGATTCCCTCGCAAAATTCACACACAAATCGTTAAATATGCAATTTGCAGTTTTGTTTTAATAATGATATGAATTGTCTAAGAATTCAACACAAATAGTAAGAATACAAAATTACGTACGTATCCCCGGCAACGGCGCCATTTGATTGTCTCGAAAGAGTGTGTTTGTAGTTTAACCGCAATCAGAACGGTGTCGCGTGTAGCTAGACCGAGGTGAGTACGGGTCGTCCTCAGGGAAACGTTGAATATTTTACTCTTATTTTAGATGTGTTGAAAACAGAGGAGGGATAAATAATTTTGAAGAATGGTTTCTAGATCTACGTTAAGCAAGAATGCAAAAATATAGATCTAGATTATTTTAGGGATGTAGTTAATATAATAAAGGGCTTGTAGGGTTCGTCAGGATTTAGTAGTCATGGACGATTAATTAAAAGTTACCCTTTTTATCCTTTAATAGATTTAAAACAAGAACGACGGTGATGCGTGTAGATTAGGGTTTCTGGAGGGAAAAGGAATCCCACTCTTAACCCTTATCTCGACACGGAACTCCGTTCATATCTAGCCTTTACCAAAACAATCATTAATCTAATCTCTAATCGCGGTCGGAACTAACAAAGAATTGTTAGCGCGCCCGATTAGGATGTTAATGATTCTTTTGATAAAGTTCATAAACTTTATAGGACTTAAAAAGGGTTTAGGGATGTTCATCATCCATTAGCCTACCCTAATCCTACGAACCCTAACAAGAGGAGAATTACTCGCGCATGTTGGGAGAAAAAGAGATGGAGAGAAAATGCATAATTAAACTACGAAAAAATAGAATAAGAAAAAGAACTACCTTTATTAATCAACAATATTCATTACACTTTGATCCTTAGAAAATGATTACAAAGACTAGCTTGCTTCTCGATCTCTTCAAAGGAGGTAGACGAACAGTTGATGATCAGTCTGGATGCGTGAGCCGTCTTGGACTTCGTGATCGCGTCGACTTGATGATTTTTCCAAGAGGCTCTCGGTCTTTATTTATAGTCCCAAAGCCAGAAGTCTAGCTCCCAAATATGGAAGTTAATAGTAAAGATTTTCCCCAAAATTTTGCAGCATCTAAATCCTCTATCATGCCGCGGATCCGCGGCCCAATGGGGGTTATGGCCGCGGATCCACGACCATATGATCTCGACCCTTCATCAAACTTCAGGGGCTCTGTCCATGTGACATTTGGCGATCCTTGGAACCTTTGTATCACGGAAATCTTCTTGTGGTTGCTGCCAGACTTAGTCTCCAAGTTTTACATTCTTAATTAGGCAAGTTTTCTTTAACAACTTGATTTCCTTGATTTTAGTCTTGAAAAATTCTGCACAACAACTTAAATAATATTTATTAGACTTTGTTCTACTAGGATTTGGTCAATGATATTATTTTCATACATTTTCCTACCAAATGCTAATTATAATATATCAACACATGGAAAATAGTATTTTTATACATAAACCCTCATATGTATGATATATTATAATAAAGACCTTTTTAAATATGAAAATGGTAGGAATAATGTAATAACAAATGTGCAGTTTTATCAACTGAACAGCGGTCAAATATTTTTGTTCGTGATTCTATTCATTTTCTAAACCGACACAACAATAAAAGATCAATCATATCACATACATGTATCAATCTCGTTCCCGCACATATCATATATGTGCTCCTATACCGTTTCGCCTGAGCCAGGAAACCTCTATATAGGACTCTAAAGACTCGTCAATACGCCGGCAGTAGGTGATGATCATATCAAACACTCACAAGCTACAAGCGGTCAGCTAAACGTAACAGCCACCCGGTTATTGAGCGATCAGAAGATTAACAAGCAAGCTTGTACATACTCCTGCGAATCCAATCAGTAACACTACCATACATTCAGTTCTCTTCGTCTATTATGTCGCATATCCAGTCTAGGGGTGGTAAACGTCAGACCCCAGTAATCGATAAGTCGTGTCGATATGAGGCTCATAACGGGTCGAGAAATTACTAATAACACTTACCAGTAGATCTCCATATCAGCCCTAGCCAGGGACTTCCACTTATAGCCAATCGAACACAACGCAACATCAACCCCCAATACCGGGAGAGACGAAACCCCTCCTATCGCTCATAACCTCCATGTGATTCGGGACTACACCCAAAAGCCACCGTTTTGCACGTTCTTATGAACGTGGTAAGGTGGAAATCAACGAACAGTGGGAATCACACAAGACTCTATGACGATCTCGGGTTTACAGACTAACCTGTACCAGTGTCACCAGAGAACTGCTATCTAACGATAGGTATAATACGATCTAGGAGTTCTCGGCGAGTCCGTTCAGTGTACCCAGTCTCCACTGAGCACCCGTATACCATCTTTGATGTCAAACACTAATGGATGCGGGATCATCCATCTCCCATCATATGGGTCAAGAAGCGTATACGATAGTCTACTCTGGAGTATCGATGCCCTATCTCGATACACCCTCGACTAAGAACAATTATTGGATGTACTTTTGGACTACTCTGGCCCCACTAGTATGATCTCCATCATAGTCCTAGTAGTCAAGTACATATCCTGAGGGCTTTATCAACATGTGAGAGAAAGACAGTAACACAATACAAGTCAACATGTTAAGACAAAGAGAAACCAGATAGCATACTATCATATCGAGCAAGAAAGTCCTCTATATATATATCCAAGCATCCACTATAATATACATCATATGTACAATAATGACCTCTAGGGCATATACATAACTAACAATATATCGCAGGAAAGTAATAGAATCACAGGCATACGAACAACAATATGGAATAGCAGATAAACTAGGAGCCCCATATTTTATTTGAGCCGCAAATAAAATGCGACGTTCCCTGGTCGTGTGGATATCCCGTAGTACATCGATCCTAGACCCCTACGAGTGCATCAAGCCACCTGCCAATTTTAGAAATTGGATAACTCACCCTCAAAAACATGAGTCGGTCACCCATCGCTTTCTAGAATCCGGTAACTTGGGCACTCCTCCGCGGGTTGATCGTATAACCCCTACAAGTGCGGCGAGAAACCCGCCAATTCTAGAGCGAGACGAACCGGTCTCAACTCCATTAGATTGAAACCTACTTCACTCTAGAACCCGGCTACTCGAGCGCTTCTCCTGGGTGATCCTAGTACGGAAAAGAAATATATACAATGGTGACATCGACCGCATTCTAGTCGACCCCAATAAAAGAATATACATAATACGGAAATGTCGGTTATAAGTTGGAGCTCGTCCCGAACAAATGAATACAATAAAATAAATCAAAACTGTACAAGCAATCGCACGAGGGGCTATCCGTCACGACAATCTGGCTAAACCATCACACACACACACACACACACACATTACAGAAACAAGTAATACAAGAAAGTGTGTGGTCCCATCTAATTGAACATATAGAAATTAGACGACATTTAACAACACACATAAAAACTACGGATCATTAAACAATGCTAAAATTTCGATCGAAAGTTTTTCCGTGATTGCCTAAATTGAAAAACATAACAAAACAAAATCTGGGAAAAATCAAACAAGTTTAAAAATCCTAATTCCACGTATCCAAGCAACTGATGAAAAAATGGGGCCAAACAAAAAAGATAAAACTTCCCATGTCGATCCAAATGCAATATCTGGCGGTTTTCCCTTTGATGGTTTGGTCTCAGTTTTGTTATGGGTAATTTATACATCAAGAAGTGACTTCTGCACTTGTTTAAATTTTTTTAAAAGACTTTGAAAATCTGAACAGAAACTTGGATACATGGAATTAGATACAGAAAAATTTTGGCTTCAAAACTATCGCATTGCCTAAACTAGTTCTAGTGTTTGGGTTGGCTCTGATACCATTGATGGTTCCTAGTGCCTTCGTCGTGGTAGCCATGGCCGATGCGGAACTAAAAAAAATAATAATTCAAGAAAGCACAAGAAACTAATCCTTAGTGATCGATCAAAACATTAAACTAGAAAACTAGCATGCAAAGTTTAGGGATTACATCCTTTGATGCATGTCCACCCAATCGTGGAAGACCCCTCCAAGCTCCATGTAGGCCATCGGGAACAAGCTTGAGAGACGACTGCCCTTGCCGAAGACGATCCACCTGAGGGAACAGATCCAAGCTCCAGCTTCACCTAGTGAAGCAACTGACGCTCCAAGCTCGTTAGGAATGGAGAGTGGGAATGTAGGAATTTTCCACTATCATTTTCTCTCAAACACCAAAGCTCTAAAGAGCTATGAAGAAGAAGGAGGAGGTGAAGAGGTTAGCCATCAAAAATGAACTAAGGGTTGTGAGAATTAATTGAGAATGACTTCATGTATTTTTTCTAACAAAACAAAGAAAATATCATAACATTTTCTAATAAACAAATGAAGCCCATCCCTCTCTATATTCCTCAACCATTCTCAAAGCCACCTCATTACCATGAATATTCACAAATGAGGTATCCTCCTTCTAGAAGAATTCCGTACAAATACGGAATACAACCTGATATACGTATCGAAATACATATACGCGTATCCGTATAAAAATACGAATAGCCAAGAGAGAGAAAATGAATAGTAAACAATAATACTAGAATATATATATATATATATATATATATATATAAATTATTAAATCAAAACTTGATTTAATTATCCAGCTTAATCCTAAGCCGGCTAGTATTATCAACAGTCCGATTAAAGTCCGTGTAGCTTGTACACGTATTTAATCCCTATATGTACCAACATACTTCATCTACATCATATTGTCTGAACCGGGAAAACCCTCTGTGTGGTACTCTAAAGACTCGACAATACACCGGCAGTGGTTACTGGATAAATCCATAACCACAAACACGTCAGGGGCACTAGCTGTTAGATATGTATGACCTAGAGGCTATTATTGTATAATACTAGTTTGTATAATACATTTTGGAGGCTTGGGATATATATATGGTTTTACGACAGTCTTGCTCGATATAGTAGTATGCTACTTGGTTTGTTTCTATCTTAATATATGTATATGTTTCTTTTAACATATCGCTAGAAACATATTGGTAGAGCCCTTAGGATTTTTGCTTGACTACCGGCATTGTGATGGTGATCACACTAGTGGGGGCTGGGTAGTCTATGAGCACATCCTTATTTTGGTCCCTAGTCGTAGGATTATCGAGACAGGGCATCGATACTCCAGAGTAGACTGGTGCATACGCTTCTCTTCCCAGCAGGGGAGATGGTCTGTCCCACAGCCATCAGCACGTCGTACTGGAGATAGTATGCAGGTGCTCGTTAGGTTACGAGTACACTGGACAGGACTCGTCGGGAACTGTTGGTTGGTATTATACTTATCGTCAGTTAACAGTTCCCAGGTGACATGAGTACAGCTTAGTCCGCTCACTTAACACTGTTGCATCTCCTCGAGTGTGTTCCCACTGTTCTTAGATTACTACCCTACCACGGTTTTAGTGAGTCGTGCAAACATGTAGTAGTTGGGTACAGTCCCGAAGCACTTGAAGGCAGTGACAGTTAGACAGGATTCGTCTCTCCCAGTATTGGGGGTTGATATCGCGCTGTGTCTAGGAGAGACATTACACAAAGTCCCTGGCCAGGGAAAGCGAGATATACTAGTAGGTTTCCAGTGTTATCTCAGGGTGTTCTGGGCTACACTCTGACACGACTTGTACCGCTATTAGGGGACTGACGTTTACCGCCCCGTAGGCCCGCCATGCGATATTCTCAGACGAACAGACCGGACTGTACGGAGATTGTCACATTCAGGCTCAGTAGGAGTTCAGATGGGTTTCACCTCGTCCGTCTTCTTATCGGCATCTACCTGGGGGCCGTTATGCACAGCTAGTGCCGCTTGCGGTCTGTGGTTAAACCTACTGCCAGCGTAGTATCGAGTCTTTAGAGTCCCACACAGAGAGCTATTCGCCTTTAGGAAAAAGAGTAGAGGTCTCATGGTTTTGCGACTGGGTTCGGTCACATCCGTGCACTTGTGCACGTTTAATGTCCGTGTAAGTGCACGGTGGCGCCCCGACCGTCAATCCGACGCCGGAATGCGGAAACGAAACTTTTCTGAAAACTAGAAACCGGCACCACCGCGCACTAAAAACCGGATCGGGCCATTAATCTAACTCTAGCAAACTAGAAAAAGGGAAGGAAGCTATACCGAGCGATCCATGTCCTTCGGTCTTCGGCCTCCACTCCGATCTCCTCGCGAATCTCCGGTCTTCAGCTCCTCGTCGGAACGGGCACCACAACTCCGGGTTCTTTTACGGGCTCCCACCTCTGGACCGAGGCAACTCGGTCGCGAAGTTGGCAAGCCGACGCGTCCAAGAGTGCTGTAGGCTAGTGTAGAAAACATTGTCTCTTTGGGGTGATTGAAGTTGCCATTTTATTGTAGAGGAGAAAAAGAAGTTTTTGAGGAAAAATGGTGCTCTCATTTTTAACAAGGAAAATGAGTTGATGAATTTCACTCCCATAAAAATGAACCTCACCCCTCCACTTTAAGTTGCCGGCCCCTACAATATGGAGCATGGAAAAACAAAGGGAGGTGAGCACAAGAGATCATTGTGGTGACCATAATGAATGTGAAGATAATGAAGAAAAGTGGTCACTCCCATTTCTAATCAATTCCAATCTCATTAATGCAAAACAATAATGAGAACAAGAAAAGCATCTAAAGATGCTATAAATAATATGAACCATCATAAAGCCAAAAGCCACAAAGAACCCTCCACAAATGCTAATTTGCACTCTTGCAAATTAGCCCCTCCCTCTCAAAATTCCGGCCATGAAGGCACAAAGGAAAACTGGCCGAAACAGAATGCAAACTGGGAACTTCAGAAAACTGATCCCGTAATAAATTACAGGAAAACCCCGCGACTGCATATACATGCCCGCATTTGTATTCCCACTGAATACAAATGCAAAGAGACAAAACTACACTGTCTAATACTAGGATCGGGCTTAAACCAAAGCCCGCTAGTAAAATCCGTCCGATCACGATCCGTGCAATACCGCACGTATCTGATCGAACCCTGCCATATCTCCATACGGCCTCTACAGCGTTTCGCCTGAAACTTGAGTAACTGTGTGTGGTGGACTCTAAAGACTCGTCAATACTATGGCTGTGGATTTAACCACTAGCACGTCAGAGGTATTAGCCATACGTGACGGGCTACCAGCTATTGACCAAAAGGGACGTCGATGAGCGAACTCATCCTGACACCGTACTGAGCCTGTCAGTGACAATATCCGTACAGTCCGGTCCGTTCGTCTATGAGCATCGCATGGCGGGCCTAGGGGGTTGGTAAAAGTCAGACCCCCAAAAGCGGTACAAGTCGTGTCGGTGTGTAGCCCAGAACACCCTGAGATACTACTGGAAAACCTACCAGTAAATCTCTTGCCTTGGCCAAGGACTTTTCATGTACTGGCTCTCCTAGACACAGCGCGACCTCACCCCCAATACCGGGAGAGACGAACCCCTGCAGATCCGCTTACTACCTCCATGTGGCTCGGGACTGTACCCAACTAAAACCTGTTTGCACGTCTCCTTTGAGCATGGTAGGGTAGTAATCAAAACACAGTGGGAACTTACACGAGACAAATGACGATCTCTGGTCGATGAACTAACCTGTACACATGTCACCAGGGAACTGCTATCTGACGTCAGGTATAATACCAACAAGCAGGTTTCCGGCGAGTCCTTGTAAGTCGATGTACAACACCCCACGACTTGCGGGGAGGCGGAAATTTGAAAAACGATCTTGTTCTTTGCTTAAACATCGACTAACCGCATGAATCAAAGCTAAACGATAACTAACATGAAACATAGAAGTTCTATACTACTATGTTTAGGGATTATACCTAACAAATTGTGTCCTTCGTCTTTACGAACTCCTCCTCCTCCTCGGCCTTCTCCAAGTAGTAGACGATCCACCCGAGAGTTTTACTCTAAGCTTAGCCTCTAAACTTGAGGCAACTAACCTTCTTTAAGTGCTAATCAAAGAAGCTAGGTGATATAGAGTGAGGGTTATGGTTTAGTTAGTCTAACTAATCCTTGTACTCAACACATGTGAGGGGAGGATTAGGGTTTGAAGAGGGAGAGCTTGAGGAGAGAGAAGGTGAGAATAATAATGAAGTGAGAATAATGAGTTGTGATAATATATATCAAGCATTTCTTTTTATCAAGAAAAGAAAATAAATCAATTTAACAACCATGCTTGATAATATCTAGTGATGATTCAACTCCATGAGTCATTAAGCATTTATGATGCATTAATGACATGGATGAATCATCCATATGACTCACTAATCACATTCGTTGTATATGCCACCTAAACCTCCTTAGTCACCACCTTCTAGAAGCTTCTCGCGCAATTACGAGAACGCCCCTCCTTTCCGCAAAAATACGGAAAAACTTTAGACTGTATAAATCCAATAACCGGATACTAGTGACTGGCTTAAACCAAAGCCGACTGGTAAAAACTGTCCGAAAGTCGTACGCGCGTAAACACACGTATGCGTCCGAACCCTTGTCGTAAAACCATACGACCTCTATATCGTTTCGCCCGGAGTAAGGAAACTCTCTGTGTGGGACTCTAGAGACTCGACTACTACGCAGGCAGTGGGTTTAACCACAGACCGCAAGCGGCACTAGCTGTACGTAACGGTCCCCAGGTAGATGTCGAAAATAATGCCGATGAGGAAACCCATCCGAACTCCTACTGAGTCTGATGTGACAATCTCCATACAGTCCGGTCCGTTCGTCCAAGACTATCGCATATCGGGCCTAGGGGGCGGCAAGCGTCAGTCCCCTAATAGCGGTATAAGTCATGTCGGAGGGAAGCCCATTACACCCTTAGAAACTACAGGAACCTACCAGCAAATCTCGCTTGCCCTGGCCAGGGACTTTGCGTAATGGCTTTCTGACACAGCGCGCTATCAACCCCCAATACCGGGAGAGACGAATCCAGTCTAACCGCCACTGCCTCCAAGTGCTCGGGACTGCACCCAACTGCTACCTGTTTGCACGGCTCTCCTTTGAGCCGTGGTAGGGTAGCAATCTAAGAACAGTAGGACACACTCGAGGCAAAGTAGCAGTGTCAAGTCTGCGGACTATGCTGTTCTCATGTCACCTGGGAACTGTTCACTGACGACTGGTATAAAACCAACCAACAGTTCCCTGTGAGTCCTGTCCGGTGTACCCGTAACCTAACGAGCACCTGCATACTATCTCCAGTACGACGTACTGACGGCTGTGGGACAGTCCAATTCCCCAACTGGGATGAGAAGCGTACACACTAGTCTACTCCGGAGTATCGATGCTCTGTCTCGATAATCCAACGACTAGGGACCTGAATAAGGATGTGCTTGTAGACTACCCTGCCCCCACTAGTGTGACTGCCATCACAACGCTGGTAGTCAAGCAAGATCCTAAGAGCTCTATCAATACGTATACTCACATATTAAGATAGAAAAAACCAAGTAGCATACTACCATGTCTAGCAAGACTGTTATATACATGTGAATATCCCAAGCTTCCATTAAGTAATATACAAACTAGTATGGTACAATAATGGCCCCTAGGGCATATACACTAACAATCTCCCACTTGCACTAGGGCCATGTACTGGCATATCGAAGACCGATGATCTCGAGTAGCCTCTCGAACTGAATCTGAGGTAGGGCCTTCGTGAATGGATCAGCAATGTTCTCTTCAGAAGCAACTCTCCGAACCTCGATCTCCTAACGATCAATGATCTCCCTGATCAGGTGATACCGCCTTAAGATGTGTCTGGACTTCTGATGGGACCTTGGTTCCTTCGCTAAAGCTATAGCTCCGTTGTTGTCGCAATACAGAGGTATTGCATCAACTATGGTAGGAACCACCTGAAGTTCTGTTAGGAACTTCTTCATCCAGACTGCTTCTTTTGCGGCATCGCAAGCAGCTATATACTCCGCTTCCATCGTCGAGTCAGCAACGGTGTCCTGCTTGGAGCTCTTCCAGCATACCGCCCCTCCATTGAGGATAAAGACATAACCCGACATAGACTTGGAATCGTCCTTATCAATCTGGAAGCCGGAATCAGCAAAGGCCTCCAACCTGAGGTCTTTTCCGCCGTAAACCAAGAAATCTCCTTAGTCCTTCTCAGGTACTTGAGAATGTTCTTTACTGCTATCCAGTGCTTCTCCCCTGGGTCTGACTGATACCGGCTTACCAGGCTCAGTGCGTAAGCTACATCTGGTCTGGTGCACAACATCGCATACATTATAGAGCCTACCGCAGAAGCGTAGGGTATAATAGATATGCGTTCCCTTTCCAAATCAGTCTTGGGAGACATCTCTTTGGCGAGGGTGATTGCGTGGCAAGCCGGTAGATTACCGCGCTTAGAATCTTCCATACTGAATCTTTTCGGTAGTGTCGATATACCTGGACTGCGAAAGTCCCAACATCCTCTTGGATCTATCATGATAGATCCGGATCCCCAGAATGTAAGAGGCATCACCCAGGTCTTTCATGGAGAACCTGTGTGACAAGAATCCTTTGACAGATTATAGCATAGGAATGTCATTTCCAATTAATAGAATGTCATCCACGTACAAGACGAGGAATACGACACTTCTGGCTACAACTTTACTATATATGCACGGTTCATCTGGATTTTTGATAAAGTCATATTCTTTGACTGTCTCATCAAAACATATGTTCCAACTCCGCGATGCCTGCTTTAGTCCATAAATGGACTTAAGCAGCTTGCATACTTTCCCACTGCTCCCACTCTGCTTGAAACCCTCTGGCTGATCCATATAGACGCACTCTTCTAAATTTCCATTCAGAAAAGCCGTCTTTACGTCCATCTGCCAGATTTCATAATCATGGAAGGCAGCAATAGCAAGAAGGACCCGAATGGATTTGAGCATAGCCACTGGAGAAAAAGTTTCGTCATAGTCCAAACCAGGTCTTTGACGAAAACCCTTTGCAACAAGTCTAGCCTTATAGGTTTCTACCTGCCCATCTACACCAATCTTTTTCTTGAAGATCCATTTGCATCCTATGGGTTTTACCCCATCTGGAGCATAGTCCAAAGTCCATACTTTGTTGGTGTACATGGACTCCATTTCGGTCCGCATTGCATCTAGCCATCGTACCGAGTCGCCGCTCTGGATGGCATGCTGGAAGTCAGTAGGTTCATCATCATCTATGATGCAATCCTCTCTATCCCCATCTATGAGAAAACTGTAGTATCTCTCAGGCGGATGAGACGGCCTACTACTCCTGCGGAGGGGTGCGGGAATGTCTTGTTCTTCTTGAACTTCCGGTTCTACCAAACTTTCAATAGCAGTTTGTGGTTCTGGAATTTCTTCCAGTTCTATTTCGCTCCCACTTATTTCCTTTTCTAAAAACTGATATTCTAGAAAATAGGCATTACAAGAAACAAACACCTTTTGTTCCTCTGCGTAATAGAATAGATTCCCCTTGGAGTTCTTTGGATATCCCACAAACTTACACTTTACTGATCGTGCCTCGAGCTTGTCCACATGCTTCTTTTTAACAAAAGCTGGACATCCCCTTATTTTCAGATACTGAAGATAGGGTTTCTTCCCACTCCACATCTGATATGGCATGGTAGGCACAGTCTTGGTAGGAACCATGTTCAAAAGATATGCCGCTGATTCTAGCGTATAACCCCAAAAAGATCGCGGTAACTCAGCATTACTCATCATGGATCGTACCATATCCAATAGGGTTCGATTCCGTCTCTCCGATACACCATTATGCTGTGGAGTGTATGGAGGAGTAAGCTGAGAGAGAATTCCTTTCTCTTTTAGGTAACCTAGGAACTCGGCACTCAAGTATTCACCACCTCGATCAGATCTAAGTGTCTTGATACTTTTGCCAGTTTGGTTTTCTACTTCATTCTTATACTCTTGGAATTTCTCAAAAGCCTCGGATTTATGTTTCATCAGATAAATGAATCCGTATCTTGAGTGATCATCCGTGAAAGTAATGAAATAGGAAAACCACCTCTTGCATGCGTAGACATTGGACCACATACATCACTGTGTATGAGTCCTAAGAGCTCGCTCGCTCTTACTCCTTGTCCAGTAAATGGAGTCTTTGTCATCTTTCCTTTGAGACAAGATTGACAAGTGTCATAAGTTTGATATTCGAACGAGTCCAAATATCCTTCTCTATGCAACTTAGTCAACCTTCTCTCATTGATGTGACCCAGTCTACAATGCCATAAGAAAGCTTTATTTAAATCTGGAGACTTTCTTTTTAGTGTGTTCTGGACATTGAAAATTTGGAGTTGGTTTAAAACATATATACCGTTATTTAGTGTACCGGACCCAATCAAACCATGATTAAGGTGGATGTTAACAACATCTCTTACAAACGTGAAATCATAACCTTTATTTGATAACAAGGAAACTGATATGATATTACACGTTAAGCTTGGTACAAAAAAACAGTTATGTAAAACCAAAATGTGTCCACTCGCCAATCCTAGGTGATATCCCCGACGGACGCAGCTCCCACGCTAGCTCCGTTAGCAACCTTTAGGGTCATATCACCTTCCTTCAGCACTCTACGGTTTCTCAGTGCCTGCAATGAATTGCAAATATGAGATCCTGATCCGGTATCCAATACCCAGGAAGTAGAGTTGATCGACAGACAATTCTCAATTACAAACACACCTGAAGTCGAAGCCACAGCTTGCTTCGGTTCCTGGTTCTTGGCGTTCCACGCCTTGCAATCCTTCTTCCAGTGCCCTTTCCTGTGGCAATGGAAGCATTCATCCTGGCCCACTACCGGTACCGCAAACTTTTTCTTTCCCTTCCCTCCCACCTTACTTACACCTTCTCTAGGTCTGGGGACGGCCTTCTTCTTCCTTCCTTTGGCCCTAGCCTTGGACCCGGAAGAAGATGCACCGCCAACAAACATAGCGGGTGTTTCCCTTGCCTTCTGCAAGGTGCCCTCTGCACTCCTTAACATGTTCAGGAGTTCCGGAAGTTCAACTTCTTTTCTTTGAATGTTGAAGTTCAGGATAAACTGGGCGTAGGTGGAAGGAAGGGACTGGAGAATAAGGTCTGTATAGAGCTCATTATCCAAAGTGGTCCCAAGGTCTGCGAGCTCTTCTATATAGCCGATCATCTTTAGGACATGTTCTCCTACCGATGACCCGAGAGCCAACCTCGCTCGAAACAAGTTCTTTGAGGTCTCGTATCTTGCTATACGAGATTGCTCTCCATAAAGTTCCTTTGTATGGAGAAATATGGCGTCTAGTTCCATATCCTCGTGCCTCCTCTGATGTTCATTGTTCATCGAGGCAAGCACGATGCACTTGGCTTTCGCGCAATCTAAATCCCAGGTTTTGCGGATTTCCTTATCAGCATTGCTAGATTTGGGACCAGGGACAGCAGGTGCCGTAGCGGTGAGGACGTACCCCAATTTGTCATAGGTCAAAGCCATTTTGACATTCCGCAGCCAATCTTTATAGTTTGGCCCTGTCAGTATATTTTTCTCTAAAAGTAACTTAAGTCCAGTCATTTTCAGGGTCGCTGCAATTAGGAGAGAGAGAAGAAAAACTCTTTAGCATGATGCTCTTGCAAGTTTAGAGTGGTTTTTAGTTTATCTAAACTGGATGGCTCCCACTGTTTCTCGAATCCTTCTTTAAACCATAAAAGAAGAATTAGCCAGGACTATTCTCACTGTACAATACTTGCTTAACCGTTCAGCCAGGCTGGTGTCGGTACTTCGAGGGAGGTTTTCCAACGCTTTCGTGAAGTTCCTTAATTAAATAACCTCTTTTCTCTGGAGGCGTAACCCTGCTGACACCTTTCTTGACACCTACTTGGTTTATAGCATTGATCGTTAAGTGACGAATATCCTGATGAGTAGCATATACTCATAGTAGGATCGGGATCCAAATATCATCGTATGATAATGTTGAAGGAATCCTACCAACATTCATCAAACTCCAAATGGTATGCAACTCTTTGCAAATTTCAGTTTCTTTAGAAATTCCCGATATATTTTTTTTTGCCCCATGATCTTATGACTTTGGCGTTGGTCAAAATATCATAAGTCACATGTCAAGTTCTACCCATCATTATCTTATTAATTTGAACCCATCCGTACATATCCTTGACGTTGGCCAAAATGACCATACGACTGTCCCAAACTAACTCATCTATCTATGCAACAAATGATTATCCAGCAGCTACCAAACACTATGCCTTGGCGCTGGTCAAAATACATAGCTTGAATACTACTGAATACCCAGATGAAATGATGGAGGGCTACGAATGGTTTTGGCGAAACCGTGAATGTAGTGAACTTGATATAACCGAAGGAACCTGATAGATTTTAAAAGGAGTGGTTAAAGCTCCGCATTTAAAAACATCTGTTTTTAAAATTAACCGAGTGGTTTCTTTTAAATTGTTCCAACGATTAAAACTTTGGTTTATTTTCTTTGCATTATAGATAATGCGTCCCATCATTAACCTATCATTGCAGAGAATAACGAAAATATGACGTCCTCTTATGCCATCCGCATTCGCCACTGGGTCCCGTCATTACTCGTTAGGTTACTTAACAACGACAGAGCGGGGACTGGGCTAGCGCGGGTGTAAAACATAAGTGACGTCTAAAATAGCTATCATATATATAGATATTTTACATTCGTCCGACGCATTGATATTCATTCCAGATCACAGATGAACTTAATTGGATTTGCAAGCAATCCGTGTTTGTTTTGAGCCTGCAACAAAAGATGGATTACACAGTTGTGATGAATAGCCATTACCCCACCCAAGACCCCTACGGGTGCGGCAAACTACCCGCCCGGCAGTTTGTGCACCCTTCCTTGGGTCTGTCCTAGGAGAAAAAAACAGTAAAATGAAATAATACAACGGTGGCTACAACCGCAACCTGGATGTGCCCCGCAAAATAATATTACAACAAATTACATTTACATCAAATGAATTAAATAATAACCCATCACATAACCCCGGCTATACATCACAACAGTCCAACACAGTTCATATGCATAAACAGATAAAATCCATTACAGAAATGTGCAACCCCCTGTCAACCGACATACTAGCAGTTAGAGGAGGTTTACGAACACATTATACAAACACAGATATAATCCAACAAGCAAATACTGTATAATTTCGATCGATTAAACACATTTAATTTTACGCCAATACTTCTCTGTAAATCTGAAACCTGAGCAAAAATTAAAAATTCCAGAAAATACCAAATATCCCAGAGAACCAACACAGGAAAATTGGGTTCCTGAATCGCCAACTCGGCGGCGGAACAGCGGCGGATCGGTGCGATCCGCCGCGGTTCCGGGGCGCTTTAGGCGATTCAGGGGCCCCATTTTCTTGGGTGTTCTTCTACTGTCTTTTCAAGCTTTCTGAACCTCCCTGAAAAATTTTTGGACTTCATTTAAAAAGCGACAGAAACTTATGATTTCGGGCTTTTCCGGTTTCGTTTTTTCTATTCGAAATTCATACAAATTTGCAAGTAAGTTATTTATTGTTTAGCGAGGCTCTGATACCACTGTAAGTCGATGTACAACACCCCACGACTTGCGGGGAGGCGGAAATTTGAAAAACGATCTTGTTCTTTGCTTAAACATCGACTAACCGCAAGAATCGAAGCTAAACGATAACTAACATGAAACATAGAAGTTCTATACTACTATATTTAAGGATTATACCTAACGAATCGTGTCCTTCATCTTTGCGAACTCCTCCTCCTCCTCGGCCTTCTCGAAGTAGTAGACGATCCACCCAAGAGCTTTACTCCAAGCTTAGCCTCTATACTTGAGGCAACTAACCTTCTTTAAGTGCTAATCAAAGAAGCTAGGTGATATAGAGTGAGGGTTATGGTTTAGTTAGTCTAACTAATCCTTGTACTCAACACATGAGAGGGGAGGATTAGGGTTTGAAGAGGGAGAGCTTGAGGAGAGAGAAGGTGAGAATAATAATGAAGTGAGAATAATGAGTTGTGATAATATATATCAAGCATTTCTTTTTATCAAGAAAAGAAAATAATTCAATTTAACAACCATGCTTGATAATATCTAGTGATGATTCAACTCCATGAGTCATTAAGCATTTATGATGCATTAATGACATGGATGAATCATCCATATGGCTCACTAATCACATTCATTGTATATGCCACCTAAACCTCCTTAGTCACCACCTTCTAGAAGCTTCTCGCGCAATTACGACAACGCCCCTCCTTTCCGCAAAAATAAGGAAAAACTTTAGACTGTATAAATCCAATAACCGGATACCAGTAACTTGTTTAAACCAAAGCCGACTGGTAAAAACTGTCCGAAAGTCGTACGCACGTAAACTGTCACGACCCGAAAGAGCACGTGACTGGCCCTTGAACCATATGAAGTCTATAGAACTCCATCTGATCCAAGTAAGCCAAAAGCCCAGAAATCTAAAACCATTTAAAGAGTAAGTAAAGAAAACTGGTTTAAAGAAGTGAAGGAAAATATGCTTGAAGTCAAGGTTTTTAAATAACTAGGCCGAATGTGCATTTTTAAAAGGTAAAGTCTTTTCTAAAAATTTCGGCAGAGTTTCTTTTGTAAATACTGGCCCCGAACGGGGTACAACAAGCACAACATATATACAATGATAAAAGGCATCCCCAAGCGGGAGCTAGCTCTTCGTCAATCGACGGTCACAACCACACAAGCAACAATAATATACAACGCCGAAAGGCGAGGATCAAATCTAAAAGAAACACAGTAAGTATGAAAACCGCAATACTACTAAGCGCGACTCTAAGGTCGAACAATACAACACTAAAGTATGAGTCTGAAACAATATACAAGTTTTGGTTGATGGAAAAATCTAGATACAAGGAATAATACCAGTAAAATGGTGGTTCTTGATGCAAAAGAAACCACCTACCAAATGCAATTCACCCGCAAGGAAGCAATGTGCCAGAAATGCCGCAATGAAACCTGTACGGCAAACCTGCAAGAACTGTGGCACAACGGGGGGTGAGTTGCCAACTCGTGAATAGAGAATATCTACAAGCAGAAACCGAACGCAAGACATAATCCTAGGTCAAAACGATCAGTACAAAATCCTCAATAAAAACATGCAGCCTATAACAAGGCTAGGGTACATATCTAACCCGAGTGTAATCTCATGTGCCTGTGTCAGTGCCTCAGGTAGCAATATAACATAAGAATGAGGTATGAATGCATGAGAACAGAATACATGTAGATGAAGAAACTGTTTTCATAATTTAGTGAGATTTCCTTTGTATTTTTAAAATGAGGTATCATAATGAAATCAGCATAAAACAGTGCTTAACATCGGCACAAAACGTAATCCAAATATCTCGATATCTCTGTATCACAGTCTCTGTACCTCAATATCTCGAAATCTCAATGTCTCAATCACAAAATCTAGGACGCCGTCAGTCCAAACCGGCCCCTACCATCAATCTCAAGACCACGACGGTATCCTCCGGATATCCGACGCGTCAGGTAAAATCACCGGTCGGTAGTGCTCCCCTGCCAGGCTCAACGTCATCACCACATTCATCTTGCCCCGGGGTACCGCACCGGGTCCACCATGTACCCGAAACGGTTCATCCGTCTCCTCGAATCGGGTTTCCAAATCCATCAGCAAACTCATGGTGGACGACTCATACATCATGAGAAAACCGCACTTTTTATTTTAAAAGAGAGAAAATGTTTATTTATGTTTTTGCGGTTTTCCTCCAAATCCAGAAAATCTCACGGAAATCCAAATCCAAAACCTCAGTAACACGTAAAATAGTGAATATATGCATGAGAATCCATGAATGCGGCATAACAATGAATAACAGTATGCATGAAGTAGCAGGTAATAACTACAATGTCTAAACTATTAGCTAATAGGTTATGACAAGCAATAGTATTTTCTAAGGTGTACGTGACATGGCAATTACCGATGAAGATGTGTGTGAGCTGGCAAGTAAGTGTACGTGGTACATACGCAACATCGGTAATGGTGCTGGTGTCCTAACAGCATGATATCAATAATGGAGTATGAAACATAATATAAGAATGCGATGCAAAGCGAACCACAAAAAGAGTGGGAGCTGAATTTAGACACAACTATAACTAATCTGCATTAATCTAATATAAGTCCTACAAATGGTGCCTTTTGAAATATCACGAATCATGGGGTTTTGAAAATAGGGGCTACGGTGTTTTTATGAAAAGATACGCCTTTTGAAATGTCCGTAGATCCCTTGACCTGTCTTTTTAAAATACCCACGACCCGCTAGTTTTGAAATAGGTAGGAGTCTAATCTAATCTAACTACACTAAACTATACAGCTGAACTAACAAGCTGGGCTACATGTAAGGAAACCACCTAACATCTGAGTCGATATATATAAATATATATAAGTCGGTGATCCCGCCTCAATAGTATCGCGTACGATACAGTATATCATCTGACATCCTCGAGTCATGAGCGCGGATCTATCATCAATATAGGCTCGTACGGTAAATCGTCGTACGGTATCCCAATAGCTGGGTACGGGTCAATATCACACTATCTCATCACATCTCAGGTATCACTATTATCGTATCACATAAGCTGGGGTACTGATCTAAGTCTAGTACAACTGATGCCATCTACAAAGTATGAATGGGGGGTAAACACACATCCCAAGCCTGCAAGAAACACATTTCGTATCCCAAATACGAATCATATCACATCACCGATCTCGCGGCACAAAGCCCAATATCATCGACTCATCTCCAAAGTCATCCAATATCATCAACACAGTGCCAGTATAAGTAATATGCAAGGGTGTGCGTGTAGGTGTAATTCTATTCTAGGGTTCGCGACTATGAACTACACTAGTCACTTCTAACCCTACACTATCCATAATACACCTAACTATCATATATAATAACAACTACGGACTGCGGGGGTGCTATACGCCATCCACCCGACTTCCCCCAGTAGATATAATCTACTCACCTTGAGTCTCCATCTTTCGATGTCACCACGCGTGTGCTTGTCGTCCCGTAGTCTTCATAGGGTACCTACACATCAAAATATCGTATATGCGCATTAAAACCAAATCAAAGCTAAAACGGCACACGAAACCCAAAACGATACGATAAGAGGCCTATAGGTTAGAACCTATGGCACGCCTTCAAAACCATCAATAAATCCTCTACATCGTCGTATAAACGCCAAATAGTCGAGGTAAAACACAAGACACAAATTCAGACTTAAAAATACGGAATACGGAAACACGAATCCAAAACAACAACTTAGGAAATATGTTCCAGATTTCACCCTAGATCCAATTAGACAATTCTATGTATACCAAGGGCCTAAACTACAGATAAGGGAACACCAAAACCGAAACGAGCCAATTCCATCATGGTCTGGCCGCAATTTGCGGCCAGAATGGAGGAATTTGCGGCCTAGAAATGGAGGTAGGGGCTGGGGTCTTGGTAGTAGCTCCCTGGGTGCCTGCACATGTCACTTTCCAATCAATTTTAATTTAGGGTGTCTCGGGTGATAGCAGATTCAATATACCCTTCACAGATTTCATAAATTCTCCGATATCGGTTTCTAAAATCCGTATTATGGGTTTAAGCTTCAGGTTAGGGTCTCAATTCATACACTAAGGTGTTTGTATAACCTCAATTGAACTCAATTTCACATACAACACAAGTTTCCCTCAAACCCTAACTAGGTTTTACCTCAAGTCACCAATTCACACAATATCGGTTCAAAACTAAACATGGGGTATAAGTAATACTAAAACTAAGCTAATGGTTCAGAAAAATACCTCATTTGGCAACTCAAGAATTTTCTTGAGTTGCCCCTAGTGGCCAAAATCCATGCTTTCATGGTCCATCATGTAGGTCTTGAGCTTGTGCATCTTTTTAGTGAAATGAGATTAGGGTTTTGAGTTTGTTTTAAAGGTGTTGTGAGGGGTTGAAGAGGGGAGGGAGATGAAGGAGGAGGAGCAGCAGCAATCAAGGAATGGGGAGAGAGAAATGAGTGTTGAAAATGGAGGAGAATGGCTAAGTCTTTAGTCAATGGTGCCCATACCTCTCTCTCTCACCTACTACCAATTTCTTTAATCTTTTTTCCATTTCTTTTCCTTTTCTTTTCTTATTCTATCAAAATCCTTCTCCCAAGAATAGTAAACCCAAAGTGAACCATGCAAGAAAATGCACAAGTGTGAAAAAGTGATATGTGCATGTGTTGCACAAAAAAGCTAAAAACCGATTAGCGATTTTTTAATCGCGATTAGCACTAAATTAGTGTCAAATTAATCACAAAAACTTTAAAATGTCATAATTCTATAATTTACCCTATTTTAGAATTTTCCAAAAATTTTCCCCATTTATTTGTATTTAATAATTCCAAAATATTAAAATATTCAATAAAATAATATTAAATTATAAAAATTCCCAAAATTAATATTTTATTTTTTTGAAATGTTACATAAACACACGCATGCGTCCGAACCCTTGTCGTAAAACCATACGACCTCTATATCGTTTCGTCCGGAGTAGGGAAACTCTCTGTGTGGGACTCTAGAGACTCGACTACTACGCTGGCAGTTGGTTTAACCACAGACCGCAAGCGGCACTAGCTGTACGTAACGGTCCCCAGGTAGATGTCGATAAGAAGGCCGATGAGGAAACCCATCCGAACTCCTACTGAGTCTGATGTAACAATCTCCATACAGTCCGGTCCGTTCGTCCAAGACTATCGCATATCGGGCCTAGGGGGCGGCAAGCGTCAGTCCCCTAATTGCGGTATAAGTCGTGTCGGAGGGAAGCCCATTACACCATGAGAAACTACTGGAACCTACCAGCAAATCTCGCTTGACCTGGCCAGGGACTTTGCGTAATGGCTCTCTGACACAGCGCGATATCAACCCCCAATACCGGGAGAGATGAATCCTGTCTAACCACCACTGCCTCCAAGTGCTCGGGACTGCACCCAACTGTAGGGTTCCTAGGCACTCTAGTGAGGTCTCACAAGGCATTAACCATGCCAATTTCAAAAATTAGAGGTGCCGAGAAACCCTAATACGGATCGTTGGCTAGATTTCTAGGCGATAAATGAACTAGTTTACAATTAAACTAAAAGAATGGAAATACAACCTTTGTAGATCCATTTCTCCACCTCCATAGCTCCATGAAGAAGTCCTCTCCGCTATACAAATCCTATCTTGGACTCTCGCGTTAGCTTCATTGAATAAATAGGCGGGCAAGGTCGTCGGCTTCGTGCCGAAGATGATCTACGTCGAGGCATCACTAGATCAATCTCCAACTTCACCAAGTCAAGAAACTTGTGAAGAAAACACACTTTACTACTTGGCAAGAGGTAGAGGATGAAGAAATAGGAAGTGGGTTCACTTTAGAATTGGATTTCTCACTTGTTTTCATCAATCACCATTGATGAAGTAAGCTTCTTCATGGAAGAAGAAGATGAAGAAGAAGAAGTATATATTATGATAAGTTAATTAAAAGGAAAAGAAAAGGAATACTTATCATGATAATAACCATGGTCAAGTGTAGAGAATAAATCATGATTAGTGGGAATGGTTATGGTTAAGCATGGAGACAAAATGGTCACTTGGTCAAAGCTTCATGAAGCTTCAACATCCATCCAAAGAAAGCCACCATTTTGCATTATGCTTATCATTTTCCAAAATTAATAAACAAATAAATAAATAGATATGAAAATGAAAACCCTAACCATTACATAACCATGGTTTAAACTTTACACAAAACACAAGTTAGCATGCATCATCAAACATGATATATACAAGTGCACAAAAATATATCACATATACAATGTGCACAATCCAAGTGAGAAAATCCATTTAAAGTAAACCAATACTAGTTAATGCAAAGTAATATATCAAATATATAATTATACATTAAATCATTAAATCAACACTTGATTTAACGATCCGGTCATATCGCATATAACCGACTAGTATCCAATGTATCGGCTTATCGAATCAATCCTTGATTCGATAACTAGGTTATATCGCATACAACCATTCGATACATTCATCGAGAGAATAGAATACGGTATCACATACACGCATTATTCTCGGTCCCGCACATTTCTCATATGCGCTCCTTTTTCGTTTCGCTTGAGCCAGGAAACCTCTGTGTAGGACTCTAAAGACTCGTCAATACGCCGGCAGCAGATGATGATCATATCAAACACCCACAAGCCGCAAGCGTTCTGCTAAACGTAACGGCCACCCGGGTATTGAGCGATCAGAAGATCGACGAGCAAGCCCGCTCACACTCCAGTGAATCCATCCAGTAACACTACCGTACAGTCCGGTCCCGTCATCTGATATGTCGCATATCTTGCCTAGGGGTGGTAAACTTCAGACCCCAATAGCTCGATAAGTCCTGTCGATATGAGGTCTATAACAATTCGAGAAACTACTGGTAACACTTACCAGTAAATCTCAGCAACCCTGGCCAGGGATTTCCTGTTATAGCCAATCGAACACAGCGCAACATCAACTCCCTATACCGGAAGAGACGAATCCCCTCCTATCGCTCATTGCCTCCATGTGACTCGGGACTGTACCCAAAAACCACCGTTTTGCACGCCCTCTTGGACGTGGTAAGATGGAAATCAAAGCACAGTGGGAACCACACAAGACTCTATGACGATCTCGGGTCAACAGACTACTCTGTACCAGTGTCACCTGAGAACTGCCATCTGACGTAAGGTATAATACCATCTGGGAGTTCTCGGTGAGTCCGTCCAGTGTACCCAGTCTCTACTGAGCACCCGTATATCTCCTCTGATGTCAAACACCAATGGAAATAGGATCATCCATCGCCCATCTGTATGGTTCGAGAAGGTACACGCTAGTCTACTCTGGTATATCGATGCCCCGTCTCGATACACCCACGACTAGGGACTTTGAAGGATGTACTTATGGAGTACCATGTCCCCACTAGTATGATCCGCATCAAAGTCCAGGTAGTCAAGTACACATCCTAAGGGCTTTACCAACATGTAACAGAGAGACAATCAGTGTACACGTTAAGGTAAAGTACTGTTAGGTCCACGTTACCTCTCCCGGTACTTTCGGGGTTGCGGAAACGGTAAATCAAAATTTTTCTAAACTTTGTAACATGGACCGTAAAAGCCGGATCTTTCCTAAACTGAAACTAGCATACTTGCTAAAGAGAGTTAGCTACTCAGATGAAGATGGTTATACCTAAACTTGAACTCCTTCTTCTCCAAACTTTGTAGAGGTTGATGGTTCTCTTCTTGTCGCCTTCTTCCGTCGAAGATGGATCCACCTCGAGAGTTCAACCTTTGGGCTCTTCCTCGATCTTTGAGTGAACTAGGATTTCTGGCTTGCTAAACCTTGAACCCTAGAGAGAGTAGAGAGTGTCTAGGGGTTGTTTTCTTTTCAAGGTGAAGGATTCTCAACACATGAGAAGGAATCACCTTGAGCTTGAGGAAGAAGAAGATGAAGTGAGGAGAGAGAATGATATGAAAAGAATGAGCTCTTTTCTTTTGCAACCATAACTAAAAGAAAAGGAATTATCTAATTAATAATAATAATTCAAAAATGAAATAGTTGATGGTTGTATTTGGAATGACCACTATCATACTTTCAATAAATGAGTGTAAGCATGAATCAAGGAGAATCCTTTCAAAGCATGATGGTGGTCAACATTCAACCATGGTCAACAAGTCAACCATGGTCAACAAGTCAACAAAATCAACCATAACAATATTTCATTTAATTACTATTATTAATTGATATTTCATAAATCTATTAGGGTTTGGAAAAAGACGACTGTCAACTGTGCATACGCACCCGTTCCGAAACCCTAATGAAAAACCTCATCCTCCGCCTCAAGCAACTGTGCATACACACCTGTATTCTCGTTCCGAAGAACAAGAGTACTGAGAAATAAAAGCAATCCCAAAACATATACCGGTATCTGACTCAAACCAGAGCTAGCCAGTAATATCTGTCCGGACTCCAAACGTGCACAAGTGCGCGGATGAGAACGAACCCTGTCGCAAAACCATGCGACCTCTACTCTGTTTTGCCCAGAGGCGAATACCCTCTGTGTGGGACTCTAAAGACTCGACACTACGCTGGCAGTGGGTTTAACCACAGACCGCAAGCGGCACTAGCTGTGCGTAACGGTCCCCAGGTAGATGTCGACAAGAAAGCTGACGAGGTGAAATCCCATCTGAACTCCTACTGAGTCTGAATGTGACAGTCTCCGTACAGTCCGGTCTGTTCGTCTGATACATCGCATGTCGGGCCTAGGGGGCGGTAAAACGTCAGACCCCTAATAGCGGTACAAGTCGTGTCGGAGTGAAGCCCAGAACACCCTGAGATAGCACTGGAACCTACCAGTACATCTCGCTTGCCCTGGCCAGGGACTACTTGTGTAATGGCTCTCCTAGACATAGCGCGATGTCAACCCCCAATACCGGGAGAGACGAATCCTGTCTAACCGTCACTGCCTCCAAGTGCTTCGGGACTGCTCCCAACTACTATCTGTTTGCACGACTCAGTAGAGCCGTGGTAGGGTAGCAATCAAAGAACAGTGGGAACACACTCGAGGCGAAGTGACAGTGTCAAGTCAGCGGACTAAGCTGT
Source organism: Agapanthus africanus (assembly GCA_030015575.1). NCBI lineage: Eukaryota > Viridiplantae > Streptophyta > Magnoliopsida > Asparagales > Amaryllidaceae > Agapanthus > Agapanthus africanus. The sequence continues at coordinate 129,773,139 of JASDDO010000016.1, forward strand.
ACTCATATCACCTGGGAACTGATAACTGACGATAGGTATAATACCAACCATCAGTTCCCGACGAGTCCTGTCCAGTGTACTCGTAACCCAACGAGCACCCGCATACTATCTCAAGTACGACGTACCGACGGCTGTGGGACAGACCGTCTCCCATGCTGGGATGAGAAGCGCATACGCTAGTCTACTCCGGAGTTTCGATGCCCTATCTCGATACTCTCACGACTAGGGACGTGTATAAGGATGTGCTTGTAGATTACCCAGCCCCCACGAGTGTGATCGCCATCACAACGCCGGTAATCAAGCAAAGATCCTAAGGGCTCTACTAATGCGTATAGGTGATATAATAAATAAACACTCATGTACACATTAAAGCAGAGACAAACCAAGTAGCAGACTACTATATTGAGCAAGATTGTCTGTACAACTGTGAATATCCCAAGCTTCCATCAAGTAATATACATACTAGTATGATACAGTAATGGCCTCTAGGGCATATACACTAACAAGTACAACCAGATAGCATACTATCATGTCGAGCAAGAATGTCCTCCCTATATATGTCCCAGCATCCACTACAATATACATCCTATGTACAGTAATGGCCTCTAGGGCATACATATAACTAACAATCTCCCACTTGCACTAGGGCCATCTGTAGCAGTGGTTGTAGTATCTCATACTCAACCATCCCATAAAAATCTCTCTCTGGGAATAGGCCTTCGTGAGTGGATCCGCCGTGTTATCCTCTGAGTCTACTCTCCTAACCTCGATCCCTTAGAGATCAACCATCTCCATGATCAGGTGATACTGCCTTAGAATATGTCTGGATCACTGATGGGACCTGCGTTCCTTGGCATAAGCCACAACTCCATTGTCACACAATGGGAGGAACATAGTTCATCTCATGAACCAATATACACCCAAACAGCTTCTTTGGTAGCATCTTAAATAGCGATGTATCCTGCCTTTATCGTCTAGTATGTCACGGTATCTCGCTTGGAACTTTTCCAACATACCGTCGCTTTTCTGAGGGTAAAGACAATGCCTGCGACTGACATTCAGTCATCTTTATCACCCTGGAACACTTCCAGTGATTCATCCCAGGATCGATTGATACCATCTCACTACAACTAGTGATAATCCTAACATCCAATTAAATCTATCTCATAGATCCAAAACTCAGGATTTAGGAGGCATCATTTTGATCCTATATGGAGAATCCTTGTGATAAGCGGAAATTGATCGAGCGTAGCATAGGAAACTCCTTTCCTATCAAGAGTATGTCATCCACGTACTCTACGAGGATCACCACCATACTCTCTACTACCTTTTTGTTTATACAAGGTACATCTACCATTTTGATGATGTTAAACTCTTTGACTAATCCATCAAAACAGATGTTCCAACTCCGCGATGCCTGCTTTAATCCTATAAAGCATCTTGCACACGTTTCCGCTGCTCCCACTGTCTACGAGGCCCTCTGGCTGTGTACTTATAGACGCACTCTTCTAAAATATCATTTAGAAAAGCAGTCAAGACACCCAACCACCAGATATCGTAGTCATGGTATGTAGCCGTGGCAAGTAGGATCTGGATGGACTTAAGCATAGCTTCTTAAAGAGGTTTCACCACTATCCACGCTTGGTTGATGATGAAAACCTTTAACAAGTCTAGCTTTGAAAGTCTCAACCTTTCCATGTACACCAAGTAATCTTCTCAAGATATACTTGCTCCTGATGGGGATTTAACCCTTCAGATATAGCAACCAAAGTCCATACTTTGTTGGTGTATAAGGATTCCATCTCAGATTTCTAAGCATCCAGCCATTCTTACAGAGTCTTACTCCTGATGGCCAGCTCGAAATTAGTTGGGTCATCATCTCATGATGCAATCCTCGCTCCCACTATCATAGAGAAACCGAAGTATCTCTCAGGTGGGTGAGGAACCCTACTAGATCGGCGGAGAGGCTGAGGTTCGTTGGAATCTACTGAATCCTTTGGTTGTACCAAATCATCTGCTGTATTTTGTATAGCTGGAACCTTTCCAGTTCTACATTACAGACCTTGCCTCGAGCTTGTCCGGATTTTGCTTTAAGACATAGGCCGGACAACCCCAAATCTTAACTAACTTAAGATATGGGCTCTTCCCTTTCCATATCATATATGAAGTGGTAGGCAACTGATTTGATTCGAAACCTATTCAATAGGTATGCAGCTTCTCAAGTGCATAACCCCCTAAGAAAAAGGTAACTCGGTATTACTCATCATAGAGCACACCACATCAAATAGGGTGTATCTGCTCCGCCCCGACATACCATCGTGCAATGGTGTATACGGAGGAGTAATGCTGAGAGAGAATCTCATTTTCCTTTAGAAAATTCCAAGAATTCCGTGCTCAAGTATTCTCCTCCTTGATCTCATCAAAGGACATAATACTTTTACCCGTATTTTGGTTCTCTACTTCTCGCTTATATTCTGTGAATATCTCAAAAGGTTCGGACTCATGTTTCAACAGGAACATATGACTGAATCTTGAGAGATTATCAGAGAATATAATAAAGTATAAAGAATCAGTCCTGGCATGTGTAGACAGGAGACCTTACATACATCATCATGTATCAGTCCCAAGAGTTCACTAACTCTTTCTCTGTTTCCAATAAACAGAGCTATGGTCATCTTATCTTTGTGACATGACTGGCGAGTTTCACAAGATGTAAATTCAAACTGATTTAAATATGCATCTATATGTAACTCTAGCTAGTCGGGTCACATTGATCTGACCTAGTCTACAATACCTCAAGAAGAATTCGTTCATTTCTGAACTCTTCCTCTTGTGTGTGTTCCATATACTAAGAACTGTAGTTTGATTTAGAACATCAATGCTTTTAGATAACGTGCCTGAACCGATCAACTTTTGATATAGGAAATGTTCAAAACATTATCCAACAATACAAAATATTATCGTTTCTTTACTAATAAAGAAACAGATATGATTTTGTATATCAGGTTCGGTATCTAATAACATACGTTCAGAATCAATGTATTACAATACAGGGTGACAGTGACCAACAGACTTGGCTGAAACACTTGCCCCGTTTTCTGCCTCATGAAACTTATCACCCGTTCTCAGTTTTTCTACCCTTTTGTAGCCCTATGTAACATCTTACATATCTGGGATCCTGATCTGGTATCAAATACCCATGATACGGAGGATACTGAGAAACGGTTATTTGTAATGAACACACCCGAAGATGATGCATCAGCATGCACTCTCTTCGTTTGGGCGGCATAGGTATTCCCCTATCTCCTGCTCTGTCTTATAACAATTATAAGTTGGAGCGGGACCAACGTTCTCCAGCTCAGTATAACAAGCGGGTTCGGTCAATAATCCGTATTATTATCTTGATTAAGGCGTGATATGGTCGCTACCGAGAGAGAGAGAGAGAAGAAAACACTCAACGTGCGCTCTTGCAAGAATAGATTGGTTTTTATTTTATCTAATCAGGATGGCTTCCACTGCTTTTTATCAAATCTTCCTTCAAACCCTAAAATGAAAGACTAGCCGGGATTAATTACACACTACAAGTTCGCCAATCTTTCAGCCAGGCCAGTGTCGGTACTTTGAGAGAGGTCCCCCGTGCTTTCGCACGAACCTAATTAATGTAAACCTCGTTTTCCCAGAGGCGTAACCTCGTTAACACCTTTCTAGACACCTACTTGATCGGCTAATTGTAATGTGTAAAACTCTCACAGGAGTAACTCTTACTCGCAGCGGGTATCGGGATCCAACTATCTCATAGAAGTTATGCAATCTCATTGCAAATTTCAACACTTGAAATTCCCGATAATATTTTGCCCCAAGCGTCCTATGACCTTGACAGAGGTCAACAAACCATAGGCTGCTAGTCAAGTTCAACCCGTCATTTCTTGATTGAAGTAAACCCACCGGCACGACCCTTGACAGAGGTCAACAAGGTCGCACGACTACCCTAAATCAATCACATCATATGCTTATGCAGATAAGCGCTAATTAGCTACCGCACACTACGCCTTGACAGAGGTCAACAAACGCAGCACGAATACTAACCAGTACATATCTGAAATGACGGAGGGCTACGACAGGTTTTGCAGAAAACCTATTGCGTAATGAACTTGATATCATTGTAGGATCGAATGAATTTTGAAATGGAGTGTTTTTTAGGCTTTTCTAGTTTTGCTAAAGGAGTCACTCCCGGTGAAGGGATCGTCGGTCCTTTCCTCGTCGAATGAGGTGCGGGATATATCATATATATTACTGTGCAAAGCAAAAACACTTAAAAGCAATCAAAAGACAAACCGAGTGTGTAGCATCTGCCAGTTATTGCTAAAGGAGTCACTCCCGGTGAAGGGATCTCGGTCCTTTCCTCATCGAATAAGGTGCAGGATATATCATATATACCGCTGTGCAAAGCAAGAACTGTAGCTACCTGTTTTATTTTGAAATTCGATTCTACAACATCTTAGGTTTCTTTTATTTCATTAATCTCATTAATGAAGTCCCATCATTTAAAGTACCTAAATATCACAGATAAATACGACGTACACTTATGCCATCCGCATTCGCCTCGATGTCCCCTCGTGCACCGTTAGGTTAGGTAACTAACGGCAGAGCGGGGCAGGGCTAGCGCGGGTGTAAAACATAAGTAACGTCTATTTAATATATCATATATACTATATACTGTATCTATCATAGAACATCACATGATCACATCACAGATATCGCAGCAGAAGAAACATATGAAATATTGGATATACTAGGACGTCCGTGTTTTCAATACGAGCCAGTATAAAACACGGATTCCACGGTCGTGATGAATAGCCAAACCCACACCCCTAGACCCCTACGAGAGCGGCAAGCAACCCTACCAATTCTGGAGTTAGGAGACCCGGACTCGACTCCTAGAGTTGGTCTCCCACTGGACTCCAGAACCAGGTTACTTGTGCCCTCCTCCTTGGGTCTATCCTAGTGCGGAAAAGTAAATAATATACAAATGGTGACAACATCCGCTACCTGGAAGTGCCCCAATAAAAGAATATTACATACAAGTTTTTACATGAATGAAAATGAAAAACACTCATCTCGCATAAAAAATCCCGGCTATTCGAACACGACGATCCAATATAACATATCCAGCAACACATAACATCACATGTCATCAACGTAAGTAAATATGTCCATCCCAATTGTCGTTGACATATAGCAACGAAACCGGCGATATCACATATTACACTTACGGTCACAGAAGAGAAAGTGTAAAACTACAACAGTTGGAATCCGCAACCACCTCAGACATCGCATGCCTGACCAAATGAATTACTTAGACATCGCATGCCTAACATTTATAAACCCCGCATTTTAGTCTCAAAATCGAAAACTCTTTTCAATATCAAGTCGGGCAATTCAACAAGATTCCCGACATCCTGATCGAATGCTCGTCGCAAACTTTAGTAGGCGGCCGCACCCCCGATGCCGTCGACGAAGTGCACCAAGGCGGAACACCGCTACCGCGAGCACCCGGACGGATGCTTTCGGCGACGGGGTTCTCCTACAGTCACTTGGTCGGGTCATTGGAGTGAGGCTGTCTATTAAGTTTACCCGGCGAGTATCCGCGTACGCTACGTGATTACGACGGACTTTTGATCACATCAAATTTCCGTGGCAACCGATCAAGTGAGACTAAACTGCTATGTTTATAATATTCATTCAGTTATCACATAACTTTTGTGAATTCCAATTGTTGTATCACATTCCGGATAAACTGAAAATGTTAAACTTTCCGATCGAACAATCGAACACCCAAGTTTTCCTGATACAGATCAATACATGAAATAAGTCTAACAACATTCAGTTCGTGCCTCAGTACCAACGGTCCAACCGTAAAAGGGTCAAGCCAATGCCTCACATGTGGCACGCCGTACTGCCCTAAACCCTAATGTTCAAAGGGCAGTTCAAGACGGTCACATAATCGAGTTAAGGTTTGTTGTCTTCTAGAGGGTCCATCGCGTTACTTTCACTACTTAGAACGTAGTTAAACTACGGAAAAATCCAACAATTGGAAATTTCCCGGCAGGGAAAAAATTGGGTATTTATATCCGGTCGAACTTTTTAACATATTCTAAAAATACTCGGAAAAGCACACCGACAAAATTAGACAGTCCGATCGAATACACCGAGTCTCCAATACAACTCAGAAAATATAACTCTGGAATAGTATTAAAAGCATCCAGAACACACAAGAAACACCAAAAGAAAAAACTGAAGAAAACTCACAGCCTGATCATTACAGACGGCCGCGGAACCGCCGCGAAAGGGGGGTCAACGCCGCGGTTCCGCGGACGTACTGTAGAATTAGGCTGTCGTTTTCTGCAGATTGTCTTAGAATTTCCTGCACATTTCTCTGCATATTTTTAATTCTAAAAAATCCACAAATACAGAAAAAGTCCAGAGAGCAATATTATGGTTTTGGTTTTGATTCGATCGGAGTTCTAATTCCGTCTAGACTTCGCCTAAGGCTCTAGCTAGGCTCTGATACCACTGTAGGGTTCCTAGGCACTCTAGTGAGGTCTCACAAGGCATTAACCATGCCAATTTCAAAAATTAGAGGTGCCGAGAAACCCTAATACGGATCGTTGGCTAGATTTCTAGGCGATAAATGAACTAGTTTACAATTAAACTAAAAGAACGGAAATACAACCTTTGTAGATCCGTTTCTCCACCTCCATAGCTCCATGAAGAAGTCCTCTCCGCTGTACAAATCCTATCTTGGACTCTCGCGTTAGCTTCATCGGATAAATAGGCGGGCAAGGTCGTCGGCTTCGTGCCGAAGATGATCTACGTCGAGGCATCACTAGATCAAGCTCCAACTTCACCAAGTCAAGAAACTTATGAAGAAAACACACTCTACTACTTGGCAAGAGGTAGAGGATGAAGAAATAGGAAGTGGGTTCACTTTAGAATTGGATTTCTCACTTGTTTTCATCAATCACCATTGATGAAGTAAGCTTCTGCATGGAATAAGAAGATGAAGAAGAAGAAGTATATATTATGATAAGTTAATTAAAAGGAAAAGAAAAGGAATACTTATCATGATAATAACCATGGTCAAGTGTAGAGAATAAATCATGGTTAGTGGGAATGGTTAGGGTTAAGCATGGAGACAAAATGGTAACTTGGTCAAAGCTTCATGAAGCTTCAACATCCATCCAAAGAAAGCCACCATTTTTCATTATGCTTATCCTTTTCCAAAATTAATAAACAAATAAATAAATAGATATGAAAATGAAAACCCTAACCATTACATAACCATGGTTTAAACTTTACACAAAACACAAGTTAGCATGCATCATCAAACATGATACATACATGTGCACAAAAATATATCACATATACAATGTGCACATTCCAAGTGAGAAAATCCATTTAAAGTAAACCAATACTAGTTAATGCAAAGTAATATATCAAATATATAATTATACATTAAATCATTAAATCAACACTTGATTTAACGATCCGGTCATATCGCATATAACCGACTAGTATCCAATGTATCGGCTTATCGAATCAATCCTTGATTCGATAACTAGGTTATATCGCATACAACCATTCGATACATTCATTGAGAGAATAGAATACGGTATCACATACACGCATTATTCTCGGTCCCGCACATATCTCATATGCGCTCCTATTTCGTTTCGCTTGAGCCAGGAAACCTCTGTGTAGGACTCTAAAGACTCGTCAATACGCCGGCAGCAGACACCCACAAGCCGCAAGCGGTCTGCTAAACGTAACGGCCACCCGGGTATTGAGCGATCAGAAGATCGACGAGCAAGCCCACTCACACTCAAGTGAATCCATCCAGTAACACTACCGTACAGTCCGGTCCCGTCATCTGATATGTCGCATATCTTGCCTAGGGGTGGTAAACGTCAGACCCCAATAGCTCGATAAGTCGTGTCGATATGAGGTCTATAACAATTCGAGAAACTACTGGTAACACTTACCCGTAAATCTCAGCAACCCTGGCCAGGGATTTCCTGTTATAGCCAATCGAACACAGCGCAACATCAACTCCCTATACCGGGAGAGACGAATCCCCTCCTATCGCTCATTGCCTCCATGTGACTTGGGACTGTACCCAAAAACCACCGTTTTGCACGCCCTCTTGGACGTGGTAAGATGGAAATCAAAGCACAGTGGGAACCACACAAGACTCTATGACGATCTCGGGTCAACAGACTACTCTGTACCAGTGTCACCTGAGAACTGCCATCTGACGTAAGGTATAATACCATCTGGGAGTTCTCGGCGAGTCCGTCCAGTGTACCTAGTCTCTACTGAGCACCCGTATATCTCCTCTGATGTCAAACACCAATGGATATGGGATCATCCATCGCCCATCTGTATGGGTCGAGAAGGTACACGCTAGACTACTCTGGTATATCGATGCCCCGTCTCGATACACCCACGACTAGGGACTTTGAAGGATGTACTTATGGACTACCATGTCCCCACTAGTATGATCCGCATCAAAGTCCAGGTAGTCAAGTACACATCCTAAGGGCTTTACCAACATGTAACAGAGAGACAATCAGTGTACACGTTAAGGTAAAATACAACCAGATAGCATACTATCATATCGAGCAAGAATGTCCTCCCTATATATGTCCCAGCATCCACTACAATATACATCCTATGTACAGTAATGGCCTCTAGGGCATACATATAACTAACAATCTCCAACTTGCACTAGGGCCATCTGTAGCAGTGGTTGTAGTATCTCATACTCAACCATCCCATAAAAATCTCTCTCTGGGAATAGGCCTTCGTGAGTGGATCCGCCGTGTTATCCTCTGAGTCTACTCTCCTAACCTCGATCCTTTAGAGATCAACCATCTCCATGATCAGGTGATACTGCCTTAGAATATGTCTGGATCACTGATGGGACCTACGTTCCTTGGCATAAGCAACAACTCCATTGTCACACAATGGGAGGAACATAGTTCATCTCATGAACCAATATACACCCAAACAGCTTCTTTGGTAGCATCTTAAGTAGCGATGTATCCTGCCTTTATCGTCTAGTATGTCACGGTATCTCGCTTGGAACTCTTCCAACAAACCGTCCCTTTACTGAGGGTAAAGACAATGCCTGCGACTGACATTCAGTCGTCTTTATCACCCTGGAACACTTCCAGTGATTCTTCCCAGGATCGATTGATACCATCTCACTACAACTAGTGAGAATCCTAACATCCAATTAAATCTATCTCATAGATCAAAAACTCAGGATTTAGGAGGCATCATTTTGATCCTATATGGAGAATCATTGTGATAAGCGGAAATTGATCGAGCGTAGCATAGGAAACTCCTTTCCTATCAAGAGTATGTCATCCACGTACTCTACGAGGATCACCACCATACTCTCTACTACCTTTTTTTTATACAAGGTTCATCTACCATTTTGATGATGTCAAACTCTCTGACTAATCCATCAAAACAGATGTTCCAACTCCGCGATGCCTGCTTTAATCCTATAAAGCATCTTGCACACGTTTCCGCTGCTCCCACTGTCTACGAGGCCCTCTGGCTGTGTACTTATAGACGCACTCTTCTAAAATATCATTTAGAAAAGCAGTCATGACACCCAACCACCAGATATCGTATTCATGGTATGTAGCCGTGGCAAGTAGGATCTGGATGGACTTAAGCATAGCTACTTGAAGAGGTTTCACCACTATCCACGCCTGGTTGATGATGAAAACCTTTAACAAGTCTAGCTTTGAAAGTCTCAACCTTTCCATGTACACCAAGTAATCTTCTCAAGATATACTTGCTCCTGATGGGGATTTCACCCTTCAGATATAGCAACCAAAGTCCATACTTTGTTGGTGTATAAGGATTCCATCTCAGATTTCTAAGCATCCAGCCATTCTTACAGAGTCTTACTCCTGATGGCCAGCTCGAAATTAGTTGGGTCATCATCTCATGATGCTATCCTCACTCCCACTATCATAGAGAAACCGAAGTATCTTTCAGGTGGGTGAGGAACCCTACTAGATCGGCGGAGAGGCTGAGGTTCGTTGGAATCTACTGAATCCTTTGGTTGTACCAAATCATCTGCTGTATTTTGTATAGCTGGAACCTTTCCAGTTCTACATTACAGACCTTGCCTCGAGCTTGTCCGGATTTTGCTTTTAGACATAGGCCGGACAACCCCAAATCTTAACTAACTTAAGATATGGGCTCTTCCCTTTCCATATCATATATGAAGTGGTAGGCAACTGATTTGATTCGAACCCTATTCAATAGGTATGCAGCTTCTCAATTGCATAACCCCCTAAGGAAAAAGGTAACTCGGTATTACTCATCATGGAGCACACCATATCAAATAGGGTGTATCTGCTCCGCCCCGACATACCATCGTGCAATGGTGTATACGGAGGAGTAATGCTGAGAGAGAATCTCATTTTCCTTTAGAAAATTCCAAGAATTCCGTGCTCAAGTATTCTCCTCCTTGATCTCATCAAAGGACATAATACTTTTACCCGTATTTTGGTTCTCTACTTCTCGCTTATATTCTGTGAATATCTCAAAAGGTTCGGACTCATGTTTCAACAGGAACATATGACTGAATCTTGAGAGATTATCAGAGAATATAATGAAGTATAAAGAATCAGTCCTGGAATGTGTAGACAGGAGACCTTACATACATCATCATGTATCAGTCCCAAGAGTTCACTAACTCTTTCTCTGTTTCCAATAAACAGAGCTATGGTCATCTTATCTTTGTGACATGACTGGCGAGTTTCACAAGATGTAAATTCAAACTGATTTAAATATGCATCTATATGTAACTCTAGCTAGTCGGGTCACATTGATCTGATCTAGTCTACAATACCTCAAGAAGAATTCGTTCATTTCTGAACTCTTCCTCTTGTGTGTGTTCCATATACTAAGAACTGTAGTTTGATTTAGAACATCAATGCTTTTAGATAACGTTCCTGAACCGATCAACTTTTGATATAGGAAATGTTCAAAACATTATCCAACAATACAAAATATTATCGTTTCTTTACTAATAAAGAGACAGATATGATTTTGTATATCAGATTCGGTATCTAATAACATACGTTCAGAATCAATGTATTACAATACAGGGTGACAGTGACCAACAGACTTGGCTGCAACACTTGCCCCGTTATCTGCCTCATGAAACTTATCACCCGTTCTCAGTTTTTCTACCCTTTTGTAGCCCTATGTAACATCTTACATATCTGGGATCCTGATCTGGTATCAAATACCCAGGATACGGAGGATACTGAGAAACAGTTATTTGTAATGAACACACCCGAAGATGATGCATCAGCATGCACTCTCTTCGTTTGGGCGGCATAGGTATTCCCCTATCTCCTGCTCTGTCTTATAACAATTATAAGTTGGAGCGGGACCAACGTTCCCCAGCTCAGTATAACAAGCGGGTTCGGTCAATAATCCGTATTATTATCTTGATTAAGGCGTGATATGGTCGCTACCGAGAGAGAGAGAGAGAAGAAAACACTCAACGTGCGCTCTTGCAAGAATAGATTGGTTTTTATTTTATCTAATCAGGATGGCTCCCACTGCTTTTTATCAAATCTTCCTTCAAACCCTAAAAGGAAAGACTAGCCGGGATTAATTACACACTACAAGTTCGCCAATCTTTCAGCCAGGCCAGTGTCGGTACTTAGAGGGAGGTCCCCCGTGCTTTCGCACGAACCTAATTAATGTAAACCTCGTTTTCCCAGAGGCATAACCTCGTTAACACCTTTCTAGACACCTACTTGATCGGCTAATTGTAATGTGTAAAACTCTCCCAGGAGTAACTCTTACTCGCAGCGGGTATCGGGATCCAACTATCTCATAGAAGGTATGCAATCTCATTGCAAATTTCAACACTTGAAATTCCCGATAATATTTTGCCCCAAGCGTCCTCTGACCTTGACAGAGGTCAACAAACCATAGGCTGCTAGTCAAGTTCAACCCGTCATTTCTTGATTGAAGTAAACCCACCGGCACGACCCTTGATAGAGGTCAACAAGGTCGCACGACTACCCTAAATCAATCACATCATATGCTTATGCAGATAAGCGCTAATTAGCTACCGCACACTACGCCTTGACAGAGGTCAACAAAAGCAGCACGAATACTAACCTGTACATATCTGAAATGACGGAGGGCTACGACAGGTTTTGCAGAAAACCTATTGCGTAATGAACTTGATATCGTTGTAGGATCGAATGAATTTTGAAATGGAGTGTTTTTTAGGCTTTTCTAGTTTTGCTAAAGGAGTCACTCCCGGTGAAGGGATCGTCGGTCCTTTCCTCGTCGAATGAGTTGCGGGATATATCATATATATTACTGTGAAAAGCAAAAACACTTAAAAGCAATCAAAAGACAAACCGAGTGTGTAGCATCTGCCACTTATTGCTAAAGGAGTCACTCCCGGTGAAGGGATCTCGGTCCTTTCCTCATCGAATAAGGTGCAGGATATATCATATATACCGCTGTGCAAAGCAAGAACTGTAGCTACCTGTTTTATTTTGAAATTCGATTCTACAACATCTTAGGTTTCTTTTATTTCATTAATCTCATTAATGAAGTCCCATCATTTAAAGTACCTAAACATCACAGATAAATACGACGTACACTTATGCCATCCGCATTCGCCTCGATGTCCCCTCGTGCACCGTTAGGTTAGGTAACTAACGGCAGAGCGGGGCAGGGCTAGCGCGGGTGTAAAACATAAGTAACGTCTATATAATATATCATATATACTATATACTGTATCTATCATAGAACATCACATGATCACATCACAGATATCGCAGCAGAAGAAACATGTGAAATATTGGATATACTAGGACGTCCGTGTTTTCAATCCGAGCCAGTATAAAACACGGATTCCACGGTCGTGATGAATAGCCAAACCCACACCCCTAGACCCCTACGAGAGCGGCAAGCAACCCTACCAATTCTGGAGTTAGGAGAGCCGGACTCGACTCCTCGAGTTGGTCTCCCACTGGACTCCAGAACCCGGTTACTTGTGCCCTCCTCCTTGGGTCTATCCTAGTGCGGAAAAGTAAATAATATACAAATGGTGACAATATCCGCTACCTGGAGTCATAGAGTCTTGTGTGATTCCTACTGTGCTTTGATTTCCACCTTACCACGTCCAAGATGGCGTGCAAAACGGTGGCTTTTGGGTACAGTCCCGAATCACATGGAGGCAATGAGCGATAGGAGGGGATTCGTCTCTCCCGGTATAGGGTGTTGATGTTGCGCTGTGTTCGATTGGCTATAACCGGAAATCCCTGGCCAGGGTTGCTGAGATTTACTGGTAAGTCTTACCAGTAGTTTCTCGAACTGTTATAGACCTCATATCGACACGACTTATCGAGCTACTGGGGTCTGATGTTTACCACCCATAGGCGAGATATGCGACATATCAGACGACGAGACCGGACTGTACGGTAAGTGTTACTGGTTGGATTCATAGGAGTATGAGCGGGCTTGCTTGTCGATCTACTGATCGCTCAATACCCGGGTGGCCGTTACGTTTAGCAGACCGCTTGCGGCTTGTGGGTGTTTGATATGATCATCATCTGCTGCCGGCGTATTGACGAGTCTTTAGAGTCCTACACAGAGGTTTCCTGGCTCAAGCAAAACGAAATAGGAGCGCATATGAGATATATGCGGGACCGAGAATAATACGTATATGGGATACTGTATTCCATTCTCGCGATTTGTAACATTGATCGGTTATATGTGATATAGCCGGGTTATCGGATCAAGTGTTGATTCGATGAGTTGTTACTATTGATATTAGTCGGTTATATGAGATATGACCGGATCGTTAAATCATGTGTTGAGAAACAAGAACCATAGAGATAAAACCCAAAACACTTCTCTACTCATCCTAGTATACAAGGTCTAGCAAGCCAAGTGTTCTAGTTTCCTCTAGATTGAGGTTGGAGCCAAAGGTAGAAGCTTTCGGGTGGATCCATCTTCGGCATAAGGAGACGACCAGATGAGGCCGATCCGACCACCACAAGGAGTTGAAGAGAAGGAGTTCAAGTTAAGGTATAACCATTCTACATAGTGGTTAGAACTTGTAGAATTTTTGTTAGTTCTTGTTTAGCAACGACCCTTCTTGTACGGTCCATGTTACCTAGTTAGGAAAAATTTTCGTTTTACCTATTCCACCTCCCCGAAAGGACCGGGGTGGGTAACATGGACCTAACACTAGCTGTACGTAACGGCTACCCAGGTCTATGCCGAAAGGGAGGTCGACAATCAAGTCCGTCCGTACCCCCACCGAGCCTTAATGTGACAATCTCCGTATAGTCTGGTCTCTTCGTCTAAGAGTATCGCATACTGGATCTAGGGGGTCGATAACGTCAGACCCCTAATGACTCAATAAATTATGACGGAGTCAAGCTTATTACCAACTGAGAACTGCTGAACTCATATCAGTAAATCTCATCCACCATGGCCACGGATTTAGGATGATAGCCAACCAAACATGGAGCGATATCGACCCCTAATACCTGGAGAGACGAATCCCTGACAATCGCTCACTGCATCCATGTGGCTCAGGACTGTACCCAACTAAAACCTATTTGCACGACTTCTTGGAGCTGTGGTTGGGTAGTAATCTAAATGTTGGATGTATATGCCCTAGAGACCATTATTTTATAGTATATGATTGTATATTACATAGGGATGCTTAGGATATATATGTATAGGACAATCTTGCTCGATATGATAGTATGTTATCTGGTTTGTCTTTAGTTAAACATGTGTATATGTTCTATTTTATTTTACGTATCTCGATTACATGTTGGTAAAGCCAATATGATCTTTGCTTGACTACTAGAGTTGTGATGGAGATCGTACTCGTAGGGTCTATGTACCCTATAAGCACGTCTTTAAATTGTCCCTAGTCGTTGGAGTTTCGAGATAGGGCATCGATACTCCGAAGTAAACTGGTGTATACGTTTCTTATTTCCGTGAGGGGAAAGTGGCATGTCCCACATCCATTGGTGCTAGGCATTAAAGATAGTATACATATGCTCATTAGGTTATGAGTTACACTGGACGGACTCACCAAGAACTTCTAGATGGTAATATAGCTATCGTCAAATAGTAGTTCTCTAGTGACATAGATTCATGTTAGTCTTTAGACCTGACATCGTCATTTGTCCTGAGTGTGTTCCCACTGTACTTAGATTACTACCCTACGATAGCTTTCAAGAGTCGTGCAAATAGGTTTTAGTCGTGTACAGTCCCGAAGCACTTGGGAGAAGTGAGCGATAGATGGGATTCGTCTCTCCCGGTATCAAGAGTTGATGTCGTGTTGTGTTCGATTGGTCATCACTATAAGACCTTGACCAAGGCAGTTGAGATTTACTGATTATAAGATCGGTAGTTTCTCGGGATGGTTTTGGGCCACATCGACACGACTTATTGGGTTATTAGGGGTTTGGAATTTTCCTCCCCTAGACCCAGCGTGCGATACTCTCAGACAAAGAGATCGTACTATACGTAGATTGTCAGTTTCAGGCTCAGTAGGGATACAAACAAGTTTGCTTGCCAGCCTTCCTTTCGTTCAATACCTAGGTAGCCGTTAAGTACAACTAGTGCCGCTGACATGCTTGTAGTTAAACCCATTGCCAGCGTATTGTGGAGTCTTCAGAGTCCCATAC
Organism: Agapanthus africanus; assembly: GCA_030015575.1. Classification (NCBI taxonomy): domain Eukaryota; kingdom Viridiplantae; phylum Streptophyta; class Magnoliopsida; order Asparagales; family Amaryllidaceae; genus Agapanthus; species Agapanthus africanus. The sequence goes on from JASDDO010000016.1 coordinate 129,788,924, forward strand.
AGTGGATTTCCCAGCTTAGGCGAAACGATGTAGTGTATGTACTTTGATACGTACTTGGGTTCGATTAAATACGTATTTTTGTACATGTACTTTTAATCCGACATTTTTTTAATACTAGCAGATTTGATATTCAGGTTATCGCATTTGGATGAAAAATGAGCTAGTATTATATATCTCTTTTTAGTATCTATCTTTTTCGTATTCTCATTTTGACTGAATACAGTATTTATACGAATATGGGTATTTGTATAAATACGTGTATTTATGTCTTGGTATTTATACGAGTATTTGTATCTTAATACAAATATGGGTATTCATATTTTATACGAATACCGTATTCGTATTTTTATACGAATACGGTATTCATATTTTGATACGAATACGGGTGTATATATTTGTAGCATATGCGTGTATTAGTGTATTTGTATACACACACACATACACATACATATGTATATGTGTACACATAAGGTGGCTCTCTCTTTTCTTCTCATCCCTTTTTTGAATGTGAGAGAATGGTGTGGGCTTGTGAGTCACCATGGTGAGTCACAACTCCACTTATTTTCACATATAAAAGAAACGAGAAAAAGATGAAGAGATAAATTTTTCATTTTTGGAGCCATGCTTGAGTTTATCATCATCTTCACCATTATCATCTTCTTCCTGTTCTTTTGAGTTTTCATTGTAGAGAAAGGAAAAAGAAAAGAGAGAAAAATTTAGAGATAGCCACTACTACATCCAAGTAATCTATTCCTAGCAAGTTAGTTTACTAGTTGCTTCACTTGTTACTTTATGTGACACACTCCGAATTGCCTTTGCAGAAAGTTAACATCACATGCAAATTTAGCAAAAACAAACAACACCTGAAACACCAAAACCCAGAGACTGGAACACCATGAAAATTTCAAGCCAAAACTCCACAAAAGACCCGAGGTGGCCGGTTTTTGGGCCTATGTGGCCGGTCACTTTTGCACCAACTTGCTCCAAATTTTCATAGTGTTCATGTTATATCACATACAACATTCTGCAGTTTTTTAAAAAAAATTTTGACACCATAAAAAAATCGACAGAAACCAGATTTACTGTTTCAAGTTTCGGAGCAGTTTCGGTTTCGTAATCTAACAAATATCGTTTAAATCTCTAGCTTGGCTCTATACCACTGTAGGGTTACTTAGCAAGGCAACAAGGTTTCGAGAGGAATCATCCATGTCGATTTAAAAATTTTTCCAAACTAAAGAACCCTAACCCTAGAAAATCTTAACTAGAGAATTAAACGAAACAACATGTAAACAACTTTACAACTAAGTGAATGCGGAATACAACCTTTGTAGAACGGTCCTTCACTTTAAATTCTCCATGTAGAAGTACCTTCGCTGCGAGTAATGATATCCCGGACTCTTGAGAGGCTCCATAAGGTGAAAGATGCAAACATGCTCGAAGTCTTCGAGGCTGAAGATGATCTACGTCGAGGAGACTCAAGCTCATGCTACCTCTTCACTAATATGTTAATTAGTGAAGCAAACATCGTAAACTAAATGGCTAATAGTAGAGGATGATGAAGTAGGAAACGGGCTCACTTAAGATTTATTTTTCTCACAATATTTTCTCACTTTGGAAAAAACGAGCAAACTTTTTCTCATGAAGAAGAAGATGAGGTAATCAAGAGAGAATGAACTCATGAGGTGAGAATATGAACTATGGGTGAGTTAGTGTCATGCACTAACTCATATAGAGACTTAACTAGGGTTAGGGTTTATGGTTAGGTTAATAAATATCTACAAATGAAACAAAAAGTGCGGACTTGGTCAATGATTCCACAAGCTTCTACAAGTTTGTAGCCATGACAAAAATCCATCTATTTTTGAATTACTTAAATAAATATAAACCCTACATTATCCTAACTATAGTGTAAGTCTTATACACCCATGTATCATGTATCATCAAGCATGACACAATAAAATATACATTAACATAAATCACATATATACTATATGCATACAATTGAGAAAAAGAATACTTAGTGAGCAAATATTAGTTAATGTAAATTAATATATCAAATATATAATTATACATTAAATTATCAAATGAACACTTAATTTAATAATCCGGCTATATCATATACAACCGACTAATATCATATGAATCAACTTATCGAATCAACACTTGATCCCATAACCCGGCTATATCCTATATAACCGACCGATATCACATATCGCGAGAATGGAATGCGATATCACATACGCGCATTAATCTCGGTCCCGCACATATCACATATGTGCTCCTACTTCGTTTCTCATGAACCAGGAAACCTCTGTGTAGGACTCTAAAGACTCGTCAATACGCCGGCAGTAGGTGATGATCATATCAAACACCCACAAGCCGCAAGCTATCTGCTAAATGTAACGGCCACCCGGGTATTGAGCGATCAAAAGATCAACAAGCAAGCCTGCTCATACTCCTGCGAATCCAATCAGTAACACTACCGTAAAGTCTGGTCTCTTCTTCAGATATGTCGCATATCATAGCCTGGGGGACGTAAAACGTCATACCACAATAGCCTGATAAGTCATGCAGATGCAAGGTCCATTACGGTTCGAGAAACTACTGATAACACTTACCAGTAGATCTTAGCAAATCTGGCCAGGGATTTCATGTTATGGAAAATCGAGCATAGCGCAACATCAACCCCTAATACCGGGAGAGACGAATCCCCTCCTATCGCTCATTGCCTCCATGTGACACGGGACTGTACCCAAAAACCACCATTTTGCACGATCTCTTTACCACGGTAAGATGGAAATCAAAGAACAGTGGGAATCACACAAGACTCTATGACGATCTCGGATCGATAGACTAACCTGTACCAGTGTCACCAGAGAACTGCTATCTCACGATAGGTATAAAACCATCTAGGGGTTCTCGGTGAGTCCGTTCAGTGTACCCAGTCTCCACTGAGCACTCGTATACCTTCTCTGATGTCAGACACCAATGGATGCGGGATCATCCATCGCCCATCATATGGGTCAAGAAGCGCATACGCTAGTCTACTCTGGAGTATCGATGCTCTATCTCGATACTCCTACGACTAGGAACAATTATAGGGTGTACTCGTGGACTACCCTTGGCCCCACTAGTATGATCACCATCATAGTCCTGGTAGTCAAGTACACATCCTAAGGGCTTTATCAACATGTGAGAGCAAAACAACATCACTTATACAAGCCAACATGTTAAGATAAAGTGCAACCTTATAGCATACTATCATGTCGAGAAAGAAAGTCCTCCCTATATATGTCCAAGCATCCACTACAATATACATCCCATGTATAGTAATGGCCTCTAGGGCATACATATAACTAACAATCTCCTACTTGCACAAAGGTCATCTGTTGTAGTATCCAATACCCAATAATATAGCAGTGGTTGTAGTATCCCATACTTAACCATGCCAAAATCTCTCAAATAGTATTTGGGGGAAGCAGGCCTTGGTGAGTGGATCCGCTGTGTTATCTTTCGTGTCAACTCCCCTGACCTCGATCCGTTGGAGATCAACCATCTCTCTGATCAGGTGATACTTTCCTCAGATTATGTCTGGAACGCTGATGGGACCTGCGTTCCTAGGCCAAAGCCACAACTCCATTGTTGTCACAATAACAGTTATTGGACGCTCAATGGTAGGAACCTTGTTCATCTCATGAACAAGAAATGTCCAGACAACCACTTTGGTAGTATCGTTGGTAGCAATGTATTCAGCTTTTATCGTCTAGTATGTCACGGTATCTTGATTGGAACTCTTACAACATACCGTCCCTCCATTGAGGGTAAAGACAATGCATGTGACTAACTTTCAGTCATCCTTATCACTCTGGAAGCTGGAACCAAGAACATTCTTTTAGTGATTGTTAAGTTCTTAAGAATGTCCTCCACAGCTGTCTAGTGATTCTCCCAAGATCCGATTGATTCTTAATCACTACACCTAGTGAGCCATCTACATCTAGTCTGGATTTGGGACACTCCCAACATCCACTTAGATCTATCACCATAGATCATAAACAACACGATGTAGTGGGTATCATCCAGATCTTCTATAGAGAATCCCCGTGATCAGAAGAGCTTAACCAAGTGTAGCATAAGAAACCATTTCCTATCAAGAGTATGTCATCTATGTACAATACGTTGGAGACAACCATACTCTCTACAACCTTCTTGTTTATATAAGGTCCATCTACCATTTTGATGAAGTCAAACTCTTTGACTACCACATCAAAACAAATGTTCCATCTCCGCGATGCGTGCATTGATCCTGATAGACTTAAGCATAGCTTTGAATGTCTCAAATTTTCAATCTACACCAAGAATCTTCTCAAGATCCAATTTGCTTTCAATGGGTTTTACCCCTTTATGTGCAACATTCAAAGTCAAACTTTGTTGGTGTATATGGATTCCATCTTTGATGGCATAGCATCCAGCCTTTTCACAGAGTCCCCACTCGTGATGGCCTCCCTGAACCTAGTTGGGCCATCATCAACCATGATGCAATCCTCACTCCCACTGTCACCGAGAAGACTATAGTATCTCTCAAGTGGATGAGGAACCCTACCAGATTCGCGGAGAGGCTGAGGTTCGTTGGAGACTATTGAATCCTTTGGTTTCACCAAATCATCAGCTGTTAGTTTGTCTATCTAGAACTCTTTCCAGTTCTACCTCATGACCACTAATTTATTCATAAGAAATTCATTTTCTAAAATGGTGGCATGCTGAGAAACAAAACACATTTTGCTCCTAAGTGTGGTAGAAGATATTCCCTCGCAAATGTTTGGGATATCCAACAAACTTATACAGATCTGACATTGCCTCGAGCTTGTCCGGATTCTGCCTTTCAACATAGGCAGGACAACCCCATATCTTAACTTGCTTAAGAAATGGTCTCTTCCCATTCCATATCTCATATGGAGTGGTAGGAACTGATTTGGATGGAACCCCATTCAATAGGTACGCAGCTTCTCAAGTGCATAACACCAAAAGGGAATAGGTAACTTAGCAATACTCATCATAGAGCACGCCATATCTCATAGGGTGCGATACCACCATCCCGATACACCGTTGTGCTGTGGTGTATACGAAGGAGTAAGCTGAGAGAGAAACTCATTCTCCTTTTAGAAAATCCAGGAACTCCATGCACAAGTATTCTCCTCCTCGATCACATCGAAGGACTTTAATACTTCTACCCGTTTGGTTCTCAATCTTCAAGCTTATATTCCTTGAATTTCTCAAAAAGTTTCAGACTTGTGTTTCAACAGGAACATATGTACGAATCTCGAGAGATGATCAGTGATTATATAATGAAGTACGAAGAACCAACCTTGGCAGTTGTAGACTTAGGACCGTATACATCATCATGTATGCGTCCTAAGAGTTCACTAACTCATTCTCTTTTTCGAGTAAATGGAGTATTGGTCATATTACCTTTGAGACAAGACTGGCAAGTATCATAAGATTAAAATTCGAACAGATTCTCATATTCATCTTTATGTAACTTAGCTGGTCGTGTCACATTGATATGACCTAGTCTACAATATCACAAGAAGGATTTGTTCATTTCTGAACTACTCCTCTTGTGTGTGTTCTAGATACTTTGAACTGTGGTTTGATTTAGAACGTATATGCTATTATATAACGTGACTGATTGAATCAACTCTTGATTCAGGAAAATGTTCATAACATTATCCTCCAATACAGAATTATATCCTTCTTTAACTTAATAAAGAAACTGATGTAATGTTGTATATCAGGTTCGGTATCTAATATCATTTATTCAGAATTAATGTATTTAATACAAAGTGATATTTTCCAACTGACTTGGCCACAACAATTGCACCATTCTCTAACTCTTAAAGATATATCACCCATTCTCAGATCTCTACCTGTCTATAGCCCATGTAACATATTACATATACGGGATCCTGATCCGGTATCATATACCCAGTACGTAGATGATACTGAGAAACAGTTCTTGGTAATGAACACACTCGAAGAAGATGCATCAACATGCACTTTCTTCGATTGGGTGGCTTGGGAATTCGGATATTCTCTTATTTCCTACTCGGACTTATAACAATTATAAGATAAAGCGGAACCTACGTTCCCCAGCTTAGTATAATAAATAGGTTCGGTCAATGCATCCATATTATTATCTTGATTAAGGCGTGGCGTGGTCGCTATCAGGAGAGAGAGAAAAGAAAACACTATGTGTGCGCTCTTGCAAGATAAGATTGGTTATTAGTTTAAATAATCAGGATGGCTCTCACTGTTTTTATCAAATCTTCCTTCAAACCCTAAAAGGTAAGACTAGCCGGGATTAATTACACCCTACAAGTTCGCCAATTTCAGCCAGGCCAGTGTCGGTAATTTGAGGGAGGTTCCCCGTGCTTTCGCACGGACCTAATTAAAATAAAACTCGTTTTTCCAGGGGCGTAACCCCGTTAACACATTTCTAGACACCTACTTGATTTTTTAATTTAATTTGTAAAACTCTCCCAGGAGTAACTCTTACTCGCAGTGGGTAGAGGGATCCAACTATCTCATAGAAGATATGCAATCTCATTGCAAATTTCAAAACTTGAAATTCCCGATAATATTTTGCCCCTAGCAACTTATGACCTTAACAAGGTCAACAAATCATAAACGCTAGCCAAGTTCAACCCATCATTTCCTGATTGAATTAAACCCACCCGCACGACCCTTAACATAGTCAACAAAGTCGTACGACTATCCTAATCCAATAACATCATATGCTTAAGCTGATAAGCACTAATCAGCTACCGCACACTACGCCTTAACATAGTCAACAATTGTAGCACGAATACTAGGTAGTACTTATCTGAAATGACGGAGGGCTACGACAGTTTTTTAAGAAAACCTTTTGCGTAATGAACTTGATATCGTTGTAGAATCGAGTGATTTTGAAAAGGAGTGTTTTTGAGGCTTTTACTAGTTCCGCTAAAGAGGTCACTCCCGGTGAAGAAATCTCGGCTCTTTCCTTATCGAATAAGGTGCATGATATTTCACAAATACCACTATGCAAAGCAAAAACTATAGAAGCAATCAAAAGACAAACCGAGTAGGTTGTAGCATCTGCTAGTTTTGCTAAAGAGGTCACTCCTGATGAAGGGATCTCGGCCCTTTCCTTATCGAATAAGGTGCTGGATATTCTACAAGGAATACCGCTATGCAAAGAAAGAACTAGAGCTACCAGTTTTTAAACAAGTTTCTACAACATCTTTAGGTTTCTTTTAGTTTCATTAATCTCATTAATAAAGTCCCATCAAATTATGCTTCCTAAGCATCACATAAGAAACGAAAGCATCAATAGTTATTATATATCATATATATAATATAGGCATTCGTCTCAGAACATATCAAGTGATCACATCACGGAATATCAGCAGCAAAAGAACACATATGAAATATTGGATATACTAGGATTCCGTGATTTAATTATGCCAATAAAAACGTGGATTCCGCGGTCTCGATTAATAGCCAAACCCACATCCCTAGACCCCTACGAGAGAGGCAAGAAACCATACCAATTCTAGAGTTAGGAGACCCGGTCTCGACTCCTCGAGATGGTCTCCCACTGGACCCTAGAACCCGGTTACTTGTGCTCTCCTCCTTGGGTCTATCCTAATGCGGAAAAGTAAATAATATACATCAATGGTGACATCATCCTCAACCCAGAAGTGCCCCAATAAAAGAATATTACATACAATCTTTTACATGAATGAAAATGAAAAACACTCATCTCACAAACCCCCCGGCTATTCATAACACGACGATCCAATATAACATATCACAGCAACACATAACATCACATGTTATCAACATAAGTAAATATGCGTATCCCAATTGTCGTTGACGTATAGCAACGAAATCGGCGATACACTACATATTACACTTACGGTCGCAGAAAAGAAAGTGAAAAACTACAAAAGTTGGAATCCGCAACCACCTTCGACATCATAAACCAAATGTATCACATACTTTGGATTTCATGCCCAACCAAATGAATTCCTTAGACATCACATGCTTAACAATTATAAACCCCGCATTTTAGTCTCGATATTGAAAACACGTTACAATAAACTGTCGGGTAATTCAACAAGATTCCCGATAACCTGATCGAATGCCCGTCGGAAACTTTAGTAGACGACAACATCCCCGATGCCGTCGACTAAGTGCACTAAGGCGGAACACCGCGGCGGCGAGCACCCGAACGGATGCTTTTGGCGACGGGCTTCTCTTACAGTCACTTGGTCAGGCTATGGGGTATGGCTATCTAGTAAGGTTATCCGGTGAGTATCCGCGTACACTACGTAATTGCGATGGATTTTTTATCAGCATCAAAATCCCGTGGCAACCGATCAAATGTGACTAAACCGCTAGATTAATAAAATTCAAACTAGTTATATCATAACTAATTATATGGATTCCAAATATTATATCACAGTCATAGATAGCTAGATGAAGTTAAACTTTTCGATCGAATAATCAAACACCTAAAATTTCCCAACAAGCTCAATACTTGAGCGGAGTTCAAAAATTACCCAGAAACTGCCACAGCTCCTATGAAGCATCCGTAGAAGGGCCGACCCATGCCTCACTCATGTCGCCATGGAACTGCGGCATACCGTAGGGTATGGACGCGGTTCTGCGATCCAAAAAGTCGAGTTTGGGTATCGTTCTTCTAAAGGGTCCACAGAATCGCTTGCATGATTTTTTGAAGATTTTAAACCCCGAAAAAATCCAACTCTTGAAAATTTCCAGCGAGGGAAAATATGGGTTATTGATATCCGTTCAAACTTTTTAACATCGTCTAAATAACCCAAATACATGTTATAATTACAACTACGAAACACTCCGAATTGCTTTTGCAGAAAATTAACATCACATACAAATTTAGCAAAAACAATCAACACCTGAAACACCAAAACCCGAAGACTGGAACACCATGAAAATTTCAAGCAAAAACTCCACAAAAGACCTGATGTGGCCGGTGTTTGGGCCTATGTGGCCGGCCACATTTGCACCAAATTGCTCTAAACTTTCATAATGTTCATGTTCTATCACATACAACATTCTGCAGCTGTTTAAAAAAATTTTTGACACCTTTAAAAAATCGACAGAAACCATATTTAGTGTTTCAATTTTCGGAGCAGTTTCAGTTTCGTAATTTAATAAACATCGTTTAAATCTCTAGCTTGTCTCTGAGACCACTGTAGGGTTACTTAGTAAGGCGACAAGGTTTCGGGATGCATCGTCCATGCCGTTTTAAAAATTTTGCCAAACTAAAGAACCCTAACCTTAGAATCTTAACTAGAGAATTAATCGAAACGACATGTAAACAACTTTACAACTAAGTGAATGCGGAATACAACCTTTGTAGACCGGTCCTTCACTTCAAATGCTCCGTGTAGAAGTCCCTTCGATGCGAGTAATGATCTCCCGAACTCTTGAGAGGCTCCACAATGCGAAAGATGCAAACTTGCTTGAAGTCTTCGAGGCTACGTCGAGGAGAATCAAGCTCATACTACGTCGAGGATAATCAAGCTCATGCTACCTCTTCACTAATATGTGAATTAGTGAAGCAAAGATCCTAAACTAAATGGCTAATAGTAGAGGATGATGAAGTTGGAAATGGGCTCACTTTAGATTTATTTTTCTCACAATATTTTCTCACTTTGGAAAAAGCTTGCAAGCTTTTACTCATGAAGAAGAAGATGAAGTGATCAAGAGAGAATGAACTCATGAGGTGAGAATATGAACCATGGGTGAGTTAGTGTCATGCACTAACTCATGTAGAGACTTAACTAGGGCTAGGGTTTATGGTTAGGTTAATAAATATCTACAAATGAAACAAAAAGAGTGGACTTGGTCAATGTTTCCACAAGCTTCTACAAGCTTGTAGCCATGACAAAAATCCATCTATTTTTGAATTACTTAGATAAATATAAACCCTACATTATCCTAACTGTAGTGTAAGTCTCATACACCCATGTATCATGTATCATCAAGCATGACACTATAAAATATACATTAATATATATCACATATATACTATATGCACACAAGTGAGAAAAAGAATACTTAGTGAGCAAATATTAGTTAATGTAAATTAATATATCAAATATATAATTATACATTAAATTATCAAATCAGCAATTGATTTAATAATCCGGCTATATCACATACAATCGACTAATATCATATGAATCAACTTATCGAATCAACACTTGATCCGATAACCCGGCTATATCACATATAACCGACCGATATCACATATCGCGAGAATAGAATGCGGTATCACACACACGCATAAATCTCGGTCCAGCACATATCACATATATGCTCCTACTTCGTTTCACATGAACCAGGAAACCTCTGTGTAGGACTCTAAAGACTCGTCAATACGCCGGCAGTAGGTGACGATCATATCAAACACCCACAAGCCGCAAGCGGTCTGCTAAAAGTAACGGCCATCCAGGTATTGAGCGATCAGAAGATCAACAAGCAAGCCTGGTCATACTCCTGCGAATCCAATCTGTAACACTACCGTATAGTCCGGTCTCTTCGTCAGATATGTCGCATATCACGGCCTAGGGGTGGTAAAACGTCAGACCCCAATAGCCTGATAAGTCATGCCGATGCAAGGTCCAAAATGGTTCGAGAAACTACTGATAACATTTACCAGTGGATCTCAGCAACCCTGGCCAGGGATTTCATTATCACGACTCGAAATTTGGCACATCACGGCCCTAATACTACGCAACGTCTACAGACGTAACACAGTAAAAGAAAGCCAAAACCCAGAAATCTAAACCATTAAAAAACAAGATAAGATAAGAAACATTGTTTAAAAGTCTTTGAAATCACAACCCAAATTCTTTAAAAGTCCAACTTTCTTTCTTTAAAATTTTGGCAGCACCTCCGTTGTAAAAACTAGCCCCAAAAATGGGTACAACATAAATATAAATAAAGCATCCCCAAACGGGAGCAAATACACGCCCAAAGGCGGAAAATAACTACCACAACAAATATACGACGCCGTAGCGAAGAAATAAAAGACGATAGAAAGGAAACTGTATAAAAGGCAAACAAGTCACAAATAATATACAATATCGTCCTCACACAAGTCTCTAAGTCAAACATGAAAGTAGTAGATGGAGAGTACAAGGATACAACGAATATACAATACAACAGGAATAACCACAAAACCCACCTAAGCAAAACAGCACACTGTGAGCCGATGCGGTATCCGTAGCAAAAGATGATAGATGATAGCCTGCCTTGACTACTCTGGGGAACACCCTGCAAAACAACTGTGGCACAATGGGGGTGACTTGCCAACTCGTGAATAGTAAATAACATATGCAGGTAATCGCAAGTATGCACATACAACGCGAATCTAACATATGCAATTAAGAGCAATAAAAGGTCATATGAATGCAATATTCATGAAAGGTACACTACCAGGTACAACTAATACATGAAGCAATAATAATATGACAATCGGTATGCAATAATCATGCAATAATGATATGAAAATGTATATATGCAACAGTCATGAAAGGTACTCTAGCAGGTACAACTAACACATGAAGTAATGCATATTAGTAAAGTTATGTAAATGCAACAGTCATGAAAGGTACACTAACAGGTACGACTATTACATGATGCAGTGCATAAACAATAAATGTGGAGTATGGAAAGAAATATGTCATTTCCACAGAATCCTGACATCGTGGTAGGATTACAATCCATCAAGACAATCCAAATCCCAATTTCCTCAACTCAGCCCCCAAATTGGCTCTCATATCATATAAGTTTCACAAATCCTTAATGTACAATATCAAGTAAATCTCATATATCCTGAATGTACAAACTCAACAAATCTCATATATATATCATGTATCCAATCTCAAATAAATCACCTATATCCCAAATCAAATTATCAAGTAAAAATCTAACATCCTAAAAATATTTGGATGAATAAATATGATGATAAATATAAATTAATTTCAATACACATATATTAGCGTCCTATTCCACTAATATTGGTGTAAGGGCATATATAATAGCGTCCCATTCCACTGTTATATATACAAAGGAGTAAAAAGAAATATCATGAAACCAATATGTCAAGTATCGACACAGAAATGCAGGTCTATCAGGTGCTGTCACCACGACTGGCACCCTGATAGGTACGTATCATACGCTATCCCGAAAGCTCGAGTGCCTAGCTCTGACCCTCGCCTCTCGACGTATCTATACGTACATGACTCCCGTCGGTATCCCCATGATAACCGCTGAGTCATTGGTTATGTCACCGGTAGGTACTTGCCCACCTTCCAAGCTCAATCGGCATGGACCATCGATCATTCTTGCCGAGGGGAACCATACCGGGCCCCACCATGTACTCACACTGACCCTCGTATGGAGTATATAATCAGAACCGATAAATCTCATGGTAGATGCTGAAATATCATATCAAGGGAAACCGGGTTTTTCAAATAATGCATAATTTCGTGAACTCCCACGGTTCCCAAATCCAGAAAACATCATGAAAAATCCATATCTGAATGCGAAAATCCATGAATATAATATATGCAACATAAAACTGAAATGTAAGCATATAAAGGAAAAGCCACTAATTAACCGCAACAAGTTAATATAAATATCATGTGGTTCCTAATTTCTTCAATTCTAAAATAACATCAAGTAAAGGTAAACATGTAGCTATAACCAGATATATGTGTAAACATAAAGGTATAACAAGATAATGTATCTACCTATAAGTAATGATGCAGTATACCCCCTGGGTATAAGTGAAATATGTGCGTAAGGTATACCTATAGCTATGTCATAAGGTATTTATGTACCTATCACTAATGGTACAATACTCTATAGGTATACAGTTATCTAGCATGTAAGTATGTGAAGGCATACATATGTAAGCATGTGGATATACGGGTATGCTATATGTCATGTGCGATAAGAAATATGAATCAATGTCACAATGTCCCTAACCAACCAATATCATATCTATAAGTGGGTTGTGCGTGACATGGAAATTATTGACGGTGTGTGTGGCATGCAATCGGTGCTCGTGAAACATGAATCGTCAATAATATGTGCAGTGTCCTAAGGATACTAGTTCAAGCACACCAATAGCTAAGCAGTAGGGTGAATGCGCATTTCTAAATATGACATAGAATATGCGACAGAAATAACATCTCTATCCCAGACGCATAACGCCATGTGGGCGATTCCTCTGTAGATGTTAAATCTACTCACGAACGCTACAAGCTAGGTGAAGTCTACCACCTGTTTTCCCCTTGTAGCAGTATTCGAAGTCCCCGCCTGCAAACCTGAAACATTAAAACAATAACGCAAATATATATTAATAATAGGCCCAAAACACGTTCAAACTACATTAGACCAACGCAACAACACCAAACATACTCTCAAGTGTTCATATTGTGGTTAACGTGCATAGCGACACGACGAAAATGACCCAAGAACAAAATCACACAAAGTGCACGATCCGTGTCGTATAACGTATCGCGCTAGGACGTAACACTAGAAACTACTTAGATGATCCCAGATTTTGAATACAGAGGAAACTAAACAAACAAACAAGACCAAAAACACCAAAACCACAGCATAGACCTACCCTCAAAAACCCACACCCCAACTCAAACCAACGGCCGACGTCGCCGGACTTCCTTCGAGTGGTCCCCGGCCGAGTCCGGTCCCCATGGGTGCGTGCTCCAGGTGAGGTCCTATGGTCACAGGTACAACACAACTACTTTGTTTGGTTTTCTAGTACACTTTCCGGGTCACGGCAGATCCCAAATGTCACAAACCGACACTAAAAATACGATATAATGCACCCAACTAAACATTAACCATTCTAAACTGAAACTAACAAGTTAAGTTACACTAAAAACACTTAAACAACATCAAAAGAACATTACCTACACAAAAGAACTCAAAGATCCAAGCTTTGCATGCTCCTAGGCATCCAAGAGGCAAAAAGTGAAAAAAGATGTGATTTTGATGAAGTTTGTGAGGTTTAGTGATGGATTTGATGAAAGGAAAGAGAGTGTTCAGATTAGAGTTGAGAGGGATGAAGAATAATGCTAAGGGTATAAGTGTGAGGGATAATGAGAGAAGAGAATAAAGAGAAAGAGAGAGGTGAGTGTAGGGTGAGGTGAGAAGTAAGTGTAACCAATGCATTAACTCTCATATTAATGCATTCACACCACCCTTACCACCTCCTCACATCCAAAACAAAATATCTCTCTTCATCTCACAAAAGATCTAAGGTAAGGATTAAGGATTAGAGTTAAGAAAAGATTAGGATAATTTGTTAAGTGTCAAGGTTGCAAAGATCAAAATTAGCAAAAACAAATCTCACATTCATGTGCACACGTGCGTGCGTGCATATAACAAATAATAATAAATTATTAATTAAATGTTATAAAATGTGAGGAACCCGAATTGGTAAACATTTTACAGTAAACCTGCATTAATGTCTAAACGAACAGTAATCGAAATCTAAGGCGTTACATTCATGTTATGGCCAATCGAGCATAACGCAACATCAACCCCTAATACCAGGAGAGACGAATCCCCTCCTATCGCTCATTGCCTCCATGTGACTCGGGACTGTACCCAAAACCACCGTTTTGCATGATCTCCTGACCGTGGTAAGGTGGAAATCAAAGCACATTAGGAATCACACAAGATTCTATGACGATCTCGAGTCGACAGACTAACCTGTACCAGTGTCACCAGAGAACTGCTATCTGACGATAGGTATAATACCATCTAGGAGTTCTCGGCGAGTCCGTTCAGTGTACCCAGTCTCCATTGAGCACCCGTATACCTTCTCTGATGTCAAACACTAATGGATGTGGGATCATCCATCGCCCATCGTATGGGTCAAGAAGCGCATACGCTAGTCTACTCTGGAGTATCGATACCCTGTCTCGATACTCCTACGACTAGAAACAATTATATAGTGTACTTGTGGACTACCCTTGGCCCCACTAATATGATCTCCATCATAGTCCTGATAGTCAAGTACACATCCTAAGGGCTTATCTGTTGGATATAGTGCCCTCTAAGTCAATTAATGGATCGCAGGTACGTAATTGCAATGATTGAGGGGTGACCTATACCGATATAACTATCTTACTCGAGATGATAGTATGCTATCTGGTTTGTCTTTATCATCGTATACATGCTTTATTTCACTATTGCATGTTGATAGAGCCCATAGGATTCTTGCTTGACTGCCAGCAGTATGATGGCGATCATATATGTGGGAGCTGGGTCTGTAAGCACATCCTTAAAGTGTCCCTAGTCGTAGGAGTTTCGAGACAGGGCATCGATACTCCAGAGTAGACTAGTGTATACAGTCGATACCCCGACGAGGGGCGGTGGCCGGTCTCACAAGTCACTGGTGTCCGTTGGATCACCTAAGATGTATACATGTGCTCATTAAGTTATGAGTACACCGGACAGGACTCGCCGGGAATATGCTAGTTGGTATTATACATATCGTCAGATGGCATTTCCCTGGTGACATGTGTACAGGTTAGTTTGTCGACCTGAGATCGTCATTTGTCTCGTATGAGTTCCCACTGTGCTTAGATTACTACCCTACCACGCTCAAAGGAGACGTGCAAACAGGTTTTAGTTGGGTACAGTCCCGAGCCACATGGAGGCAGTGAGCGGATCGTCGGGGATTCTTCTCTCCCGGTATTGGGGGTTGATGTTGCACAGTGCACGGGTGACCATCACTCGAAATCCTCGGCCGAGGTTCTGGAGAATTACTGATTTGGATCAGTAGTTTCTCAGGTGGTGATGGGCTTCATACCGACATGAATTATCACGTTATTAGGGGTATGACTTTATCCACCCCCTAGACTCGATATGCGATACTCTTAGACGAACGGACCAGACTGTACGGATATTTTCACTGTCAGGCACAGTAGGGTTTCTGGCTGAGTTCGCTCGTCAGATTCCCTTCCAATCAATACATAGACAACCGTTACGTACAGCTTGTACCTCTGACGTGCTAGAGGTTATACCCAGTACCAGTGTGTTGATGAGTCATTAGAGTCCCCCACAGACAGTTTCCCAAGTTCGGGCGAAACGTTGTAGAGGCCGTATGGTTTTATGGCTGGGTTCGGAAAATGCATGTGCGTTTACGCACGTGTCATATTTCGGGCAGATAATACTGGTAGGATTTGGTTTAAGCCGGATCCGAATATTATACTGTGTAGATATAATATCTTTGTCTCAGTTTCATTTGTATTCGATCATAATACAAATGCGGGTATGTTTATACAGTTACGGGGTTATCCTGAAATTCGTTTCAGGATCGCTTTTGGAAGTTTCCAGTTTTCAGTTTTCTATCACCCGTCTTTAACATTCGGTTAAAGACGGATTTATCTTTTCTTGATGAGTGTGGAAGGTTCTAGAAGATTCTAGATTGGTGACAAGGCTTGATGATTCATAGTTAGCATTAAATGTGTGATGATGTGTTAAGGTGACTAGGTTTATGATCATTGGTTAGCATTTAATGTTTTTAGTGATTCATTCTTTCTTTTATGAGTTATGATAAGTATCATATCTTATGGTCACCTCCTCCCCTTCTCCTACACTCACCCCCACCTCTACAAAATGTGGTCGGCCCATTCTTGTGAGAGTGAGATGGTTGTTAATTTGGAAAAGATTATAGTTTTGGATTCATGGAAATTAGATAGCCTCATTTCTCATTTCACCCGATCCAAAAGGCGACTTCATTAACCGTTCATCCATAGCTTTGGACGTAACGAGACAAAGTGTTCTACTCATTCTCTACATCAATCTTGGTCATCTCTTTTAGCAAACTTGATGATCGAGTTGCGTCGGTTCAGAGGCGGGAGCCCGTATAATGATCCGTCGACGTGGTGCCACCTGGACGAGGAGACTTGAGATTCAGGAGATCGGTGCAGCCGCAACAAAGCGTGGGATGATAGTTGAAGACCGAAGGACTCGGATCGTTTGGTATTACATTTATACCCACTTTGTAGTTTGTTAGTTTAGCTTTAATGGCAGATCCAGGTTATAGTATACGATAGCGCCAGTTGTAAAAGTTTTTGTTCCGCATTTGGCGTCTGTTAGACGGCCGTGGCGCTACCGTGTACTTACAGTGGTATCAGAGCCTCACCATTAAGCTATACTAACTTGAGTTAACGCGTTTAAAACATCGATAGAACCGGATTTCAAAAACTACAGTTTTTCTGTTCAATGTTTCTGTTGATTTTAAATCTGGTCTTAAAATTATTTTGCATATCACAGAAAATTGAGCAGGGTTTTTAAAGAATTATGGTGAAATTTGGGCACGTGTTACCACAGTACTGCCGCGGATCCGCGGTCAAAGCTAGGGTTTGACTGCGGAACCGCGGCCAGTATGTGGCAATAGTGGACCAAATTTTTCCAGTAAGTTCTTAATGTGAAATTGTGGTTTTTGGTATATTTCTTTTGGGCCCAGATTTTATTACTGTACACCAGATGTTTGTGGGGCCCACTTTGGGATATTTGGTCGATCGAAATTTAAACGTGTTAGTTTACAGTACTTATATTATATCTCCGACCGGGAATGTCATTCGAGCGGTAAATTGCGTTTAATTGCTATAGTCCTTTTAGACGGGATTGCGAACGTGACATTCGCGTTGATGTTCTATGTTGTGCTGTGATGTTGCGGATTTGTCGTGGTGGATAGCAGTGTGCAATGGTAGTGTAGTTTGGATTTATTTATACATTTGATATTGCGGGGCGAGCGTCCAACATGTGGACTGCCGTTACTGCCTGTTTGTATAATATTCTTTTGGGGCACGACCGGGCTGAGGTCAATGTACCCGTTGTACATATTTTTATTTCTGTATTAGGAATATCCCGCGAAGGAGTGCACGGATAGCCGGGTTCTGGAGGGCAACGGGTCCGTATCTCATGGCTTTGAGAGGAAAATGGTCCTTACTCTAGAATTGACAGACTATTCACTGCACTCGTAGGGGGTACAGGTTGACCCAAGGAGGGGTGCTCAAGTTACCGGATTTCATGAAGTGCCGGGTGGTCCATTCATTTTGCTGTAGGGGGCTGCCTCGCTTCAGGTTTTGGCGGGTAACTTGCCGCACCCGTAGGGTCTAGGTTTCATTGCACAGGCTATCCACACGACCAGGGGAACGTCGGGTTTCAGTAGTGGCTCTGTGAAACCCGGGGATCCCAGATTATCTGTATTGTTCTGTGATACTTATTACTTTTCTGTATTGTTGCATATTATCACGCCTGGAGCGATTATTGTATATTGGTATATATACTATTAGATGTTGTATATGTTTTACACCCGCACTAGTCCAGTCCCCGCTCTGTCGTTAGTTAAGTAACCTAACGGGTGATGACGGGACCCAGTGGCGAATGCGGATGGCATATACGTACATTTTATTTTTCGTTCTTTTCTGGTGTGATTGATTGATGGGACTGCATTGATTCTTATCAATGCAAGGATAAAACAAACCTTTTTTTGATGTTGTTGGAACAGTTTTAAAAAGTGTTATTACAAAGATGTTTCCTTTTGTTTTTCATAGTGATATTCGGTTGGAATATCCTGCACCTCATTCGACAAGGCAAGGGCTGATATCCCTTCACCGGGTGAGACCCCTTGGGCAGAAGTTTGTGTCAGGGTAATAACTTCATTATAGTCGATTACAAGTTGCTTTGCATCGCGGTATTCAGTTGGAATATCATGCACCTCATTCCATGAGGAAAGAGCCGAGATCCCTTCACAGGGAGTGACCTCTTTAGCAAAGGTTTTCGTCACTATATTTTTATAAAAATCTATCAGGTTCCTTCAACGAGATCAAGTTCATTACGTTAAAGGTTTTTCGCCAAAAACCAGCCGTAGCCCTCCGTCATTTCTTATGGATAGTCAGTAGTATTCAAGCTATGTTTGTTGGCCAAAATCAAGGCATAGTGTTTGGTAGCTGCTGAATATTCATCTGTTGCATAGATAGATGCGTTGGTTTGGGACAGTCGTATTACCTTGTTGGCCAAAGTCAAGGGTATGTACGGGTGGGTTTAAATTAACCTGGATAATGACGGGTAGAACTTGACATGTGACTTATGATTTGTTGGCCAAAGTCAAGGTCATAAGAGCATGAGGTAAAAATCACATCGGGAGTTTCAAACATACAGGAAACTTTCCAGGCATGTGCATACCTTCTGGAGTGTGATAACTTGAGTGGCTTCCATCAAGTTATCATGCGATGATAGTTGGATCCCGATTCTCACTGATGAGTTGGTTTACTCTTTGGGTGATACCGACTAATTCTTCTTTATGGTTTGGAGGAGAAATTGAGATTACAGTGGGAGGTTTCCTGATTAGATAAAGTGATAACCATTCGGATCTAGGTTAGAGTGCACGCAGAGTGTTTCTTTTCTCTCTTTCTCTTTGGCAGCGACCTTTGACCGACCCTAGACTATGACTCAGTGACCAAGTTGATCGTACCTTCTTAAAATACTGGCTTTTGGATTGTCTTTGTTGCATAAGTCATTGCCACTCCTTCTTTTACCCTTTGAATTTCTCAGAACACCCCGTATTACTACGGGCATCCACTTCCATTGGATAGATCCATCGTATGGTTATATACGAACTCGAAGGGACTTCTTCGAGGATGGATCCAGGTTCAGGAAAAAAAGAATTGGTTTATTCAGTTGTCTTTTATTATCACCTTCTTTCAGGTTGCGTGGGCTCCTTGGTTTAGGAGGGTACTCCTATTACGCTTATTGGATAGTCTTATTCCAAACCATAGGCAGGTGCCGAAAGGTAGGGAATGAAGAAAACCAATTAGCCTAAGTAGGGTGTACAGAAGGTAATAACTAAAGACAAAATAAAGGGATTAGAAAGAGGGCAAAGTAAATTACGACTGCTATAATTCACGACCAAACCGCGTGCTTCATCGTCACTCCTATTTCACCTTTGCTTTTTTCCCCACTTCGGGAGAAATAGAATAAGGTATTATTCAGCTGTCTTTTATCATCACCTTCTCTCAAGTTACGAGTACTCCTTGGTTTAGGAGGGTCTATTATGCTTACTAGATAGTCTTCTTCCAAACCATAGGCTGGTGCCGAACGGTAGGGAAGGAAGAAAACCACTTAGCCTAAAGGGGTGTGCAGAAGGAAACGACTAAAGACAAATAAAGGGATTTCGAGAGATGGCAATGAAATATACGGTTAAAGTCATGAATTGTATTATGGAAGAGGCATTGCTAGCAATACCAGGATACCCCTACGAAACATTTTCATGTTTCAGTGCATTGTTAATGGAAAACTGATTTCCCGATTAGATACTTACTCCAGGGTATGTATTTACCAGGTATGATTCTCACATCTGTATGGTTTTACTGTTGATGAGTGGGAGTAAGTCATTGGGAATTAGGTGATCATCCTCATTATATCGGAATTCGTTGTAATTGGTGATATTTGAGGAAATCGCCTGAGTACAGTTTTCAACCTACGACGCACAGGTTTTGAGTTATTCAACTCAGCGGACTTATACAGAGTATTGTATGTTCTCCAGAGTCCGTCTGGACAAAGGGGTTGGTCCTCGTACTATGTTCTGTTTACTTATGAATTCTCTAGATTTTAGACAAGTGTTTCGTAGAAATACTAGGTCTAAGGTTTGAGAAGTTATGGGTATAAGAATAAAGTAGAGAACCAGGTGTCACCAGTATCGGGATTCTTTAAAAAGATCGAAGATATAGATTCTTGTGATTGGTATTTAGATGATAGTAATAGTTTTGAGAAACTTGTTTCTCTTTCAGGTTACTCATAATTGGATGTATTCCTAAGTTGAGTAATGTTGATTAGCCTCTCTCCATTAAGTTGATATGCACTGGAGACAGCTGCATGATTTGAATCTGGTTCCAATTGAATAAGTGCCAATGTTTCTATATTGGATATAGAATGGTTCATATCTTAACGATGTTAACGTACGGCGAGTTGTCCAGCTTATGCTTAAAACCAAACTATGAATAACTCAAGGCACGTTTCTGTAATGGCAGTTTGTGGGTTGACCCTGGCTTTGACGAGGGTTGATTTTCTACCATCTGGAAGATCAATAGTGATATTGTTCTTGACTCGCCATAGTTTTAGTAAAATGGATTTTTCCAGAAAACAGTAGTGGGAGTATGGTAGAACTGGAAGTGATTCCAGAACCGCAAACGATTACGGAAAATTTAATAGTACCTATATATTCAATCAGGTTTGACATTCCAATAGCCACTCCGCAGATATGGTGGGTAACCTCAGACACCCGAGAGGTACTAAGGTAGCCTCAAAGACGGTGATAGGGAGGTTCTTGTTTACCCAGTCTTGACACTACTGTTGTTCCAGGCTATGAGACCCGGCAGGAGGTTAAGTATAGCGTCGTTCTAAACTAGATTTAGAAGTGCACGTGTATATTATTCTGCCAGAGGATTGTCATAGTCAGTGGGAGCAGCGGAAGCATAGTGGGCAAGTAGCTTATGTCTATTTATAGGCTTGAGCAAAGATAGCGGAGATAAGATCATCTATTTTTGATGTGACAGTATGGGTTTGACTTCATCAGAATAGGGGATGGATCTGTTGAGAATGTAGTAGGGTGTGATGTCCTGGTAATTGGATGACATACACAGAGTAGGAAGTAAAATTCGTATACTACAATCGGTTATACTGTGGTAGTCACACAGTTGTTTCTTCACACAGGATATGGATATAATATTAGACATTCTGGTTACTAGATCTATTGTTTTAGATCTAGATTTGGGTAGTTTCCCAATATGGGTACTTTGACAGTATTCTAATAGTATTTTAGAATAGATGACTCCTGGCATAGTAGTGTACCTGCAGGTGATGGAGTCATCCTCTCTAAAGGTGTCTTACAGACTAAAGGGGAGAGGGATGTGCATGATTGGCAGATCACTTGCTTAGGCAATTGCGTCAATCGTGAAAAGTCAAGTACCACACCAGATGTTGTTTTTGCACTAGATGCGATAAGTTTATATTAATCCAATCCTGAAGAAACATAAGGAAGCAGTTTTAGAACATAAGTGAATGTTCTACGGATTTGATGACGGCAGCCTCCTTCGGGAGACAGTTATCATTCCAGGCTTCAAAGGTGATATGGATGACAGAGTGATTATCAGAGTTATAGTTTTCCCTCTGACGAGGGACAGTATTATGGACAGATGGTCCAAGAGGATACTGTGGGAGGTATGGTGCTGGATACTGATTAGGTTCAGTTATCGATACAGTCTAAGAAGTTTGGATTTGGAGTTCATTTATGAACTAGGTCCCATCAAATATCCAGACATATTCTAAGACAGGTATTACTCAATTCGGGAGATGGCTTTCTCCGCGAACTTGAGATTAAGAGAGACATAGAAAGAAACATCAGGGCGGATCCACTCACTGAAGCTATTTCTCGAACACAATAGTTTTACAAACGAGCTTTGTGAAACTGATTAGTAGAGGAGTTGGATGTTCGGTATCACACGAGCTGTGAGTATGCGACATCGCAATGATTAGCCTTAAGTGCAAGTGGGAGTTTGGTGGATATAGTGCCCTCTAAGTTAATTATTGGATCGCAGGTACGTAATTGCAATGATTGAGGGAGGACCTATACCGATATGACTATCTTACTCGAGATGATAGTATGCTATCTGGTTTGTCTTTATCATCGTATACATGCTTTAGTTCACTATTGCATGTTGATAGAGCCCATAGGATTCTTGCTTGACTGCCAGCAGTATGATGGCTATCATATATATGGGAGCTGGGGTCTGTAAGCACATCCTTAAAGTGTCCTTAGTTGTAGGAGTTTCGAGACAGGGCATCGATACTCCAAAGTAGACTAGTGTATACAGTTGAGACCCCGACGAGGGGCGGTAGCCGGTCTCACAAGCCACTGGTGTCAGTTGGATCACCTAAGATGTATACAGGTGCTCATTAGGTTATGAGTACACCGGACAGTACTCGCCGGGAACATGCTAGTTGGTATTATACATATCGTCAGATAGCAGATCCCTGGTGACATGTGTACAGGTTAGTTTGTCGACCTGAGATCGTCATTTGTCTCGTGTGAGTTCCCACTGTGCTTAGATTCCTACCCTACCACGCTTAAAGGAGACGTGCAAACAGGTTTTAGTTGGGTACAGTCTCGAGCCACATGGAGGCAGTGAGCGGACCGTCGGTGATTCGTCTCTCCTGGTATTGGGGGTTGATGCCGCACAGTGCACGGGTGGCCATCACTAGAAATCCTCGGCCGAGGAAGTGGAGAATTACTGATTTGGATCAGTAGTTTCTCAGGTGGTGATGGGCTTCATACCGACACGAATTATCGCGTTATCAGGGGTCTGACTTTATCCACCCCTAGACTCGATATGCGATACTCTTAGATGAACGGACCAGACTGTACGGATATTGTCACTGTCAGGCTCAGTAGGGTTTCTGGATGAGTTCGCTCGTCAGCTTCCCTTCCAATCAATACATAGACAACCATTACGTACAGCTTGTACCTCTGACGTTCTAGAGGTTATACCCAGTGCCAGTGTGTTGATGAGTCATTAGAGTCCCCTACAGACAGTTTCCCAAGTTTGGGCGAAACGTTGTAGAGGCCGTATGGTTTTATGGCAGGGTTCGGAAAATGCACATGCTTTTACGCACGTGTCATTTTTCGGGCAGATAATACTGGTAGTCTTTGGTTTAAGCCGGATCCGAGTATTATACTGTGTAGATATAATATCATTGTCTCAGTTGCATATGTATTCGGTCGTAATACAAATGCGGGTATGTTTATACTGTTACAGAGTTATCCTGAAATTCGTTTCAGGATCGCTTTTGGAAGTTGCCAGTTTCCAGTTTTCTATCACTTGTCTTTAACATTCGGTTAAAGACGGATTTATCTTTTCTTGATGAGTGTGGAAGGTTCTAGAAGATTCTAGATTGGTAACAAGGCTTGATGATTCATAGTTAGCATTAAATGTGTGATGATGTGTTAAGGTGACTAGGTTTATGATCATTGGTTAGCATTTAATGTTTTTAGTGATCAATTCTTTCTTTTATGAGTTATGATAAGTATCATATCTTATGGTCACCTCCTCCCCTTCTCCTACACTCACCCCCACCTCTAAAAAATGTGGCCGGCCCATTCTTGTGAGAGTGAGATGGTTGTTAATTTGGAAAAGATTATAGTTTTGGATTCATGGAAATTAGATAGACTCATTTCTCATTTCACCCGATCCAAAAGGAAACTTCATTAACCGTCCGTCCATAGCTTTGGACGTAACGAGACAAAGTGTTCTACTCATTTGCTACATCAATGTTGGTCATCTCTTTTAGCAAACTTGATGATCGAGTTGATTCGGTTCAGAGGCGGGAGCCCGTTTAAAGATCCGTCGACGTGGTGCCACCTGGACGAGGAGACTGGAGATTCAGGAGATTGGAGTAGCCGCAACAAAGCGTGGGATGATGGTTGAAGACCGAAGGACTCGGATCGTTTGGTATAACATTTCTACCCACTTCGTAGTTTGTTAGTTTAGCTTTAATGCCAGATCCAGGTTATAGTATACGATACCGCCAGTTGTAAAAGTTTTTGTTCCGCATTCAGCGTTTGTTAGACGGCCGTGGCGCTACCGTGTACTTACATTATCAACATGTGAGAGCAAGACAACATCACTTATACAAGTCAACTTGTTAAGATAAAGTGCAACCAGATAGCATACTATCATGTCGAGCAAGAAAGTCTTCACTATATATGTCCAAGCATCCACTACAATATAAATCCCATGTACAGTAATGGCCTCTAGGACATACATATAACTAACAGTATGTTTAATATTTTTATGCATAATATTTTGTATCTCATATTCTTCATTAAGATCTTGTGCAAGATTAGCTCAGGTCAGATATCAGGAATCAGGAATCTGCTGATAAAATACAAGAAAGTCGAAGAATCAAATACTGGCAGAAATTCAGAAGAGATAAGAAGATTCCAGATATCACATAAAGACCCAGAGATCAACAGAATAATACCACAGAAGTTTGAAGAAACGAGCTCACCAATCGGTAGCGGAACCGCGGCCGAGTCAGGACGAGTCGCCGTGGATCCGCGGCCATATCAGGGACTTAGGGTTCGGGTGTTCTCTGGAAGCTTTTTTTAACAACCTAGCTTGTTGATGATGCTTCTTTGAAACGGCCTAGCTTGTTCTAGAAGTTTCTTTGTAACGACCTTGCTTGTTAGGAAAGCTTCTTTGTAACAATCTAGCTTATTCTAGAAGCTTCTTTGTTACAACCTAGCTTGTTGAGGACGCTTCTTTGTAACAACCTAGCTTATTCTAGAGGCTTCTTTGTAACAACCAAGTTTGTTAGGAAAGCTTCTTTGTGACAAACTAGCTTGTTCTAGAAGCTTCATTGTAACAACCTAGCTTTTTGAGGACGCTTCTTTGTAACAACCTAGCTTGTTCTAGAAATTTCTTTGTAACAACCTAGCTTGTTCTAGAAGCTTCTTTGTAACAACCTAGCTTGTTGGGAAGCTTGATTAGGGGCTATAAAAAGGACCTAAAGCAACATTGAAAAGGGGTTCCCAAATGTTCCTAATTTTGTTCCCAATTTGGTTCCAACGTTAATTCCAATTTCAAATCAAGAAAAGGGCTAACAAATTCAACAAGATCCAAGATCAAGAATCATTGATAAGTTCATCAAGCGATTCAACACAAGATCCTTTATACGAAGCCGATCTTCATCAACGAGCACGCAATCCACGACAGGTCCAAGACTCACGGTGATCGAACGACGTGAAGATTGACGGAATAATTACCTCTTCAAGGGAGTGATCGAGAGCAATTCTTCTTGTAAATCTCGGATTGAAGAAGTTGTAATTTGAAGTTGAATAATAAGGTGATAATTAGTTTCAATTTCGCTTTCATTAAATTTCCGCATTATAAGTTCTTTTTCTAAACATTCTTCGATTTTCATGATGCGCGAGTAAATCTCCGCTTGATAGGATTCGTAGGATTAGGGTAGATCGATGGATGATAAAATTCTATACTTATTTTAAATCTTATGAAGCTTACAAACCTTTGCAAAAGAATCGATAACATCCTCATCGGGCACGATATCAAATTTTTGATTATCTTGACCATGATGTGAGATAAGATTGACGATCTTTTTGTGAAGGGCTAGAAAATGAATGGGATCAATGCAAGGACAAGGGATTATAGTGAAGAAACACTAATTTCTTCCAAAAAAACCCTAATCCGCATTCATCGCCATCAATCTGGTATTAAACTGTCAATAGATAAGATGAGTCACCTTTATTCGGCATCCATGGCTACTAAATCCGATCGAATCCTACAAGCCCTCTTCATATTTTTTTGATAATTAGATCTTGACATTTTCTTTATTTCCTTTCTTGAAAACAATTTCTTGAATTTCTTGAAACTATTACTTCAACTAAATCTTGAACTATTTCTTGAATTTCTTTACTAGTTTTTCGACTCATCTAAAGTAAGAATTTGAGAATTCCTCGAATCCCAGAGGACAACCCGTACTCACTAACGCTCGCTACAAGCGACACCGTTATTGATTGTGGTTACTACTACCTATTCTTTTTTAACCAATCTAATGGTGTCGTTGCCGGGGATTCATGCGTAATTTTTTCTTTCTTGCTATTTGGGTTGAAATATCATTATTCCATCAAAATTTAAATCAAGAACGCATCTTGTGCTTAACGATTAGTGTGTGAATTTTGCGAGAGAATCTGGAATCATTGTAGCAGGGAAATAAAGATTCAGAGGCATTCATCAAGACCATAAGAGAAAGTGAAGCAACTATAGAAAAAAGAATTTCAAGAACAATCAAGTTGGCGGCGGAACTGCGGCAAGAATCCTATTTTGGCGGCGGAACCACGGCATTGTTGGTGATTTAGGGCTTCGGTTTTCTTTGGTTTCTTTTCTATCTCCTTCTCTTTCCTCTGAAAAGTCCAATAACATTTTTTCTGTAGGATTCTTTGCAAAAAAATCGCCGCTTAAAAATTCTTTTTGTGTGTTTTGTTTTTGGGTTGTTTTTGCATATTGTAATACGGACAATTAAGGGGAAAGACCTAAATTCAAATTAGGTGGGGATTTCATTACCCTACTTAATCCTCACAAATCACAAAACTAACATCCGCATCACCCTTCATTAATTAAAAAATATCTAGACCAAGACCCTAAGGACCGTCGCGCTCATTTAGGACAGAGGAAGGTCGTGGGTAAACTACTGCTTATCCGCATTTCCTTTATGGTGTCTAGGCAAGTGTGTCTAAGGCAAGTGGTTACTTAATTAGGCCCGCTATTTCAGTGATTCGTATAGCGGATACCTCTCACTTACCAGGCACTTACCTGGCCACAAGAGAGATAAAGAGGTGGTAGAGGATTGATCCTGCGATTTGTCCTTTGGATGTCTAGGAGCGGTCTAGTGCTTAACCTAGATAACCTTAGTTCTAAGGTTTTTTGTGCATTTTTTGTGATTTTGTGAGTCAACCCCTAGGTCCCACTTTTAAAAGCAAAACAATCCAACTAGATCTTAAATTTTTTTCCTATTTTTTACCCTCCCCGCTCTTTTCTTCTTACAATAGGTAACCCAAATAGACGAACTCTTGCCGACCTTTGCTATCTAGAACCAGATATTTCTTGTTTTCGTAATCGATTCGGTATACCATCCGACTCTCCCATGTCCTTAAGAGATCGGATAGAATAAGCGAATAGAAACAGTTGGCCACCTCAGTCCAGATACTATCAACCGCATCCTAATTCTACATCTTTTTATGTTGATGCACCGAGTGAGGAAACCATAAATGCATGTCCATCGCTGAGCATATAGTGAGGGAAAATGGCCAAAGTTTCAATCTTGTCAAACCATCAAGACAGCAAACACTACCACTTTCTAAAGAATATTTTCATACTCGGTTTGTGGCGTATATGATGTCTGTTGAAAATCACCAACCAACCAACCAATATCAATATTCTTCTTATTTCAATGTTGATTCTAGTCCTACCCAATTTTCACAACCATTCAATTCCTATAAATCCTACCCGACTTTTACACCTTCTCTAGACAGTCCTTCTAATCAGTCATTTGGGAGTTTTACCTATCCACAAGAGTTTCAATCTTATTCTGAAACCCCTTCTTGACCGATGTCTGGTCTTGAGCGGACATTAGAAGAATATGTGGTAGTTACGAGCCGCATCAGAAAGGAATTGATGGAGTCCATGGCCGTCTTCAATAAACAAAAAGAACAAGCAACTAGCTTCGAACCAGCTCAAAATATTTCAATGTATGATACGGCCATCGGACAAATTGAGAATTCGGATAGTGAGAGAGAATGATACACCCTTCCTAATCAAACCTCCCCATCCCAAATTGAAATCTACAACTCCAGTTTCACTGATCTATCGAGAGCACCAATTGAAGATAGAATGTTTGCTAAGTTGTATGACTTTGTAGTGTTTGATTTACCCGATTGTGAAGTTTCCATTCCAAGTGAAACCACACACAATCCTTATGATCTCCACACCTCCACTGTAGAGCCGAAATTGGTTGAAAACCATACTTTAGATGAGATGTCTGAGACTTCTAACCTTCAATTGAATGAGATTGACTTTGGGGATATATTGGACGATGAACCCGAAATTTTGGATGAATTTGTCCCACCAATTCATCAGGTCCTTTCACTCCTGTGCGGTCATCATCTTGAGCCTTTAACTATTATTCCCGAACCCCATATGCCTCTTGAAGTTGATGATAATTGTATAACCGAAAAGCAAAACAAAATTCAGGCTTCATTTCCCACATCTGGTTCAGTGATACTCGACACACCAATTTGTTTACCCATTTCATCTTCCACTTTCTATGGTTCTTCTATTCTTCCTTTAAGTTTAGGGAGTGTTGATGAATCACAATTCGATAATTCTAGAAAGCCAAGTTGATTTAGATACTTTTGAGAATGAGGTAGATGAGTTTTGTGAGTCACCTATCTCAATAATTTTTGACAAATCAAGTATGATAAATTCTGGCACAACACTTATTGACAGTGAAACATTCAATCAAACCATCGATGAAAGTTTCGAAGTTATTCTTCAGGATACGATGAAAGCTTTGAAGAAAATTTTGCTGACGAACTCGCATTCCTAAACAACACGGATTTTGTGATTAATCAACCTCCACCTATAGAAATTGAACAACCCCCATTTCTTCTTATAAAATACGAGAATGCAAATATTCCTAATCATTCGCATTCTCGTTTTTATCAATCATCATTAAGTTGTTTCTATAAATCGAGACGTAAACTCGTTCTATTACACCACTTATCTCATCCCCACTTCTTCTTGGCTATATATAATATGTTCTTCCACCAACCGGTGTGTTACATTGATAAAATCTTTGAATGGTTGGTATTAACTTTTGGTCTTTGTAAAGCTTTATATTGACCAATAACTTTACCCCCCTCTTATAATTTTAAAAGCTTAACATTGTTTAAATCAAGTTTAGGGGGGTATATTTTTGGCTCTTGAAAATAAAATTTGTACACAAAATTGTGAGCAAAAAATAAGTTTGGGGAAGGTTTTCACGTTCATTTATTCTTGTACCCCTTTAATAACTTTTCCTCCCAAGTCTACTGGTTTTTGAGATTTAAAAGGCGACAACAGTGAGGACACTGCCGTAAACCGGTTTTGGGGGAGGTTTGTGCTGATTTACGCATTACTTTGCATTACACTTTGCATAAGCATAAAATTTTTAATTTTTTTTCTTTTATAATGAAAGATTAGAAAGTGAAAAATTACATTTAAAAGATAGAAAGAGTTTAAGAAAATTAGATATTTTCTTAAACGATACTAGTAATAAGTAGTTATGAGCCGTTGTCCCAAGGGTTAGTAAGATAAAGAAAGTCACTAATCTGAGGATAAAAATAAGTCTGAAAAATAGTCCCTATTCTTGAGGCCAAACATTTGAACGTTGATACCCTACTATACACACTTACACACGTCTTGAAACTCGGGATAGTAGAGGATACCTTGAAATGCTCTTGTCTAAAAGCCAAAGTATAAAAAAAATAATAAATGAAGCATAAAAGTATAAAATGGTGAAGAAAAATGAACACTGGTTTTGTAATCACCAAGGCATCATAAAAAAAATATAGCAAGGGTGCTTCATCACCTAGTGCCTTAGACCAACTGGTTTGGGATTCACTGCTAAGCCTTAGGTGTTTAAATTACTAATTACGCCTATTAAGTGAGCACATTTAGTAATCGGTCGGTTAGTACCTCAAGAAATATTAACGGTCGCATGAAGAATGTGTGAGCAATTCCATCTAAAATATTCACCGACTAAAAAGTACTGAGGTAGATGGACAAGAGTATGATAGCTTGAATTGAATTCTCCAAGTGTAAGGATGTCTTTTACACACACGTAGGGGTATATGATCGATATTTGGAAGACAGGTAGGGAGGAATACTAATGGTGATGTTTTATTGAGGGATGATGTGATTTCTAACATCTTTTCATGACTATTAAGATAGGGCTCATAACAACCGAAAAGCTAGTGTAGTTGGAAACTCTGATTTTATAGTTCTTATCTTTATATGTAACTTTCACTATCTTTCTTTTATTATGGGATTTTATGGGTTTAATCCGCTGAAAACCTTCAGGAGACAACACTCCTCCTACTAGGGACATCTAGAGGTTTAAAGGCTTGATGCACGTGCTCAGTGCAATCGTGTTTCCTACGAAAGTGTGCTAGTGTAACGTTTTCAAAATAATAAAATATGATTTTTGGGAAATTTTATAATTTAATATTATTTTAATGAATATTTTAATATTCTGGTATAATTAAATACAAATAAATGGGGAAAAATTATGGAAAATTCTAAAATAAGGTATTTTATGGAATTATGCCATTTTAAAGTTTTTAAGATTAGTTATATGCTAATTTATTGCTAATCGCGATTGAGAATCGCTAATTGGATTTTTAGCTTTTTTGTGCAAAAATGTGCACATATCATTTTCCACACTTGTTACACTTGTGTTACATTTCCATTGCCATGGTTGTTCTCTTGGGTTCACTATTGGAGTGAGAAGGAAAAAGAAAAGAAAAGAAAAAGTAAGTGATGATGAGAGAGAATGTCTAGGTCAACCTCTTTTGACCCATGCCCCCCCGATCATTTCCCTTCTCATTTTCTCTCCCTTCTCCCTTTGAGCTGCTGCTGCTCTCTCTACCTCTCTCTCCCTCTTCATGAAACCTTAGATCCACCATGAAAACAAAGCCAAAACCCCATTCCCACTTCACAAAACTTACTCCCAAGCCCACTAGATACACATTGAACCTAGAAAGATTGGATTTGGAGGACTTTGAGCAACTCAAGAAAATTCTTGAGTTGCCAAAGGAGGTAATTTCTGCACCCTCATGTAGTATTTCAATTTCCTTGTGCGTCAATTCTAGTTTCATATCGATATTGTGTCGTTTTGTGGACTTTGGAGAATTCAAGTTAGGGTTTAGGGTAAAACTGAAATCAAAGATGCAATTGAGGATTGTGGTGACCTTAGAACCCCTTATGTGATGCTAATTTGAACCCAAACCTGAACTTGAAACAACAATACGGAATTACGGAATCGATATCGGGGAAAACTGTAAATCTGGAAGTGTTTTGTGGAATCTGCTATCATCCCGAGACCCCAAAAATAAAACTGAGTTGACAGTGAGATGTGCAGGCACCATAGAACCACCACACCAAACCCTAGCCCCCAACTCCAAGGTGAGGCCGCCAATTATTCCCTTCTGGCCGCAAATTGCGGCCAGAGGAGGAGGGAATTGCCTCGATTTTTGTGCATGGCCCTATTTCCTCTATTCTTGACCCTAGGTATGTCTAGTTTTGACTGATTCCATCTAGGGTAAAATCTGGGTTGATTTTCCTATGTTGGTGCATGGTTTACGACTTGATTTAGCATGGATTTTGGTATTTGGTGATTCATTCCTGTCGGGTGGCGTTTGGACGTCAACGACAAGTGGATATTGATCGTATTTACAAGCGAGTCGATAGGTTTTTACCTATGCGGGTAGCGTGTGCTATTTTGGTTTCCGATGTGATTTTCATGTGCTTTAGCATTGTGATATACTTGTAGGTACCCTACGAGATGTTGAGGCAAAGAAGATGAAGATGGCGACATCGGCACCGACACATGAGAAGCAAGGTGAGTAGATTTATATCTACGGGGAGAAGTCGGGTGGATGGCGTATAGCACCCCCGCAGTCCGTGGTGATGTATACGAATACGTATACACACATATATTTATTATGTGTTGTTTAGGATTATTGATGGTAATAATGGATTATTGGTGATAAGGATGTATTGGTTGAGTAGTGCGAAACCCTAGAGTAGTGGTTGCACCCACACTCACACATACACACATACTTGCATACATTCTTTCATATATCTGTGCGCATATGATGGTGTGTATATCTACACATGGGTATGGGACTATGTGTTCATATACGGGTTTTGAGGATGATACATGGGATTGAGATGAGTCGATGAGATTCGATTGAGGCCGTGAGATTTGGCGACATGATAGAGTTCGTATTGGAGATGTGATATGATGGTAGTGATACCTATCATGTGATGAGATAGTGTGATGTCGACTCAGATTTAGGTGGTTTCCATACCCCTCTCTATTGACTTGATTGTGGGTTCGTAGTTCGCATAGTAGGCGTTTGACTAGACCCGAGTCATACCTATTTCAAAACTAACGAATCAGGGATATTTTAAAGATAGGAAAAAAGGGTTTATACGGATATTTCAAAAGGCGCATCTTTTCTTAAAACACCGTAGCCCTTATTTTACCAAAAGCCCTGATTCGTCTTATTTCAAAAGGCAAGGTTGCATGATATATCAATTGAGGCAGGTTCTCTACTATTGAGTTGACTACTCGATTCCGCACATTCATGCTGTTTGCATTGCATCGCTTGTATTGTTGATATATTTCAGTCATGCTGCTAGGACACCAGCACCATTATCGATGATGCGTATGTTCCATGTACACTGTTGCCGGCTCACACACTTCATCATCGATAATTGCCATGTCACTACATTGTAGTACTGTTGCATTCAGGATTTGACCCTTGCATGACATATTGATATTCTTACCTTTCTGCGATATGTCGCATACATGCTGCTTTCTGATTATACACATTGAGATATGTTGTTTCCATGATATTTCTGGTTTTGGGAACCATGGGTGTTTCAAAGAGGATATGTAATTGTTTTGAAAACCCGGTTACCCTTGATATGATATTTCAGTGCGTCCACCATGTGTTTTCTCGGTGATGAGAGCGACATGTGAAACCCGATTCCAGGAGGCTGATGAGGCCGATTGCGGGTACATGGTGGACCCGGTATGGTTCCCTGCGGCAAGAAATGTTTTTCGTGGAGTAAACGATGAGCCTGGCAGGGTGGCGAGTACCTACCGGTGATTTTGTTGGACCTGGCGGTTATCCGGAGGATACTGACCGGAGTCGATAGATGGATATGGGCGTACTGCTGGGGCCGAGGGCCGATACCGCAGACAGAGCCTGTGGGCCGATCCGGACTGAAGGAGCCCGATATATGAGGATTTACGTGCCGATGCTGGGCACAGTTTTCATGATGTTTTCGAGTGCCGATGCTGGGCACTCCGGTTCCATGATTTTGACGTGTCGCGAGGGACACAAGTGGTTTATATCCTCATATTTCCATGCATATTCTGATGATATTTACATGCATGATGGTTATTGTCATTGGGTGACGAGTGGACGGGATCCACGTACATGCAGATTGATTTCATTGATTGTACCTCACATTTATGATATGCTATTACCTGAGGCACTGTGACGAGCATTTGGCATTACACTCATGTATAGAGATTATATTGCCAGTTTAGCATGTTTCAGTCTTTTTCATATTGAGGTTTATATATATCTGATCGTATTGACCTAGGATGGGTCATGCATTCGATATCTGCTTGTAGATATTTTCTATTCACGAGTTGGCAACTCACCCCCGTTGTGCCACAGTCCTTGCAGGTTTTTGCCATACATATTCCATAGCGGCATTTCTGGCACACTTCTTCCATATGGGTGACTTGCGTTGGTAGGCGGGTTCCTTGTATCGGAACCGCCATTGCTCCTGTATTATTCATTGTATCTAGTCATTCCATCAACCAAAACTTGTATATTGTTTCAGACTTAGAAAACAGTGTTGTATTATTTCGACCTTAGAGTCGCGCTTGTAGTATTACGGTTTTCTGGCTGTTTAGAGTTTCTTTTTGGGTTTTGATCCTCGCCCTTTGGCGTTGTATATTATTGCTTGCG
This sequence comes from Agapanthus africanus, assembly GCA_030015575.1. Taxonomy (NCBI): domain Eukaryota; kingdom Viridiplantae; phylum Streptophyta; class Magnoliopsida; order Asparagales; family Amaryllidaceae; genus Agapanthus; species Agapanthus africanus. The sequence continues at coordinate 129,823,455 of JASDDO010000016.1, forward strand.
TGGTTGTGACCGTTGATTGACGAAGAGCTAGCTCCCACTTGGGGATGCCTTTTATCATTTCATATATATTATTCTTGTTGTACCCCGTTTGGGGCCAGATTTTACAAAGGAAACTCTGCCGAAATTTTCAGGAAAGGTTACACATTTTAAAAATACACATTCGGCTTAGTTATTTAAAAACTTTGATTTTCGAAACATGATTTCCTTACTTTTCAAAACCAGTTTTCCTCATTTACTCTTTAAATCGTTTTAGATTGCTAGGCTTTTGGCTTACTTGGATCAGATGGGGTCCTATAGACTTCATATGGTTCAAGGGCCAGTCACGTGCTCTTTCGGGGCGTGACAAAGTTGGTATCAGAGCGCTAGGTTGACCTTGGTTCGAGTCTGAGTATGACTATGTGGAGCCTAGGGCGTTATTTATATACGGAACTTCGGCTTGACCTTACGGAACTTAGACTTAGTCGAGGGGGTATTAGACCCGAACTTTCGTCGTGTAGGTTGACCCTTGGTTGATGGAATAGGTGACTAAAGTAGAGTGACGTACCGTGGGTATGTTCCGCGGCATACTTACGATACGCCACTCCGCTTAAGAAACCTTAGGTTGTACATTTCCTTGCACCGTATTGTATTCCTTCCTATGATCTACCTTCATCGATACTAGTTGTGATCTTGCTGCCGCGATTGCATGGGCAGAGTGAGCTACGGCTCGAGTTGCGTCAGCATGAGCTCGTCGTGGACGAGGGCTGACCAGGGCGTGATTCCAGAGACATACGGTTGCATTGAGGCTTCGTATTTTGTGTTTCCGCACGGTGAGCGTTTGTCAGATCGCTGTTGCGAGATTTCCCAGATGTACCGATCGGTACCAGAGGATTGAGCCACTGATAGAGGTCAGCCAGGATGTGATGACTGTTGATATATCTCTTATTCATGATGGTTGAGGCGCTGTTTAGCGTATAGACGAATGAGCCAGTTGTTGCTGCGAATGATGAGATATCGCCCAGATGATTGGACTGCAGCATGAACATATTCTTAGAGATATGATAGTGAGTCGCTAGTCACCGAGGATGAATGACTAGGACATGTGGTTCGTTCGCTTACCCCGATGCGAGGTCATCAGGTAGATTGATTCCAGCTAGAGACGACTTCACGCAGGTTCGTTGAGAGTCGATTGAGACGATCGAATGTCAGAAACCCATTTTCCAAGTTTAAAGTATTCGGAAAGACATGCAAGCGATTCTATGGACCCTCTAGAAGAATGAAACCCTAACTCGACATAATGGCCGTGTGAAAGCCTTTGAACCTTAGGGTTTGCGGCAGTTCCTCGGCGCCATTAGTGAGGCTTGGGTTTGCCCTTCTACGGCTGGACCACCGATGCTGTGGTATGTACTCGATACTATTAAACTATACCCGAGATGTTGAGATCTTGGGGGATTGTGAGGTTCTGACGAGTCGATCGGACGATTCGACATCATTCGGATATCGTGTGATGGGATACTGCTTGGGAGACTCCAGATACGAGCATAGCCGTCGGAGCGCAGTCCGTGTAGCCATGATGAGGTGAGTCCGAATCAGTCGATATTGGAGCAAGGTGGAGTAAAGAGTTCGCACGAGATTTCGACGATATGACGTTTCACTCCGCTGACATCAGAGATGCGATATGCACAATGAGGACGTGTTCGGCTAGATATCTTCTACTAAGTGATGAAGATACCGAGTTCGTGATTTCGAGTCCGTGTTAGAGACTTCGGATGGACCGTAGCCGAGGACATTGCAGTGCGCAGGTAAAGACGCGACGTCGAATGGTCGATGATACAGACAAGAGGGACAAGAAGTTCGTGCGAGAAGCAGTCGAGCTGTTACTACACCCCGTTAAGATTAAAGGCCGGACATGCATACAGAGGCGCAAGGATGCGACCAGCTTCCGAGGAGATGTTGTACTAAAGACGTAGATGTTCAGAAAGCGAGGAAAGATTACGCCAGAGTACCAGCCTCCTTACAGTTTGGCTTAAGGAAGATCAGAAGAGACCTTGAGTAGGATTCCTTCCAGTACACTGCTGCAATAAGAGTTTGCACCAGGAGTAGATGCGTGATGTGCATTCAGAGGACCCGAGGTCGGCGCCAGAGATGTGCTGCTTTACGAGCGGTCGTGAGGATTGACCGAGTGATGACCTGAAAAGTGCCAGAACGGAATCGTTCCTGTCAGCACACCTGACCGGGCCGATGAGCCGATGGATTGCGAGATTGGTAATCTACAGGAAAGATCAGGAACCAGAGGCAGAGGACGCCAGCCGCGAGCAAGAGGCAAGTAGATATCTTGCGCCGCTAGCATCGGATGTACCGGTACCTTCTCGACCCTGAAGAAGGATATACCGACGACGGTATTTATGATTTGTGATTTTGTGATTTGATTATCACGTATCCGTCATCTTGGATTTCGGTATTTTGGGCGATCTATTCGCATGATTTAGTCTTGATGACTGAGTTTCATGATATTTGATTTTGTGCACCATGGTTGCACCTACTTGGTATTTATACCTTGCACATAGTTATTACTCTTGAGGTGTTGATTGCGATTTCATGCCTATTTTATGTCGTTGATTTGATGTTGTGCATATGTTATGCACACGATTTGATTTTTGCACTCGGTATAGCTTATATGTGCTTGTAGTGCATTGATATGTATTTTGTGCACGCAGTTGCACACGTTTATGATTTTCTTTATATCTGGATACACATAGTGTTGCTGCTTACGCATTTGAGTTATTGCTGGTATTTGTGCATGGGATGCACAAGTTCTATACTTCGTGCGTTTGTCGCACCAGTTTTATGTTTCTTGCGTTTATCGCATCAGATTTATATTTCATGCCTTTGTTGCACCGGATTTATATTTTGTGCATTACGATTGCACCTGACTTCGATTTGATGCCTTTCGGTATGTCGATTTTGATTGTGATATTGATGTGGATTCTTGCACTCCGTGCTTTTGACTGGACTTACGCATGTTCGGCGTTGCTATTGGATTTTGTGTTTCCGTGCATGTTGAGTGCGCAGGGTTTAGATTTTCATTCGTGCACGATGGATGCACCGATTTGAATTTTCGCGCATGTTGGGCACAGGTTTTGAGATACGATTTTGGTGCACACCCGATGCACTAAATCGAGATTCTTCGTGCATGTCAGATGCACATGTTTGGGCTGTCAGGCACACACGTTGCCTATGACAGATGTTTCGTGCACACCCGTTGCACCTAGATGTTGTTTTGTGCACCTGTATGGCACATATATGGATTTTGATTTCCGTGCGCACCAGACGCACATGGTGGTGTTATGTGCATTTTTGGGATTTATTCCTTTTGGAGCAGTACATTTTTATGATATTGGATATTTGTTTTCATACTGAGCAGGACTAGTCAGAGGACAGTACCTGGATATATTTTGCATGCATTGATAGTTCGAAGGGGTTTCCAAGAGCGAGCTATGGTCTCGATATATATATAAACCTACGTGTCCGATATGACACGAAACGTTTAAAAACAAGAAAATCCTTCTAAATTGTTTTCAAAACGGCGGGACGTACCTATTAAACAAAGGATATATATACGTATATAGTTATTTTCTTGTGAAAAACGTCCGCCACTGTGCAGTGTTACGCGCATCGCACAACGACTTAAAAAGATTGGGCATGCATTTACATCAGCTATTCACATGTATAGATTTGATGTCTACATGTATAGTTCTGATTTATATCATATTGATTTTGTATTGGATTTGACATTTGTGTCTTTACCATGACTCCGATGATTGCGGATGCTTGATGGAGTGTTGCTTTTGAGTTATCTTCTCAGTACTCATGCGCATGCATTGCGCTATGATGTTTTAGGTATAGATGATTTCGGAGCCCCGATGACTTGGAATTTGTATAGAAATATTTTAGTATTTGGGAGTTTAAATTTAAATTCGGGGACCGAATTTCTTTAAGGGGGTAGATTTTAACGTTTTCAAAATAATAAAATATGATTTTTGGGAAATTTTATAATTTAATATTATTTTAATGAATATTTTAATATTCTGGTATAATTAAATACAAATAAATGGGGAAAAATTATGGAAAATTCTAAAATAAGGTATTTTATGGAATTATGCCATTTTAAAGTTTTTATGATTAGTTATATGCTAATTTAGTGCTAATCGCGATTGAGAATCGCTAATTGGATTTTTAGCTTTTTTGTGCAAAAATGTGCACATATCATTTTCCACACTTGTTACACTTATGTTACATTTCCATTACCATGGTTGTTCTTTTGGGTTCACTATTGGAGTGAGAAGGAAAAGAAAAGAAAAGAAAAAGTAAGTGATGATGAGAGAGAATGTCTAGGTCAACCTCTTTTGACCCATGCCCCCCCATCATTTCCCTTCTCATTTTCTCTCCCCTCTCCCTTTGAGCTGCTGCTACTCTCTATCCCTCTCTCTCCCTCTTCATGAAACCTTAGATCCACCATGAAAACAAAGCCAAAACCCTATTCCCACTTCACAAAACTTACCCCCAAGCCCACTAGATACACATTGAACCTAGCAAGATTGGATTTGGAGGACTTTGAGCAACTCAAGAAAATTCTTGAGTTGCCAAAGGAGATAATTTCTGCACCCTCATGTAGTATTTCAATTTCCTTGTGCGTCAATTCTAGTTTCATATCGATATTGTGTCGTTTTGTGGACTTTGGAGAATTCAAGTTAGGGTTTAGGGTAAAACTAAAATCAAAGATGAAATTGAGGATTGTGGTGACCTCAGAACCCCTTATGGGATGCTAATTTGAACCCAAACCTGAACTTGAAACCACAATACGGAATTACGGAATCGATATCGGGGAAAACTGTAAATCTGGAAGTGTTTTGTGGAATCTGCTATCACCCCGAGACCCCAAAAATAAAACTGAGTTGACAGTGAGATGTGCAGGCACCATAGAACCACCACACCAAACCCTAGCCCCCAACTCCAAGGTGAGGCCGCCAATTATTCCCTTCTGGCCGCAAATTGCGGCCAGAGCAGGAGGGAATTGCCTCGATTTTTGTGCATGACCCCATTTCCTCTATTCTTGACCCTGGGTATGTCTAGTTTTGACTGATTCCATCTAGGTTAAAATCTGGGTTGATTTTCCTATGTTTGTGCATGGTTTACGACTTGATTTAGCATGGATTTTGGTATTTGATGATTCATTCCTGTCGGGTGGCGTTTGGACGTCAACGACAAGTGGATATTGATCGTGTTTACATGCGAGTCGATAGGTTTTTACCTATGCGGGTAGCGTGTGCTATTTTGGTTTCCGATGTGATTTTCATGTGCTTTAGCATTGTGATATACTTGTAGGTACCCTACGAGATGTTGAGGCAAAGAAGATGAAGATGGCGACATCGGCACCGACAAATGAGAAGCAAGGTGAGTAGATTTATATCTACGGGGAGAAGTTGGGTGGATGGCGTATAGCACCCCCGCAATCCGTGGTGATGTATACGAATACGGATACACACATATATTTATTATGTGTTGTTTAGGTTTATTGATGGTAATAATGGATTATTGGTGATAAGGATGTATTGGTTAAGTAGTGCGAAACCCTAGAGTAGTGGTTGCACCCACACTCACACATACACACATACTTGCATACATTCATTCATATATCTGTGCGCATATGATGGTGTGTATATCTATACATGGGTATGGGACTATGTGTTCATATACGGGTTTTGAGGATGATACGTGGGATTGAGATGAGTCGATGAGATTCGATTGAGGCCGTGAGATTTGGCGACATGACAGAGTTCGTATTGGAGATGTGATATGATGGTAGTGATACCTGTCATGTGATGAGATAGTGTGATATCGATGCAGATTTAGGTGGTTTCCATACCCTTCTCTATTGACTTGATTGTGGGTTCGTAGTTCGCATAGTAGGCGTTAGACTAGACCCGAGTCATACCTATTTCAAAACAAACGAATCAGGGATATTTTAAAGATAGGAAAAAGGGTTTATACGGATATTTCAAAAGGCGCATCTTTTCTTAAAACACTGTAGCCCTTATTTTACCAAAAGCCCTGATTCGTCTTATTTCAAAAGGCAAGGTTGCATGATATATCTATTGAGGCAGGTTCTTTACTATTGCGTTGACTACTCGATTCCGCACATTCATGTTGTTTGCATTGCATCGCTTGTATTGTTGATATATTTCAGTCATGCTGCTAGGACACCAGCACCATTATCGATGATGCGTATGTTCCACGTACACTGTTGCCGGCTCACACACTTCATCATCGATAATTGCCATGTCATTACACTTTAGTACTGTTGCATTCAAGATTTGACCCTTGCATGACATTGTTGGGGTAAAAATTTACACCCCCGTTGACCGAGTCAAAGTCAAGGTCAACCCCAAGCCAGGTGGGCCCAAGCCCAGGTCAAGCGGGCCCATGCCCAAGTCGAGCCCGCGGCCAGCCTCCTCCATGCTAAAATATAGATCATGTAATAAATATTTTTCATGTAATTTTTTATACATGAATGTATGCAAAATGGGCATAAAACCAATATTTGTAAGCCCATGGCTTATGTGCAAAAAGGAAATGGCACATGAGCCATGGGATGGCTAAAATGCCATTTTTGTGAAGCCCAAGGGGCTATATGCAAATATGTAAGCCTATAAAAGGCAACATGATGAATAAAAAAGATAGACTTTTCATTCTCTCCACAAAAATTAGAGCTGAGCTCTTTCTTCCTTCTTCAAGGTTCCAAAACCTTCTTCTTTCTCTTGAATTAAATCAAGAGTTTTACTCTTCCTTTTTCAAAACAAATTAGTTTTTCACCACAAAACCCACACAGGGGAACTTGGATCTATCATTAGATCTGAAAAAGAATAGATTTTGAGATTTCACATCTCTTGATCTTCAAGATCCAGCAAGCAACAGGAGGAAGAAGAACATCATTCACTAAACACAAAAAAATAAAAAAAACCACACTCAGGAGTCCAACTCCTCTTTGATTTCTCATCAGAGAAATCTTTTTAGGCTAAAAGCCTCTTTTTCTCGCCGGCGCTCAAGCGCAGAGCGCCCACGTGCCGACACGTGGCGCGCTTGCGCTCCAGCGCAAGCGCTCGAGCGCAAGTCGCCCTCGTGCCGACACGTGGCGCTCTTGCGCTCCAGCGCAAGCGCCCGAGCGCAAGTCGCCCTCGTGCCGACACATGGCGCGCTTGCGCTCCAGCGCAAGCGCCCGAGCGCAAGTCGCCCTCGTGCCGACACATGGCGCGCTTGCGCTCCAGCGCAAGCGCTCGAGCGCAAGTCGCCCTCGTGCCGACACGTGGCGCGCTTGCGCTCAAGCGCAGGCGCTCGAGCGCAAGTCGCCTACGTGCCGACACGTGGCGCGTTGCGCTCCAGCACTCTGCGCTCGAGCGCAAAGCGCCCACGTGCCGACACGTGGCGCGCTCGCGCTCAAGCGCCTAGGCGCTGGCCCCACGCATCCTTTGGATGTCTTTTTCCCCTTTACTTATATATGCATATATATATACATATGTATACAAATTTGTGCACACACGCACTCCACGACACTGTCCCTGTTAGAAAAAAATTTCTAACGGGGCGCTGCCCCGCACCCCGCAAGGGGCCTGCTAGCCCCCTTGACCCCCAGCCCGCTATCCGGGTAGCGGGACCCCCGTAAAAACTCTGCGTGGCTCCCGATATATCCAAAACCCCCCTTTCAAAACAGAACACACGTACACCGCACATTGGGTTCGCATGACTAGTTTAACCCGTTAATCGGAGGTTCCCTCGCCCCAAAGGCGAGGGGTAATTAACGGCAGCTTAGTCCGCGGCTGCCGGAGATTCGGATCCCCACAATCATTAAACCCCGGCCTACCCCAGGCAGGGGGAATCTGTAGTACGCCTGACAAGCGTGCGCGTATTCCCATCTCAATGGGGTGACGAAAAACACCCTACAGATTCTGGCACGCCCGGTGGGACCTATCTCTCCTCCCATATTTCGGGTTAAGCGTTCATGTGAACTCAATCAATTTACATGTCTATATTTATACTAAAATAATGCTTTTTCATGCAGATTTTCAAGCAATCACCTTCCGATGATGTCTTCGATGATGAACTCAGCTCCTGTCTCCTACACGATGAAGATAGACTCTAGGACGGTCTTTCCGGCCAGTCTCGGGCGACAATGGGAGGAGCCGCTGCTACCATTCGGCTCTATTATGTTCATGCCAGTTGGCGCCATCCCAGCTCCTCAAGCCCCGGTGGCAGACAAACCGGTCTCGAAAGGCAGGAGACCAAATGTGGTGATCTCAAGGGCGCCTCAAACCAAACGCAAGTCGGTGTCTGAACGAATTTCCTTGGCTCTAGCTGGGGGCAAGGCCATCAACACCAACAAAGCTACAACGCGTCCCGAGCAAGCTCCAGCGGCGTCCCTGACAAATGCTCGATCGGGTGTCTTCTCTAAGCTCCCCGCTGATCAACTCACAATGGCTTCCCGGGTAGCGGATGCCCGCCAAGCCTTCAAAATCGAGAAGCTGAGGGAGAAAAGGCTCAGATATAGAGCCAACAAAAGGGATAGGGCTCCTGCCAGGCTGAACCTCATGAGGTTCGAAGAACAGGGTTACCCCGCCGAAGATGAGGAAATGGCTGGGTATGTGATCCACACTGTCTACACGGTGGGCACGCGCAGCAAGAGCAAGGACGGGGCTACCACATCTCAAATCCAATCTGGCTTGAATATGGTTGCCACTTCCCAAGAACAGCCGCCTCCGCTGGATGATGAAAACCTTCTCGATGAGGCTGATAGGCAGAGAGAGCCCTCAATTCATAAGGAGTCAGGCTCGGAAAGCGAAGATGAGCCAACTTTCCGTCCTAAGACCGCAGAGCAGCAACTTCTCCAAGAGCTCCGAAAACAGCTCAGAAGCAAAGATAAGGAGATGGCCAAGCTCTACTCAAAGATCGACGACTTGACAAATGTCGTCTTACGGCTTACAGCCCAACTTGCCTCTCAGCCTCCCAATCAGGCGCAGGGCTCTCATGAACCGGGAAATGGTGTCCCAAAGCAGCCGACGCCTATTCCCTCAAATCCAAAAGTGGCCGGACCGCATGAAAGTCAATCGCATCCTATCTCAGGAAATGTCTTGGCTACCGATGACAGTAGCCCGCTAACTCAAGATCAAATCATGGATTTGGTTGCCAGCAAAGTCAAAACATTGGTGGCCGAAGCCGAAGCGCGAAAAGATATCAGCAGTAGTGGGAGACCATATCCTGCTCAGTATGATCTGGTAGAATTTCCTAGCGGCTATGTCATCCCCAAATTCGGAAGATTCGATGGGACGGGAAATGCGAATCAGCACATCGCCCACTTCAAAGCCTCATGTGGGAATACTGGGGGCAATGATGCGCTTCTCCTTCGCCAGTTCGTTAATAGCTTGACCGATGTTGCTTTCGACTGGTACGCGAGCATACCGGATGGCTCCGTCACAACTTTTGTCCAAATGGAGTCTCTGTTTCGGCAGAGGTTCATGAGCGTCAGCGATAAGATTACCATTGCCGAGCTCGTAAGGACCAAGCCCAAGAGCGACGAAAGCAGCACGGATTTTATAACCCGATGGCGCAATCTCTCCGTCAAATGCGAACCGCCGATAGAGCAGGACCAATCTGTCAGTCTCCTCGTCGGAAATCTCAACAATTGGATGGCCCCGTTTCTATGCACCGCGGGTCTCAAAACATTCCAAGAGCTGACCAGAAAAGTCCAGATGTTGGAACGCTCGAAGCAGGAGTCCTCCTCTGACTCCCGAAATAACAATAGGTCCTGGAGAAACCGAAAGGACGAAAATCGCAAAGGCGGAGGTTCTGACGATACTGAATCTCTTAACACTTCGGCTAACCGAAATAAGCAAAGGATGAGCAGGCCTAGCGCCAACCAGCCTCGGAAGCCAATGTTCGGAGAGGGAGGAGAATCTCCACTGAAAGAGAAGCTGGATAAGGTCTATTCCTTCAGAAGGGACAAAATCCGTAAAATATTCAAAGACGCCCTGAAGAACGGTCTACAACTGCCAGAGTCAAAAAGACCGCAGGAAGCGAATAGGACCGACGACCCCAAATACTGCCCCTATCACAGAGTGATAGGCCATGCCATTGAGGACTGCTTCGTCTTCAAAGATTGGGTCGAAAAGCAATACAAGGCAGGAGAGATAGAACTGTCCAAAGGCGTGTTAACAAACAGTCCACCTGCGACCGCCAATTTCATACAAACGGAGACCGAAGTTCTTCGTGAAACCGATTCTCTCAGACATCTGCCTTTCTCTGAAAACAGTCGACCACCACGTCATTAAACTGGGAACAGTCAACCACCACGTCATTAAACTGGAACAGTCGACCTCTAAGTCGTTAAACTGGGAATGTAAAAAAAAAAAGGTGTAAATAAAAAAAAATGTGTAAATAAAAGAAAAATAAAGAAAAGCCGAAATGATGGGGCAACTCGCAATAAAAATCAGCGAGTAAAAAAATGAAAATGAAAATAAAGCCGAAATGATGGGGCAACCGCGAATAAATAGCCGAAATGATAGGGCAATCGGGACCTCCGCGATAAGAAAAGCTGAAATGATAGAGCAATCGCGGTAAAATAAAAAAAAAAAAAACAAAACAAAAAAAAAAAACAAGGGCGGATGATGAGTTGCTCCTGGCATTATTCCAGTGCAGCAATGCAGACGCCAAACAAAAATCCAATTTCCCAAAATTCTTTCGGCCCTACGGCCAGTCCCCAAATTGACTGCCGTATACAATCCACGGGCTCAAATAATTCTCAGTATACCCATGCCCCACCGCAACCACCAGTTACGCGGCTGGTCTCCGCCTTTGGAATTATGCTTCATTGGAAAGACCCACTCATGTGTCCTCACGATGCATGAGGAGAACAAATCTTCGTGAGATCCTTACGACTCACCAAGGAAAAACACACTTAGGAGTCCTCACGACTCCTAAGGAGAAAATACACCTGCGGGATCCTTACGACTCGTAGGGAGAAAATGCTTTTATGGGACCCTCACGGCCTATAAAATTGAAAAGCCTTAGGTGACAGGGACCTAAACCTGTCTCCTAAGCCGTCGCTCCCCAATCCCCAAGTGGCGAATGATGAGTCGCTCCTGGTACCATATTCCAGTGCAGCGATGCAGACGCCAACCAAATTCCAATACCATACCCCAACGGCGAATGATGAGTCGCTCCTGGTACCATATTCTAGTGCAGCGATGCAGACGCCAACCAAATTCTAAATCCCATGCCCCAATGGCGAATGATGAGTCGCTCCTGGTACCATATTCCAGTGCAGCGATGCAGACGCCAACAAAGTCCCAAAATTTTTACGGCCCTACGGTCTGGATCATACATCCTGCAAAACCGTATACAATCCACGGGCGTAAAACAATCCCAATTTCTCCCAAGTCCTCCCGGGGAAAATGATGAGTTGCTCCTGGCATTATTCCAGTGCAGCAATGCAGATGCCAAAAAAAAAAAAAAAAAAAAAAAAAAAAACAAATCCAAATCCTCTTGGGGCACATGATGAGTTGCTCCTGGCATTATTCCAGTGCAGCAATGCAGATGCCAAACAAGCCAAATCCAAATCCTCTCGGGGCACATGATGAGTTGCTCCGGGCATTATTCCAGTGCAGCAATGCAGATGCCAAACAAAAACCCCAATTCCCAAATCCTCCCATGACAAATGATGATTCGCTCCTGGTACCATATCCCAGTGTAGCGATGCTAATGTCAACCCAAATCAAATCAAACCAACAACCTCTACGGCGGAATCATGCTCCGTCCCAGAATTTACCTAGTGTCGAAATCATGCTTCGCCTAGGGATATCTACCTTCCCTGCCGGAATTATGCTCCGCCTCGGAATCAAGTCAACCAGCAAGCTCTGCGTCGGAATTATGCTTCGTCTCAGAATGCACCCAGTGTCGAAATGATGCTTCGCCTCGGTGTACCTGCCTTCCCTGTCGAAATTATGTTTCGCCTCGGGATCAAGTCGACCAACAAGCTCTGCGCCGGAATCATGCTCCGTCTCAGAATGTACCCCGTGTCGAAATCATGCTTCGCCTCGGAGTATATGCCTTCCCCGTCGGAATATGCTTCGCCTGGGAATCAACCTCTGCATCGAAATTATGCTTCGGTCAGAATATCTGCCGCGCTTCGGAATAATGCTCCGAATCCTGGAATTATGCTCCGCCCATCGGAATGATGCTCCGAACTCTGGAATCATGCTCCGCCCTTCGAAAAGATGCTCCGAACTCTGGAATCATGCTCAGCCCATCGGAACGATGCTCCGAACCTTGGAATTATGCTCCGCTCTTCGGAAAGATGCTCCGAACTCTGGAATCATGCTCCGCTCTTCGGAATGATGCTCCGAACCCTGGAATCATGCTCCGCTCACCGGAATGATGCTCCGAACCCTGGAATCATGCTCCGCTCATCGGAATGATGCTCCGATCCCCGGGAATCATGCTCCCTGAGGGATACTCCGCCCTTCGGAAAGATGCTCCGAACTCTGGAATCATGCTCAGCCCATCGGAACGATGCTCCGAACCTTGGAATTATGCTCCGCTCTTCGGAAAGATGCTCCGAACTCTGGAATCATGCTCCGCTCTTCGGAATGATGCTCCGAACCCTGGAATCATGCTCCGCTCACCGGAATGATGCTCCGAACCCTGGAATCATGCTCCGCTCATCGGAATGATGCTCCGATCCCCGGGAATCATGCTCCCTGAGGGATACTCCGCCCTTCGGAATGATGCTCCGAACCCTGGAATTATGCTCCGATCATCGGAATGATGCTCCGATCTCTGGAATTATGCTCCGCCCATCGGAACGATGCTCCGATCCCTTGGAATTATGCTCCGCAAATCGGGATGATGCTCCGACGTTGGAATTATGCTCCACGAATCGGAATGATGCTCCGATCCCCGGGAATCATGCTCCCCGGGATGATGCTTCGCCTCTGGAATGATGTTCCACCTCGAAGTTCAGCTTCAAGATCCATCAATTTCATGCACACAACTCAAATGTGCGGTGTGCATTTATTGATGGGGGGCACTTTGTTGGGGTAATAATTTACACCCCCGTTGACCGAGTCAAAGTCAAGGTCAACCCCAAGCCAGGTGGGCCCAAGCCCAGGTCAAGCGGGCCCATGCCCAAGTCGAGCCCGCGGCCAGCCTCCTCCATGCTAAAATATAGATCATGTAATAAATATTTTTCATGTAATTTTTTATACATGAATGTATGCAAAATGGGCATAAAACCAATATTTGTAAGCCCATGGCTTATGTGCAAAAAGGAAATGGCACATGAGCCATGGGATGGCTAAAATGCCATTTTTGTGAAGCCCAAGGGGCTATATGCAAATATGTAAGCCTATAAAAGGCAACATGATGAATAAAAAAGATAGACTTTTCATTCTCTCCACAAAAATTAGAGCTGAGCTCTTTCTTCCTTCTTCAAGGTTCCAAAACCTTCTTCTTTCTCTTGAATTAAATCAAGAGTTTTACTCTTCCTTTTTCAAAACAAATTAGTTTTTCACCACAAAACCCACACAGGGGAACTTGGATCTATCATTAGATCTGAAAAAGAATAGATTTTGAGATTTCACATCTCTTGATCTTCAAGATCCAGCAAGCAACAGGAGGAAGAAGAACATCATTCACTAAACACAAAAAAATAAAAAAAACCACACTCAGGAGTCCAACTCCTCTTTGATTTCTCATCAGAGAAATCTTTTTAGGCTAAAAGCCTCTTTTTCTCGCCGGCGCTCAAGCGCAGAGCGCCCACGTGCCGACACGTGGCGCGCTTGCGCTCCAGCGCAAGCGCTCGAGCGCAAGTCGCCCTCGTGCCGACACGTGGCGCTCTTGCGCTCCAGCGCAAGCGCCCGAGCGCAAGTCGCCCTCGTGCCGACACATGGCGCGCTTGCGCTCCAGCGCAAGCGCCCGAGCGCAAGTCGCCCTCGTGCCGACACATGGCGCGCTTGCGCTCCAGCGCAAGCGCTCGAGCGCAAGTCGCCCTCGTGCCGACACGTGGCGTGCTTGCGCTCAAGCGCAGGCGCTCGAGCGCAAGTCGCCTACGTGCCGACACGTGGCGCGTTGCGCTCCAGCACTCTGCGCTCGAGCGCAAAGCGCCCACGTGCCGACACGTGGCGCGCTCGCGCTCAAGCGCCTAGGCGCTGGCCCCACGCATCCTTTGGATGTCTTTTTCCCCTTTACTTATATATGCATATATATATACATATGTATACAAATTTGTGCACACACGCACTCCACGACACTGTCCCTGTTAGAAAAAAATTTCTAACGGGGCGCTGCCCCGCACCCCGCAAGGGGCCTGCTAGCCCCCTTGACCCCCAGCCCGCTATCCGGGTAGCGGGACCCCCGTAAAAACTCTGCGTGGCTCCCGATATATCCAAAACCCCCCTTTCAAAACAGAACACACGTACACCGCACATTGGGTTCGCATGACTAGTTTAACCCGTTAATCGGAGGTTCCCTCGCCCCAAAGGCGAGGGGTAATTAACGGCAGCTTAGTCCGCGGCTGCCGGAGATTCGGATCCCCACAATCATTAAACCCCGGCCTACCCCAGGCAGGGGGAATCTGTAGTACGCCTGACAAGCGTGCGCGTATTCCCATCTCAATGGGGTGACGAAAAACACCCTACAGACATATTGATATTCTTACCTTTCTGCTATATGTCGCATACATGCTGCTTTCTGATTATACGCATTGAGATATGCTGTTTCTATGATATTTCTGGTTTTGGGAACCGTGGGTGTTTCAATGAGGATATGTAATTGTTTTGAAAACCCGGTTACCCTTGATATGATATTTCAGTGCGTCCACCATGTGTTTTCTCGGTGCTGAGAGTGACATGTGAAACCCGATTCGAGGAGGCGGATGAGGCCGATTGCGGGTACATGGTGGACCCGGTATTGTTCCCCGGGGCAAGAAATGTTTTTCGTGGAGTAGATGATGAGCCTGGCTGGGTGGCGAGTACCTACCGGTGATTTTGTTGGACCTGGCGGTTATCCGGAGGATACTGACCGGAGTCAATAGATGGATATGGGCGTACTGCCGGGGCCGAAGGCCGATACCGCTGACAGAGCCTGTGGGCCGATACGGACTGACGGAGCCCGATATATGAGGATTTACATGCCGATGCTGGGCACAGTTTTCATGATGTTTTCGAGTGCTGATGCTGGGCACTCCGGTTCCATGATTTTGACGTGTCGCGAGGGACACAGGTGGTTTATATCCTCATATTTCCATGCATATGCTGATGATATTTACATGCATGATGGTTATTGTCATTGGGTGGCGAGTGGACGGGATCCACGTACATGCAGATTGATTTCATTGATTGTACCTCACATTTATGATATGCTATTACCTGAGGCACTGGCACGAGCATTTGGCATTACACTCATGTATAGAGATTATATTGCCAGTTTAGCATGTTTCAGTCTTTTTCATATTGAGGTTTATATATATCTGATCGTATTGACCTAGAATGGGTCATGCATTCGATCTCTACTTGTAGATATTTTCTATTCACGAGTTGGCAACTCACCCCCGTTGTGCCACAGTCCTTGTAGGTTTTTGCCGTATAGATTCCATAGTGGCATTTCTGGCACACTGCTTCCATATGGATGACTTGCGTTGGTAGACGGGTTCCTTGTATCGGAACCGCCATTGCTCCTGTATTATTCATTGTATCTAGTCATTCCATTAACCAAAACTTGTATATTGTTTCAGACTTAGAAAACAGTGTTGTATTATTTCGACCTTAGAGTCGCGCTTGTAGTATTACGGTTTTCTGGCTGTTTAGAATTTCTTTTTGGGTTTTGATCCTCGCCCTTTGGCGTTGTATATTATTGCTTGCGTGGTTGTGACCATCGATTGACGAAGAGCTAGCTCCCGCTTGGGGATGCCTTTTATCATTTCATATATATTATTCTTGTTGTACCCTGTTTGGGGCCAGATTTTATAAAGGAAACTCTGCCGAAATTTTCAAGAAAGGTTACACATTTTAAAAATACACATTCGGCTTAGTTATTTAAAAACTTTGATTTTCGAAACATGTTTCCTTACTTTTCAAAACCAGTTTTTCTCATTTACTCTTTAAATGGTTTTAGATTGCTGGGCTTTTGGCTTACTTGGATCAGATGGGGTCCTATAGACTTCATATGGTTCAAGGGCTAGTCACGTGCTCTTTTGGGTCGTGACAGCTAGTTAGTTTTTTTCTTTTTCTTTCTATTTTTCTCCTTCTCTTGAATAAATAAAATTTTCTCGAGACGATCAAAGTCAAGTTTGGGGGTATTTGTTCAGTCGAAAATAGTGCACTTTTAACATGACAATTTCGTTACATTTCTTAATCATCTAAAGGTATTTGCTATAAATATAAAACATATTAGAAGTTCATCTGCAAAATATCATTTACCATGTGTTATACATTATAATCAACATTATGAAGGAAATTGTATGTTTAATATTTTTACGCATAATATTTTGTATCTCATATTCTTCATTAAGATCTTGTGCAAGATTAGCTCAGGTCAGATATCGGGAATCAGGAATCTGCCGATAAAATACAAGAAACTCGAAGAATCAAATACTGGCAGAAATTCAGAAGAGATAAGAAGATTCCAGATATCACATAAAGACCCAGAGATTAACAGAATAATACCACAGAAGTTTGAAGCAACGAGCTCACCAATCGGCCGCAGAACCGTGGTCGAGTCAGGACGAGTCGTCGCGGATCTACGGCCGATTCAGGGACTTGGGGTTTGGGAGATCTCTGGAAGCTTCTTTGTAACAACATAGCTTGTTGAGGACGCTTCTTTGAAACAACCTAGCTTGTTCTAGAAGGTTCTTTGTAATAACCTAGCTTGTTACGAAAGCTTCTTTGTAACAACCTAGCTTGTTCTTGAAGCTTCTTTGTAACAATCTAGCTTGTTGATGACGCTTCTTTGTAACAACCTAGCTTGTTCTAGAAGCTTCTTTGTAACAATCTAGCTTATTAGGAAAGCTTCTTTGTAACAACCTAGCTTTTTCTAGAAGCTTCTTTGTAACAACCTAGCTTGTCGAGGAAGCTTTTTTGTAACAACCTAGCTTGTTGAGGACGCTTCTTTGTAACAACCTAGCTTGTTAGGAAAGCTTCTTTGTAATAACCTAGCTTGTTCTAGAAGCTTCTTTGTAACAACCTAGCTTGTTGGGAAAGCTTGATTAGGGGCTATAAAAAGGACCTAAAGCTACATTGAAAAGGGCTTCCCAATTGTTCCTATTTTGTCCCCAATTTGGTTCCAACGTTAATTCCAATTTCAAATCAAGAAAAGGGCTAACAAATTCAACAAGATCATAAATCAAGAATCATCGAGAAGTTCATCAAGCGATTCAACATAAGATCCTTTATACTAAGCCGATCATCATCAACGAGCACGCGATCCACAACAGGTCCAAGACTCACGGTGAAGATCGACGGAAAAATTACCTCTTCAAGGGAGTGATCGAGAGTAATTCTTCTTATAAATCTCAGATTGAAGAAGTTGTAATTTAAAGTTGAATAATAAAGGTGATAATTAGTTTCAATTTCGCTTTCTTTAAATTTCCGCATTATGAGTTCTTTTTCTAATCATTCTTCGATTTTCATGATGCGCGTGTAAATCTCCGCTTGATAGGATTCGTAGGATTAGGGTAGATCGATGGATAATAAAATTCTATACTTATTTTAAATCTTATGAAGTTTACAAACCTTCGCAATAGAATCATTAGCATCCTCAGTGGGTGCGATATCAAATTCTTGATTATCTTGACCATGATGTGAGATAAGATTGACGATCTTTTTGTGAAGGGCTAGAAAATGAATGGGATCAATGAAAGGACAAGGGATTATAGTGAAGAAACCCTAGTTTCTTTCAGAAAACCCTAATCCGCATTCATCGCCATCAATCTGGTGTTAAACTGTCAATAGATAAGATGGGTCACCTTTATTCGTCATCCATGGCTACTAAATCCGATCGAATCCTACAAGCCTTCTTAATATTTTCTTGATAATTAGATTTTGACATTTTCTTGATTTCCTTTCTTGAAAACAATTTCTTGAATTTGTTGAAACTATTACTTCAACTAAATCTTGAACTATTTCTTGAATTTCTTTACTAGTTCTTTCGACTCATCTAAATTAAGAATTTGCGAATTCCTCGAATCCCAAAGGACGACCCGTACTCACTAAAGCTCGCTACAAGCGACACCGTTTTTGATTGCGGTTACTTCTCCCTATTCTTTTTTAACCAATCAATGACCCAACTAGTTTCGAGCAGGCCATCATAAGTGGAGACTATGTGAAATGGATGGATACTATGCGATCTGAGATGGAATCCTTGTACACCAACAAAGTATTGACTTTGGATGTTGCACCTGAAGGGGTAAAACCCATCGGGAGCAAAAGGATCTTTGAGAAAGATAATTTGGTGTAGATGGAAAAGTTGAGATTTTCAAAGCTAAACTTGTCGCTAAGTTTAAGTCCATCAGGATCCTACTTGCCATTGCTGCATACCATGACTATGATAGCTGGCAGACTGCACATCAAAACAGCATTTCTAAATGGTTATTTAGAAGAGAGTGTGTATATGACACTACCAGAGGGCTTCATAGACAGTGGGAGCAGCGGAAGCATGTGCAAGCTGCTTAAATCCATCTACGGGTTGATGCAGGCATCGTGGAGATGTAACATCTGTTTTAATGAAGCTGTCAAAGAGTTTGACTTCCTCAAAAAGGAAGTTGAACCATGTATAAATAAGAAGGTTATAGAGAGTATGGTTGTCTTCCCATATTGTACGCGGATGACATACTCTTTATAGGAAAGGGTGTTCTTATGCTACACTCGGTCAAACACCTCTTATCACACAGGTTCTCCATGAAAGATCTAACTGATGTCTCCTGCATCCTGTGGATATAGATCTATAGAGATAGATCTAAACAGATTTGGGATTGTCCCGATCTAGGTACATAAACACCATACTAAAGGGGTTTAGTATGGATGATTCTAAGCGTGGTAATGTACCCGCTTGGTCAGGAATCACTCTCTCCAAAGAGATGTCTCTCGAGACTGATTTGGAGAGAGCTCGCATACAAGAGATACCCTATACTTTGGCAGACCGGTCAATCATGTATGCGATGTTATGTACCAGACCAGATGTAGCTTACTCGCTAGGTATAGTGAATAAGTATCGAAAAGAGCTTTGGAAAAACCGCTGGACAGCTGAAGAACATTCTTAAGTGCTTAAGAAGGACTAAAGAGATGTTCTTGGTGTATGGTAACGGTGAACTCCAGATGGAGTCCTTTACCGATTCGAGCTTCCAGAGTGATAAGGACGACTGAAAGTCAGTCTCGAGTTTTGTCTTCACCCTCAGTGGAGGGACGGTATGTTGGAAGGGTTCCAAGCTATATACCGTAGCAGACTCATTGATAGAGGCTAATTACATCGCTACCAACGATACTGCCAAAGAAGTTGTCTGGATGAATAAATTCATATGATGAACTTGGTTCCTACCATTGGTCATCCAATACATGGTGTATTGTGATAACAATGGAGTTATGGCTTTGTCCTAGGAACGCCGGTCCCGTCAGCGATCCAGACATATTCTTAGACAGTATCACCTGATCGAGGAGATAGTTGATCTCCTGGAGATCGAGATCAGGAGGGTTGACACAGAGGATAACACAGCGGATCCACTCACCGAGGCCTTCCCCGAGATGCTATTCGAGAGGCTTTTAGGACGTTGGGTATGAGATACTACAACAACTATCTTAGTGTAAGTGGGAGATTGTTAGGAATATATATGCCATAGAGGCCATTATTGTTGATATAGTGGATGCATGAACATATATATATAGAGGACTTTCTTGCTCGACATGATAGTATGCTATTATGTTACCTTTATCTTAACATGTAGACTGGTATTTATACTGTCTGTCTCTTACATGTTGATAAACCCCTTAGGATTTGTACTTGACTACCAGGACTATGATGAGATCATACTAGTGGGGCCAGGGTGGTCTAAAAGTACATCCTTTAATAAGTTCCTAGTCGAGGGAATATTGAGACTAGGGCATCGATATTCCAGAGTAGACTAGTGTGTACGTTTCTTGTCTCTTGGAGGGCGATGGTTGATCCCATAACCATTGGTGTGTGAAAACAAAGATTGTACACAGGTGCTCATTAGAGAATGGGTACACCGAACAGGACTCTCCGAGGACTCATAGTTGGTAGTATACCTATTGTCAGATAGCAGTCCTCTGGTGACACTGGTACAGGTTAGTCTGTAGACCCGAGATCGTCATAGAGTCTTGTGCGGCTTCTACTATACTTTGATTTCCTCCCTACCACGCTCAAAGGAGACGTGCAAACAGGTCAATTTTTTGGTACAGTCCCGAGTTGCATAGAGGCAATGAGCGATTGGAGGGGTTTCGTCTCTCCCGGTATTGGGGGTTGATGTTGCGCTATGCTCGATTGGATATAACTGGAAGTCCCTGTCCAGGGCTGCTTATGAGATTTACTAATAAGTGTTATCAGTAGTTTCTCAACCTGTTATAGGCCAGACATCGGCATGACATATCACGTTACTGGGGTCTGACGTTAACCACCCCTAGACATGATATGCGACATATCAGATGAAGAGACCGGACTGTACGGAAGTATTACTGATAGGCTTCATGGAGAGTATGGAAAAGCTTGCTTGTTGATCTTCATATCGCTCAATACCCGGGTAGCCGTTACGTCCAGTTAGTACCGCTGACGGCTTGTGGATGACTGATGTGATCATCATCTACTGCTGGCGTATTGACGAGTCTTTAGAGTCCCACACAGAAGTTCCCTGGTTCAAGCGAAACGAAGTAAGACACATATGTGATATGTGTGTGGGCCTGATTAAATACGTGTATGTGATACCATATTGTAATCTGGCAGTTATTTGTTATCGAGTTTGGTTATATATGATATAACCAGACTATCGAATCAAGTGTTGATTTGATAATATGATATACAGATAAATGATAATAGTCAGTTATATGTGATGTAACCGGATTATTAAATCAAGTATTGATTTAATAATGTGATATATATTATATGTGATATAATTATATCTTAACTAATATCATTAGCTCACTAATTATTCTTCATTATAAATATATTAATATATATGATATATATATATATAATGAAGCATGACATAAAATTCTATTTTGTGAAGATAGAAATGAGGTGGAAATTGAAGTGGAATGGTGTGAGGTATGGTACATAATATATTTTATTCATCTTGACTTACTATTGAAGCATGGCTTCATATTTTATTTGTAAAATGGGCATGCTTCAATGAGTGAGGGGTTTTATTATGAGCCATTCTTCATCTCATTCAGCACTTAGTAATTTTTCATGCTTGCTCTTTCCTTGAGTTGCTCTCTAGCTTCTTCTTCCTTCTCATTGCCATAGTTCAAGCTTCAACCCTCACATATGATGTGAACCAAGAAGTTTGAACACAAACTTATGAGTTTTCATATCCCCTACTTCACCATCCTACACTTGACTAGCGATCGAGTGTAGCGTGTTTTTAACACCAAAGAGTTTAGTGTAGAGGTAGCTTGAATTGGAGGGACTTCGTGTGGATCATCTTCGGCACGAAGGTCTTTGGAGGAAGCTCGTCCAAAGCCTCGTGTGGAGCCTACTAGAGTCGCGGGACTACTACACGGAGCATGTGAAGTGAATGACTCGATCTACGAGGGAATAGCCATCTTTCACTTCTTTAGTTTTAGTAAATATCAAACCATATCCCTAATCACCTAGCTAAAGATCTTGGATAGTCTAGCTTAGCGCTATAAAAATTTGAATTTGGCATGCTTGATGCCACTTGGACCCCATGGTGGTGCTAGGGTCGACTTTCAGTGGTAAGGTAGAAGTCTAAGTATAGTAGGAACACACATAAGACACCATGGCGAGCTCAGGTCCTAAGGACTACCCTATACCCATGTCACAAGAGAACTGCTACCTGACATTGGTATATTACCGACTAGAAGTTCTCGATGAGTCCATCCGGTGTAACCATCCAATGAGCACCTGTATACAATCCTTGATGTCAAATACCAATAGCTGCAGGATAAGCTATCTCCCTCCAACCAGGTTAGAAAACGTACACACTAGTCTAAACTGGAGTACCGATGCCCAGTCTTGATAATCCTGCGACTAGGGACATTTAAGGATGTGCTTATCGACTACCTAGGCCCCACTAGTATGATCTCCATCATCGTCCTGGTAGTTAAGCAAAATCCTAAGGCTTTTTCTCATGTCTAAACGATACGTGATAGTGAATAAAACTCATCACATTAATGATAAAGACAAAACAGATAGCATACTATCATTTTAAGTAAGATTGTTTTCTCGTATAGGTCCTCCTTCAATTACAATAATTGACTTGAGGGCACCTATATCAAACAATCTCCCACTTGCACTTAAGGCCAATTATTGCGGCATCACATACCTAACATTATCACGACCCGAAAGTGGCACGTGATTGGTACTTAAATCACATGACATCTAAAGACGTCGACGTGATCCAAGTCAGCCAAA
This sequence comes from Agapanthus africanus, assembly GCA_030015575.1. Taxonomy (NCBI): domain Eukaryota; kingdom Viridiplantae; phylum Streptophyta; class Magnoliopsida; order Asparagales; family Amaryllidaceae; genus Agapanthus; species Agapanthus africanus. The sequence continues at coordinate 129,846,138 of JASDDO010000016.1, forward strand.
ACCCGGAATCTAAACCATTTTATGAAAATATTGGAGGTGGGTGTTAAAATAATCGTTAGATGGAATCAGTTTAAAATAAACATTTAAGTCTAAATAAGTATGTTTGGAAAGCATCTATGATGTTTTAAAAATCGGCAGCACCTCTTTTGTAAATTTTGAATAAAACCTAATACAAGCACAATAATATATAAAGCATCCCAATGAGAGCTAACTTCCATGCCCAAACGGCGGAGCAACCATGTAGATAAATATACGACGCCAAATGGCGAAGAAAAGCAAAGCGAAACAAGAAACAACAAGAATAAGAAAGTCGACTCCAACGAGTGTGACACCCGCAAACGCATAACTCTATGTCTCGCTTCTAAGTCTACAATATACAAGTTCCAAGTCGATGGAGTTTAACTAGATACAAAAAAATATAAATATATACAAATGTTGGGTTACGTCAGCGCCCTGGCCATCTACCGAGGCCAATACGGAAGAAAAACTGGCATTTAAAAACTTGGTGCCAACAAACCCAATTAGAATCGAACCATAAACCCTAAACTTGCAAACTACAAATAGCTAAACTAAGATGATAGAAGTGTTATACCGAATGATTCGTGTCCTTCGGTCTTCTACCATCTTTGTTAGTTGTATATATGCCCTAGAGGCTATTGTTTTATATATGATGTATATTATAGTTGATGCTTGGATATATATAGAGTGGACTTTCTTGCTCGATATGAAAGTATGCTATCTGGTTTTACTTTGTCTTAACATGTTGACTTGTATTGGTTTACTTTCTTGCTCTCACATGTTGATAAAGCCCTTAGGATATGTACTCGACTACTAGGACTATGAGGTAGATCATACTAGTGGGGCCAGGGTAGTCAAAGAGTACATCCTATAAATTGTTCTTAGTCGAGGGAGTACCGAGAGAGGGCATCGATACTCCAGAGTAGACTAGCGTATACGCTTCTCGACCCATATGATGGGCGATGGATGATCCTCTATCCATTGGTGTTTGACATCAGAGAAAGTATACGGGTGCTCAGTGGAGACTGGGTACACTGAAGGAACTCCCCGAGAACTCCTAGATGGTATTATACCTATCATCAGGTAGCAGTTCTCTGGTGACACTGGTACAGGTTAGTCTGTAGACCCGAGATCCTTATAGAGTCTTGTATGATTCCCACAGTGCTTTGATTTCCACCTTATCATGTTCAAGAGAACGTACAAAACGGTGGCTTTTGGGTATAGTCCCGAATCACATGGAGGCAATGAGAGGTTGGTAGGGTTTCTTCTCTCCCTGTATTGGGAGTTGATGTTGCGCTGTGTTCGATTGGCTATAACTGGAAGTCCCTGGCCAAGGTTGCTGAGATTTACTGGTAAGTGTTATCAGTAGTTTCTCGACCTGTTATGAGCCTCACATCGACACGACTTATCGTTACTGGGGTCTGACGTATACCACCCCTACACTAGATATGTAAGTGCACGGTGACGCCCCGGCCGTCAATCCGACGGCCAAACGCGGAAACGGTGATAAACTTTAATTTTGCGGACTTAGCAAACCGGCACCACCTTGCACTAAACCCCGGATCGTGCCATTAAACTAATTCTAGCATACAAGAAGAAGGGTTAGAGATATACCGATTGATCCGAGTCCTCCGGTCTTCATCTCCACTCCGATCTCCTCGCGGGATTTCCGGTCGTCGCCTCCTCGCCGGAAGGGCACCACGTCGCCTGCATCTTTTACGGGCTCCCGCCTCTATACCGAGGCAACTCGGGCATGAAGCCGGCAAGTCGACATGCCCAAGACTTGCTGTAGGATGTGTAGAGTCTATGTCTCATTGGGGTTTTGGTGTTGCCTTTTGAAGATGGAGGAATGGTATATAGAAAATTGGTGCTTTCAATTTTCTAGCATTGGAATGAGATGAAGAATGATATACACAAAATGAATCACTCTCATTTTTCTCCTCTCAAAGATGAAGCTCTCATTTTTTTCTTTTTCTTTTTCTCATCTCTCTTCTAAAATGAAAAACCTCATATTTAGAGAATGGTGGAGCAATGATATGAAGCATGAAGGGAGGTGAGTGTAGGAGTGAAGAAAAGGTGACCACATCAAAAGACAAAGAAACATCAACCATGCTTCACACATTAATCAAACCCATACCCTCATAAATGCAAGTGATGGTGCAAAAGATAATGATGCTATCATAATCAATACTTTTGCAATAAAACCCTCCACAAAGTGTTATTTGCAAACTTGCAAATAACCCCCTCCATCGGAAAAGTCCGGCCGGGAAAGAACAAACGAAAACCGGCCGGAACGGAATGCAAACTGGCAACTCCAGAAAACTGGTCCCGTAATAAATTACAGGAAAAACCCCCATACTGTGCATACACACCCACATCTGTATTTCGTCCGGATACAAATGCAAAAAGACAAAATCTACACTGTACTAAACTAGGACCGGCTTTAAACCAAAGCCGGCTAGTAATATCTGTTCGATCCTGATCCGTGCAATACCGCACGTATCTGATCAAACCCTGCCATATAACCATACGGCCACTAGTACAAACTGTCCGATCCTGATCCGTGCAATACCGCACGTATCTGATCGGACCCTGCCATATCTCCATACGGCCTCTACAGCGTTTCGCCCGAAAGCTTGAGTAACTGAAAGTGTGGTGGACTCTAAAGACTCGTCAATACTATGGCTGTGGATTTAACCACTAGCACGTCAGAGGTATAAGCCAATACTTAACGGGCCACCAGCTATTGACTAAAAGGGACGTCGATGAGTGAACTCATCCTGACACCCTACTGAGCCTGTCAGTGACAATATCCGTACAGTCCGGTCCGTTCGTCTATGAGTATCGCATGGCGGACCTAGGGGGTTGGTAAAAGTCAGACCCCCAAAAGCGGTACAAGTCGTGTCGGAGTGTAGCTCAGAACACCCTGAGATACTACTGGAATACCTACCAGTAAATCTCCTGCCTTGGCTAAGGTCTTCGTGTAATGGCTCTCCTAGACACAGCCCGACCTCACCCCCAATAACGGGAGAGACGAACCCCCGAAGATCCGCTCACTGCCTCCATGTGGCTCGGGACTGTACCCAACTAAAACCTGTTTGCACGACTCCTTTGAGCCGTGGTAGGGTAGTAATCAAAGTACAGTGGGAACTCACACGAGACAAATGACGATCCCCAGGTCGATGAACTAACCTGTACACATGTCACCTGGGAACTGCTATCTGACGTCAGGTATAAGACCAACTAGCATGTTCCCGGCGAGTCCTGTCCGGTGTACTCATAACCCAATGAGCACCTGTATACATCTTAGGTGAACCAACTGACACCAGTGGCTTGTGAGACCGGCCACCGCCCCTCGTCGGGGTCTCGACTGTATACACTAGTCTACTAATGGAGTATCGATGCCCAGTCTCGAAACTCCCACGACTAGGGACCTTTTAAGGATAAGCTTATAGACCCCCAGCTCCCACTTATATGATCGCCCTCATACTGCTGGTGGTCAAGCAAGAATCCTAGGGCTCTATCAACGTGTCAGGTCACCTAAAGCAGTACACGATGATAAAGGTAAACTAGATAGCAAACTGTCATCTCGAGTAAGACTGTTCTACCGGGATAGGTCCTCCCTCAATCATTGCAATCACGTGCCTGTGATCCAATAATTGACTCTGAGGGCACTATCTCCAACAATCTCCCACTTGCACTCAAGGCTAATTATTGCGATGTCGCATACTCACAGCCCGTGTGATACCGAACACCCAACTCCTCTACTAGTCAATCTCACAAAGCTTGTTTGTGAAACTATTGCGTTCGAGGAATAGCCTCAGTGAGTGGATCCGCCTAGATGTTTTTATCTATGTCTCTCTATATCTCAAGTTCGCGGAGAAACCCATCTCCCGAAATGAGCAATACCTGTCTTAGAATGTGTCTGGATGTCTGATGGGACATAGCTCATAAATGAACTTCAAATCCAAACTTCTTAGACTGTATCGTCAACTGAACTTAATCAGTATCCTGCGCCATGCCACCCTCTGTATTGCCTTGGATCACCTGTCCAAAATACTGCCCCTCGTCAGAAGGAAAACTATAACTCTGACAACCTCCTTGTCGTCCATGTCACCATGGAAGCCTGGAGTGATAACCGTCTCCTAAAGGAGGCAGCCGTTATCATATCCCTAGAACATTCACTTATGTTCTAAAACTGCTTCCGACTGTTTCCCCAGGATTAGATCAATGTCAACTTATTGCATCTATTGCAAGAACAACATCTGGTGTGGTACTTGATATCTCATGATTGACTCAATTGCCTAAGCAAGTGATCTGCCAATCATGCACATCCTTCTCCCTTTTAGTCTGTAAGACACCTTTAGAGAGGGTGACTCCATCACCTGCAGGTACACTACCGTGGCAGGAGTCGTCCATTCTAAATACTCTTAGAATGCTGTCAAGGTACCCTGATTGGGAAACCACCCAAATCTAGATCTAATAACCAGTATGTCTGATATAATGTCCAAGTACTATGTGGAGAAACCACTGTGTGACGACCAAAGTATAACCGATCGTAGTATAGGAATATCACTTCCTACTACCTTCTCAACAGATCCTTCCCCTATTCTGATGACGTCAAACCTATGACTGTCACATCAGAAATAGATGATCTATCTCCGCTACATCTGCTTTAGTCTATAAATAGGCATAAGCCTGATGTCCACCAATGCTTCCGCTGCTCCCACTGACTACGACAACCCTCTGGCAGAGTCATACAGACGTGCACTTCTAAAGAAAGTTTAGAACGACGCTATACACATCCTCCTGCCGGGTCTCGCAGCCTGGAACAACAACAATGGCAAGTGTGGGTATACAAGAACTTCCCTGTCACCGTCCTTGAGGCTACCGAAGTACCCCTCGGGTGCCTGAAGTTACCCACCTTATCTGCGGAGTGGCCAATGGAATGTCAAAACAGATTGAATCTTTAGGTTCCTTATCAAATCTTCAGTAATCGTTTGCGGTTCTGGAATCACTTCCAGTTCTACCATACTTCCACTGCTGTTTTTGAAAAAATCCATTTTTAATAAAACTGTGGCGAGTCTTGAACAATATTTCTATTGATCTCCCAGATGGTAGAAAATCAACCCTCGTCATAGCCTGGGTCAACCCACAAACAGCCATTACAGAAACGTGCCTTGAGTCATCCAGAGTCTGGTTTTAATCATAAGCCGGACAACTCCCCGTACCTTAACAATGTTAAGATATGAACTATACTATATCCAATATAGAACCAGAGGCACTGATTTAATTTAACCAGATTCAAATCATGCAGCTGTCTCCAGTGCATGTCAACTAAATGGAGAGAGGCCGATCAACGTTACTCAACTTAGGAATGCTTCCAATTATGAGTAACCTGAAAGAGAAGTAATTTCTCTTAATCATTACTATCAACTGAATACCATACACAAGTATCTACATCTTCGATCACTTTGAAGAGTCCCGATACTTGCTACACCTGGTTCTCTACTCTATTCAAATACCTATAACTCCTCAAAACTTAGACCCTGTGTTTCTACGAAACACATGTCTAAGAACTAGAGAAGTTAAAAGTAAACAGAATATAGTATGAGTACCAACCCCTCTGTCCTAATGGACACTGGACAACATACAATACTCTGTATAAGTCCGCTGAGTCTAACAACTCTTTCACTGTGTGTCGTAGGTTGAAAACTGTACTTATGGTTAAGAAGAATTACACTGCTGTTTAATGCTCCTTACCTAACCATCCACTGATATAGGTAAATGTCATCGACATAATATCAAAAGGTATGTCTCACTCTATGAAAATAGACGTACAGATATATCAATTTGAAATTGGTGCACAACAGCGGATATTCAAAACCAAATATTTGCCGACCGGCAAACAGCCCAGGTGATTTCCTCAAATATCACTGATTCCAACGAATCCCGATATAATGAGGATGATCACCCAATTCCCAATAACTTACTCCCACTCATCATCTGTAAAACCATACAGATGTGAGAATCAAACCTGGTAAATACATACCCTGGAGTAAGTATCTAATCGGGAAATCAGTTTTCTTTTAACATTACACAGTGAGACTGAAACATTGAAATGTTTCGATGGGGTATCCCGGTACTCCTAGTAATGCCTCTTCCAGATTCACGACTGTAACCGTATAGTTCTTTGCCACCTCTCCAAATCCCTTCATATGTCTTTAGTCTTTACCTTCTGCACACCCCTTAGGCCAAATGGTTTTCTTCCTTCCCTACCGTTCGACACCAGCCTATGGTTTGGAAGAAGACTATCCAAAAAGCATAAAGGGTGTACTGTCCTAATCCTAGGAGCACTCGCAACGCGAGAGAAGGTGAAGATAAAAGACACCTGAATGTACTTTATTCCTATTTCTCCTGAACCAGGATCCATCCCCGAACTGGAACAAGTTCCTTTCGAGTTCGTATATAACCATACGATGGATTATCCAATAAACTGGGATCTTCGTAGTAATACGGAGTGTCCTGGAGAAATACAAAGGTGATTTAGGATTGGCGAAGAAATACTTGGTTTGGTCGTGAATATCAGTCGCAATTTACTTTGCCCTCTTACTAATCCCTTGCTTTGTCTTAATCTTAATACCTTCTGTACACCGTTTAAGCTAACTGGTTTTCTTCATTCCCTACCGGTCGGCACCAGCCTATGGTTTGGAAGAAGACTATCCAATTTGCATAATAGGTGTACTACTCCTAAACTAAGGAGTACTCGCAACCTGAGAGAGGGTGAAAAGAAAAGACAACTGAATAGTCTTATCCGTTTTCTCCAGAACCGGAAACCATCCTCGAATAAATTCCTTCGAGTTCGTATCTAACCATACGATGGTTTTGTCCAATGGAAGTGGACGTTCGCAGTAATACGGGGTGTCCTGGAGAAAAGGGTAAAAGTAGGAGTGGCAATGAGGTCTGCAACTCTGATAATCCAAAAGCCAGTGTTAAGAAGGTTCGGTTAACTTGGTCTCTGAGTCATAGTCTAGGGTCGGGTCAATGGTCGCTGCCAGAGAGAGAGAGAAAAGAAACACTCAGCGTGCACTCTATCCTAGATCAGAATGGTTACCAATTTATCTAATCTGGAAAACCTCCCACTGTACCTCAAATTCTCCTCCAAACCTGAAAGAAGAATTAGTCGGGGTCACCCGAGGAGTAAACCAACTCATCAGTGGGAATCGGGATCCAACTATCATCGCATGACAACGTGACGGAATCCGCTCACGGTATCACACTCCAGAAGGTATGCGCATATCTGGCAAGTTTCAGTTCTTTTGAAACTCCCGATGTGATTTCTGCCCCATGCTCTTATGACCTTGACGAAGGTCAACAAATCAAAAGTCACATGTCAAGTTCCACCCGTCATTGTCCAGGTTAATTTGAACCCACCCGTACAAGCCCTTGACGAAGGTCAACAAGGCTATACGACTGTCCCAAACCAACACATCTATCTATGTAGCAGAAAGGCAACAAGCAGCTACCATGCACTATGCCTTGACGAAGGTCAACAAACATAGCATGAATACTACGTGCCACCCGTCTGAAACGACGGAGGGCTACGAATGGTTTCTGGCGAAAACCTTTAACGTAATGAACTTGATATCGTTGAAGGAACGGATAGCTTTTTAGAAAATATAGTGACGAAAACCTTTACTAAAGAGGTCACTCCCGGTGAAGGGATCTCGGCTCTTTCCCCGTAGAATGGGGTGCAGGATATTCCAACTGAATACCACGGTGCAAAGCAAAAGTAATCGGCTATAGTGAAGTTAATGCCCTGACGCAAACTTCTGTCCAAGGGGTCACTCCCGGTGAAGGGATCTCGGCCCTTGCCTCGTCGACTGAGGAGCAGGATATTCCAAATGAATACCACGATGCAAAACAAAAGAGAACGTCCTTGCAATAACAGCTTTTAGAAAAGTGTTCCAACAACATCAGAATAGGTTTGTTTAACTTGCATTGATCCGAATCAATGCAGTCCCATCATTGATCACACCACAAAGAACGAAAATATACTGACGTACGTATATGCCATCCGCATTCGCCACTGGGTCCCGTCATCACCAGTTAGGTTAGCTAACTAACGGCAGAGCGGGGACTGGACTAGCGCGGATGTAAAACATATACAACATCTACTAATATATATACCAATATATTATATTTCGCTCAAGGCGTGAAAAGAAATGCAACATCACAGAAATGTACAGCATCACAGAACAATACAGATATCTGGGATCCTCGGGTTTCACAGAGCCACTACTGAAACCCGACGTTCCCCTGGTCATGTGGATAGCCTGTGCAATGAAATCCTAAACCCCTACGGGCGCGGCAAGTTACCCGCCAAAACCTGAAGCGAGGCAGCCCCCTTCAGCTCCGTGAATGGACCACCCAGCACTCCACGGAATCCGGCAACTTGGGCACCCCTCCTGGGTCAACCTGTACCCCCTACGAGTGCGGCGAATAGCCCGCCAATCCCAGAGTGAAGCCCCCTCCTTCTCAATGCCATGAGATGCGGGCTTGTTGCCCTCCAGAACCCGGCTATTCGTGCACCCCACCGCGGGGTAATCCTAGTACAGAAAGTAAAAATATACATACACCGGGTACATCGACCGCAACCAGGTCGTGCCCAAAAGAATAATACAAACATGCAGTGACGGCAGTCCACATGTCGGACGCTCTCTCCGCAATTTCAAATGTACATAATACAACAAAAACTGTACTAGCATTGCATCCAGGCTATCCCCCACGACCGATCCGCAACATCACAGCATAAACATAGAACATCAACGTGAAAGTCACGTTCGCAAATCCGTCTAACCGGGCTATAGCAGTTAGACCGGATTTACCGATCGAGTGACATTCACGGTCGCAGATATAATGTAAATACTGTGAAAAATGTGTTTAAAATTTCCAATCGATCAAAAATTAACAAGTGGGCCCCCAATCAAAACTGTAGCACTCACAGAAATCCTGGGCCCAATTTTAATATTCCAAAACCCATATTTTAAGCCCAGAAGGCCTCTGTAAAAAATTGGTGAAGTGATCTCCACAGTGTGCGGCGGAAGGGCGGCGGGAAGGGGGTTTTCGCGGCGGTTCCGCGCTCCAACTGTGGAGTTACTTCGTCGAATTTTTACAGAGCTCTTAGATTTTCCAGTACATCAATATTTTACAACCTGAAATATTTTTCGAGACCAAAAATTTTCAACAGAAACTGATGCGTACTAAGATGCAGTTTTGGAACATTCGATCGATCGAAATAGAAAAACACATTACACCAAGCTAGACTATGTTAATGGCGAGGCTCTGATACTACTGTAAGTGCACGGTGAAGCCCCGGCCGTCAATCCGACGGCCAAACGCGGAAACGGTGACAAACTTTAATTTTGCGGACTTAGCAAACCGGCACCACCGCGACTAAACCCCGGATCGTGCCATTAAACTAATTCTAGCATACAAGAAGAAGGGTTAGAGATATACCGACTGATCCGAGTCCTCCGGTCTTCATCTCCACTCCGATCTCCTCGCGGGATTTCCGGTCGTCGCCTCCTCGCCGGAAGGGCACCACGTCGCCTGCATCTTTTACGGGCTCCCGCCTCTATACCGAGGCAACTCGGGCATGAAGCCGGCAAGTCGACATGCCCAAGACTTGCTGTAGGATGTGTAGAGTCTATGTCTCATTGGGGTTTTAGTGTTGCCTTTTGAAGATGGAGGAATGGTATATAGAAAATTGGTGCTTTCAATTTTCTAGCAATGGAATGAGATGAAGAATGATATACACAAAATGAATCACTCTCATTTTTCTCCTCTCAAAGATGAAGCTCTCATTTTTTTCTTTTTCTTTTTCTAATCTCTCTTCTAAAATGAAAAACCTCATATTTAGAGAATGGTGGAGCAATGATATGAAGCATGAAGGGAGGTGGGTGTAGGAGTGAAGAAAAGGTGACCACATCAAAAGACAAAGAAACATCAATCATGCTTCACACATTAATCAAACCCATACCCTCATAAATGCAAGTGATGGTGCAAAAGATAATGATGCTATCATAATCAATACTTTTGCAATAAAACCCTCCACAAAGTGTTATTTGCAAACTTGCAAATAACCCCCTCCATCGGAAAAGTCCGGCCGGGAAAGAACAAACGAAAACCGGCCGGAACGGAATGCAAACTGGCAACTCCAGAAAACTGGTCCCGTAATAAATTACAGGAAAAACCCCCATACTGTGCATACACACCCACATCTGTATTCCGTCCGGATACAAATGCAAAAAGACAAAATCTACACTGTACTAAACTAGGACCGGCTTTAAACCAAAGCCGGCTAGTAATATCTGTTCGATCCTGATCCGTGCAATACCGCACGTATCTGATCAAACCCTGCCATATAACCATACGGCCACTAGTACAAACTGTCCGATCCTTATCCGTGCAATACCGCACGTATCTGATCGGACCCTGCCATATCTCCATACGGCCTCTACAGCGTTTCGCCCGAAAGCTTGAGTAACTGAAAGTGTGGTGGACTCTAAAGACTCGTCAATACTATGGCTGTGGATTTAACCACTAGCACGTCAGAGGTATAAGCCAATACGTAACGGGCCACCAGCTATTGACTAAAAGGGACGTCGATGAGTGAACTCATCCTGACACCCTACTGAGCCTGTCAGTGACAATATCCGTACAGTCCGGTCCGTTCGTCTATGAGTATCGCATGGCGGGCCTAGGGGGTTGGTAAAAGTCAGACCCCCAAAAGCGGTACAAGTCGTGTCGGAGTGTAGCTCAGAACACCCTGAGATACTACTGGAATACCTACCAGTCAATCTCCTGCCTTGGCCAAGGTCTTCGTGTAATGGCTCTCCTAGACACAGCGCGACCTCACCCCCAATAACGGGAGAGACGAACCCCCGAAGATCCGCTCACTGCCTCCATGTGGCTCGGGACTGTACCCAACTAAAACCTGTTTGCACGACTCCTTTGAGCCGTGGTAGGGTAGTAATCAAAGTACAGTGGGAACTCACACGAGACAAATGACGATCCCCAGGTCGATGAACTAACCTGTACACATGTCACCTGGGAACTGCTATCTGACGTCAGGTATAAGACCAACTAGCATGTTCCCGGCGAGTCCTGTCCGGTGTACTCATAACCCAATGAGCACCTGTATACATCTTAGGTGAACCAACTGACACCAGTGGCTTGTGAGACCGGCCACCGCCCCTCGTCGGGGTCTCGACTGTATACACTAGTCTACTAATGGAGTATCGATGCCCAGTCTCGAAACTCCCACGACTAGGGACCTTTTAAGGATATGCTTATAGACCCCCAGCTCCCACTTATATGATCGCCCTCATACTGCTGGTGGTCAAGCAAGAATCCTAAGGGCTCTATCAACGTGTAATAGCGACGTGTCAGGTCACCTAAAGCAGTACACGATGATAAAGGTAAACCAGATAGCAAACTATCATCTCGAGTAAGACTGTTCTACCGGGATAGGTCCTCCCTCAATCATTGCAATCACGTGCCTGTGATCCAATAATTGACTCTGAGGGCACTAGGTAGGGTTTCTTCTCTCCCTGTATTGGGAGTTGATGTTGCGCTGTGTTCGATTGGCTATAACTGGAAGTCCCTGGCCAAGGTTGCTGAGATTTACTGGTAAGTGTTATCAGTAGTTTCTCGACCTGTTATGAGCCTCACATCGACACGACTTATCGTTACTGGGGTCTGACGTATACCACCCCTACACTAGATATGCAACATATCAGACGAAGAGACCGGACTGTACGGTAGTGTTACTGATTGGATTCACAGGAGTGTGTGCAGGATTTCTTGTTGATCTTATGATCGTTCAATACCCGGGTGGATGTTACGTTTAGATGACCGCTTGCAGCTTGTGGGTGTTTGATATGATCATCACATACTGCCGCCGTGTTGACGATTCTTTAGAGTCCTACACAGAGGTTTCCTGGCTCTGGCAAAATGGAGTAGGAGCACATATGTGATTTGTGCGGGACCGAGATTAATACGATATGAGATACTGTATTCAATTCTCGCGATATGTGATATTGGCCGGGTATATGTGATATAGTCGGGTCATCGGATCAAGTGTTGATTCGATGAACTGATACATATTATATTAGTCTGTTATTTGCAAAATAGCCGGATTATCGGATCAAGTGTTGATTCGATAATTTAATGTATAATTATATATTTCATATATTACATTACATTAACTAATATAAGCTCACTTAATAGATTCTTTTTCTCACTTGATGATACATTGATATATATGTGATATATGTTAATTGTATTATTTTCTTTTGTTACATTATATATTATATATGTGATATATAATATTGTAACATGTTAGGATTACAAATGCAACTAGGGTTTATGAGATTAAACTATGCTGGGGTTAAGATTAGGGTTTATGATTTATTTTAGTTAATTCTAAATTGTGGATAATTAGTTAAGATATTTTTTTTGTTGACTAAAGTCTACACTTTAGATATTTTCTTGATATTTCTTAACCTAACCTTTTAACCCTAGCCTATGGTTTATTCTCAACAAGGGTTAAGAATGCCATGTGATCGCACGCCAAAAGCGTGTTGGATATTTAAGAGTTCTAAAGTTTAACCGCGATCAGGACGGTGTCGCTTTGCAGCTAGCCGCGATGAGCACGGGTCGATCCACAGGGAGATGGTAAGTTTTACGTTCTTGTTTTAACGAGTTAACAACGTGGCGGATTTGTTCGTTATCTAACATATGTGTTATATTCAAGTATAAGGCTTGTTAGGAAACGATATGATAGTGTAAGTTAATGGATTCCGTATTCAAGTACTTTGAGCCGAACTCAACCAATAAAGCTAGAGCAATCGGCAACAACGTGGATTGGGGTATTTAAGCACGGTATTCGTGGAATCCGGCTTATTGACCCTTGTCCGTCCGTTCTTGTCTCTTGCTTTCGCCTCCGGCCAAACCAAATGCAACCGGTTACGGTTAGGAATCACCTTTACCTTGGTAGGGTAGGGTGCCTAACGGAGCGCTTGCGTAGGGTTTGGGCGGAGTTTCAATTGGAAAAGACGGGAAAAGGAAATGAGGAACGAAATGTTAACTTACAAAATCTTTCTCTTTTCCTAACAACAATATTCACACCATTCACAAAACAAACCAAAAAGAGAAGAACAAAGAGAAGAAAAGATTACAAGCAAGTAATTAAAGTGCATGGAATTTAAGTGCGAGAATTAAAAGAGCAAGAATAAAATGCATGTAAGTAAAAGATTAGGAACCAAAGAACATATTGCAAGACATGGGTTCAATAACCCAAACTTAAACTTGCAAGCTCAATAAAGAGGTTGCAAGACCAAGAGAGGGCAAAGAACTCATGGTGAAGGAAGCACAAAAGAACACTTTATTAAACTTCAAGAATGATACAACCCCTTGAGATCAATAACCAACCCTTAAACTTTCAAGCTCAATGAAGAGATTGAAGGATCAAGAGAAGGTTAAGAACACAAGGGGACTAAGCTATTTAAATGAAAGGAGAAAAGAGAACTTGGACAAAGAATGACAATCCAAGACTAAAGAATGACTAAAGAATCTTTGCCCCATGGTCTGTATTTATAGGCTCCAAAGAATGGAGGGAAATTCGAATTTTTATATCAACACAAAATCTTCAGCATTGAATGCTCATTACTTCATGTCTATTTATGACTTGATTCTTGTCTTCCCCAATATGGTCCATGCTGATTTGTCTATTTGAATTTGATTTGCACTCAGTTTTGGAAGAAAATTTGAATCTTTAAATCACACACATAATCTTCACCATTAAATGCTCATTACTCCATTCCCACATGTGGCTTGATTCATGGCTGCCCCATTATGGCTCATGCTGATTTGTTTGATTCCTTTTGATTTGAACACATGCTTTTTTAGTCTTGAATGCATATAAAATCATATGCATATAAAATAATCTCCTTGAATGCATATAAAATCATATCCACATGTGCTTAAAAGTCTTGTGTACACACTTGTTGTGTTGGACCATTTAGATAAAAAAATGTGTACACAACTTGTTGCGTAAAGGAACTCCTGAAGTATTGGTCGGTTTGCGTTTCTGGTCGCAGTGTCTTCCCTCAAGTGATATATCCGTGCTTTTGGATGCAGTTCCAGTATTTTGTCATGGATACCTGTAATCTGTAATACTGAGTAGACACTGGTTAATAATACCGATAAATACAACAAATAGATAATGAATGGGCGGTATTAGAATGCAGTTTTCTGATACGAACAAATACCCGCAAACTTATCTTTTGCTCGTCCCGAGCAAAACCATTTATTCACAAAAGAAAATCCTAACCGCACTTTCGCAGGGAACGCGATTGCACCGAGCGTGTTCAACAAGCCGTTAAACCTCTAGGTGTCCCTAATAGGAGGAGTGTTGTCTCCTGAGGGTTTTCATCGGATACTACCCACAAAATCCCGTCAATCTAGTTTTGCGAAATAACTATGATTCAAACCCTAAGGTTTTTTTTAAAAGATAACAATTCTATTATCCTAAATTTAGAACTATCGAACCTTTATTTTTCACACCTGGGTTCCCTTTTAACTTAAGATTTTATATGTCTTTACGTGTAGTGCAAATAGTGTCGTTAAGTTTCAAAAGGATTGAAAAATCATTATGTCACAAAATAAAGCCCAGATAAAGATTTAAAAAGGATCACATAAGTTTTATAAAGAGTTAAGTATTTCTCAAGTTTCGTTTTCCAGTAAGGTTTCAAATTCAGAATTTCTATCTTCCTTAACAGGAAATTAGGTCTTATTTTTCACTCCACATTTTTCTTGTTTTCATTTCATACACACCTTTGTGAACGTGCAATAGTCTTTATCATAGAATGAAACCTTCATATCTCCGCTAGAAATACTTTTTTTTATAAAAATCTGTCTTTTGTCAAGATTATTCTCACACAAAGAACCGTTAGGAATTTTAACTCGGAGAGAACACTTGATTGACTTTGTTTTAATTTAGACTTTCTAAGCTTCTTAGAGAGCTTTGGGCCAATGCTCCCAAACCAGTTGGCTTTAGGACATTAGGTGTAGAAACACCCCAATGGACTTAATTACTCAAGTTACCTAGGCCCAAAAACAAAAGACAATTTTGGCGTGAAAATCATAACGATTTAATGCGAACGGAGATATAACCGGTAGTTCAATTATTTTTTTGGATAAAAGACGTGTTTAGTGGGTTAAGTGTGTAATCATTCCAATCAAGATTCAGATGGGTTATTCTTCAGAATTAGTTCCAATCAAGGTATCAATAATATCCCTTCATATCCACCTCTCTTTATAAACTAGTCTTGATATTACTTATTTCAGAACAAACCTATTTGATCCTCAGAAAATAATTTACCAAAACAGTTTTCAGACAAAATACACTTGTCATCTAATTTTCAAAACTCACGACACGTGTAGTGTGATGTAAAGACGAATATTACCTATAGTTAACTTCAAAGGAGGGTTATCTTTCAGGTTTTCAAAATCTAAAAATAGGATTTAATTGTTCCTATCTTATTAAACAAAACCGTCGAAATATTGAATCTAAGTTCTCCCACTAGCTAACTTGACGACAAAGTTTTTATATTTTTTAGAAAATTTTCTGATTTTTATGGGTTTTTAAGTAAGTATGCAAATGCAGAATATACAAATGAATGCGAAGGTAGAAAGCTTACCGAGCATACCCCCAAACTTAAACTTGACAGTGCCCTCACTGTCAGGCTACACTAAGAGGGTCAAAATTGTCGGTGCCTCCCCAAAAACAAATTCTATACCAAAATAAAAACCAAAAAATATGTACACCAAAAGGTTCCCCTCCCCCAAACTTAAGTAAAACAGTGTTTCCACTGTTAAGCGTTGAAGTTCAGGATTAGGAGGGAAAGAGAACAGCATCAAGCTATACAAGGCCTTACAAAGGCCAAAAGTGAGCACCAACCATTCAAAAATTCTATCATGATAATATGCGGGTTGGTGAAAGAAGATGAAGAGAAAAGAAATGGAGAATGCGCGAAACCGTATGGAGATAGAAGCGGGATATGGTCTCGGTATATGAGAGGAAGAATGGAGGAAGGGAAAAAGAAATGGTGTACGAACTTGAGGGTGAAAATGGAGTGAATAAATTAGCACAATTTGTAATGACTGATGTGTGAAAAGCGATTGTGCTAATTTATTAACCCGTCGAGAAATTGGGTCCAATCCCTCAAGATTCGTCAAAAAACATGGGTACGCCGAACTCGGTAAACCAGACATAGGAAATGAAAGTGATACAGTTTCGTGCAAGGTCGGAACGATGGAAGGGTTGAAGGTGAGTGATTTAGGGATAGTCTTATTCTCACCTAAGTAAACTGTCTCTAACTCGAAAGATTCAATCAATGGTCGAATTGACTGTGAGCAACCGAGTTTGATGGTTCAACTAACTCATCTGAAAATTCGAAGGACTAAAACTCGGGCGATGAGTCTTCAACATCGTCCGAAAAAGTGAAACACTCGTAATCGTTATCGGCTGTGAGAAGAGTGTCAGATTCAAGGAGGAACGCACTAGTGGCGTCAAATGTACTGTGATTGAACAAAAAATTTTCAACCAAACAGTCCTCCTGCATGATCTTTTGCGTGGTCGGAACGATGGAAAGGATGGAGGGTGATTTATGAAGTATAACAGTTAAAGGTTCAGGAGGATGAATTGGAAAATCCGACACATCAAAAAAAAATGGTTCGTCCTCAATACTATCCTCAATACTCTCCTCAATACCATCCTCATAATTCTCCTCAAAAATTATCTCATCCATGCAAATCTCATCAAAATCAAGACGCATATGAAGTTCGGGAGAAACATTTAATGACTCGGGATGATGAATTGGAGAGAAAATTTCAGTCAAATATACGGGTTCATCATCCAAAATACTCCCTGCGTCAATATCCTCAATCAAGTGAAAATTAATATTCTCAGACTCCTCATCAAAAGCATGGATTTCAATCGATTCCGGTTCTAAGATGGAAGTGTAGAGGTCAAAAGGTTTAGGATTGGTTTCACTTGGAATGGACCCTTCACAATCTGGTAAATCAAACACTACAAAATCGCACAACTCATTAAACGTTCTATCTTTAATCGGTAAATCTTTTGGGACACTAGATAGACATTCAAAACTGGAGTTGTGTGATTCAAGTTGAAACGGGTAGGTTGGATTTGGAAGGGTGTACAGTTCACTTTCACTACTCAAATTCTCATCATGTCCTACCGCCTCATCATACATTGTAAAATATGGAGCTAGTTGAAAATTAGCTACCGGGTCACTAGGTTGTATGAGGGCGGCCATGGACGCATTCAAATCTATCATCTGTTGGCATGACGCTACCCTAAAGTCTTCCAACATTTGTTCCAGGCTAGACATGGGTTGTGAAGGGGTTTCAGTAAAAGATTCAAAGTTGTTTGGATACTGGAAACTCCCAAAAGGTTGTTCAGAAGCAATGTCTAGAGCAGGTGCAAAAGTTGGGTAGGACTCGTAGGAATTGAATGGCTGGACAGGGGTAGGATCAACATACGAATAAGAAGGTGAATGGAATTGTTGATCCATAGAATTTGTAGGAGTGAAAGGAGTGAAAGATCGGCTACGGGATTGTTCAATATGTCCAGCGATGGACAAAGGACGACTTGCAAAGGGGTATCAACATAAGAGGGTGGGGGGGTTGAAAAGGTTGATACAAAGTGTATTCACTAGTAAAATAGGGGGTTGCCCCTACGGATATTGGAATCCATAGGGGCAGATTTAACTTGGCCCTACGGATTTATCCGTAGGGCTAAAAGGTTGCCCCTACGGGCACAGACGTCCAAGAATAAAAATATTAATTCTTAATTTGGTGTTTGCCCCTACGGAGCCGCAAACAAAGGGCCTACGGGTATATCCGTAGGGGCAAGTAAATATCGATTTAACAAAAGCCCAGATTGATCGCCTACGCTCACTTTCTCTCTCTCTCGATCGTGCGTGAAAAAAATCCCCAAATCGCCACGCCGTCGTCGCCACCGTCGTTCTCTTCGTCGCCACCACCGGTTTCGTCGCCACCGCAGATCTCGTCGCCACCGCGGTTCAGGTCGTCACCACCGCCGTTCAGGTCGTCGCCCCAGCCCCAGCAGCAGCCGTTCAGGTGAGTAAATCTCGAGGTAAATTAAAGAATTTTTGGATTATTTTGGGCTTAGGGTTCATGGCTGGGTCTGGGGTTGCGCGCGCGAGTTGGGGTTGGGCAGGGGTCGCTGTCGCGGTCGGGGTCGGGGTCGGGGTAGGGTTAGGGTTGGGGTTCGGCTGCTGCTGGGGTGGGGCTGGGGTTAGGGTTTGCCTTAGGGTTGGTGTTAGGGTTTAGCTGGCCGCGCTGGGGTTAGGGTTAGGTTGGGGCTGGGCTGGGGCTGGGGCTGGGTTGGGGTTAAGTGGTGGGGAGTTGGAAAAAAACAAGAAAATGAAAGAGTAATGAATGTGAGAAATTAAGAATGAGAACAATTGCACAACAAATTTGTTGACAAGAAAATGAGAGAGTAATGAATGTGAGAAATTAAGAATGAGAACAATTTCACAGAAAAAGCTATGCTTGACTAGGGGGATGGTTCTATGTGCTTTCATAGAGCAACTTGGGGATAGGGTTAGGTGTATTGATGACAACAAAATACCATAATTTATAACTATATTACTCATCTAATGTGTATGGTATGTGAAAGCTAGATGAAGGTTGAGGCATGCACAACAAATTTGTTGGATGGGACAATGTCAATAGGAGCTCAATGCTATTTGGAAAAATAATAATTCAAAGACATAGTGGAGTTTCCGATTGGTGGCATGGACTAGTTTGATGTATGTAGTTGGTTTGATTTATGAAAAAATAGGGAGACAACATGCATTTATGCATATAGGTAACATCTGCCAATATGCCATATCCAGACCGCAATCTATTTTTGCCTATTGGCTAATATGAAAATATCGGCCCACGTATATGACATAATCAAAATTGTTAAATCTTGATACGGTTTGTGTTTCGTTTTTTTATTTATCAGTTCTATCAATGTTGCGTATAACACTTTATGATATCAGTATCCTACATTTGTAGTTTTAATTGTTGATTGTTATAGATGAATACCATTGCAATAATAGTTTTTGGTTGATGAATGCTATTGCAATGTAGGATGATCAGTTCTATCAATCTTGATCTCAATGGTTTAAAATCATGTTACACATACAACACGAATGCACAACAAACG
Source organism: Agapanthus africanus (assembly GCA_030015575.1). Classification (NCBI taxonomy): domain Eukaryota; kingdom Viridiplantae; phylum Streptophyta; class Magnoliopsida; order Asparagales; family Amaryllidaceae; genus Agapanthus; species Agapanthus africanus. The sequence goes on from JASDDO010000016.1 coordinate 129,865,486, forward strand.
CATAATTAGATAGCGACTCAAGATATTCAGGTTAAAACCAATATATGATACTCGATGATAATATGAAACATTCATATTCCCATCGATACTCATATATGAAACTAAAAGCGCCACTTAGTCCCCGTCTATCGGTTAACATACGTGCGATGCTCATCGTGACCTAGAACTATACGAAGGTTGTTAAATATCGAACAGTATAGCTCGATACTAACAACCGTCGTATAGTCTACGCGACGAGAAAATTCAATCGTATGGTAACCCATAGATTTGTCCCGTGTGGACAAGTTAAGAATGTATAAAGCAAACGCCTTCATTCACTTGTGTTTTCATCCGTTTCGAGATATTTCGTCGGTACCTTTCCGCTGGTTCTCCGTGTACAAAGATAGATTAGATGTTCATTTCAACGTTGTTTCACAGCTTTGAAATGATTATCTATTCTATTACAGTGTACTCGGAGAACAGTGGGGAGGTGCTGCCGAAATTTACTCGAAACGGTTGAAAGCACAAGTGATGGGCGTTCGCTCTATACATTCTTAATGGGATAGAAGCCTACCCCCGACAGCCGGAACACACACATACAACAAGAATACACAACAAACGCATAATTAGAGAGCGAGTCGAGATGTTCGGGTTAAAACCAATATATGATACTCGATGATAATATGAAACCTTCATATTCCCATCGATACTCGTATATGAAACTAAAAGCGCCACTTAGTCCCCGTCTATCGGTTAACATACGTGCGATGCTCGTCGTGACCTAGAACTATACAAAGGATTTGGTATCCTTGGATACAAATTCGAAGTTAAGGACATAGAAACATCTAGAACCACTCAGAATAGTGGGATTGCGACGGTAGGATCGGATGGTGTGATTTACTATGGGTACTTAAATTGTATACTCGGCATCCACTATCCCGGACGATCAGAACCTTTTTATATATTCCAGTGTACTTGGTACGATCCGCGAACCGATACGGACAGGTGCAGAAGCAGTCTTGGGACTTGGAAAGATGAATATGGATTGACCAGTGTGATCACACTTCGATTTTACTGTCAGGACGATCCGTTTATCTTTCCGAACCAAGCGTTCTAAGTATACTACTCACAGTGTTTGAAGCATCCGGGGTGGAGTGTTGTATGCCGATGGAAACCTAGAGATGTCTACGATGTCCCAGAATACGAGGACAGCGATGAGGACGAAGAAGAGAGAAGGCTTAAAGTGCTTCGACCGTCTGTTTCGAAGGACGGGTTGTCTTCGACCGATCATGAAGTTACGTGGGTTAGAAATGACATCGACGATGAAATCCAAGTAGATATGTATGATGCGCCCACGAAACAAAAAAGGTTATCAATAATGTTATATTATTACTTCACATTTAACGCTCTAGATCATATATAGTCAATACTTTTAATGATTGTCTAATGCGTCCACGAACCGTTTATCTAGATTTGATGACGATGTCGGGAGCAGCGAGGGGCGGCAGGAGCTCCGGCCGCGGCAGAGGCAGAGGCAGAGCGGTTCTGCCGCTCGGAGAGCTCCGTAGGGAGCTTCAGAGGGCCAGTCTTGCACCCAGATCGGAGACCCCTTCGGATGCCTCCTTCCGTGTTGATTTGGCCACACCTCCAGGTATACTGCACGCATATCCATTTTGAATGTAATATTACAGATATTCATGCATGTTTATGTCAAAATTACTTATATTGTCAATGTTTGATTGTCTAGTTGTTGGTGATGCGTCCACATCTGGGACAGAGGCCACCCCCGCTCCTCCAGGTATGTTTATATATCATATAGTGTATGTATATTGATTTAGAATGCTATATCATAAATACACACATTCCTTTTGCTCTTACTTAGCAATTTTTATTATTGTCTAGCTGTAGGTGGGGACACCACCGCACCTGCGGGTATGTTTATATATCCTATAGTGCATGCATATTGATTTAGAACGTTATATTATTGATCTACACATTCTTTTTGCAATTACTTATATAATCTATTTTTAATTATCTAATTATAGGTGGTGCGTCCACACCTTCCACAGGGGCCACTCCTGCCGCTTCCATACCCTCCGCATCGTCTGCAGGTTAGTATGAATAAATTTAAAATATTTATTCATTTTACATATGCTCTATAGAATAAATATGAACTTCATGGAAATTTAGCGTCGATGTTTATTTTATAGTTGGAGGGGATGCGTCCGGGTCCGGGCCCCCGGTTGTTCCTCACCGGAGGAACTATCGTCCCGAATCAGTCCCATAGGCTGAGGCCCGAATAGAGCTAAGGGGGAGGCAGCATTCCCCCTATTTTTTACCCTTGACTATCGCTATACCGGTCCTCATGCCGAGAAGTTCGGCCGGTATTTGGGGGACGAGAGCCGGATCGTGAAGAACTATCCACTTCACGTTGAGTGGGGCGAGCAGCACCAGCGCTCATTCGCCCTCTTCTTTGATCAGGCTCATGTATGTATTAATATATATTTTCATTTGATCTATCCAATATATTTATTATTAACACTTGCAATCTAATAACAATGTTTTTTTTTTGTATTTTCAGTTGGATTACGATTTTCAGCCTGTAGCCGACCCTGATCACCCGGGGAGGGTGCTCGACCTACATGCTCTGTACAATGGCTTGTTGAAGAACATGCAGGCCAAGGTCCGATACAACAGAAATGAGCTGAAGGCCGACTGCTACTCCCTGTGGATGGCGACCCCCGAGGCAGAGAGAGCGGCCCTCCGATCTACTCCGGCGTTTGCGACGTAGAGACATGGCCTCAATTGTGCGCTTATTTCGACACCGAACGCAAACAGGTATGTATTTTAAATTTAATTCATTATTTATGATATAATTTATTTCTTTGTGTTTCTTAATTAGAAAACTAAATGTTAATGCGTTGTGCAGAAACAGGCCGCTCAGAATACAGAGAACAGGAAGTCGGCGAAGAGGGGTCGCCCCACTTACACAGGTGGCTCGAGGAACATTACTCGAGCCATGGAGTTATCGGTAAATTAAGAGTTATTCTCTAATATTCTGCAATATTAAGAGTTATTCTCTAATATTTCTAATATTAAGAGTTACTTTCTAATATTGCAGACATCTCGGACCGTGGCGTCAGGTGGTACACCGAGCGTGCTGTCCGCATATCTTGCCGTCCACGGCACCTCGACAAATCCCTCCACGGGCGAGCTTCGATATCCCGACGTCGCTACCCAGGAGTACTGCGTAAGTGTTAATATTTTTTCTACCCAAATTTGAAATTTTAGTTTTGGAAGGTTCAAGTTTAAATTTTATACTTATACTTTACTGCTTAATGTGGGTGTAGGAGCGGGTGGTTGAGCAGGCCCAGGCCTCGGGGATCGATTTTACCGGACAGAACGATCCGAGGCTGCTGACCCCAGTTCTGGACGCCGCACACGGAGGGCACCACGGAGGTTGGGAGAGAGGCCGGGGATTGGGCCCTAGCAGGGCCCATATGAGGTTGGACTCCACCCCGGCGGTTACTTCCTCCGTCTCCAGTAACCGGCATGTCCATCAGGAACTGGATAGCTTGAGGGCCACCGTTCAGGAGTTGAAGGAGATGCTGGTATGTATACTACTTTATAGTAAAATATCATTTCATATTAGATACATATCAACATATCCATAATTAGTGCGTAGCTTGAGCTTATTTGGTTTTATACTTAAGTTTGATTAATCATACATACATATGTAATTAAAATAAACAACGCTTTTCCAAACTAGATATCCAAACAGGGTTTCGAAATAACTTAATAATGATACGAATTCGAATTATACATAGTTCTTACACGCTTCTTACACACGTTATGTCCAGACGCGACAGGGTAGATCGGCCGAGCCTCCACATGCATCTCCTTCGGCTGCGGCTCCGCAAGCCACTACATCGGCTGCGGTTCCGCAGACAGCTCCTGTAGCTCCACTGCCCACTCAGACTCCCGCAGCCGCGAATCCGCAAGCGACTACCTCGATGGCGGCTGCGCATACCACATCGCCAGCTCCACATGCCGCTCAGACTCCCGCTCGCGACGCATTGTAGAGTTTATTGACCGAGGAGCAGGCGCGCGTTATTCTAACGTTATTCAGAGGTGGAGGTGGACCGAACTAGGGTAACTTTTTGGTTCTTATTTTTTGAAACATGTATTTATTTATATCACACATTGTACTACATTTTGAAACGATATTGATATTGGTTTGTATTTATACCATATTCAGTTTTTGGGTTTCTTTTGTATATTATATATATACGTGAGATGTGATTATGAATACTGCAATATATGATTTGATTGATGTATATAATATTGTGCATAGGGTGGGAAAAAATCTAGCAGCCCATTTTTTAAAAAAAAATACAGACAATATGTACCTACGGATGAAGCCGTAGGTATATATGTTGCCCCTACGGAGTTATCCGTAGGGGCAAACTATCAGGAAACCTGATATTTTCCCCCCTGATCTCAGTGCAGGGTGTTGGGAGTGCCCCTACGGATATGTCCGTAGGGGCCAATGTCTCACCCCTACGGAATTATCCGTAGGGGCAAAATATCAGGTTTCCTGATAGTTTGCCCCTACGGCATAGTACCTACGGATATATCCGTAGGGGTAGTACAAGGACATACGGTTCTATCCGTAGGTACATATAATATATTCAAAAAAACCATAAAAAATATATGATTTGATTGCCCTACGGAGTAATCCGTAGGGGCAATTAGACCTACGGATATATCCGTAGGGGCAAGAATTTGCCCGTAGGGGCAAGTTCATGGCCTCAACTTGCACCTGCGGCCTTTGCACCTACGGGGTATTTTTTCGCCCCTACGCATATATCCGTAGGGGCAACCCTTATTTGTAGTAGTGATTGCGGAGTACAGGTGTTTGTCCTAGACGCGTCCATGCGATCTTTCAATGAAATTTTAGGCATGGAGGGGTCGTTCAAAATTCGACCAAAGCAAGAACCGTAGGAAGTTATGTCTGGTTGTGGGTACCAAAGTTCGGCAAGGGTTTTTCGAGGTGGGGTACCCATGATATGAAGAGAGGAAGAAGAATAAGCGAAAAGGAGGGGAAAAAGAATGTGATTTTTTTAATCTATTTTTTTGTTCGTTATTAACAAAAGAATGAAATATACACACAAAAATAATCTGGACCAAAAATAATCATGACACAGAAATACCACACACTTAATCGTTCTAGGGTTCACCGAGGTCAACTAGACCTGCTCAAGAACTTGATTGGCGAGGTAAAACAGGCTCAAGATACACTGATCACGAGGCCAGATAAGTGCAGAGATAAGGGGATGTTTTCTGACGCTTTCGCGAAGGTCCTTAATTAAATAACCCTTTCTCTTTTGGTGGTTTCGCCGTTAACACTTTCCTAGACACCCCGTAAACAATATACCGTTAAGTGGTGTTCTGAACACAGTTAATCTCTCCTAGTGAGCGCGAAGTCCTTAAGGCTTAAAGTCTAATTTCTTTTAAAATTTGTGTGGGTAAACGTTATGCTCAAGTTCGTGATTTGTGGGCCACGGAAAAAGTGATGAAATCCTTTACCGTATGTTGTGGGAATCTCTTGCCCTTAAATCCGTATTAATGTATGCAATGCGCAAATCAATGAAAAAATTTGCTCAAAATTTCAAACAATCTTTTTTTTTTAAGCGCGGCACTGCAACAAATACGGGTTAGTCAATTGTTTTTCTGGCGTTTGCTAGCGAACTTGCAAAGAATCCTGCAAATATTTTATATTAGAAGCGTCGGATTTGAGAAGAAGGTATTAGTAAAGTACGTACCGTTAAGTTGTGGGTTAAGAAACCCCCGTTGAATCGAATCCAAGTAGCTTGAAAAGCTCGCTTGCGCGGGTCAAACTATCCGGATCTTTGGCACTGTACTTCGTAATCACCCTAGCTTTGAACGTACATTTTGCTCCCCATAATCACCGTTCGCAATTCCGCAAAATCTACAAATGTCGGAAAAACGGATTATTATTGCGAAAAAGCGATACGAATGCCTAAATACCCGCACACTAAAAATTATAAAAAACAAACAATACAAATAGGACAAAAATAGAACACTGGAGCACGGAGGAGAAATTGGAGGCAAAAGGTGGTGAACGGGCCGGCGTCGCCGGTTTTGGTGATGATGTCGCCGGCCAACTTGATGAGGTAGGGCACCAAATTTCAACAGTAGTCTCAGTATTCCACTAATGCCACACTGGTATTGTTTATCTTTTTATTTTAGTTACCAAGCAGGTATAAAATCCAGAGAGCAAAAAAAAAATGAGTTAAGAATGTTAGTTTTTTTGTTTTTGAAAATTTTGAGATTTTTAGTTTGTTTTGAAAAAGTGTTAGATGGATATTCACAAGATTAACCCGAAATAACAAAAACTAAAAACGTTACCGCTTTCCCGGCAACGGCGCCATTTGATCACACGCCAAAAGCGTGTCGGATATTTAAGAGTTCTAAAGTTTAACCGCGATCAGGACGGTGTCGCTTTGCAGCTTGCCGCGATGACCACGGGTCGATCCACAGGGAGATGGTAAGTTTTACGTTCTTATTTTAACGAGTTAACAATGTGGCGGATTTGTTCGTTATCTAACATATGTGTTATTTTCAAGTATAAGGCTTGTTAGGAAACGATATGATAGTGTAAGTTAATGGATTACGTATTCAAGTACTTTGAGCTGAACTCAACCAATGAAGCTAGAGCAATCGGGAACAACGTGGATTAGGGTATTTAAGCACCGTATTCATGGAATCCGGCTTATTGACCCTTGTCCGTCCGTTCTAGTCTCTTGCTTTCGCCTCCGGCTAAACCGAATGCAACCGGTCACGGTTAGGAATCACCTTTACCTTGGTAGGGTAGGGTGCCTAACGGAGCGCTTGCGTAGGGTTTGGGCGGAGTTTCAAATGGAAAAGACGGGAAAAGGAAATGAGGAACGAAATGTTAACTTACAAAATCTTTCTCTTTTCCTAACAACAATATTCACACCATACACAAAACAAACCAAAAAGAGAAGAACAAAGAGTAGAAAAGATTACAAGCAAGTAATTAAAGTGCATGGAATTTAAGTGCGAGAATTAAAAGAGCAAGAATAAAATGCATGCAAGTAAAAGATTAGGAACCAAAGAACATATTGCAAGACATGGGTTCAATAACCCAAACTTAAACTTGCAAGCTCAATAAAGAGGTTGCAAGACTAAAAGAGGGCAAAGAACTCATGGTGAAGGAAGCACAAAAGAACACTTTATTAAACTTCAAGAATGATACAACCCCTTGAGTCACGGTTAGGAATCACCTTTACCTTGGTAGGGTAGGGTGCCTAACGGAGCGCTTGTGTAGGGTTTGGGCGGAGTTTCAAATGGAAAAGACGGGAAAAGGAAATGAGGAACGAAATGTTAACTTACAAAATCTTTCTCTTTTCCTAACAACAATATTCACACCATTCACAAAACAAACCAAAAAGAGAAGAACAAAAAAAAGAAAAGATTACATGCAAGTAATTAAAGTGTAAAAGAGCAAGAATAAAATGCATGTAAGTAAAAGATTAGGAACCAAAGAACATATTGCAAGACATGGGTTCAATAACCCAAACTTAAACTTGCAAGCTCAATAAAAAGATTGCACGACCAAGAGAGGGCAAAGAACTCATGGTGAAGGAAGCACAAAAGAACACTTTATTAAACTTCAAGAATGATACAACCCCTTGAGATCAATAACCAACCCTTAAACTTTCAAGCTCAATGAAGAGGTTGAAGGATCAAGAGAAGGTTAAGAACTCAAGGGGACTAAGCTATTTACATGAAAGGAGAATAGAAAACTTGGACATAGAATGACAATCCAAGACTAAAGAATGACTAAAGAATCTTTACCCCATGGTCTGTATTTATAAGCTCCAAAGAATGGAGGGAAATTCGAATTTTTATATCAACACAAAATCTTCAGCATTGAATGCTCATTACTTCATGTCCATTTGTGACTTGATTCTTGTTTTCCCCAGCATGGTCCATGCTGATTTGTCTATTTAAATTTGATTTGCACTCAGTTTTGGAAGAAAATTTGAATCATTAAATCACATACATAATCTTCACCATTAAATGCTCATTACTCCATTCCCACATGTGGCTTGATTCATGGCTTCCCCATTATGGCTCATGCTGATTTGTTTGATTCCTTTTGATTTGAACACATGCTTTTTAGTCTTGAACGCATATAAAATCATATGCATATAAAATCATCTCCTTGAATGCATATAAATGTGTACACAACTTGTTGCTTAAAGGAACTCCTGAAGTATTGGTCGGTTTGCGTTTCTGGTCGCAGTGTCTTCCCTCAAGTGATATATCTGTGCTTTTGGATGCATTTCCAGTATTTTGTGATGGACACCTGTAATCTGTAATACTGAGTAGACACTGGTTAATAATACCGATAAATACAACAGATAGATAATGAATGGGCGGTATTAGAATGCAGTTTTCTGATATGAACACCATGCTTAACCTATGGTTGCATTTCTAACCTCACACAATAATTCATTTCATCACTAGCTCTTTTTCTTTTTCTTCTTCACAAAAAGAAGCTTGCTTGATTTTTCATTTGTGATGAATGAATGTGAGAAATAGAAAACTAAAGAGAGAAAAATTCCTACTTCATCATCTACATCTATTCTAGACACTTAGATTAGGGTGTTCACTTCACCAATACCTCATTAGAGAAGAGGAAGCTTAGGTTTGTGATTCCTCACGGTAGATCATCTTGGATTGTGAAGTTTTCAGGCAAGGATGTCTCATTCACCTCATGGAGCCTCTCTAGAGTCTGGGAGCTTGATGATCGGAGCGAAGGGACCTCAACTCGGAGCTTATGAAGCGAAGGAATGGACTACAAAGGTTGTAATCCCTAATTCTTAGAAGTAAAGTTGTTTACTTGTTGTTTTAGTTTGATTCTTTAGCTTAAGATTCATGGTTAGGGTTATCTATAATGGAAAAAATTTAAAATTAGCATGGATGATGCCTCCTGAAACTTTGCTGCCATTGTAGGTATCCCAACTGTGGTATCAAAGCCTAGATAGAGAATTAGACGGATAAGTGTAGGATTACGTAACCGAAACCACTCCGAAACATCCGAATCGAAACTTTAGTTTCTGCAAATTTTTTCAGAGTGTCAAATATTTTTACAAAAAATTGCAAAATGATGTATGAGATACATTATGAACACTGTCCAAAATTCACCCCACCTCGCCGGATTTTAGCCGGCCACCTTCATTTTTTTCTGGCCTGCTCGGCCAGAAAGAGGCATTTGGGTGTGGGTTTTGGGGGTGTTCTGGTCTCTGGGGTTTGGTATTTCAGGTGTTGTTTGTTTTTGCTAAATTTGCATGTGATGTTATCTTTTTACAAAGAAAATTCGGAGTGTTTCATTTTCGTAATTCTAGTTTGTTTTCGGGTTATTTAGACGGTGTTAAAATGTTTGAACGGATATCAATAACTCACTTTTTCCCTCGCTAGAAACTTTTCCAAGTGTTGGATTTTTCTTTAGTTAAAGAACATTCAAATAGCATGCAAGTGATGCGGTGAACCCTTTAGAAGAACAAAATCTTAACTCGATTTTGTGACCGTCAAAACCGCCACTAAACCCAAGGTTTTGTGTTAGTTTAGCGGTGTCACAAGTGAGGCATTGGTTGACCCTTCTACGGCTGGTTCATTGCTACTGTGGCATGTGATGGATACTTTTAAACTACGCTCAAGTGTTGAGCATTTTGGGAAATTTTGGGTATTTGTTGATTCGATCGGAATGTTTAACATCGTCTAGCTTTTTCTGTAATGTGATACAATATGTGGAATTCATATAGTTAGGCATGAAATCCGTGATATGTGATATTTCTGGTTTACGATATCTAAGGTGATTGTGGATTCCAAATGTTGTAGTTTTTCACTTTCTTTTCTGCGACCATAAGTGTAATATGTGGTGTATCGCCGTTTTCGTTGCTATACATCAACGACAATTAGGATACGCATATTTACTTACATTGATGACATGTGATGTTATGTGTTACTGTGATATGTTATATTGGATCGTTGTGTTTTGAATAGCCGGGGGTCTTATGTGAGATGAGGGTTTTTATTTTCATTCATGTAAAATTCATTGTATATAATATTCTTTTATTGGGGGCACTTCCGGGTTGAGGATGATGTCACCATTGTATATTATTTACTTTTCCGCATTAGGATAGACCCAAGGAGGGGAGCACAAGTAACCGGGTTCTAGGGTCCAGTGGGAGACTAACTCGAGGAGTCGAGTCCGGGTCTCCTAACTCTAAAATTGGTAGGGTTGCTTGCAGCTCTCGTAGGGGTCTAGGGATGTGGGTTTGGCTATTCATCGCGACCGTGGAATCCGTGTTTTATACAGGCTCAAAATAAAACTCGGACCTCCTAGTATATCCAATATTTCATATATTATCTTCTGCTGCTGATATTCTGTGATGTGATCATTTTATATGCGATGAGACGAATGCTTTATTATTGTATATATGATATATAATAAACGTTGCTTATGTTTTACACCCGCGCTATTCTCTCCCTGGTATGCCGTTAGTTATGTAACCTAATGGTGCATAACGGGACACAATGGCGAATACGGATGGCATAAGCGTACGTTGTATTTTCGTTTCTTCTATGATGATTAGGAAGCTTAAATGATGGGATTCATTAATGAGATTAATGAAAAAAAAGAAACCTAAAAGATGTTGTAGAATCAAATTTATAAAAAGGGTAGCTCTAGTTCTTGCTCTGCATAGAGGTATTCCATATAGAATATCCACCACCTTATTCGATAAGGAAAGAGCCGAGATCCCTTCACCGAGAGTGACCTCTTTAGAGAAACTAGAAGATGCTACAACTCACTCGGTTATGTTTTTGACTGTTTCTATAGTTCTTACTTTGCATAGCGGTATTTATGAAATATCCTGCACCATATTCGATAAGGAAAGAGCCGATATCCCTTCACCGGGAGTGACCTCTTTGGCGAAACTAGTAAAAGCCTCAAAAACACTTCTTTTTCAAAATCACTTGTTTCTACAACGATATCAAGTTCATTACACTCATGGTTTTCATTAAAAAAAAAACCTACGTAGCCCTCCGTAATTTCAGATAAGTATTATTTAGTATTCGTGCTACGGTAGTTTGGCTTTCGTCAAGGCGTAGTGTGCGGTAGGTTTTTACTGCTTATCTGCGGCATATGATGCGATTGGATTTGTTAGTGTTTATGCCCTAGAAGGCCATTACTGTATCATACTAGCTTGTATATTACTTAATGGAAGCTTGGGATATTCACATGTATATAACAGTCTTGCTAAACATGGTAGTATGCTACTTGGTTTTTCTATCTTAATATGTGAGTATACGTATTGATAGAGCTCTTAGGATCTTGCTTGTCTACCAGCGTTGTGATGGCAGTCACACTAGTGGGGGCTGGGTAGTCTACAAGCACATCCTTATTCAGGTCCCTGGTCGTTGGATTATCGAGACAGAGCATCGATACTCCGGAGTAGACTAGTGTGTACGCTTCTCATCCCAGTTGGGGAGATGGTCTGTCCCACAGCCGTCAGTACGTCGTACTGGAGATAGTATACAGGTGCTCGTTAGGTTACGGGTACACCGGACAGGACTCACAGGGAACTGTTGGTTGGTTTGATACCAGTCGTCAGTGAACAGTTCCCAGGTGACATGAGTACAGCGTAGTCCGCAGACTTGACACTGCTACTTCGCCTCGAGTGTGTCCCACTGTTCTTAGATTGCTACCCTACCACGGCTCAAAGGAGTCGTGCAAACAGGTAGCAGTTGGGTGCAGTCCCGAGCACTTGGAGGCAGTGGCGGTTAGACAGGATTCGTCCCTCCCGGTATTGGGAGTAGATATCGTGCTGTGTCAGAGAGCCATTACGCAAAGTCCCTGGCCAGGGCAAGCGAGATTTGCTGGTAGGTTCCAGCAGTTTCTCAGGGTGTAATGGGCTTCACTCCGACACGACTTATACCGCTATTAGGGGACTGACGCTTGCCGCCCCCCTAGGCCCGATATGCGATAGTCATGGACGAACGGACCGGACTGTATGGAGATTGTCACATCAGACTCAGTAGGAGTTCGGATGGGTTTACTCATCGGCCTTCTTATCGACAACTACCTGGGGACCGTTACGTACAGCTAGTGCCGCTTGCGGTCTGTGGTTAAACCCACTGCCAGCGTAGTAGTCGAGTCTCTAGAGTCCCACACAGAGAGTTTCCTACTCCAGGCGAAACGATATAGAGGTTGCATGGTTTTGCGACAAAGGGTTCGGACGCATACGTGCGATTACGCGCGTACGACTTTCGGACAGATTTTACCAGTCGGCTTTGGTTTAAGCCAGTTACTGGTATCCGGTTATTGGATTTATACAGTCTAAAGTTTTTCCGTATTTTTTACGGATCGGAGGGGCGTTCTCGTAATTACTCGAGAAGCTTCTAGAAGATGTGACTAAGGAGGTTTCTTTTGGATGAGAGAGTGAGTCATAGTGGTGATTCATTCACTTCATTAATGCACATTTATTGCTTAATGACTCATGCTAATGAATCATCACAAGATATTTTGTGAAGCATGCTTATTCATTTCCTTTATTGATTTTTAGAAAATAAGAATGCTTCATAATATTATGATACACTCTCTCTCTTCTCTCATTATCATATCACACATTCTCTCTCCTCAAGCTCTCATCTTCTAACCCTAATCCTTAATCCTCATGTGTTGAGATCAAAGGATTAGTTAGACTAAACAATCCATAACCTTCACTCTATATCATCCTCTCATCTTTGATTAGCAATCAAAGTTGATTAGTTACCTCAAGTTAGAGGTTTAGCTTGGAGTTTCGCTCTCGGGTGGATCGTCTACTACCTAGAGAAGGCCGAGGAGAACAAAGGAGGACGTAAAGAAGAAGGACCGGTTTCATTAGGTATAATCCCTAATCTCTTATGAAAAGAAACTCATAGAATACGGTTTTTTAGAGTTTAGCTTCGATTCAAGCGGTTAGTCGATGTTCGTTGTTTAAACTTGATAAGTTTTTGTTAATTCCGCCTCCCCATAAGTACTGGGGTGTACTACATCGACTTACAGTGGTATCAGAGCCTCGCTAAACACTAAATAACTTAATCGCAAATTTGTACGAATTTCGAACGAAAAAACGAAGCCGGAAAACCCTAATTCTGTTTAGTTTCTGTCGAACTTAAAATAAAGTCCTAAAATTTTTCTGGTGTGTTCAGAGAGCTAGAAAGAAGTCCAGGAGAACACCCAAGAAATTCGAGCCCATGAATCGGCAACTCGGCCGCGCAAGCGCGGCGGATCGGTGGGATCCGCCGCCCTTCCGCGGCGCTTTGGCCGAGTCATGGACTCGTCTTTCTTGTGTGGGTCCCCTGTGACATTTGGGGTTTTCTGGAATATTTAATTATTGCTCAGGTTACTGTTTAACAGAGCAGATTTTGGAGCAATATTGATGTTGTTTATTCGATCGAAAAATACGGTATTTGCGTATTGGATTATATCTGTGATTGTTTAATGTGTTCGTAAACCTCCCCCAACTGCTAGTATGTCGGTTGGCAGGGGGTTGCACATTTCTGAAATGGTTATATCTGTTTGTGCATATAAACTGTATTGGACTGTTGTGGTGTATAGCCGGGGTTAGCAATGGGTTATTGATTAATTCATTTGTTGTAAATGTAATTTGTTGTAATATTATTTTCGCGGGGCACTTCCAGGTTGCGGTCGTAGCCACCGTTGTATTATTTCATTTTACTGTTTTTGCTCCTAGGACTGACCCAAGGTGGGGTACACAGACTGCCGGGTGGGTAGTTTGCCGTACCCGTAGGGGTCGAGGGTGGGGTAAACGGCTATTCATCACAACTGTGTAATCTGTCTTTTCTTGCAGGCTCAAAAGAAATACAGATTGCTTGCAAATCCAATATTGTTTATCTGTGTTCTGGAATGAATATCATTGCGTCAGACGAATGTAAAATATCTATATTTATTATAGCTATTTAGACGTCACTTATGTTTTACACCCGCGCTATCCCAGCCCCCGCTCTGTCGTTAGTTAAGTAACCTAACGGGTGATGACGGGACCCCGTGGCGAATGCGGATGGCATAAGAGGACGTTATATTTTCGTTGTTTTCTGCAATGATAGGTTAATGATGGGACGCATTATCTATAATGCAAAGTAAAACAAACCAAAGTTTCAATCGTTGGAACAATTTAAAAGAAACCACTCGGTTATTTTTAAAACAGATATTTTTAAATGCGGAGATTTAACCACTCCTTTTAAAAGCTATCAAGGTTCCTTCGATTATATCAAGTTCACTACGTTCACGGTTTCGCCAAAACCAGTCGTAGCCCTCCGTCATTTCTTATGGATAGTCAGTAGTATTCAAGCTATGTTTGTTGGCTTTCGTCAAGACATAGTGTTTGGTAGCTGCTGGGGTATTCATTTGTTACATAGATAGATGTGTTGGTTTGGGACAGTCGCATTACCTTGTTGGCTTTCGTCAAGGGTATATACGGATGGGTTCAAATTAACAAGATAATGATGGGCAGAACTTGACATGTGACTTATGATTTGTTGGCTTTCGTCAAGGTCATAAGAGCATGGGGCAAAAACTTATATCGGGAATTTCTAAAGAAACTGAAATTTGCAAAGAGATGCATACCATTTGGAGTTTGATGAATGTTGGTAGGATTCCTTCAACATTATCATACGATGATATTTGGATCCCGATCCTACTGTGAGTATATGCTACTTATCAGGATATTCGTCGCTTAACGATCAATGCTATAAACCTAGTAGGTGTCCAGAAAAGTGTCAGCGGGGTTACGCCCCCAGAGAAAAGAGGTTATTTAATTAAGGAACTTCGCGAAAGCGTTGGAAAACCTCCCTCGAAGTATCGACACCGGCCTGGCTGAACGGTTAAGCAAGTATTGTACGGTGAGAATAGTCTTGGCTAATTCTTCTTTTATGGTTTGAGGAAGGATTCGAGAAACAGTGGGAGCCATCCAGTTTAGATAAACTAAAAACCACTCTAAACTTGCAAGAGCATCATGCTAAAGAGTTTTCTTCTCTCTCTCCTAATTGCAGCAACCCTGAAAATGACTGGACTTAAGTTACTTTTAGAGAAAAATATACTGACGGGGCCAAACTATAAAGATTGGCTGCGGAATGTCAAGATGGCTTTGACCTATGACAAATTGGGGTACGTCCTCACCGCTACAGCACCTGCTGTCCTTGGTCCCAAATCCAGCAATGCGGATAAGGAAATCCGCAAAACCTGGGATTTAGATTGCGCGAGAGCCAAGTGCATCGTGCTTGCCTCGATGAACAATGAACATCAGAGGAGGCACGAGGATATGTCCTTAGATGGCATATTTCTCCATACAAAGGAACTTTATGGAGAGCAATCTCGTATAGCAAGATACGAGACCTCTAAGAAATTATTTCGAGCGAGGTTGGCTGTCGGGTCATCGGTAGGTGAACATGTCCTACAGATGATCGGCTATATTGAAGAGCTCGCGGACCTTGGAACGACTTTGGATAATGAGCTCTATACAGACCTTGTTCTCCAGTCCCTTCCTCCCACCTACGCCCAGTTTATCCTCAACTTCAATCTTCAAGGAAAAGAAGTTGAACTTGCGGAACTCCTGAACATGTTAAGGAGTGCAGAGGGCACCTTGCAGAAGGCAAGGGAAACACCCGCTATGTTTGTTGGCGGTTCATCCTCTTCTGGGTCCAAGGCTAGGGCCAAAGGAAGGAAGAAGAAGGCCGCACCCAGACCTAGAGGAGGTGTTAGTAAGGTGGGAAAGAAGGGAAAGAAAAAGTTTACAGCACCGGTAGTTGGCCTGGATGAGTGCTTCCATTGTCACAGGAAAGGGCACTGGAAGAAGGATTGCAAGGCGTGGAACGCCAAGAACCAGGAACCGAAGCAAGCTGTGGCTTCGACTTCAGGTGTGTTTGTAATTGAGAATTGTCTGTCAATCAACTCTACTTCCTGGGTATTGGATACCGGATCAGGATCTTATATTTGCAATTCATTGCAGGCACTGAGAAACCGTAGAGTGCTGAAGGAAGGTGATATGATCCTCAGGGTTGCTAACGGAGCTAGCGTGGGAGCTGCGTCCGTCGGGGATTATCACCTAGGATTGACGAGTGGACACATTTTGGTTTTACATAACTGTTATTTTGTACCCAGCTTAACGTGTAATATCATATCAGTTTCCTTGTTATCAAATAAAGGTTATGATTTCACGTTTGTAAGAGATGTTGTCAACATCCACCTTAATCATGGTTTGATTGGGTCCGGTACTTTAAATAACGGCATATATGTGTTAAACCAACTCCAAATTTTCAATGTCCAGAACACACTAAAAAGAAAGTCTCCAGATTTAAATAAAGCTTTCTTATGGCATTGTAGACTGGGTCACATCAATGAGAGAAGGTTGACTAAGTTGCATAGAGAAGGATATTTGGACTCGTTCGAATATCAATCTTATGACACTTGTCAATCCTGTCTCAAAGGAAAGATGACAAAGACTCCATTCACTGGACAAGGAGTAAGAGCGAGCGAGCTCTTAGGACTCATACACAGCGACGTATGCGGTCCAATGTCTACACATGCAAGAGGTGGTTATTCCTACTTCATTACTTTTACAGATGATTTCTCTAGGTATGGACATGTTTTCTTAATGAAGCATAAATCCGAGGCCTTTGAGAAATTCAAGGAATACAAGAGTGAAGTGGAAAACCAAACAGGCAAAAGTATTAAGACACTAAGATCTGATCGAGGTGGAGAATACTTAAGTGCCGAGTTCCTAGGTTACCTAAAAGAGAAAGGAATTCTCTCTCAGCTTACTCCTCCATACACTCCACAGCATAACGGTGTATCGGAGAGACGGAATCGAACCCTATTGGATATGGTACGATCCATGATGAGTAATGCTGAGTTACCGCGATCTTTCTGGGGTTATGCGCTAGAATCGGCGGCATATCTTTTGAACAAAGTTCCAACCAAAACTGTGCCTACCACACCATATCAGATATGGAGTGGGAAGAAACCCTGTCTTCAGTACCTGAAAACATGGGGATGTCCAGCTTTTGTTAAAAAGCAGCATGTGGACAAGCTCGAGGCACGCTCAGTAGAGTATAAGTTTGTGGGATATCCAAAGAACTCTATGGGATATTATTTCTATTACGCAGAGGAACAAAAGGTTTTTGTTTCTCGTCATGCCCGCTTCTTAGAAACTGAATTTTTGGAAAATCAGAAGAGTGGGAGCGTAGTAGAACTGGAAGAAATTCCAGAACCACAAACTACTACTGAAAGTTTGGTAGAACCAGAGGTTCAAGAAGAACAGAACATTCCCGCACCCCTCCGCAGGAGTAGTAGGCCGTCTCGTCCGCCTGAGAGATACTACGGTTTTCTTATAGATGGGGATAGAGAGGATTGCATCATAGATGATGATGAACCTACTGACTTCAGGCAGGCCATCCAGAGCGGCGACTCGGTACGATGGCTAGATGCAATGCGGACCGAAATGGAGTCCATGTACACCAACAAAGTATGGACTTTGGACTTTGCTCCAGATGGGGTAAAACCCATAGGATGCAAATGGATCTTCAAGAAAAAGATTGGTGTAGATGGACAGGTGGAAACCTATAAGGCTAGACTTGTTGCAAAGGGTTTTCGTCAAAGACCTGGTTTGGACTATGACGAAACTTTTTCTCCAGTGGCTATGCTCAAATCCATTCGGGTCCTTCTTGCAATTGCTGCCTTCCATGATTATGAAATCTGGCAGATGGACGTAAAGACGGCTTTTCTGAATGGAAATTTAGAAGAGAGCGTCTATATGGATCAGCCAGAGGGTTTCAATCAGAGTGGGAGCAGCGGGAAAGTATGCAAGCTGCTTAAGTCCATTTATGGACTAAAGCAGGCATCGCGGAGTTGGAACATCTGTTTTGATGAGACAGTCAAAGAATATGACTTTATCAAAAATCCAGATGAACCGTGCATATATAGTAAAGTTGTGGCCAGAAGTGTCGTATTCCTCGTCTTGTACGTGGATGACATTCTATTGATAGGAAATGACATTCCTATGCTACAATCTGTCAAAGGATTCTTGTCACACAGGTTCTCCATGAAAGACCTGGGTGATGCCTCTTACATTCTGGGGATCCGGATCTATCGTGATAGATCCAAGAGGATGTTGGGACTTTCGCAGTCCAGGTATATCGACACTGTACTAAAAAGATTCAGTATGGAAGATTCTAAGCGCGGTAATCTACCGGCTTGTCACGGAATCACCCTCTCCAAAGAGATGTCTCCCAAGACTGATTTGGAAAGGGAACGCATGTCTATTATACCCTACGCTTCTGCGGTAGGCTCTATAATGTATGCGATGTTGTGTACCAGACCAGATGTAGCTTATGCACTGAGCGTGGTAAGCCGGTATCAGTCAGACCCAGGGGAGAAACACTGGATAGCAGTAAAGAACATTCTCAAGTACCTGAGGAGGACTAAGGAGATGTTCTTGGTTTACGGCGGAAAAGACCTCAGGTTAGAGGCCTTTGCTGATTCCGGCTTCCAGAGTGATAAGGACGATTCCAAGTCCATGTCGGGTTATGTCTTTACCCTCAATGGAGGGGCGGTGTGCTGGAAGAGCTCCAAGCAGGACACCGTTGCTGACTCGACGATGGAAGCGGAGTATATAGCTGCTTGCGATGCCGCAAAAGAAGCAGTCTGGATGAAGAAGTTCCTAACAGAACTTCAGGTGGTTCCTACCATAGTTGACCCAATACCTCTGTATTGCGACAACAACGGAGCTATAGCTTTAGCGAAGGAACCAAGGTCCCATCAGAAGTCCAGACACATCTTGAGGCGGTATCACCTGATCAGGGAGATCATTGATCGTCAGGAGATCGAGGTTCGGAGAGTTGCTTCAGAAGAGAACATTGCTGATCCATTCACGAAAGCCCTTCCTCAGATTCAGTTCGAGAGGCTGCTCGAGATCATTGGTCTGCGATATGCCAGTACATGGCCCTAGTGCAAGTGGGAGATTGTTAGTGTTTATGCCCTAGAAGGCCATTACTGTATCATACTAGCTTGTATATTACTTAATGGAAGCTTGGGATATTCACATGTATATAACAGTCTTGCTAAACATGGTAGTATGCTACTTGGTTTTTCTATCTTAATATGTGAGTATACGTATTGATAGAGCTCTTAGGATCTTGCTTGTCTACCAGCGTTGTGATGGCAGTCACACTAGTGGGGGCTGGGTAGTCTACAAGCACATCCTTATTCAGGTCCCTGGTCGTTGGATTATCGAGACAGAGCATCGATACTCCGGAGTAGACTAGTGTGTACGCTTCTCATCCCAGTTGGGGAGATGGTCTGTCCCACAGCCGTCAGTACGTCGTACTGGAGATAGTATACAGGTGCTCGTTAGGTTACGGGTACACCGGACAGGACTCACAGGGAACTGTTGGTTGGTTTGATACCAGTCGTCAGTGAACAGTTCCCAGGTGACATGAGTACAGCGTAGTCCGCAGACTTGACACTGCTACTTCGCCTCGAGTGTGTCCCACTGTTCTTAGATTGCTACCCTACCACGGCTCAAAGGAGTCGTGCAAACAGGTAGCAGTTGGGTGCAGTCCCGAGCACTTGGAGGCAGTGGCGGTTAGACAGGATTCGTCCCTCCCGGTATTGGGAGTAGATATCGTGCTGTGTCAGAGAGCCATTACGCAAAGTCCCTGGCCAGGGCAAGCGAGATTTGCTGGTAGGTTCCAGCAGTTTCTCAGGGTGTAATGGGCTTCACTCCGACACGACTTATACCGCTATTAGGGGACTGACGCTTGCCGCCCCCCTAGGCCCGATATGCGATAGTCATGGACGAACGGACCGGACTGTATGGAGATTGTCACATCAGACTCAGTAGGAGTTCGGATGGGTTTACTCATCAGCCTTCTTATCGACAACTACCTGGGGACCGTTACGTACAGCTAGTGCCGCTTGCGGTCTGTGGTTAAACCCACTGCCAGCGTAGTAGTCGAGTCTCTAGAGTCCCACACAGAGAGTTTCCTACTCCAGGCGAAACGATATAGAGGTTGCATGGTTTTGCGACAAAGGGTTCGGACGCATACGTGCGATTACGCGCGTACGACTTTCGGACAGATTTTACCAGTCGGCTTTGGTTTAAGCCAGTTACTGGTATCCGGTTATTGGATTTATACAGTCTAAAGTTTTTCCGTATTTTTTACGGATCGGAGGGGCGTTCTCGTAATTACTCGAGAAGCTTCTAGAAGATGTGACTAAGGAGGTTTCTTTTGGATGAGAGAGTGAGTCATAGTGGTGATTCATTCACTTCATTAATGCACATTTATTGCTTAATGACTCATGCTAATGAATCATCACAAGATATTTTGTGAAGCATGCTTATTCATTTCCTTTATTGATTTTTAGAAAATAAGAATGCTTCATAATATTATGATACACTCTCTCTCTTCTCTCATTATCATATCACACATTCTCTCTCCTCAAGCTCTCATCTTCTAACCCTAATCCTTAATCCTCATGTGTTGAGATCAAAGGATTAGTTAGACTAAACAATCCATAACCTTCACTCTATATCATCCTCTCATCTTTGATTAGCAATCAAAGTTGATTAGTTACCTCAAGTTAGAGGTTTAGCTTGGAGTTTCGCTCTCGGGTGGATCGTCTACTACCTAGAGAAGGCCGAGGAGAACAAAGGAGGACGTAAAGAAGAAGGACCGGTTTCATTAGGTATAATCCCTAATCTCTTATGAAAAGAAACTCATAGAATACGGTTTTTTAGAGTTTAGCTTCGATTCAAGCGGTTAGTCGATGTTCGTTGTTTAAACTTGATAAGTTTTTGTTAATTCCGCCTCCCCATAAGTACTGGGGTGTACTACATCGACTTACAGGATTAGGGTATTCGTACGGCGTTGTTTAGCTTTCGTCAAGGGTCGTGCAGGTAGGTTTAATTTAATCAAGAAATGTACGGGTTGAACTTGACTAGCTGACTATGGGTTGTTTGGCATTCGTCAAGGTCATAGCACGTTAGGGGTAAAAGCTTTATCGGGAATTTCAAGTGTTGAAATTTGCAATGGATTGCATACCTTCTATGAGATAATTGGATCCTGACACCCACTACGAGTAAGAGATACTCCTGGAAGAGTTTTACACATGACAATTAGCCGATCAAGTAGGTGTCTAGAAAGGTGATAACGAGGTTATGCCTCATGGAACTGAGGTTTATTTTAATTAGGTCTATGTGAAAGCACGGGGAACCTCACTCAAAGTAACAACACTGACCTGGCTGAAAGATTGGAGAACTTGTAAGATGTAATTAATCCCGGCTAGTCTTACCTTTTAGGGTTTTAAGGAAGATTTGATAAAACCAGTCGAAGACATCCTGATTAGATAAGATAATAACCAATCTAATCTTTCAAGAGCATACGCTAAAGTGTTTTCTTCTCTTTCTCTCCAGGTAGCGACCATGTCAGGCCTAATCAAGAAAATAATATGGATGTATTGACCGAACCCGCTTATTATACTGAGCAGGGGAACGTTGGTCCAGTTCTTTCTTATAATTGTTATAAGACTGAGCAGGAAATAGAGAAATATACGGATACCCACGCCGCCCAAAAGAAGAACAAGCATGTTGATCCATCTTCTTCAGGTGTGTTTGTTATCGAGAACTGTTTCTCAGTTCACTCTACGTCCGGGGTATTAGATACTGGATCGGGATCCCATATATGTAATATGTAACATGGGCTATGCAAAGGTAGAGAACTGGGAGAAGGTGATCATTCCATAAAAGTAGGGAATGGTGCAAATGTTGCAGCCAAAGCTGTTGGCAAATATCACCTTGTGTTACCAAAAGGTAATACATTGATTCTGAACGAATGCTATTACATTCCAACCCTGATATGCAATCTTATATTAGTTTCTTTATTGAGTAAAGAAGGATATAATTTTGTAGTACATGATAATGTTATGAACATCTTCCTGAATCAAAAGTTGATTGGATCAGGCTCGTTAAATAATGGCATATACGTTCTAAATCAAACTACAATCCTTAATGTACAAAACACACACAAGAGGAAGAGTTCAGAAATCAACGAATCCTTCTTGTGGCATTGTAGACTAGGTCATATCAATGCGGCACGACTAGCTAAGTTACATAAGGATGGATATTTGAATCCGTTCGAATTTTCATCTTATGACACTTTCCAGTCATGTCTCAAAGGAAAGATGACCAAAACTCCGTTTAGTAGACATGGAGAAAGAGTTACAGAACTCTTTGGACTGATACATAGTGATGTATGCGGTCCCATGTCTACACATGCCAGGAATAGTTCCTCGTACTTCATTACATTCACTAACGATCTCTCAAGATACGGACATGTGTTCCTGTTGAAACACAAGTTTGAAGCTTTTGAGAAATTCAGAGAATATAAGCATGAAGTCGAGAACCAAATGGGTAAAAGTATTAAGATCCTTCGATCTGATCGAGGTGGAGAATACTTGAGCAATGAGTTTCTAGACTATCTAAAAGAGAATGTGATTCTCTCTTAGCTTACTCCTCCCTATACACTACAGCACAACGGTGTATCGGAACGGAGGAATCGCACCCTAATAGATATGGTGCGTGTAGGGTTATAAGGCACTAAAACAAGGTTCTACAAGGCATCAACCATGCCAAAATCAAAATTTTCAAGCGCCGAACAACCCAAACAAGATCGTAGACTAGAGATAAGGCGAAACAATGAATAAGTAAACAACTTTTCTTCAAAGAGAAAGGGATTACAACCTTTTGTAGTCCATTCCTTCGCTTCACAAGCTCCGTGTTGTGGTCCCTTCGCTGCGATCATCAAGTACCCGGACTATAGAGAGGCTCCATGAAGAGAAAGATGCAAGCATGCTTCCGATCTTCAATAACTAAGATGATCTACCATGAAGAAACTCAAACCCAAGCTCTTGCTTCACTAATCAAGTATTAGCAAAGCAAACACCCTAATCTAAGTGGCTAGAATAGATGAGAACGATGAAGTAGGAATTTAGCTGTCATTTGTTTTCAATTTCTCACTCCTTATCATCACATATCAAAATGCTAGAAAGCCTTTTCAAGAGGAAGAGGAAGAAGAAATCTATTTGTGATGAATAATGAAATCATTGTGTGAGGTTAGAATTGCAACCATGGGTTAAGAATGAAGACTTAACCCTTGTAGAGAATTAACTATGGTAAAGGGTTTGGGTTGGGTTAAGAAATATCTACACAAAAATCATAAGTCAAAATCAAAGCTTCAAGAAGCTTCTTGAAAGCTTCATCCAAGCTTAACCTTAATCCAAACCCTAACCCTATTTAAACTCCACAAAACATGTTGCATTTGTAACCCTAACTTGTTACAATATTATATATCACATATATAATATATATTGTAACAAAATAAAATAATACAATTAACATATATCACATATATATCAATGTATTATCCATGTGAGAAAAAGAATTTTTAAGTGAGCTAATATTAGTTAGTGTAATAAAATATATCAAATATATAATTATACATTAAATTATCGAATCAACACTGGATCATATAATCCGGCTATTTCACAAATAACCGACTAATATATCATGTACCAATTCATCGAATCAACACATGACCCGATGACCCGGCTATATCACATATACCCGGCCGATATCTCATATCGCGAGAATAGAATACGGTATCTCATATCGTATTATTCTCGGTACCACACATATCACATATGTTCTCCTACTCCGTTTTGCCTGAGCCAGGAAACCTCTGTGTAGGATTCTAAAGAATCGTCAATATGCCGGCAGTAGGTGATGATCATATCAATCACCCACAAGCTGCAAGCAGTCAGCTAAACGTAACAGCCACCCAGGTATTGAGCAATTAGAATATCAAAAAGCAAGCCTGTACATTCTCCTGCGAATCCAATCACTAACACTCCTGTACAGTCCGGTAACTTCGTCTGATATGTCGCATATCTCGCCTAGGGGTGGTAAACGTCAGACCCCACTAGCTTGATAAGTCGTGTCGATATGAGGTCTATAAAGTTCAAGAAACTACTGACGACACTTACCAGTAAAATCTCAGCAACCCTGGGCAGGGATTTCCATTTATAGCCAATTGAACACAGCGCAACATCAACTCCCTATACCGGGAGAGATGAAACCCCTCCTATCGCTCATTGCCTCCATGCGATTCGGGACTGTACCCAAAAGACACCGTTTTGCATGCCCTCTTAGACGTGGTATGATGGAAATCAAAGCACAGTGGGAATCACACAAGACTCTATGACGATCTCGGGTCTACAGACTAACCTGTACCAGTGTCACCAGGGAACTGCCATCTGACGTGAGGTTAATACCATCTGGGAGTTCTCGGCGAGTTCGTCCAGTGTACCCAGTCTCCACTAAGCACCCGTATACCTTATCTGGTGTCAAACACCAATGGAGATGGGATCATCCATCGCCCATCATATGGGTCAAGAAGTGCATACGCTAGTCTACTCTGGTGTATCGATGCCCTGTCTCAATACACCTACGACTAGGAACATTTGAAGGATGTACTTAGCGACTACACTGTCCCTACTAGTATGATCTGCATCATAGTCCTGGTAGTCAAGTACTCATCCTAAGGGCTTTATCAACATGTAACATAGAGACAATCAGAGTACATGTTAAGATAAAGAGCAACCAGATAGCATACTATCAAGTCGAGCAAGAAAGTCCTACCTATATATGTCCAAGCATCCAATACAATATACATCGCATGTACAGTAATGGTCTCTAGGGCATACATATAACTAACAATCTTCCACTTGCACTAGGGCCATCTATTGTGGTATCCCATACCCAACAATCAGCTGTAGTTGAAGTATCTCATACTCAACCATCCCATAAAAGTCCCTACTTGGAAATAGGC
Organism: Agapanthus africanus; assembly: GCA_030015575.1. Taxonomy (NCBI): domain Eukaryota; kingdom Viridiplantae; phylum Streptophyta; class Magnoliopsida; order Asparagales; family Amaryllidaceae; genus Agapanthus; species Agapanthus africanus. The sequence continues at coordinate 129,890,530 of JASDDO010000016.1, forward strand.
TTTTGTGAGTGGATTCGCGCTGTTGTCCTCTGTGTCTACTCTCATATCCTCGATCTCCCTAGAGATCAACTATCTCCATGATCAGGTGATACTGCCTAAGAATATGTCTGGATCTCTGATGGGACGAGGGTTCCTAGGCATAAGCCACAACTCCATTGTCACACAACGGTAGGAACAAAGTTCATCTCATGAACTAGTGTACATCAAGACTATTTCTTTGGTAGCATCCTTGGTAGTGATTTATCCTACCTTTATCGTCTAGTATATCATGGTATCTAGCTTGGAACTCTTCCAACATACCGTCCCTCAACTAAGGGTAAAGACAATGCCTGTGACTGACATTCAGTCGTCCTTATCACCCTGGAACCTTTCCAGTGATTCTCCCTAAGATCGATTGATACCATCTCACTACAACTAGCGAGAATCCTAGCATCCAATTAGATCTATCTCATAGATATAAAACCTAGGATTTAGGAGGTATCAATTTGATCCTTATATGGAGAATCCTTGGGATAAGTGGAGATTGACCGAGCGTAGCATAGGAAACTCCTTTCCTATCAAGAGTATGTTATCCATGTACAATACGAGGATCATCACCATACTCTCTACTACCTTTTTTTGTATATACAAGGTGAAAGGTTCCTAGGCACACACTAGAGGTCTCACAAGGCATCAACCATGCCAATTTGATGTTTTATATGTGCCGAGAAACCCTAACAAGATCGTTGGCTAGAATTTTAGGTGACAAATGAAACTAGTTAACATATTAACTAAGTGAACGGAAATACAACCTTTGTAGATCCGGTCCTCCACCTCCACGGCTCCGTAATAAAGTCCTCTCCGCTGTCCAAATGAAATCATGGGCTCAAGCGTCGGCTTGATCGGAGAAATGGGCGGGCAAGGTCGTCGGCTTCGTGCCGAAGATGATCTACGTCGAGGCATCACTAGATCAAGCTCCCACTTCACCAAGTCATGAAACTTGTGAAGAAAACACACTCTACCTCTTGGCAAGACGTAGAGGATGAAGAAATAGGAGATGGGTTCACTTTAGAATTGGATTTCTCACTCTTTTTCTCACTTTGCCATTAAAGCTATCAAGCTTTTTCTTGAAGTGAAGAAGATGAAGATGAAAAGAATAATATGATAAGTTAAAAGAAAAATAATACTTATCATATAATAAACCATGGTCGAGTGTAGAGAACTAACTAAGGTTATGTGAATGGTTAGGGTTAAAAGAACAAGACAAAATGGTCACTTGGTCAAAGCTTCATGAAGCTTCAAAAAGCTTCATGAAAGAAAAGAAAGAAAGAAACCATTTTGCTTTTTCTTTTTATGCTTTTATTAATATCCAAAATGAATAAACAAATGATTAAATGAAAAAGCAAAACCCTAATCATTAACTTAACCATGGTTTAATTCTATACACATAACCAAAGAAGCATGTATCATCAAACATGATACAATCATTTGTACAAAAAGTATATCACATATACAACTTGTACATCCAAGTGAGAAAATCCATTTAAAGTGAACCATTACTAGTTAATGTAATGTAATATATCAAATATATAATTATACATTAAATCATTAAATCAACACTTGATTTAACGATCCGGTCATATCGCATATAACCGACTAGTATCCAATGTATCGGCTTATCGAATCAATTCTTGATTCAATAACCAGGTTATATCACATACAACCATATCGATACATTCATCGCGAGAATAGAATACGGTATCACATACACACATTATTCTCGGTCCCGCACATATCTCATATGCGCACCTATTTCGTTTCGCTTGAGCCAGGAAACCTCTGTGTAGGACTCTAAAGACTCGTCAATACGCCGGCAGCAGGTGATGATCATATCAAACACCCACAAGCCGCAAGCGGTCTGCTAAACGTAACGGCCACCCGGGTATTGAGCGATCAGAAGATCAACGAGCAAGCCCGCTCACACTCCAGTGAATCCAACCAGTAACACTACCGTACAGTCCGGTCTCGTCGTCTGATATGTCGCATATCTTGTTTAGGGGTGGTAAACGTCAGACCCCAATAGCTCGATAATTCGTGTCGATATGAGGTCTATAACAATTCGAGAAACTACTGGTAACACTTACCAGTAAATCTCAGCAACCCTGGCCAGGGATTTTCTGTTATAGCCAATCGAACACAGCGCAACATCAACCCCTTATACCAGGAGAGACGAATCCCCTCCTATCGCTCATTGCCACCATGTGACTCGGGACTGTACCTAAAAACCACCGTTTTGCATGCCCTCTTGGACGTGGTAAGAGGGAAATCAAAGCACAGTGGGAACCACACAAGACTCTATGACGATCTCGGGTCAACAGACTACTCTGTACCAGTGTCACCAGAGAACTGCCATCTGACGTGAGGTATAATACCATCTGGGAGTTCTCGGCGAGTCCGTCCAGTGTACCCAGTCTCTACTGAGAACCCGTATATCATCTCTGACGTCAAACACCAATGGATATGGGATCATCCATCGCCCATCTGTATGGGTCGAGAAGGTATACGCTAGTCTACTCTGGTATATCGATGCCCCGTCTCGATACACCCACGACTAGGGACTTTGAAGGATGTACTTATGGACTACCATATCCCCACTAGTATGATCCGCATCATAGTCCAGGTAGTCAAGTACACATCCTAAGGGCTTTACCAACATGTAACAGAGAGACAATCAGTATACACGTTAAGGTAAAGATCAACCAGATAGCATACTATCATGTCGAGCAAGAAAGTCCTCCCTATATATGTCCCAGCATCCACTACAATATACATCCAATGTACAGTAATGGCCTCTAGGGCATACATATAACTAACAATCTCCCACTTACACTAGGGCCATCTGATAGCAGTGGTTGTAGTATCTCATACTCAACCATCCCATAAAAGTCTCTCTCTGGGAATAGGCCTTCGTGAGTGGATCCGCCGTGTTATCCTCTGAGTCTACTCTCCTTACCTCGATCACCCTGGAGATCAACCATCTCCATGATCAGGTGATACTGTCTTAGAATATGTCTGGATCACTGATGGGACGGACGTTCCTTTGCATAAGCCACAACTCCATTGTCACACAATGGGAGGAACGTAGTTTATCTCATGAACCAATATACACCCAAACAGCCTCTTTGGTAGCATCTTAAGTAGTGATGTATCCTGCCTTTATCGTCTAGTATGTCACGGTATCTAGCTTGGAACTCTTCCAACATACCGTCCCTCTACTGAGGGTAAAGACAATGCCTGCGACTGACATTCAGTCGTCTTTATCAGCCTGGAACACTTCCAGTGATTTTCCCCAGGATCAATCGATACCATCTCACTACATTTATTGAGAATTCTAACATCCATTTAGATCTATCTCATAGATCCAAAACCCAGGATTTAGTAGGTGACACATTTTGATCCTATATGGAGAATCATTGTGATAAGCGGAGATTGATCGAGTGTAGCATAAGAAACTCCTTTCTTATCAAGAGTATGTCATCCACGTACTCTACGAGGATCACCACCATACTCCCTACTACCTTTTTGTTTATACAAGGTTCATCTACCATTTTGATAATGTCAAACTCTTTGACTAATCCAACAAAACAGATGTTCCAACTCCGTGATGCCTGCTTTAATCCTATAAAGCATCTTGCACACGTTTCCGCTGCTCCCACTGTCTACGAAGCCCTCTGGCTGTGTTCTTATAGACGTTCTCTTCTAAATCATCATTTAGAAAAGCAGTCAAGACACCCAACCACCAGATATCGTAGTCATGGTATGTAGCCGTGGCAAGTAGGATCTGGATGGACTTAAGCATAGGTACTGGAAAAGGTTTCATCATTATCCACGCCTGGTCAATGACGAAAACCTTTAACAAGTCTAGCTTTGAAAGTCTCAACTTTTCCATTTACACCAAGTAATCTTCTCAAGATATACTTACTCCAGATGGGGATTTAACCCTTCAGATATAGCAACCAAAGCCCATACTTTGTTGGTGTATAAGGATTCCATCTCAGATCGATAAACATCCAGCCATTCTTACAGAGTCTTACTCCTGATGGCCAGCTCGAAACTAGTTGGGTCATCATCTCATGATGCAATCCTCGCTCCCACTGTCATAGAGAAACAGAAGTATCTCTCAGGTGGGTGAGGAACCCTACCAGATCGGCGGAGAGGCTGAGGTTCGTTGGCATCTACTGAATCGTTTGGTTCTACCAAATCATCTGCTGTAGTTTGTATAGCTGGAACTTTTCCAGTTCTACATTGCAGACCTTGCCTCGAGCTTGTCCGGATTTTGCTTTTAGACATAAGCCGGACAACCCCAAATCTTAACTAGCTTAAGACATGGGCTCTTCCCTTTCTATATCACATATGAAATGGTAGGCAACTGATTTGATTGGAACCCTATTCAATAGGTATGCAGCTTCTCAAGTGCATAACTCCCAAAAGGAAATAGGTAACTCAGTATTACTCATCATAGAGCACACCTTATCACATAGGGTGTGATTGCTCCGTCCCGATACACCAACGTGCTATGGTGTATACGGAGGAGTAATGCCGAGAGAGAATCTCATTCTCCTTTAGAATAGTCCAGGACTTCCGTGCTCAAGTATTCTCCTCCTTGATCTCATCAAAGGACATAATACTTTTACCAGTATTTTGGTTCTCTACTTCTCGCTTATATTCTGTGAATATCTCAAAAGGTTCGGACTCATATTTCAACAGGAACATATGACTGAATCTTGAGAGATTATCAGAGAATATAATGAAGTATAAAGAATCAGTCCTGGCATGTGTAGACAGGAGACCTTACATACATCATCATGTATCAGTCCCAAGAGTTCATTAACTCTTTCTCTGTTTCCAGTAAACGGAGCTATGGTCATCTTATCTCTGTGACATGACTGGCAAGTTTCACAAGATGTAAATTCAAACTGATTTAAATATGCATCTAAATGTAACTTAGCTAGTCGGATCGCATTGATATGACCTAGTCTACAATACCTCAAGAAGGATGCGTTCATTTCTGAACTCTTCCTCTTGCGTGTGTTCCATATACTAAGAACCGTAGTTTGATTTAGAATATTAATATTTTTAGATAACGTGCCTGAACCGATCAACTTTTGATATAGGAAATGTTCAAAACATTATCCAACAATACAAAATTTTATCATTCTTTACTAATAAAGAGACTGATATGATTTTGTATATCAGGTTCGGTATCTAATAACATTCGTTCAGAATCAATGTATTGGTAATACAGGGTGACAGTGACCGACAGACTTGGCTGCAACTCTTGCCCCGTTTTCTGCCTCATGAAACTTATCACCCGTTCTCAGTTCTTTACCTGTCTGTAGCCCATGTAACAGATTACATATGCGGGATCCTGATCCGGTATCAAATACCCAGGATGCAGAGGATACTGAGAAACAGTTCTTTATAATGAACACACCTGAAGATGATGCATCAACATGCACTCTTTTCGTTTGGGCGGCACGGGAAATCTGGTATTCCCCAATTTCCTGCTCTGTCTTATAACAATTATAAGTTGGAGCGGGACCAACGTTCCCCAGCTCAGTATAACAAGCGGGTTCGGTCAATAATCCGTATTATTATCTTGATTAAGGCGTGATATGGTCGCAACCTGGAGAGAGAGAGAAGAAAACACTCAGCGTGCGCTCTTGCAAGAATAGATTGGTTATTATTTTATCTAATCAGGATGGCTCCCACTGCTTTTTATCAAATCCTCCTTCAAACCCTAAAAGGAAAGACTAGCCGGGATTAATTACACACTACAAGTTCACCAATCTTTCAGCCAGGCCAGTGTCGGTACTTTGAGGGAGGTCCCCCGTGCTTTCGCACGAACCTAATTAATGTAAACCTCGTTTTCCCAGAGGCGTAACCCCGTTGACACCTTTTTAGACACCTACTTGATCGGCTAATTGCAATGTGTAAAACTCTCCCAAGAGTAACTCTTGCTCGCAGCGGGTATCGGGATCCAACTATCTCATAGAAGGTATGCAATCTCATTGCAAATTTCAACACTTGAAATTCCCGATAATTTTGCCCCTAACGTGCTATGACCTTGACGAAAGCCAACAAATCATAGCCCGCTAGTCAAGTTCAACCCGTACATTTCTTGATTGAATTAAACCCACCCGCACGACCCTTGACGAATGCCAAACAACGCCGTACGAATACCCTAATCCAATCTGCATCTTATGCATAAGCAGATAAATACTAGTTAGCTACCGTACACTACGCCTTGACGAATGCCAAACTACCGCAGCACGAATACTAACTAGTAATTATCTGAAATGACGGAGGGCTACGACAGGTTTTTCTCAAAACCTATTGCGTAATGAACTTGATATCGTTGTAGAATCAAATGATTTTTGAAATGGAGTGCTTTTGAGGCTTTTCTAGTTTTGCTAAAGGAGTCACTCCCGGTGAAGGGATCGTCGGTCCTTTCCTCGTCGAATGAGGTGCAGGATATATCTTATATATCACTGTGCAAAGCAAAAAACACTTAAAAGCAATCAAAAGACAAACCGAGGGGTGTAGCATCTGCCAGTTATTGCTAAAGGAGTCACTCCCGGTGAAGGGATCTCGGTCCTTTCCTCATCGAATAAGGTGCAGGATATATCATATATACCGCTGTGCAAAGCAAGAACTGTAGCTACCTGTTTTATTTTGAAATTCGATTCTACAACATCTTTAGGTTTCTTTTATTTCATTAATCACATTAATGAAGTGTTAGTGTATATGCCCTAGAGGCCATTACTGTATCATACTAGTTTGTATATTACTTAATGGATGCTTGGGATATTCACCTTGTATATACAATCTTGCTCAAAATAGTAGTATGCTACTTGGTTTGTCTCTACTTCAATGTGTACTTGTGTTTATTTTACTATATCACTTATACGCATTAGTGGAGCCCTTAGGATCTTTGCTTGATTACCAGCGTTGTGATGGCAGTCACACTAGTGGGGGCTGGGTAATCTATAAGCACATCCTTATACAGGTCCCTAGTCGCAGGACTATCGAGATAGGGCATCGATACTCCGGAGTAGACTAGCGTATGCGCTTCTCATCCCAGTGTGGGAGATGGTCTGTCCCACAGCCATCAGTACGTCGTACTGGAGATAGTATACGGGTGCTCGTTGGGTTACAAGTACACTGGACAGGACTCGTCGGGAACTGACAGGTTGGTATTATACCTATCGTCAGTCATCAGTTCCCAGGTGACATGAGTACAGCTTAGTCCGCTGACTTGACACTGGCACTTCGCCTCGAGTGTGTTCCCACTGCACTTTGATCACTACCCTACCACGGCTCAAAGGAGTCGTGCAAACAGGTGGTGGTTGGGTGCAGTCCCGAAGCAGTTGGAGGCAGTGACGGTTAGACAGGATTCGTCTCTCCCGGTATTGGGGGTTGACATCGCGCTGTGTCTAGGAGAGCCATTACACGAGTAGTCCCTGGCCAGGGCAAACGAGATATACTGGTAGGTTTCCAGTGTTATCTCAGGGTGTTTTGGGCTTCGCTCCGGCACGACTTGTACCGCTATTGGGGGACTGACGTTTACCGCCCCCTAGGCCCGCCATGCGATGTATCAGACGAACAGACCGGACTGTACGGAGAATGTCACATTCAGACTCAGTAGGAGTACAGATGGGGTTTCACCTCGTCAGCCTTCTTGTCGGCATCTACCTGGGGACCGTTACGCACAGCTAGTGCCGCTTGCGGTCTGTGGTTAAACCCACTGCCAGCGTAGTGTCGAGTCTTTAGAGTCCCACACAGAGGGTATTCGCCTCTGGGCAAAACAGAGTAGAGGTCGCATGGTTTTGCGACAGGGTTCGTTCTCATCCGCGCACTTGTGCACGTTTGGAGTCCGGACGGATTATACTGGCAGGCTCTGGTTTGAGCCAGATACTGGTATATGTTTTTGGGGTTGCTTTTATATCTTGGTATTCTTGTTCCTCGGAACGAGAATGCAGGTGTGTATGCACAGTTGCTTGAGGCGGAGAATGAGGTTTTTCATTAGGGTTTCGGAACGGGTGCGTATGCACAATTGACAGTCTTCATTTTCAAACCCTAATGGATTTATATATTATCTATTAATAATAATAATTAAATGAGAATTATGTTATGGTTGTTTTTGTTGACTTGTTGACCTTGGTTGACTTGTTGACCATTGACCACTTTCATGCCTTGAAAGTCTTCCTTGATTCATGCTTACTTTTTATTAAATGAAGCATGGTTGTGGTCATTCAAAAATTACCATCAACTATTCTTATTTCAATTATTATCATTTAGATAATTCATTTCTTTTGCAATATGGTTGCAAGAAAGAAATAATTGAGCTCATTCTATCATAACCTCTCTCTCTCCTCATTTTCATCTTCTTCTTCCTCTTGAAAAGAGAAACCTTCTCATGTGTTGAGAATCATTCTCTTTAGAAAGAAAAGCAAACCCTAATCTATCTCTACTCAATCTAGGATGAAGGTTTAGCAAACCGGAAACCCTAGTTCACTCAAAGATCGAGGAAGAGCCCAAAGTCGAACCTTCGAGGTGGATCCATCTTCGACGGGAGAAGGCGACGTAAAGAGAACCATCAACCTCTACAAGGTTTGAAGAAGAAGGAGTTCAAGTTTAGGTATAACCATCTTCCATAGTAGCTAACTCCTTTTAGTGTATTTGCTAGTTTAGTTTAGACAACGATCCCGACCATGCATAGTCCATGTTGCCTCTTGCCCTAAAAATTTGATTTTTATACCGTTTCCGCCTCCCCGTAAGAACCGGGGGTGGCAACGTGGACTTACAGTGGTATCAGAGCCTAACTAAACTTAAACTAGCTTGGTAGTGAAGTGTAACGAAGTTCGGAACCGTAAAAAACCCAAAAACCGTATTTTTCCAAAACCTGAGTTTCTGTTGAAATTTTTTGGGCTCGAAATGAAATACTTTATATTTGTAAATTCATCTCAGGGTTTTTTAAAGACACACATGAAAAACGACACAGAGATTCATCGAAGCCGCCGCCCTTCCGCCGCGTGAGCCTTCTTGGCCGCCGCGGAACCGCCGCGACTTGATGTCCTCTCTGCATCGTTTTTCGTGCAGTGTCTTTCTGTGTTGATTTTGGGATTTTTAGGATATAAATTATATGCCCAGATTTTCCAGAACTAAAATTTACTTTTGGGGGCCTATAATTCCGTATTTTTCCGAACTTCACTGCACTTTGACTATGATGGTTGTATCTGTGATGTTTGCATGTATTGAACGTCGACTAATCGCTATAAGACGTTTAGTCGGGGTTATACATGATCTGTAATGTGCTGGAATGTGTATATAAATATGTTGGATTGTCGCGGGTGAATAGCCGGGGGGTTGTGAGACGAGAGTTTTCTTTTCTTGCAATTCATTGTAAATGTAAATTGATGTAATAATTATTATTTGTTTGGCCGCACAACCGGGTCGGGGTTGTAGCCGTCATTGTATAATTCTTTTACTGTTTTTGCTCCTAGGATAGACCCATGGAGGGGTGCACAAACTACCGGGTATGCCGAAGTGTCGAGTGGCCTACTCATGGAGATGAGGGAGGTTGCTACGCTTCGGGTACTTGGCGGGTAGTTTGCCGCACCCGTAGGGGTCTTGGGTGGGGTATTGGCTATTCACCGCGACCGTGTTATCTGTTTTTTGTTACAGGCTCGTACAAATTACAGATTACTAGTATATCCAATGTATTTATCTGTGATCTGAAATGTTTATCATTGCTTTCTATTTAGGCGTTGCTTATGTTTTACAGACGCGCTAGCCCAGCCCCCGCTCTGTCGTTAGTTAAGTAACCTAACGGGTAATGACGGGGCCCAGTGGCGAATGCGAATGGCATAAGCGTACGTCATATTTTGGTTGTTTTCTGCAATGGTAGGATTAAATGATGGGACGCATTAAAAGTACTAATGCAAGAATATCACGCATTAAAAGAACTAATGCAAGATAATAAACCAAGTTAAAGTCGTTGGAACACTTTCGAAAAACCACTCGGTTCTTTTCAAAACCAACTTTTAAGTGCGGAGTTTGAGCCACTCCTTTTAAAAGCTATCTCGTTCCATCGACCAAATCAAGTTCACTACGTTCACGGTTTCGCCAAAACCATCCGTAGCCCTCCGTCGTTTCACATGAATAGTCAATAGTATTCAAGCTGTGTTTGTTGGCCAAAGTCAAGGCATAGTGATTGGTAGCTATTGGGTATTCATGTGCAGCATAGATAGATGCGTTGGTTTGGAACAGTCGTACTGCCTTGTTGGCCAAAGTCAAGGGTGGGTACGGGTGGATTCAAATTAACCTGGAGAACGACGGGTAGAACTTGACATGTGACTTATGATTTGTTGGCCAAAGTCAAGGTCATAAGAGCATGGGGCAAAAATCCACATCGGGAGTTTCATAAGTACTGAAACTTGCTAGATTTGCATACCATTTGGAGTGTGGTGATTCTGGTAGGATTCCTTCAGTTTCGTCACGCGATGATATTTGGATCCCGATCCTACTGTGAGTATATGCTACTCCTCGGGAAATTTCTCACTTAACGATCAATGCTATAAACCTAGTAGGTGCCTAGAAAGGTGTTAGCGGGGCTACGCCCCCAGGGAAAAGAGGCTCTTTAATTAAGGAACTTCGCGAAAGCGTTGGAAAACCTCCCTCGAAGTACCGACACCAGCCTGGCCGAACGGTTAAGCAAGTATTGTACGGTGGGATTGATCCTGACTAATTCTTCCTTTATGGTTTGAGGAGGGATTCGAGAAACAGTGGGAGCCATCCTGTTTAGACAAATTAAAAACCACTCTAAACTTGCAAGAGCATCATGCTGAGTGTTTCTTCTTCTCTCTCCTAATTGCAGCGACCAATCAACATGACTGGACTTAAGTTACTCCTAGATAAAAACAAGTTGACAGGGCCAAACTACAAAGATTGGCTCAGGAATGTCAAGATAGCAATAACTTATGACAAGCTGGGGTATCTTCTTACCACCAAAGCTCCCCCTGTCCCTGGTCCAACTTCCAGCGTCGCGGATAAGGAAATCCGCAAGACTTGGGAGATTGATAGCGCGAAGGCCAAGTGCCTCCTGCTTGCCTCGATGGACAACGAACATCAGAGGAGGCATGAGAATATGGACATGGAGTCCATATTGCTTCATACAAAAGAACTGTATGGAGAGCAATCACGTATCGCAAGATACGAAGCGTCGAAAAAGTTGTTTTCGACAAGAATGGCCGCCGGATCATCAGTAGCCGAGCACGTGCTAAAGATGATCGGCTACATTGAGGAGCTCGCTGACCTAGGGATCACATTGGAGAGTGAGCTATATACGGATATAGTTCTCCAGTCCCTTCCTTCCACTTACGCCCAGTTTATAATGAATTTCAACCTACAAGAAAAGGAGGTTGAACTTTCAGAGCTCCTCAACCTGCTGAGGAGCGCAGAAGGCACCCTACAGAAAGGTAGGGAAACATCCACTTTGTTTGTAGGAGGATCATCTTCTTCTAGGTCCAAGGCGAAAGCCAAGGGAAAGAAGAAGAAAGCCCCCGCCAAACCAAGGGGCGGTGTTAGTAAAGTGGATACGAAGGGAAAAGGTAAAGCAACAAAGATAGCGGGGAAGCTTGTGGATAAGGAAGAATGCTTCTTTTGTCATAAGAAAGGACACTGGAAGAATGATTGCAGGGCCTGGAAGGCCAGAACACAGGAATTGAAGCAGGTTGCAGCTTCAGCTTCAGGTGTGTATGTTATTGAAAACTGTCTTTCTATAAACTCTACTTCCTGGGTATTGGATACCGGATCAGGATCTCATATCTGTAATTCTTTGCAGGCGTTGAGAAACCGTAGTGTTTTGAAAGCTGGTGACATGACCCTCAGAGTTGCAAACGGAGCTAGCATGGATGCTAAAGCCGTGGGGGACTATCACCTGGGAATGTCAGATGGACATGTTTTGGTTTTGCGTAATTGCTTTTTTGTACCCAACGCAACTTGTAATATCATTTCTGTATCTTTAGTTTCTAAAGAAGGTTATGAATTTGCGTTTGTAAGTAATGTTGTAAACATTCGCCTTAATCAAGTTTTGATTGGGTCAGGTACTTTGAGTAATGGTATATACGTATTAAACCAACCACAGATTTTTAATGTCCAGAATACACACAAAAGAAAGTCTCCAGAAATAAACTAGACTTTCTTATGGCATTGTAGATTGGGTCACATCAATGAGAGAAGGTTGACGAAGTTACATACAGAAGGGTATTTGAATGCGTTCGAATATCAGTCGTATGCCACTTGTCAATCCTGTCTCAAGGGAAAGATGACAAAGACTCCGTTTACTGGACATGGAGAAAGAGCGAGCGAGCTCTTGGGACTCGTACACAGTGACGTGTGCGGTCCAATGTCTACACATGCCCGAAGCGGACATTCTTACTTCATTACTTTTACGGATGACTTCTCAAGGTACGGTTATGTCTTCTTAATGAAACATAAGTCCGAAGCCTTTGGAAAATTCCAGGAGTATAAGAATGAAGTAGAGAAACAGACCGGCAAAAGTATTAAGATTCTAAGATCGGATCGAGGTGGAGAATACTTAAGTGCCGAGTTCCTGGACTATTTAAAAGAGAACGGAATTCTCTCTCAGCTTACTCCTCCATACACCCCGCAACATAACGGTGTATCGGAGAGACGGAACCGCACCCTATTGGATATGGTGCGGTCCATGATGAGTAACGCTGAGTTGCCGCGATCATTCTGGGGATATGCGCTAGAATCAGCCGCATACCTTTTGAACCGAGTTCCGACTAAGACTGTGCCTTCCACACCATATGAAATGTGGTGTGGGAAGAAACCCTATCTTAAGCACATTAAGACATGGGGATGTCCGGCTTTTGTCAAAAAGCAGCATGCGGACAAGCTCGAGGCACGCTCAGTACAGTGCAAGTTTGTGGGGTATCCAAAGAACTCAAAAGGATATTTCTTCTACTGTGAAGAGGAACAAAAAGTTCTTGTTTCTCGTCATGCCTACTTCTTGGAAACTGAGTTTTTGGAAAACCAGATAAGTGGGAGCACAGTAGAACTGGAAGAAGTTCCAGAACCACAGACTGTTACTGAAAGTTTGGTGGAACCAGAGGGTTCAACAGAACAGGACATTCCTACGCCGCTCCGCAGAAGTAGTAGGCAGTCTCATCCGCCCGAGAGATACTACGGTTTTCTCATAGACGAGGATAGAGAGGATTGCATCATAGATTATGATGAGCCTACTAGCTTCCAGCAGGCCGTTCAGAGCGTTGACTCAGTGAAATGGCTGGATGCAATGCGGACCGAAATGGAGTCCATGTACACCAACAAGGTATGGACGTTAGACATTGCTCCAGACGGGGTAAAACCCGTAGGATGCAAGTGGATCTTCAAAAGGAAGATTGGTGTAGATGGACAGGTTGAGACCTATAAAGCTAGGCTGGTAGCAAAGGGTTTTCGTCAAAGACCTGGCTTGGACTATGACGAAACCTTTTCTCCAGTAGCCATGCTGAAATCCATTCGGATCCTTCTTGCCATCGCTGCCTTCCACGATTATGAGATCTGGCAAATGGACGTAAAGACAGCTTTTCTAAATGGAAATTTAGAGGAGTGTGTCTATATGGACCAGCCAGAGGGCTTCATTCAGAGTGGGAGCAGCGGAAAGGTGTGCAAGTTGCTTAAGTCCATCTATGGACTAAAGCAGGCATCGCGGAGTTGGAACATCTGCTTTGATGAGACGGTCAAAGAATTTGGCTTTATCAAAAATCCAGATGAACCATGCATCTATAGTAGATTTGTAGCGAGAACTGTAGTATTCCTCGTTTTATACGTGGATGACATTCTCTTAATAGGAAATGACATTCCTATGCTACAATCTGTCAAGGGGTTCTTGTCACACAGGTTCTCCATGAAAGACCTGGGTGATGCCTCATACATCCTGGGGATCCGGATCCATCGTGATAGATCCAAGAGGATATTGGGACTTTCTCAGTCCAGGTACATCGACACCATAGTGAAGAGATTCAGTATGGAAGATTCCAAGCGCGGTAACCTACCGGCTTGTCACGGGATCACCCTCTCTAAAGAGATGTCTCCCAAGACTGATTTGGAGAGGGATCGCATGTCTATTATACCCTACGCTTCTGCGGTAGGCTCTATAATGTATGCGATGTTATGTACCAGACCGGATGTAGCTTATGCACTGAGTGTGGTAAGCCGGTATCAGTCAAACCCTGGGGAGAAACACTGGATAGCGGTAAAGAACATTCTCAAGTACCTGAGAAGGACTAAGGAGATGTTCTTGGTGTATGGCGGAAAAGACCTCCAGATCGAGGCCTTTGCTGACTCCAGCTTCCAGAGTGACAAGGATGATTCCAAGTCCATGTCGGGCTTTGTCTTTACCCTCAATGGAGGGGCGGTGTGTTGGAAGAGTTCCAAACAGGAAACCGTTGCAGACTCGACGATGGAAGCGGAATACATCGCTGCATCTGATGCCGCAAAAGAAGCTGTCTGGATGAGGAAGTTCTTGAAAGAACTTCAGGTGGTTCCGTCCATTGTTGATCCAATACCTCTGTATTGCGATAACAATGGGGCTATAGCTTTAGCGAAGGAACCCAGGTCCCATCAGAGATCCAGGCACATCTTGAGGCGGTATCACCTGATCAGGGAGATCGTGGATCGCAAGGAGATCGAGGTTCGGAGAGTTGCTTCAGAAGACAACACTGCAGATCCATTCACCAAGGCCCTGCCCCAGACTCAGTTCGAGCGGCTGATCGAGATGATAGGTCTTCGATACGCCAGTACATGGCCTTAGTGCAAGTGGGAGATTGTTAGTGTATATGCCCTAGAGGCCATTACTGTATCATACTAGTTTGTATATTACTTAATGGATGCTTGGGATATTCACCTTGTATATACAATCTTGCTCAAAATAGTAGTATGCTACTTGGTTTGTCTCTACTTCAATGTGTACTTGTGTTTATTTTACTATATCACTTATACGCATTAGTGGAGCCCTTAGGATCTTTGCTTGATTACCAGCGTTGTGATGGCAGTCACACTAGTGGGGGCTGGGTAATCTATAAGCACATCCTTATACAGGTCCCTAGTCGCAGGACTATCGAGATAGGGCATCGATACTCCGGAGTAGACTAGCGTATGCGCTTCTCATCCCAGTGTGGGAGATGGTCTGTCCCACAGCCATCAGTACGTCGTACTGGAGATAGTATACGGGTGCTCGTTGGGTTACAAGTACACTGGACAGGACTCGTCGGGAACTGACAGGTTGGTATTATACCTATCGTCAGTCATCAGTTCCCAGGTGACATGAGTACAGCTTAGTCCGCTGACTTGACACTGGCACTTCGCCTCGAGTGTGTTCCCACTGCACTTTGATCACTACCCTACCACGGCTCAAAGGAGTCGTGCAAACAGGTGGTGGTTGGGTGCAGTCCCGAAGCACTTGGAGGCAGTGACGGTTAGACAGGATTCGTCTCTCCCGGTATTGGGGGTTGACATCGCGCTGTGTCTAGGAGAGCCATTACACGAGTAGTCCCTGGCCAGGGCAAACGAGATATACTGGTAGGTTTCCAGTGTTATCTCAGGGTGTTTTGGGCTTCGCTCCGGCACGACTTGTACCGCTATTGGGGGACTGACGTTTACCGTCCCCTAGGCCCGCCATGCGATGTATCAGACGAACAGACCGGACTGTACGGAGAATGTCACATTCAGACTCAGTAGGAGTACAGATGGGGTTTCACCTCGTCAGCCTTCTTGTCGGAATCTACCTGGGGACCGTTACGCACAGCTAGTGCCGCTTGCGGTCTGTGGTTAAACCCACTGCCAGCGTAGTGTCGAGTCTTTAGAGTCCCACACAGAGGGTATTCGCCTCTGGGCAAAACAGAGTAGAGGTCGCATGGTTTTGCGACAGGGTTCGTTCTCATCCGCGCACTTGTGCACGTTTGGAGTCCGGACGGATTATACTGGCAGGCTCTAGTTTGAGCCAGATACTGGTATATGTTTTTGGGGTTGCTTTTATATCTTGGTATTCTTGTTCCTCGGAACGAGAATGCAGGTGTGTATGCACAGTTGCTTGAGGCGGAGAATGAGGTTTTTCATTAGGGTTTCGGAACGGGTGCGTATGCACAATTGACAGTCTTCATTTTCAAACCCTAATGGATTTATATATTATCTATTAATAATAATAATTAAATGAGAATTATGTTATGGTTGTTTTTGTTGACTTGTTGACCTTGGTTGACTTGTTGACCATTGACCACTTTCATGCCTTGAAAGTCTTCCTTGATTCATGCTTACTTTTTATTAAATGAAGCATGGTTGTGGTCATTCAAAAATTACCATCAACTATTCTTATTTCAATTATTATCATTTAGATAATTCATTTCTTTTGCAATATGGTTGCAAGAAAGAAATAATTGAGCTCATTCTATCATAACCTCTCTCTCTCCTCATTTTCATCTTCTTCTTCCTCTTGAAAAGAGAAACCTTCTCATGTGTTGAGAATCATTCTCTTTAGAAAGAAAAGCAAGCCCTAATCTATCTCTACTCAATCTAGGATGAAGGTTTAGCAAACCGGAAACCCTAGTTCACTCAAAGATCGAGGAAGAGCCCAAAGTCGAACCTTCGAGGTGGATCCATCTTCGACGGGAGAAGGCGACGTAAAGAGAACCATCAACCTCTACAAGGTTTGAAGAAGAAGGAGTTCAAGTTTAGGTATAACCATCTTCCATAGTAGCTAACTCCTTTTAGTGTATTTGCTAGTTTAGTTTAGACAACGATCCCGACCATGCATAGTCCATGTTGCCTCTTGCCCTAAAAATTTGATTTTTATACCGTTTCCGCCTCCCCGTAAGAACCGGGGGTGGCAACGTGGACTTACATGAAGTCCCATCATTTAAATACCTAAACATCACAGATAAATACGACGTACACTTATGCCATCCGCATTCGCCTCGATGTCCCCTCATGCACCGTTAGGTTAGGTAATTAACGGCAGAGCAGGGCAGGGCTAGCACGGGTGTAAAACATAAGTAACGTCTATATAATATATCATATATACTATATACTGTATCCATCACAGAACATCACATGATCACATCACAGATATCACAGCAGAAGAAACATATGAAATATTGGATATACTAGGACGTCCGTGTTTTCAATACGAGCCAGTATAAAACACGGATTCCACGGTCGTGATGAATAGCCAAACCCACACCCCTAGACCCCTACGAGAGCGGCAAGCAACCCTACCAATTCTAGAGTTAGGAGACCCGAACTCGACTCCTCGAGTTGGTCTCCCACTGGACTCCAGAACCAGGTTACTTGTGCTCCCCTCCTTGGGTCTATCCTAGTGCGGAAAAGTAAATAATATACAAACGGTGACATCTTCCGCTACCTGGAAGTGCCCCAATAAAAGAATATTACAGACAAGTTTTTACATGAATGAAAATGAAAAACACTCATCTCACATAAAAACCCCCGGCTATTCAAACACGACGATCCAATATAACATATCCAGCAACACATAACATCACATGTCATCAACGTAAGTAAATATGCGCATCTCAATTGTCGTTGACATATAGCAACGAAACCGGCGATATCAAATATTACACTTACGGTCACAGAAAAGAAAGTGTAAAACTACAACAGTTGGAATCTGTAACCACCTCAGACATCGCATGCCTGACCAAATGAATTACTTAGACATCGCATGCCTAACAATTATAAACCCCGCATTTTAGTCTAAAAATCGAAAACTCTTTTCAATATCAAGTCGGGCAATTCAAAAAGATTCCCGACATCCTGATCGAATGCTCGTCGCAAACTTTAGTAGGCGGCCGCACCCCCGACGCCGTCGACGAAGTGCACCAAGGCGGAACACCGCTGCTGCGAGCACCCGAACGGATGCTTTCGGCGACGGGGTTCTCCTACAGTCACTTGGTCGGGGCTATGGAGTGAGGCTGTCTATTAAGTTTATCGATGAGTATCCGCGTACTCTACGTGATTGCGACGGACTTTTGATCACATCAAAATTTCGTGGCAACCGATCAAGTGAGACTAAACTGCTATGTTTATAACATTCATTCAGTTATCTCATAACTATTTGTGAATTCCAATTATTGTATCTCATTCCGGATAAATAGAAAATGTCAAACTTTCCAATCGAACAATCGAACACCCAAGTTTTCCCGATACAGATCAACACATGAAACAAGTCTAAAAACATTCAGTTCGTGCCTCAGTACCAACGGTCCAGCCGTAGAAGGGTCAAGCCAACGTCTCACATGTGGCACGCCGTACTGCCCCAAACCCGAAGGTTCAAAGGGCAGTTCAAGACGGTCACATAATCGAGTTAAGGTTTGTTGTCTTCTAGAGGGTCCATCGAGTTACTTGCACTACTTAGAACGACGTTAAACTACGGAAAAATCCAACACTTGGAAATTTCCCGACAGGGGAAAAATTAGTTATTTATATCCGGTCGAACTTTTTAACATATTCTAAAATTTATCCGGAAAGCCACATAGACAAAATCTGATACTCTGATCGAAACACCGAATCCCCAAAACAACCCCAGAAAATTCAACTCTTGAATAAATATTAAAAAATACCAGAAAATCCAACACCGGAAATGAGGAATTACTGTGCAAATATTATGTGGCAATCTGACAATACGGCCGTGGAACCGCCACATAAGCCTGCTTATGCCGCGGTTCCGCCACACTTTAGAGGCATCTTTGGGTAATTTTTGCACCGTAATTCTTAGAATTCTCTGCTGAATTTTTTAAGAATTTTTAATCTGGAAAAAACCCAGTTTTTAGAAAAAGTCCAGAGAGCGAGGAAAAATCGGGGTTTCGGGTCGATCGAACTTCAAACTCCGTCTAGACATCGCCTAAGGCTCTAGCTAGGCTCTGATACCAATGAAAGGTTCCTAGGCACACACTAGAGGTCTCACAAGGCATCAACCATGCCAATTTGATGTTTTATATGTGCCGAGAAACCCTAACAAGATCGTTGGCTAGAATTTTAGGCGACAAATGAAACTAGTTAACATATTAACTAAGTCAACGGAAATACAACCTTTGTAGATCCGGTCCTCCACCTCCACGGCTCCGTAATGAAGTCCTCTCCGCAGTCCAAATGAAATCACGGGCTCAAGCGTCGGCTTCATCGGAGAAATGGGCGGGCAAGGTCGTCGGCTTCGTGCCGAAGATGATCTACGTCGAGGCATCACTAGATCAAGCTCCCACTTCACCAAGTCATGAAACTTGTGAAGAAAACACACTCTACTACTTGGCAAGACGTAGAGGATGAAGAAATAGGAGATGGGTTCACTTTAGAATTGAATTTCTCACTCTTTTTCTCACTTTGCCATTAAAGCTATCAAGCTATTTCTTGAAGTGAAGAAGAAGAAGATGAAAAGAATAATATGATAAGTTAAAAGAAAATAATACTTATCATATAATAAACCTTGGTCAAGTGTAAAGAACTAACTAAGGTTATGTGAATGGTTAGGGTTAAAAGAACAAGACAAAATGGTCACTTGGTCAAAGCTTCATGAAGCTTCAAAAAGCTTCATGAAAGAAAAGAAAGAAAGAAAGAAACCATTTTGCTTTTTCTTTTTATGCTTTTATTAATATCCAAAATGAATAAACAAATGATTAAATGAAAAAGCAAAACCCTAATCATTAACTTAACCATGGTTTAATTCTATACACTTAACCAAAGAAGCATGTATCATCAAACATGATACAATCATTTGTACAAAAAGTATATCACATATACAACTTGTACATCCATGTGAGAAAATCCATATAAAGTGAACCATTACTAGTTGATGCAAAGTAATATATCAAATATATAATTATACATTAAATCATTAAATCAACACTTGATTTAACGATCCGGTCATATCGTATATAACCGACTAGTATCTAATGTATCGGCTTATCGAATCAATCCTTGATTCGATAACCAGGTTATATCGCATACAACCATATCGATACATTCATCGCGAGAATAGAATACGGTATCACATATACACATTATTCTCGGTCCCGTACATATCTCATATGCGCACCTATTTCGTTTTGCTTGAGCCAGGAAACCTCTGTGTAGGACTCTAAAGACTCGTCAATACGCCGGCAGCAGGTGATGATCATATCAAACACCCACAAGCCGCAAGCGGTCTGCTAAACGTAACGGCCACCCGGGTATTGAGCGATCAGAAGATCGACGAGCAAGCCCGCTCACACTCCAGTGAATCCAACCAGTAACACTACCGTACAGTCCGGTCTCGTCGTCTGATATGTCGCATATCTTGCCTAGGGGTGGTAAACGTCAGACCCCAATAGCTCGATAAGTCATGTCGATATGAGGACTATAACAATTCGAGAAACTACTGGTAACACTTACCAGTAAATCTCAGCAACCCTGGCCAGGGATTTTCTGTTATAGCCAATCGAACACAGCGCAACATCAACCCCCTATATCGGGAGAGACGAATCCCCTCCTATCGCTCATTGCCTCCATGTGACTCGGGACTGTACCTAAAAGCCACCGTTTTGCACGCCCTCTTGGACGTGGTAAGATGGAAATCAAAGCACAGTGGGAACCACACAAGACTCTATGATGATCTCGGGTCAACAGACTACTCTGTACCAGTGTCACCAGAGAACTGCCATCTGACATGAGGTATAATACCATCTGGGAGTTCTCGGCGAGTCCGTCCAGTGTACCCAGTCTCTACTGAGCACCCGTATATCATCTCTGATGTCAAACACCAATGGATATGGGATCATCCATCGTCCATCTGTATGGGTCGAGAAGGTATACGCTAGTCTACTCTGGTATATCGATGCCCCGTCTCGATACACCCACGACTAGGGACTTTGAAGGATGTACTTATGGACTACCATGTCCCCACTAGTATGATCCGCATCATAGTCCAGGTAGTCAAGTACACATCCTAAGGGCTTTACCAACATGTAACAGAGAGACAATCAGTATACACGTTAAGGTAAAGATCAACCAGATAGCATACTATCATGTCGAGCAAGAAAGTCCTCCCTATATATATCCCAGCATCCACTACAATATACATCCAATGTACAGTATTGGCCTCTAGGGCATACATATAACTAACACAAGGTTCATCTACCATTTTGATGAAGTCAAACTCTTTGACTACCACATCAAAACAGATGTTCCAACTTCGCGATGCCTGATTTATCTCATAAAACAAACTTGCACACGTTTCCGCTGCTCCCACTGTCTACGAAGCCCTCTGGCTGTGTACTTATAGACGTTCTCTTCTAAATTACTATTTAGTAAAGAAGTCATGACACCTTAACGCCAGATATCGTAGTTATGGTATGTAGCAATGGCAAGTAGGATCTGGATGGACTTAAGCATAGCTTTGAAAGTCTTAACTTTTCCATGTACACCAAGTAATCTTCTCAAGATATACTTGCTTCTGATGGTAATTTAACCCTTCAGATAAAGCAACCAAAGTCCATACTTTGTTGTCGTATATGGATTCTATCTCAGATCTCTAAGCATCCAGCCATTCTTACAGAGTCCCCACTCTTGATGGCCTGCTCGAAACAAGTTGGGTCATCATCTCATGATGCATTCCTCATTCCCACTGTCATAGAGAAAACTAAAGTATCTCTTAGGTGGGTTAGGAACACTACTAGATCGGCGGAGAGGCTGAGGTTCGTTGGAAACTATTGAATCCTTTGGTTCTACCAAATCATCAGCTGTAGTTTGTATAGCTGGAACTCTTTCCAGTTCTACCTCATGACCACTAATTTCTTCACAAGAAATTCCCTTTCACAAAGGTGGCATGCTGAGAAACAAAACATCTTTTATTCCTCGGTTCAGTAGAAGATATTCCCTTGCGAATACTCGGGATATCCAACAAACTTCCACAGAACTAACCTTGCCTCGAGCTTGTCCGGATTTTGCTTTTAGGCATAGGCAGGACAACCCCAAATCTTAACATACTTAAGATATGGGCTGTTCCCATTCCATATCACATATGAAGTGGTAGGCAACTGATTTGATTGGAACCATATTCAATAGGTATGCAGCTTCTCAAGTGCATAACTCCCAAAAGGAAATAGGAAACTCTGTAGTACTCAGCATAGAGCGCACCATATCAAATAGGGTGTGATTGCTCCGCCCCGATACACCGACATGCTGTGGTGTATACGGAGGAGTAATGCTGAGAGAGAAACTCATTCTCCTTTAGAATAATCCAGGAATTTCGTGCTCAAGTATTCTCCTCCCTGATCACATCAAACGACATAATACTTATACATGTTTTGGTTCTCTATTTCTAACTCATATTCATTGAATTTCTCAAAAGGTTCAGACTTGTGTTTCAACAGGAACATATATCCGAACCTTGAGAGATAATCAGTGAATGTAATGAAGTATAAAGAATCGGTCCTGGCATGTGTAGACAGGGGACCTTACATACATCATCATGTATCAATCCCAAGAGTTCACTAACTCTTTCTCTGTTTCCAATAAACAGGGATGTGGTCATCTTATCTTTGTGATATGACTGGCAAGTTTCACAAGATGTAAATTCAAACAGATTTAAATATGCATCTAAATGTAACTTGGCTAGTCGGGTCGCATTGATATGACCTATTCTACAATGCCTCAAGAAGGATTCGTTCATTTCTGAACTCTTCCTCTTGTGTGTGTTCAGTACGTTAAGAACTGTGGTTTGATTTAGAACGTCTATGCTTTTAGATAACTTGCCTGAACCGATCAACTCTTGATATAGGAAATGTTCAAAACATTATTCAACAATACAAAATTATATCCTTCTTTACTAAATAAAGAGACTGATATGATGTTGTATATCAGGTTCGGTATCTAATAACATTCGTTCAGAATCAATGTATTTGTTAATACAGGGTGATAATTGCCAACAGACTTGGCTGCAACACTTGCACCGTTTCTATCTCATGAAACTTATCACCCGTTCTCAGTTCTCTAACTTTCTGTAGCCCATGTAACATATTACATATATGGGATCCTGATCCGGTATCTTATACCCAGGACGTAAGGGATACAGAGAAACAGTTATGTGTAATGAACACACGTGAAGAAAATGCATCAGCAAGCACTTTCTTCGTTTGGGCGTCACGGGAATTTTGGTAATCCCCAATTTCCTACTGGATCTTATAACAATTATAAGTTTGAGCGTGACCAACGTTCCCTAACACAGTATAACAAGCGGGTTCGGTCAATACATCTGTATTATTATCTTGATTAAGGCGTGACATGGTCGCTACCTGGAGAGAGACAGAAGAAAACACTCAGCGTATGCTCATGCAAGATTAGATTGGTTATTAATATATCTAATCTGGATGTCTCCCACTGTTTTAGTCAAATCTTCCTTCAAACCCTAAAAGGTAAGACTAGCCGAGATTAATTACACCCTACAAGTTCGCCAATTTTTCAGCCAGGCCAGTGCCGGTACTTTGAGGGAGGTTCCCCGTGCTTTCGTACGGACCTAATTAAAATAAACCTCGTTTTCCTAGGGGCGTAACCCCGTTGACACCATTCTAGACACCTACTTGATCGGCTAATTGTAATGTGTAAAACTCTCCCAGGAGTAACTCTTACTCGCAGAGGGTATCGGGATCCAACTATCTCATAGAAGGTATGGAATCTCATTGCAAATTTCAACACTTGAAATTCCCGATAATATTTTGCCTCGAGCGATCTATGACCTTGACAAGGTCAACAAACCATAGACCACAAGTCAAGTTCAACCCGTCATTTCCTGATTGAATTAAACCCACCCGCATGACCCTTGAAAAGGTCAATAAAGTCACACGACTACCCTAACTCAATCGCATCATATGCTTATACAGATAAGCAGTAATCAGCTACCGCACACTACGCCTTGACAAGGTCAACAAACGCAGCACGAATACTAACTATCACTTATCTGAAATGACGGAGGGCTACGACAGGTTTTTAAGAAAACCGTTTGTGTAATGAACTTGATATCATTGTAGAACCGAGTGATTTTGAAAAAGGAGTGTTCCTGAGGATTTTCTAGTTTTGCTAAAGAGGTCACTCCCGGTGAAGGGATCTCGGTTCTTTCTTTATCGAATAAGGTGCAGGATATTTCACAAATACCGTTGTGCAAAGCAAGAACTATAGAAGCTGTCAAAAATAAACCGTGAGTTTGTAGCATATGCCAGTTTTGCTAAAGAGGTCACTCCCGGTGAAGGGATCTCAGCTCTTTCCTTATCGAATAAGGTGCTGGATGTTCTACAAGGAACACCACTATGCAAAGCAAGAACTAGAGCTACCAGTTTTTAAACAAGTTTCTACAACATCTTTAGGTTTCTTTTATTTCATTAATCTCATTAATGAAATCCCATTTTATTATGCTCCAAAAGCATCACATTTGAAACGAAATCAACAATATACAATATATATCTCGTATATATAATATAAACATTCGTCTCAAGCAGTAATATGATCTCATCACAGAATATTGCAGCAGAAGAACATATATGAAATGTTGGATATACTAGGTTGTCTGTGTTTTATTGCGAGACTGTATAAAACACGGATTCCACGGTCGTGATGAATAGCCAAACCCACATCCCTAGACCCCTACGAGAGCGGCAAACAACACTGCCAATTCTAAGGTTAAGAGACCCGGTCTCGACTCCTCGAGATGGTCTCCTACTGTACCCTAGAACCCGGTTACTTGTGCTCCCCTCCTCGGGCCTATCCTAATGCGGAGAAGTAAATAATATACAATGGTGACATCATCCTCAGCCCGGAAGTGCCCCAATAAAAGAATATTACATACAATTGAATTTTACATGAATGAAAAAGAAAAAACTCTCATCTCACATAACACCCCCGGCTATTCAAAACACGACGATCCAATATAATATATCACAGCAACACATAACATCACATGTCATCAATGTAAGTAAATATGCGTATCCCAATTATTGTTGATGTATAAGAATGAAACCGGCGATACACCACATATTACACTTACGGTCGCAGAAAAGAAAGGGTAAAACTACAACAGTTGGAATCCGCAACCTTCTTAGACATCGCATGCCTAACCAAACGAATTCCTTAGACATCACATGCCTAACAATTATAAACCCCGCATTTTAGTCTCAATATCAAAAACACTTTTCAATATCTAGTCGGGCAATTCAACAAGATTCCCGACATCCTGATCGAATGCTCGTCGGAAACTTTAGTAGACGGCCGCAACCCCGATGCCGTCGACGAAGTGCACTAAGCCGGAACACCGTTGCCGCGAGCACTTGAACGGATGCTTTTGGTGACGGGGTTCTCCTACAGTCACTTGGTCGGTGCGTGGCTATCTATTAAGTTTATCCGGTGAATATCCGCGTACGCTACGTGATTGCAACGGACTTTTGATCGCATTAAAATCCCGTGGCAACTGATCATCTGAGACTAAACTGCTAGATTTATAACATTCAAATTAGTTATCTCATAATTACTTGTGGATTCCAAATATTGTATCACATTCTAGATAAATAGACAATGTTAAACTTTCCGATCGAATAAACAAACACCCAAGATTTCCCAAATAGCTCAACACTTTGAGCGGAGTTCAAAAATCCCAGAACATGTCACAGGCCCAATGAACCAGCCGTAGAAGGGTCAAACCAACGCCTCACATGTGGCAACGCTAAACTACCACAAACCCTAGGGTTCAGTGGCAGTTTTGACGGTCACATAATCGAGTTAAGGTTACGTTCTTCTAGAGGGTCCACAGATTCGCTTGCAAGATTTTCTGAAAGTTTTAAACTCAGGAAAAATCCGACACTTGAAAGTTTTCCGTGTCGGAAAAAAGTGAGTTATTGATATCCGTTCGAACTTTTTAACACGTTCTAAATTACCCCAAAAACTAAACGATGTTAAACTTTCTAATCGAATCAACGAATCCCAAAGATCTCCAGAAAACTCAACACTTGAGTAATATTAATCATTCCCAGAAGCATGATGTAATACCTACGGATTACCTGTTGAAGTACGATCCCTCAATCCTTAAGTGCTGCCGCGGAACCGCCACCAATACCTGGGTTTGGCCGCGTTTCCACTGTGACTTGATGGATTCAGGGAGTCGTACTTCACAGATATCCATAGAATCACCTGCTCAAGTTTCTGAGTATTTTTAATATAGAAAAATCAACATTTTAAAAAATTTCCAAAGAGGGGGTCTTTATCGACATTTTGGGGTTCGATCGGACTTTTAACTTCGTCTACACAACGCGTAAAGCTCTAGCTTAGATTTGATACCACTGTAGGGTTATTAGGCACTAGAACAAGGTTCTACAAGGCATCAACCATGCCAAAATCAAAATTTTCAACAGCCGAACAACCCAAACATGATCGTAGACTAGTGATTAGGCGAAACAATGAAAAAGTAAACAACTTTACTTCTAAGAGAAAGGGATTACAACCTTTGTAGTCCGTTCCTTCGCTTCACAAGCGCCGTGTTGTGGTCCCTTCGCTGCGATCATCAAGTACCCGGACTCTAGAGAGGCTCCATGAAGAGAAAGATGCAAGCTTGCTTCCGATCTTCAATAACTAAGATGATCTACCTTGAAGAAACTCAAACCCAAGCTCTTGCTTCACTAATCAAGTATTAGCAAAGCAAACACCCTAATCTAAGTGGCTAGAATATATGAGGATGATGAAGTAGGAATTTATCTCTCATTTGTTTTCAATTTCTCACTCATTATCATCCCATATCAAAAAGCTAGAAAGCTTTTTCAAGAGGAAGAGGAAGAAAAAATCTATTTGTGATGAATAATGAAATCATTGTGTGAGTTTAGAATTGCAATCAAGGGTTAAGAATGAAGACTTAACCCTTGTAGAGAATTAACTATGGTAAAGGGTTTGGGTTGGGCTCAGAAATATCTACACAAAATATCATAAGTCAAAGTCAAAGCTTCAAGAAACTTCTTGAGAGCTTCATCCAAGCTTAACCCTAATCCAAACCCTAACCATATTTAAACTCCACAAAACATGTTGCATTTGAAACCCTAACTTGTTACAATATTATATATCACATATATAATATATATTGTAACAAAATAAAATAATACAATTAACATATATCACATATATATCAATGTATTATCTAAGTGAGAAAAAGAATCTTTAAGTGAGCTAATATTAGTTACTGTAATATAATATATCAAATATATAATTATACATTAAATTATCGAATCAACACTTGATCCGATAATCCGGCTATTTCATAAATAACCGACTAATATATCATGTACCAATTCGTCGAAACAACACTTGATCCGATGACCCGGCTATATCTCATATACCCGGTCGATATCTCATATCGCGAGAATAGAATACGGTATCTCATATCGTATTATTTTCGGTCCCGCACATATCACATATTTTCTCCTACTCCGTTTTTCCTGAGCCAGGAAACCTCTGTGTATGACTCTAAATAATCGTTAATACGCCGGTAGTAGGTGATGATCATATCAAACAGCAACAAGCTGCAAGCGGTCAGCTAAACGTAACATCCACCCAGGTATTGAGCAATCAGAAGATCAACAAGAAAGCCTGTATATTCTCCTGTGAATCCAATCAGTAACACTCACGTACAGTCCAGTCTTTTCGTCTTATACGTCGCAAATCTCGCCTAGGGGTGGTAAACGTCAAACCCCGGTAGCTTGATAAGTCGTGTCGATATGAGGTCCATAACAGTTCGAGAAACTACTGATAACACTTACCAGTAAATCTCAGCAACCCTGGCCAGGGATTTCCAGTTATAGCCAATCGAACACAGCGCAACATCAACTCCCTATACCGGGAGAGACGAAACCCTTCCTATCGCTCATTGCCTCCATGCGATTTGGGACTGTACCCAAAAGCCACCGTTTTGCAAGCCCTCTTGGACGTGGTATGATGGAAATCAAAGCACAGAGGGAATCACACAAGACTCTATGATGATCTCGGGTCTACAGACTAACCTGTACCAGTGTCACCAGAGAACTGCCATCTAACGTGAGGTATAATACCATCTGCGAGTTCTCGGCGAGTCCGTCCAGTGTAGCCAGTCTCCACTGAGCACCTGTATACCTTCTCTGATGTAAAACACCAATGTATATGGGATCATCCATCGCCCATCATATGGGTCAAGAAGCGCATACGCTAGTCTACTCTGGTATATCGATGCCCTGTCTCGATACACCTACGACTAAGAACATTTGAAGGATGTACTTAGCGACTACACTGTCCCCACAAGTATGATCTGCATCATAGTCCTGGTAGTCAAGTACTCATCCTAAGGGCTTTATCAACATGTAACATAGAGACAATCTGAGTACATGTTAAGATAAAGAGCAACCAGATAGCATACTATCATGTCGAGAAAGAAAGTCATACCTTTATATGTCAAAGCATCCACTACAATATACATCGTATGTACAGTAATGGCCTCTAGGGCATACATATAACTATCATTGTGCTCTATGATGAGCACTACTGAGTTGCCTATTTCCTTTTTGGGGTATGCGCTTGAGACAGCTATACACCTTTGAATATGGTTCCTACAAAATCAGTGCCTACCACTCCATATGAGATATGGAAAGGGAAGAGACCATATCTTAATTATGTTAAGATATCGGGTTGTCCGGCCTATGTCAAAAGGCACAATCTGGACAAACTCGAGGCACGGTCTGTCCTGTGCAAGTTTGTAGGATATCCCAAAAACTCGCAAGGGTATATCTTCTACCACTCCGAGGAATAAAAAGTGTTTGTTTCTTGTCATGCAACCTTCTTATAAAAGGGTTTTCTTATGAAACAAATTAGGGGCAATGAGGTAGAACTGGAAGAAGTTCCAGCTACTCAAACTACAACAGAAGATTTGGTGGAACCATAGGATTCAGTAGTTCCTGACAAACCCCAGCCTCTCCGCCGATCTAGTAGGTTTACTCATCCACCTGAGAGAAACTACGGTTTTCTCATTAATGGTGGGAAAGAGGATTGCATCATGGAAGATGATGACCCGACTAGCTTCGAGCAAGCCATAACGAGTGGAGACTCTGTGAAATGGCTGGATGCAATGCGATCTGAGATGGAATCAATGTACACCAAAAAAGTATGGACTTTGGAAGTTGTTCCTGAAGGGGTAAAACCCATTGGGAGCAAATGGATCTTTTAGAAGAAACTTGGTGTATGTCACAACCCGAAAATATTATCTCATGATCAGACCTTAGATCACGCAACGTCCTAAGGCGTAACATAATCCAAGTAAGCTGAAACCCAGAAATCTAAACCTTTTTAAAGAATTAAAAGAGGTGCAGTTTTGAAATAAGGTAAAATGAAGAAAAGTGTTTTGCAAAAATACATAGAAAAGGGAACATGAAAATATGCAAGTCTATCATACCTATTGTAAAACATGTTTGTCTTTTAAAAATTTGGGCAGCACCTCCCTTGTATATTTTAATCCAAAACCATAAATACAAGATAGTATAATGGCATCCCCAAGCGGGAGCTAGCTCTTCGCCAAACGGCGGATCACAACCACGCAAAGTATAAAAATAAGTATAAGACGCCCTGCGGCGAAGTTCACCACAGAGATGAAGAAATAAGCAAGACATCAAAACCACAAGTAGCGGAATACCCCTTGCTCTATGTCTCGCAACCCCAAGTCTTACTAAGTCTCATTACTTATACAAATACTAGTTTTGATTGATGGAGTTGACTAGATACAATATGAAATGTAAATACAAGAGTGGGTACGATACAAATGTCCCACCTACCAAGCAAATCACCCAAATATAGCTATGTGCCAGCGATGCCGTTACGGATCCATTCGGTCAAACTGCAAGAACTGTGGCACAACGGGGGTGAGTTGCCAACTTGTGAATAGAAATATATCAACAGATAGAAATCGAATAAACAACGACTCCTCGGTCAACTGTATCATAAAGGTAATACTATGATATCTAGGGTGACCGTATCTGTATGTGTGCCAACAATGTAATCAACACTTATATGTATACGAATATCACCCAACCATATGATCAATGTCTGTATGCATGTGGATCTCGTCCAACCATATAATCAATGCCTGTAAGGATGCAGATCTTGTCCACGTGTCAACCAATGACACAACATCATCATGCATGTAAATATCATAAAAGCATATGCATGAAAATATGAGGATATAAATAAACATGTTTCCCTCGCGACACATCAAAATCATGGAACCTGAGTACCCAGCATCGACACTCGAAAACATCATGAAACCCGTGCCCAGCATCAGCACGTAAATCCTCATATCTCTCGGGCTCCGTCTGTCCGGATCGGCCCTCGGACTCCGTCTGCGGGATCGGAGCGCGGGCTCCGGCAGACGGGTCGGCCCGTATCATCTCTCGACTCCGGTCGGTATCCTCCGGATAACCGCCAGGCCCAACCAATCACCGGTAGGTAGTGGTCCCTCTGCCAGGCTCATCTTCATCCCCACGAAATCTCTCTCTCTACCCCGGGGTACCAAACCGGGTCCACCATGAACCCGCAAACGGATCATCCTCCTCCTCGAATCGGGTTTTACATGTCACACGTCTCAGAACCGAGAAAACGCATGGTGGACGCACTGAAATATCATATAAAGAGAAACCGGTTTTTTAAAACAACACATACTTTCTTTTGAAATGACCACAGTTCTCAAATCCAGAAATCTCATGAACACAACATATCTCAATGCGTGTAATCATAAAGCATGACGTATGCGATATATAACAGAAATATGCACATATCGAGGGAAAACCGCTCTTTTAAATAAATCCAGTTTTTAAAATATATCCTGCGGTTCCCAAATTCTCCAAAGTCCAACGCAACATCGCAGAAAGGTGCATATGTAACCATAGCGAGTAAACTATGCAAGGAGTCATATCAAGATGCAGCAATCCTACTGTATAGTGAAATGGCAATTATCGATGATGAAGAGTATGAGCCGGCAAATCTGTGTACGTGTAACATACGCATCATCTATAATGGTATGAGTGTACTAGCACAGGTATATGCAATGCGATGAGAATAACAAGAATGCAGCATAAGATAAATCATCAGCTAAAAGCTATAAGGTATACGTATCATATGTCTGAGTCGGTGAATCTATCAATCGGCATCTAGCCTCACAGCGTCACGTACGGTATAATCCATCGTATGGCATCCTCTAGTTAAGGGTATGGATCAATCATCAAGTCAACTCACCACGTACGTAAAATCATCGTACGGCGGCATAAAACCAACAGGGATCCTATCAACCTTTACGACAATGAGGGTACGGACCTAACGTCTCGCACGGCTTATCATTCAAGATTCACAACATTATATATATATATATATATATATATATATATATATATACCTATGTCCAAGGTCACATCGATAACCATCTCATATCAGGGGACCGGAAAAGGTATCAATCATCTCAATCGACTCACATCCGTATACCAACATCTCATCAAATCATCATATCACGTCGTATATTCCATTCATCGCATTTCTATCTCACATCAAGTAAATTTCACATATCCAATCTATCTTTACTATAAGAATACATATCTAATCTAACACACACACCCAAACATACAATCAGTTTTCAAAGGGTCGAATCGTAGTTTTGAAAGTAGGGGCTACGGTGCTTTACAAGAAAAAGATATCATTTGAAAATCCGTAATGTCCCTTAAGGTATCTGTATAAAATATGCATACGACTCTTCAGTTTGGAAATAGGTATGGTTCGGATGACACATTTACGTCGGCTATCTAGTCTATAATATCCAATACGGCAACATCATCGAATATCGTCCTCAAAACCCGTCATCACGTATCAATCGTATTATATCACTACTAACTATCCTTTAGTTTCAAATATGGTTCTCTAACTATCTTATAACCCTATCCCTAGTTTTCTATTAACGGTTTCCTTAACCATATTCTATATATAATCGGTTTCCATCAAAGTTTGCGGGGGTACTATACGCCATCCACCCGACTTTCCCCGTAGATATAGATCTACCCACCTTGAACTTCGCTTGCCGATGCCGATGTCGCCACGCGCTTACTTATCGTCTCTAAGTCCTCGTGAGGGTACCTACATATAATAACATATCGTATCGCATTAAAATCCAATTCAAAACCAAAACGACACGCGAATCTTACATAGGTCAAAACCTATGGTCTACATCTCTCAATTCAACCAAATAACCCTCGATATAGACGTACAAACGTCAAGTGATCGATATCATCAAAAATATTCAAACTTAAATTCTTAAATATCACGAAACATACGGCAAAAACCAAGAAAACATGCTACAGATTTTAGTTCAAGACAAAACTATGTGCACAAACAGTACTGGGTTGATGTATAGGGTGTAAATGTTGGATATAGTGCCCTCTAAGTCAATTATTCGATCGTATGTACGTGATTGCAATGATTGAGGGAGGACCTATACTGACATGACTGTCTTACTCGAAATGATAGTATGCTATCTGGTTTTTCTTTATCATCATGATAAAGAGCCCATAGGATTTTTGCTTGACCGCCAGCAGTATGATGGCGATCATATACGTGAGAGCTGGGGTGTATAAGCACATACTTAAAGTGTCCCTAGTCGTGGGAGTTTCGAGACAGGGCATCGATACTCCAGTGTAGACTAGTGTATACAGTCGAGACCCCGACGAGGGGCGGTGGCCGGTCTTACAAGCCATTGGTGTCAGTTTCTTCACCTAAGATGTATACATGTGATTATTGAGTTAGGAGTACACCGGACAGGACTCGCTGGGAACTTGCTAAGTTGGTATTATACATATCGTCAGATAGCAGTTCCCTGGTGACATTTGTACAGGTTAGTTCATCGACTTGAGGTCGTCATTTGTCTCGTGTGAGTTCCCACTGTGCTTTGACTTATACCCTACCACGGGTCAAAGGAGTCGTGCAAACAGGTATTTTTTGGGTACAGTCCCGAGCCACATGGAGGTAGTGAGCAGATCTTCGGGGATTCGTCTCTCCCGGTATTGGGGGTGAGATCGCGCTGTATTTAGGAGAGCCATTACACGAAATCCCTGGCCAGGGTAATGGAGATTTACTGGTAGGTATTCCAGTAATATCTCAGGGTGTTCCGGGCTTCTCTCTTTCACACGACTTATACAGCTATTGGGGGTCTGACGTTTACCAGCCCCTAGGCCCTATATGCGATACTCATAGACGAATGGACCGGACTGTATGGATATTGTCACTGTCAGGCTCAGTAGGGTTTCTGGATGAGTTTTCTCGTCAGCTCCCCTTCCAATCAATACATAGGCAACCGTTACGTATAGCTTGTACCTCTGACATGCTAGTGGTTATACCCAGTGCCGGTGTGTTGATGAGTCATTAGAGTCCTCCACAGACAGTTTCCCATGTTCGAGCGAAACGTTGTAGAGGCCGTTTGGTTTTATGGCTAGGTTCGGAAAATACATGTGCGTTTACGCACGTGTCATATTTCGGGAAGATAATACTGGTAGGCTTTGGTTTAAGCCGGATCCTAGTATTATATTGTGTAGATATAATGTCTTTGTCTCAGTTGCATTTGTATTCGGTCGTAATACAAATGCTGGTATGTTTATACTTTTACAGGGTTATCCTGAAATTCGTTTCGGGATCGCTTTTGGAAGTTGCCAGTTTCCTGTTTTCTATCACCCGTCTTTAACATTCGGTTAAAGACGGATTTATCTTTTCTTGGGTGAGTCAAAGTTCTAGAAGGTTCTAGAATTGGTGACTAGCTTCATGAGTCATTAGTTAATTTATTAGTGCATTTAATGTTTGGTGACTACGTTAATGACTTTTCATTTGCATTAAATGGTTGTTGCTAGGTGTATGATGATTCATTCATCTCATTTAGTACTTATGGTCACCACTACCATTTCCTACACTCACCTCCCCCCTCTAAATTGGCCGACCACTTTTGTGGAGGCTTATGGATTCATTTTTGGAAAAATATGATGATAGTTTTATTGTATGGAAATTTCATAGCTCATTTTATTCCATCACCGATTCCAAAAGACATCTTCATTAACCGTTCGTCCATAGCTTTGGACGTAACGAGACAAAGTGTTCTACTCATTCTCTACATCAACCATGGTCATCACTTTTAGCAAACTTGATGATCGAGTTTGTCACGACCCGAAATTGGCACGTGACGGCCCTAATACTACGCAATGCCTACAGACGTAACGCAGTTAAAGAAAGCCAAACCCAGAAATCTAAACCATGAAAATACAGAAAAGATAATAAAAGTTTTTGAAACGTTTGAAATCACAACCCAAATTCTTTAAAACTGTCCACTTTTTCTTTAAAATTTTGGCAGCACCCCCTTTGTAAAAACTAACCCCCAAATGGGTATAACATGAATATAAAGTAAAGCATCCCAAACGGGAGCAAAAAAATCCACGCCCAACGGCGGAAAACAAACAACACAACAGATATACGATGCCGTAGCGAAGAAATAAGAGACAAAAGAAAGGAAACTGTATAAAAAGCAACAAATCCACAATAATATACAATATCGTCCTCACAAAGTCTCTAAGTCACAACATACTAGTAGTAGATGGAGAGTACAAGATACAACGAATATACAATACAAAATACAGATAACCACGCAAACCCACCTAAGTAAACGACACACTTTGAGTCGATGCGGTATCTGGAGCAAAAGATGATAGATAAGTGAATAGCCTGCCTCGACAACTCTAGGGAAATACCTGCAATACCTGTGGCACAACGTGGGTGAGTTGCCAACTCGTAAATAGTAAATAACATATGCAGGTAATCGCAAGTATGCACGTACTGCGTGAATCTAAGATATGCAATTACCAATAATAACATATCATATGAATGCAGAATAATGGAAAGTACACTAGCAGGTAAAACCAATATATATAAAGCAATAATGATAGGACAACAGTATGCAATAATCATGCGATAGGGATATGAGAATGTAAATGTGCATCACTCATGAAAGGTACTCAACAGGTACTACTAATACATGAAGCAGTGCACAAATAGATAAAGGTGAGGTATAGGATGAAGTATGTCATTTCCACAGAATCCTGACGTCGTGGTAAGATCACAATCCAGCACGACAATTCAAATCCCACTTCCTCAAATCAGCCCCCAAATTGGATCTCATATCATCTAAGTGTCACATCTCCTCAACTGCACAATATCAAGTATATCTCGTATATATATCGAATGTACAACATCAAGTGGATCTCACATATCTCGTATGTACAATATCAAGTATATCTCACATATATCGAATGTACAACATCAAGTAGATCTCACATATCTCGTATGTACAATATCAAGTATATCTCACATATATCTAATGTACAACATCAAGTGGATCTCACATATCTCGAATGTACAATATCAAGTATATCTCACATATATATCCAGTATCCAATCTCAAATGAATCTCTTATATCCCGAATCAATTCTCCAGCAAAATTCTAACATCCTAAATATAATGACATAAATAAATATGATGAGGTCAATACACATATATTAGCGTCCCATTCAACTAATATTGGTGTAAGGGTATATATAACAGCGTCTCAATCCTCTATTATATATACAAAGGAGTAATTAGAAATATCATGAAACCAATGTGCCAAGCATCGACACAGAAATACTGATCCATCAGGTGCTGTCTCCATGACTGGCCCCCTGATATGTACGTATCATACGCTATCCCGAAAGCTCGAGTGGCTAGCTCTGACCCTCGCCTCTCGACGTATCCATACGTACATGACTCCCGTCGGTATCCACATGATAGCCGTTGAGTCATTGGATAGTATGGTTCCCCTAAGCCTCATCGCCTGACACCATGACATCGTTCTTGCTTCGGGGTACCTCCGGGCCCCACCATGTACCCTCACACGGATCCCTCCATTCCTCGCGTGGGGTATACACATCGTAAACGATAAATCTCATCGTGGCTGCTAAAATATCAGATCAAGGAAACCGGGTTTTTTAAATAATGCATAGTTTCAGGAACTCCCACGGTTCACGAATCCATAAAACATCATGAAAAATCCATATAACAATTCGAAAATCCATGAATAAAGTATACGCAACATAAAAACTGTAATGTAAGCGTATAAAGGAAAAGCCGCTAATTAACTGCAGCCAGTTAATATAAATATCATGCGGTTCCTAATATCACCAATTCTTAATGATACAACAATAAGGGTAAATACATAGCTATAACCAGATATATGTAAACACATGAAGGTATAGCAGAAAATATAGGTATCTACCTATTTATAATGATGTGATATACCTATCAGGTATAAGTGAAGTATGAAATGTAAAGCACACCTGTAGCTATGTCCTTAGGTGTGTATGTACCTATCACTAATGGTACAATACCCTATAGGTATACAGGTAACTATATGTCAAATGCGATAAGAAATATGAATCAATGTCACAATGTCCCTAACCAAGCAATATAACATCTATAAGTGGTTTTTGTGTGACATGGAAATTATTGACGGTGTGTGTAGCATACAACAGTGCTCGTGCAACATAAATCTTCAATAATATGTGTAGTGTTCTACTACTACTAGTCCAGGCACACTACATCTAATTAATAGGGTAAATGCGCAATTCTAAACATGACATAGAATATGCGACAAGTTAAAATCTCTAGCCCAGACGCATAACGCCATGCGGGCGATTCCCCTGTAGATGTTAAATCTACTCACCAACGCTCCAAGCTAGGTGAAGCCTACCACCTGTTTTCCCTTTGTAGTAGCGTCCGAACTCCCCGCTTGCGAACCTAAAATTTCACAAACACATCACATAAGAAAAAAATCCTACAATGTCGAAAAGACAACGAAACGCGAAGAAAACGCCCGGAAAATTACACTGCGCGCTTAGCGCATCTATCGCGCACGATACCGGCCAAAAACCCTAATTGGGGTCGCTAAACTACAAAACAGCAAGTCTAGGCCCCGATCGTCCCAATCGCGCAACACAACACAAGAATTACGAGGAATACAATAGATATAACCTCGCAACAACCAATCGAACGCACGTCGGAAAAACCACGAAAACTAGTAAGCAACCTATCGCAATATTTCGCACTAGTTTCAAGCTAATGCATATCTAGCGATTACAAACACCTTAAAATAGCTTAACTAAGCTATCTAAACCATTCCTATATTTTTAACACTCGCTAATTATGTTTTAGCAAAAACCTAGTAAGCTAATTGCATAATTAAACAAAGTGTTCATTAGCAAAAAAATTAACATTTCCTACTAGGTTAATCACCTCCAAAACACAAATTAACACTTCAAATGAACACTAAACATTTAACAAAATTTAACCCTAACATGAATTTTTTAAACCAAATATATATATTAATAACAGCTACAAGACACGAACAACTACACAAACCGACACTAAAATACGATATTACACACAAACCCTAACTTTAAACATTCTAAACTGAATCTAAATAGCTATGCTACTCTAAAAACACCTAAAGAACAGATAGGGATTATTACCTAGCCAAAAGAACCCAAGGATACAAGCTATCCAAGCTCCAAAGCAAGCAAAAGGAAAAAAGTCAAGATTTTGAAGAAGTTTGTGAAGAATTGAGAATTTGTGAAGGATTTGTGAGGAAAAGAGAGAGAGAGTTGGCTATGGACAGTAGAGAGAGAGGGAGAGCTCGACCAAAGGAAGAGGGGAGGGAATGGGTGAGGTTTCCTAGCAATTTCCTAACAAATAATGCATTAAATGCATTCACATTACACATACACACATGCATGCATCTCTCTTTTCTTTTCTTTTCTTTTCTTTTACTCTCAAATCCTTGTCCACACAATAATCTAGATATTATGTGGTGTAGGTTTACACAAAAATAATTGAAGAAAAGATCGCTTAAAGAGAAATTTCCCAAAATGTGAATACCGCATTAAAATAACATTAAAATTGGGAAAAATTCAAATTGGACGAAAACCTCCCAAATACCCCTAAAGTTTGCGCACAAGATTTATTTTTGCTAAACTAGGTGCCGGTAAGTTTCTACGGAAGTTTGATCGAAATCGGGATGAAACGGGAAAAACCGACAATTTTGCCCTAAAACGGAAAAATTCACAAAACGATTTCTGAAACGTTACAATCTCCCCCCTTATAAAAATTCGTCCCCGAATTTAAAATTTTCACTAAGAGTACCTTCAAAAAGAAGTGTAAAAAACTCCCAATTCTCGCTCGCAGCCTCCCAAATGATCCCCTCACTATACGGCTACGTCCAAGAAAATTCTCCACAGATGGCAAGACCCTTGACCGAAGTTTCTCCACCTGCCGATCCACTAACACACATGGCTCCTGGTGAACGAAAAGATCGAGTCCTAATTAATGGTCTGTTCTGAATCATGTGAGAAGGTCATGAAGGTAATTGCAAAGTATTAACACAAAGAAAACGGGGTGAATCATCGATAATCTGGGCGGAAGTGCCAAATTAAAGGCAACGAAAATTAACTCTCTTGAAGGATCTCAAAAGGACCTACAATCCTGGGATAAGCTTCCCAAAACTCAACATGTCATTCATCGGAAAATCCGTAGGAATACATGATCTCCCACTGCGAACTCAAGTCTGCGACCAACATGATCGGCATAAAATCTCTGTCTGCACTGGGCTACTCTCATCCTGACCTGAACCAACTGGATCATCTCCGAAGTCTCTAGACTAGCTGAGATCCAAAAATCCTACTACGCAGAGTCAGAAAAACAGATGGCGATCGACACAACCGAACGTCAAAACCTAAAGGTTGCCAATTGGAGTGTCTCCTGATAACATCTATCGAAGGAGAACTCAAACACTGGAGAGTGACGATCCCAACTTTCGACAACAACAAGTACGTACGCACAAGTATAACAACGAACAACTGAGCAAACTGAGAATAACCGGACAACAAACACCCGAATGGAGTCACACCCTTACTAAACCTGGGTAGATACCCCAACAAAATCATGGAGATCTGCTCCCATTCCTACTCCGGAACGGTTAAAGATTGCAACTCTCCAGCCGATCTCAGATGCTCAACCCAAAACACACAACAAGACAAACACCTTGAAACGAAACCTGAAATTTCTCTTTACATTCCTGCCCACCCGTAACTATCTCATAAGTCACATCAATGTTGATGGAACTTGAATGAATACAGAGAATTGACAGATGTGCCAGCTCTAGGATTTCACGTCTCTACCCGATAATATCAGGTACACAAACGCATTCCTAACTTAGCACACCCTTGTCACAATCAAAGACTCCGAATCATTACCCAGCCGAGTATGCTCAAGTATCTCTAACGAACGAGCGTCGGCGGGCAGTGTCACAACCACACACAATCGAGCCACTTTCGTGAAACATTACAGTTAAATCACAAAGTCGCCCGAACCAAAAGCAAAGAACTGATGCAGTTGCTAACCGAATCTCCAACTGCGGAAAACTCCATACACATGCCTCAGTCCAAAGAAAAGAACCTCCATTCCGGTCATTCCAGTCAACTGTGCAGCAATACACTAGTAATCCTACACGAAACGGTGGTAAAAACCTGCTAAGCCCAAAATCAAAGGACCTCTGTCCGTACACAAGTCTGGGCCTAAGCTGTACGGTCTCGATCTTCCTCGGAACCATACGAAACCGTCTCCCATAACTACAAGACCTAGGAGTCAACACAAACAAGCCTAAAGGAACACTCCAAGAATCTAGCAAACAGCTGGGGCTCTCCCAATGTCTACAAAACAAATCCTCAAGTGCTGCTCCTGTTCCTCAAGACACAAAGTATAGACCAGAATGTCGTCAATAACACAACAATAGCTGGTCGAGGAACGGCCTGAAGAATCTGGTTCATCATATCTACGAATGCTGCTAGGGCATTGGCGAGTCCAACGACACCACCAAGACACAAACTGCCCGTAGCACGTACAAAAACAGTATTCGGAATGCCATCACTCCGAACCCGCAACGATGATGACCTGATCCCCAACAACTTAGAAAAAGTCTCGCACTTAGGAGCCGATCGAAGAAATCGTCAAAGCGAGGTAAATGATACCTAACCGCACCGGAAGCCGGTTCAATTGACGATCTATCAATTCACGACCTCAACCGTCGTCCTTCTCCTTGACGAACAGAAATAGGAGCTCCTTAAGGCGAAACACTCAGACACACAAAACTCCCCAACAACAAATCTGCAGCAGATCCTTAAGCTCCCTAAGCTTCACTAGCTCCCTTGGAACATCGTCGGAAAACACTTGCACGATAGAAAACCGGTCCAACAAATCTACTGTGGCTTTGGTATAACGAATGAACGCTAAGAATCCACGACATCTCCTCCAAAGCTGACTAGCGGAAAAGGCTGAATTCAAGCTGTGAGAGGCGGCACAACTATCTACCTGCACAACAAGAACTGACTCGCCGGGAAAACAATTCCTGACTATTTCCTCACGGTAGTCCACAGACGCCTAACACGTAGCTAACCAATCCATGCCCAGGAGAACGTCAAATCCAACATCTCTAGAAGGATCCAATGACGGCAAAATCTCCTCACCGTTTGGCATACAATTGAAATACGTGTCGCGCAACAAAAGAATCACTGACAGAAATTAACACAACAAAACGGCTGATATCTAGCTAACACGATCCTCGTCCCAACCACGGTACAAAGAGTGAAAAACCAACTAGTACATCAAAAGAACATGTAAATTAAGGATACCTGAAAACCCTGCATTGGACGCCTGTGCGTGCCGATGAGTAGAAACAAACCCCCGTGTCTTCCTTCTACCCGGAACTGTCAAAACTCTTCCTCTGCCAGACTGACCCCTCTGAGCAAACTATCTGCGCCCATGACCTCTGAGAACACGACTCTGACGCGGCCCTAAGGAATAATCCCTGATGAAGTGATGAAGGCTCCCGCATCGAAAACATCCATACGACGGCTGCTGGCCCTCCTGGGGATGAGAGCTGAACGATTGACCTCGTCCTAAGCCTCTGCCACTCTCACGACGGTCACGAAAACTGTCTCGACGACTGAACCTCTGTCTATGGGCTGGCTCACCTGCATGAGCCCTCCTCTGATACGAAACTCCTAAAGTCTCCGGAAGACGTGTCTCGTCGACTGGGGCTGTATCCACTGGTGCTACGTAGGTGACAGACTGCTGCATGCTGATCCCAAGAAACAACTGAGTAACTGGGGTGTCAACCTCCTGTCGCTGCGCTCGAATGGCATCAACCAATGATCTCATTGTCTAGCGCAAGTCCTGCATCTTGCCACAAGCCTAGCGAGCTGCTCTGTCGAAGGCAGATCCGTCTGTACCTGTGCAACAAGAGTGCCATCCTGGTCAGTGCTCGTCTCACCCGAGCGAACTCTGACCTCGGCCCTCGCCGCATCACTCCGAGTCACCATAG
The DNA here is from genome assembly GCA_030015575.1 of Agapanthus africanus. Lineage (NCBI taxonomy): Eukaryota > Viridiplantae > Streptophyta > Magnoliopsida > Asparagales > Amaryllidaceae > Agapanthus > Agapanthus africanus. Next base: position 129,932,166 of record JASDDO010000016.1, read on the forward strand.
TCATCGGCGGCAAGGCTATAAATAGAGAAGAGATTTGATAAGGACACGGAAATCGAATCACAATGATATGAATCATCAAAGAAGGAATTTCAAGAAATTTGTACATAGGCACTTTAGGCGAAGTACCGCATCGTGAGCATGCTGTAGACATACACACACTACGTTACTCTGCTTAAGCTACCTACTCCATCATACCAAGGTCATCCATCACTCCCAAAGGTAAAACCTAACGTTCTGATACCAACTTTGTCACGACCCGAAATTGGCATGTGACGGCCCTAATACTACGCAACGCCTACAGACATAACGCAGTAAAAGAAAGCCAAACCCAGAAATCTAAACCATGAAAATAAGGAAAAGATAATAAAAGTTTTTGAAACGTTTGAAATCATAACCCAAATTCTTTAAAAGAGTCCACTTTTTCTTTAAAATTTGGCAGCACCCCCTTTGTAAAAACTAACTCCCAAATGGGTACAACATGAATATAAAGTAAAGCATCCCAAACGGGAGCAAAAAAATCCACGCCCAACGGCGGAAACAAACACCACAACAGATATACGACACCGTAGCGAAGAAATAAGAGACAAAAGAAAGGAAACTGTATAAAAAGCAACAAATCCAAAATAATATACAATATCGTCCTCACCAAGTCTCTAAGTCACAACATACTAGTAGTAGATGGAGAGTACAAGATACAACGAATATACAATACAAAATACAGATAACCACCAAAACCCACCTAAGCAAACGACACACTGTGATTCGATGCGGTATCTGGAGCAAAAGATGATAGATAGGTGAATAGCTTGCCTCGACTACTCTAGGGAAATACCTGCAATACCTGTGGCACAACGGGGGTGAGTTACCAACTCGTGAATAGTAAATAACATATGCAGGTAATCGCAAGTATGCACGTACTACATGAATCTAAGATATGCAATTACCAATAATAACATATCATATGAATGCAGAATAATGGAAAGTACACTAGCAGGTACAACCAATATATATAAAGCAATAATGATAGGACAACAGTATGCAATAATCATGCGATAGGTATATGAGAATGTAAATGTGCATCACTCATGAAAGGTACTCAACAGGTACTACTAATACATGAAGCAGTGCACAAATAGATAAAGGTGAGGTATGGGATGAAGTATGTTATTTCCACGGAATCTTGACATCGTGGTAGGATCACAATCCAGCACGACAATTCAAATCCCACTTCCTCAAATCAGCCCCCAAATTGGATCTCATATCATCTAAGTGTAACATCTTCTCAACTGCACAATATCAAATATATCTCGTATATATATCGAATGTACAACATCAAGTGGATCTCACATATCTCGTATGTACAATATCAAGTATATCTCATATATATCGAATGTACAACATCAAGTGGATCTCACATATCTCGTATGTACAATATCAAGTATATCTCATATATATCGAATGTACAACATCAAGTGGATCTCACATATCTCGAATGTACAATATCAAGTATATCTCACATATATATCCAGTATCCAATCTCAAATGAATCTCTTATATCCCGAATCAATTCTCCAGCAAAATTCTAACATCCTAAATATAATGACATAAATAAATATGATGAGGTCAATACACATATATTAGCGTCTCATTCCACTAATATTGGTGTAAGGGTATATATAACAGCGGCTCAATCCCTTGTTATATATACAAAGGAGTAATTAGAAATATCATGAAACCAATGTGCCAAGCATCGACACAGAAATACTGATCCATCAGGTGCTGTCTCCATGACTGGCCCCCTGATAGGTACGTATCATATGCTATCCCGAAAGCTCGAGTGCCTAGCTCTGACCCTCGCCTCTCGACGTATCCATACGTACATGACTCCCGTCGGTATCCACATGATAGCCGCTGAGTCATTGGTCCTGTCACCGGATAGTATAGTTCCCCTAAGCCTCATCGCATGACACCACGACATCGTTCTTGCTTCGGGGTACCTCCGGGCCCCACCATGTACCCGCACACGGATCCCTCCTTTCCTCGCGTGGGGTATACACATCGTAAACGATAAATCTCATGGTGGCTGCTAAAATATCATATCAAGGAAACCGGGTTTTTCAAATAATGCATAATTTCATGAACTCCCACGGTTCCCGAATCCAGAAAACATCATGAAAAATCCATATAACAATGCGAAAATCCATGAATAAAGTATACGCAACATAAAAACTGTAATGTAAGCGTATAAAGGAAAAGCCGCTAATTAACTGCAACCAATTAATACAAATATCAAGGGGTTCCTAATATCTCCAATTCTTAATGATACAACAATAGGGGTAAATACATAGCTATTACCCGATATATGTAAACTCATGAAGGTATAGCAGAAAATATAGGTATCTACCTATTTGTAATGATGTGATATACCTATCAGGTATAAGTGAAGTATGAAATGTAAAGCACACCTGTAGCTATGTCCTTAGGTATGTATGTACTTATCACTAATGGTACAATACCCTATAGGTATACAGGTAACTATATGTCAAATGCGATAAGAAATATGAATCAATGTCACAATGTCCCTAACCAAGCAATATAACATCTATAAGTGGATTGTGTGTGACATGGTACTTATTGACGATGTGTGTAGCATACAACAGTGCTCGTGCAACATAAATCGTCAATAATATGTGCAGTGTCCTACTACTACTAGTCCAGGCACACTACATCTAGTTAATAGGGTAAATGCTTAATTCTAAACAAGACATAGAATATGCGACAAGTTAAAATCTCTAGCCCAGATGCATAACGCCATGCGCGCGATTCCCCTGTAGATGTTAAATCTACTCATCAACGCTCCAAGCTAGGTGAAGCCTACCACCTGTTTTCCCCTTGTCGTAGCGTCCGAAGTCCCCGCTTGCGAATCTAAAATTTCACAAACACATCACATAAGAAAAAAATCCGACAATTACGAAAAGACAACGAAACGCGAAGAAAATGTCCGGAAAATTACACTGCGCGCTTAGCGCATCTATCGCGCACGATACCGGCCAAAAACCCTAATTGGGGTCGCTAAACTACAAAACACCAAGTCTGGGCCCCGATCGTCCCGATCGCGCAACACAACACAAGAATTACGAACCTCGCAACAACCAATCGAACGCACGTCGGAAAAACCACGAAAACTAATAAGCAACCTATCGCAATATTTCGCACTAGTTTCAAGCTAATGCATATCTAGAGATTACAAACACCTTAAAATAGCTTAACTAATCTATCTAAACCATTCCTATATTTTTAACACTCGTTAATTATGTTTTAGCAAAAACCTAGTAAGCTAATTGCATAATTAAACAAAGTGTTCATTAGCAAAAAAATTAACATTTCTTACTAGGTTAATCATCTCCAAAACACAAATTAACAATTCAAATGAACACTAAACATTTAACAAAATTTAACCCTAACATGAATTTCTTAAACCAAATATCTATATTAATAACAGCTACAAGACACGAACAACTACACAAACCGACTCTAAAATACGATATTACACACAAACCCTAACTTTAAACATTCTAAACTGAATCTAAATAGCTATGCTACACTAAAAACACCTAAAGAACAGATAGGGATTATTTCCTAGCCAAAAGAACCCAAGGATACAAGCTATCCAAGCTCCAAAGAAAGTAAAAGGAAAAAAGTGAAGATTTTGAAGAAGTTTGTGAAGAATTGAGAATTTGTGAAGGATTTGTGAGGAAAAGAGAGAGAGAATTGTCTAAGGACAGTAGAGAGAGAGGGATAGCTCGGCCAAAGGAAGAGGGGAGGGAGTGGGTGAGGTTTCCTAGCAATTTCCTAACAAATAATGCATTAAATGCATTCACATTACACATACACACATGCATGCATCTCTCTTTTCTTTTCTTTTACTCTTAAATCCTTGTCCACACAATAATCTAGATATTATGTGGCTTAGGTTTACATAAGAATAATTGAAGAAAAGATCGCTTAAAGAGAAATTTCCCAAAATGTGAATACCGCATTAAAATTAGGAAAAATTCAAATTGGACCAAAACCTCCCAAATACCCCTAAAGTTTGCGCACAAGCTTTATTTTTTCTAAACTAGGTGCCGGTAAGTTTCTACGGAAGTTTGATCGAAATAGGGATAAAACGGGAAAAACCGACAATTTTGCCCTAAAACGGAAAAATTCGCAAAACGATTTCTGAAATGTTACAGAGTTGCCTCGGTTCAGAGGCGGGAGCACGTTTAAAGATCCATCGACGTGGTGCCACCTGGACAACGAGACCGGAGATCGAACGAGTTCGGAGCAGCCGCAACAAAGCGTGGGATGATGGTTGAAGACCGAAGGACTCGGATCGTTCGGTATAACATTTCTACCCACTTTGTATTTTGTTAGTTTAGCTTTAATGGCAGATCCAGGTTATAGTATGCAATAGCGCCAGTTGTAAAAGTTTTTGTTCCGCATTTGGCGTCTGATAGACGGCCGGGGAGCTACCGTAGACTTACAGTGGTATCAGAGCCTCACCATTAAGCTTTACTAACTTGTGCTAACGCGTTTAAAACATCAATCGAACGGAATTTCGCGAAACTACAATTTTCTGTTCAAAGTTTCTGTCAATTTTAAATCAGGCCTAAAAATTATTTTGATCATTCTAGAAAATTGAGCTGGGTTTTCTAAGCATACTGTAAAAAGTTGGTCACATGATCCTACAGAACCGCCGCGGATCCGCGGTCAAACCTAGGGTTTGTCGCGCATCCGTGGCCATTTTGTGGGACCAGTGGTGCAAATTTGTACAGTGGCTTCTTAGGAGGAAATTGTGATTTTTGGTACATTTCTTTTGGGCCCAAATTTTGTTACTGTACTGCAGATGTTATTGGGGCCCACTTTGGGAAGTTTTGTCGATCGAAATTTTAAATTTTTTAATATGCAGTATTTACATTATATCTCCGACCGTGAATGTCATTCGATCGGTAAACCGCGTATGACTGCTATAGTTCTTTTAGACGGGTTTGCGAACGTGACATTCGTGTTGATGTTCTGTGTTGTGCTGTGATGTTGCGGATTTATCGTGGTGGATAACAGTGTGCAATGGTAGTGCTGTTTGGATTTATTTGTACATTTGATATTGCGGGGCGAGCGTTCGACTTGTGGACTGCCGTCACTGTCTATTTGTATATTATTCTTTTGGGGCACGACCGGGCTGAGGTCGATGTATCCGTTGTATATATTTTTCAATTCTGTACTAGGTTTACCCCGCGACGGAGTGCACGGATAGCCATGTTCTGGAGGGAAACGGGTCCGTATCTCATGGCTTTAAGAGGCAGAAGGGCCTCACTCTAGAATTGACAGACTATTCTCCGCACTCGTAGGGGGTACAGGTTGACCCAAGAAGGGGTGCTCAAGTTACCGGATTCTGTGAAGTGATGGGTGGTCCATTCACTTTGCTGTAGCGGGCTGCCTCGCTTCAGGTTTTGGCGGGTAACTTGCCACACCCGTAGGGGTCTAGGTTTCATTGCACAAGCTATCTACACGACCAGGGGAACGTCGGGTTTCAGTAGCGGCTCTGTGAAACCCGGGGATCCCAGATTATCTGCATTGTTCTGTGATGCTTATTACTTTTCTCTAATGTTGCATATTATCACGCCTGGAGAGATTATTGTATATTGGTATATATACTATTAGATGTATATGTTTTACACCCGCGCTAGTTCAGTCCCCGCTCTGTCGTTAGTTAAGTAACCTAACGGGTGATGACGGGACCCATTGGCGAATGCGGATGGCATATACGTACATTTTAGTTTCGTTCTTTTCTGGTGTGATTGATTGATTGGACTGCATTGATTCTTATCAATACAAGGATAAAACAAACCTATATTTGATGTTGTTGGAACAAATTTTAAAAAGAGTTATTACAAAGATGTTTCCTTTTGTTATGCATAGAGGTATTCGGTTATGAATATCCAGCACCTCATTCGACGAGGCAAGGGCCGAGATCCCTTCACCGGGAGTGACCCCTTGGGCAGAAGTTTGCGTCAAGGTAATAACTACAGTATAGTCGATCACAAGTTGCTTTGCATCGCGGTATTCTGTTAGAATATCCTGCACCTCATTCCACGAGGAAAGAGACGAGATCCCTTGACCGGGAGTGACCTCTTTAGCAAAGGTTTTTTGCCATTATATTTTTATAAAAAGCTATCAGGTTCCTTCAACGAGATCAAGTTCTTTACGTTAAAGGTTTTTCGCCAAAAACCAGCCGTAATCCTCCGTCATTTCTTATGGATGGTCAGTAGTATTCAAGCTATGTTTGTTGGCCTACGTCAAGGCGTAGTGTTTGGTAGCTGCTGGGGTATTCATTTGTTGCATAGATAGATGCATTAGTTTAGGACAGACGTACAGCCTTGTTGGCCTACGTCAAGGGCATGTACGATGACCTAAATTAATCAGGACAACGAAGGGTAGAACTTGACATGTGACTTATGATTTGTTGGCTTACGTCAAGGTCATAAGAGCATGGGATAAAAATTATATCGGGAGTTTCAAACATACAGGAAACTTGCCATACTTGTGCATACCTTCTGAAGTGTGATAACGTGAGTGGATACCATCACGTTATCATGCGATGATAGTTGGATCCCGATTCCCACTGATGAGTTAGTATACTCTTCGGGTGATCCCGACTAATTCTTCTTTCAGGTTTGGAGGAGAATTTGAGATTACAGTGGGAGGTTTCCTGATTAGATAAAGTGATAACCATTCTGATCTAGGTTAGAGTGCATGCAGAGTATTTCTTTTCTCTCTCTTTGGCAGTGACCTTTGACCGACCCTAGACTATGACTCAGTGACCAAGTTGACCGAACCTTCTTAAAATACTGGTTTTTGGATTGTCTAAAGTTGCATAAGTCATTGCCGCTCCTTCTTTTACCATGTATTTCTCAGAACACCCCGTATTACTACGGACATCCACATCCATTGGATAGATCCATCGTATGGTTATATACGAACTCGGAGGGATTTCTTCGAGGATGGATCCAGGTTCAGGAGAAATAGAATTGGTTTATTCAGTTGTCTTTTATTATCACCTTCTCTCAGGTTGCGAGGGCTCCTTAGTTTAGGTGAGTACACTATTACTCTTATTAGATAGTCTTATTCCAAACCATAGGCAGGTGCCGAAAGGTAGGTATGAAGAAAACCAATTAGCCTAAGTAGGGTGTGCAAAAGGTAATATGTAAAGACAAGATAAAGAGGGCAAAGTAAATTGTGACCACTAACATTCACGACCAAACCACGTATTTCATCGCCACTCCTACTTCACCTTTCATTTCTCCAGAACAACCCGTATCACTACGAACATCCAATTCCATTGGATAAATCCATCGTATGGTTATATACGAACTCGAAGGATATTTTTTCGAGGATGGATTATGGTTCAGGAGAAATAGGAATAAGGTTTATTCAGTTGTCTTTTATCATCACCTTCTCTCAAGTTGCGAGTACTCCTAGGTTTAGGAGGGTACACCTATTATGCTTACTGGATATTCTTCTTCCAAACCATAGGCTGGTGCCGAACGGTAGGGAAGGAAGAAAACAACTTAGCCTAATGATGGTGTACAGAAGGTAATGAATAAAGACAAATAAAGGGATTTGGGGAGATGGCAAACAAATATACGGTTAAAGTCATGAATTGGATTCTGGAAGAGGCATTACTAGAAATATCTGAATACCCCTACGAAACATTTTTGTGTTTCAATGCATTGTTAATAGAAAACTGATTTCCCGATTAGATACTTACTCCAGGGTATGTATTTACCATGTTTCATTCTCACATCTGTATAGTTTTACAAATAATGAGTGGGAGTAAGTTATTGGGAATTAAGTAATCATCCTCATTATATCGTAATTCGTTGTAATTGGTGATATTTGAGGAAATCGCCTGGGGACAGTTTTCAACCTACGACGCACAGGTTTTGAGTTATTAAACTCAGTGGACTTATACAGAGTATTGTATGTTGTCCAGTGTCCATCAGGACAAAGGGGTTGGTCCTCATACTATATTCTATTTACTTGTGACTTTTCTAGTTTTTAGACAAGTGTTTCGTAGAAATACAATGTCTAAGTATTAAGAAGTTGTGGGTATAGGAATAAAGTAGAGAACCATGTGTCGCAAGTATCGGGATTCTTCAAAGAAATCGATGATGTAGATTCTTGTGATTGGTATTCAGTTGACAGTAATAGTTTTGAGAAACTTGTTTCTCTTTCAGGTTACTCATAATTGGATGGTTTCCTAAGTTGAGTAATGCTGATTAGCCTCTTTCCATTAAGTTGATATGCACTGGAGACAGCTGCATGATTTGAATCTGGTTCCAATTAAATAAGTGCCAATGTTTCTATATTGGATATAGAATGGATCATATCTTAACGATGTTAAGGTACGGGGAGTTGTCCAGCTTATGCTTAAAACCAGACACTGGATAACTCAAGGCACGTTTCTGTAATGGCAGTTTGTTGGTTGACCCTGGCTTTGACGAGGTTTGATTTTCTACCATCTGGAAGATCAATAGTGATATTGTTCTTGACTCACCAAAGTTTTAATAAAATGGATTTTTTCAGAAAACAGTAGTGGGAGTATGGTAGAACTGAAAGTGATTCCAGAACCGCAAACGATTAGGGAAAATTTAATCGGACCTATATATTCAATCAGGTTTGACATTCCAATAGCCACTCCGCAGATATGGTGGGTAACCTAAGACACCCGAGAGGTACTAAGGTAGCCTCAAGGACGGTGACAGGGAGGTTCTAGTTTACCCAGACTTGACACTACTGTTGTTCCCGACTGTGAGACCCGGCAGGAGGATAAGTATAGCGTCGTTCTAAATTAGCTTTAGAAGTGTACGTGTCACGAACCGAAAGAGCACGTGACTGGCCCTTGAACCATATAAAGTCTATAAGACTCCATCTGATCCAAGTAAACCAAAAGCCCAGAAATCTAAAACCATTTTAAGAGTAAGTAAAGAAAACCGGTTTAAAGAAGTGAAGAAAAACTTGTTTGAAGCCATGGTTTTTAAATAACTAAGCCGAATATGCATTTTAAAATGTAAAGTCTTTTCTAAAAATTTCGGCAGAGTTTCTTTTGTAAATACTGGCCCCGAATGGGGTACAACAAGAACAATATATATATGCAATAATAAAAGGCATCCCCAAGCGGGAGCTAGCACTTCGTCAATTGACGGTCACAACCACGCAAGCAGTATAATATACACCGCCGAATGGCGAGGGTCAAATCCAAAAGAAACTCAATAAGCATGAAAACCGCAATACTGCTAAGCGCGACTCTAAGGTCGAAATAATACATCACTAGTATCCAAGTCTGAAACAATATACAAGTTTTGGTTGATGGAATTCTAGATACAAATGAATAATACAAGTACAACGGTGGTTCTTGATGCAAAAGAACCCACCTACCAAAAGCAATTCACCCGCAAAGGAAGCAGTGTGCCAGAAATGCCGCTATGGAACCTGTACGGCAAACCTGCAAGAACTGTGGCACAACGGGGGTGAGTTGCCAACTCGTGAATAGAGAATATCTACAAGCAGAAATCGAATGCATGACCTAATCCTAGGTCAATACGATCAGATATAACATAAACCTCAAGAATAATCTGAAGCATAAAAAGGTGGCAATGTAGCATCTAAACATGTAGGTAGTGCCAAATACTCGTGCCAGTACCTCAGGTAATAACATGTCACAAATATAAGGTATGTCTGCATGAATTAAATATGATGAAGCATCAAAATGGATATCAATACACATATATTAGCGTCCTATTCCACTAATATTGGTGTAAGGGTATATATAACAGCGCCCTCATACCCTGTTATATATACAATAGAAGTATGATCAATGTAATAAAAGTCTGTATGTATGTAGATCCCGTCCACCTGTCACCCAATGACAATAAGCATCATGCATGCAAATATGAGGATATAATCAAAATCATGGAAAACATCATGAAACCTGTGCCTAGTATCGGCACATAAATCCTCATATATCGGGCATCCGTCAGTCCGGGTCAGCCCACTCTCTCATATATCGGGCATCCGTCAGTCCGGGTCAGCCCACTATCTCATACATCGGGCATCGGTCTGTCCGAGTCAGTCCCACTATCTCATATATCGGGCATCCGTCAGTCCGGGTCAGCCCCACTATCTCATATATCGGGCATCTGTCAGTCCGGGTCAGCCCCACTATCTCATATATCGGGCATCCGTCAGTCCGGGTCAGCCCACTCTCTCATATATCGGGCATCCGTCAGTCCGGGTCAGCCCACTATCTCATACATCGGGCATCCGTCAGTCCGGGTCAGCCCCACTATCTCATATATCGGGCATCCGTCCGTCCGGGTCAACCCCACTATCTCATATATCGGGCCCCACCATGTACCCTCATACGGCACCCAATCCTCATAAGGGGTATAAAATCAGAACCGATAAATCTCATGGTGGCAGCGCAAATATCATATCAAGGAAACCGGGTTTTTCACATAAGTACATACTTTCTTTTGAAATTATCCATGGTTCCCAAATCCAGAAATATCATGAAAACAGATATCTCGATGCGTATAATCAGAAAACATGATGTATGCGACATATAAATGAAATGCAAGTATAACAAAATATCATGCAACATGGAATAATAGTATGCACATACAATGAGATGCGGAATCGAATAAATCAACGCAACAGTGAAGAATCTGCACCAATATGTATATGTCATGCAGTGGTGCCATTTGAAATAAGACGAATGGGGGTTTTAGTAAAATAAGGGTTACGGTGTTTTTAAGAATAGATACGTCTTTTGGAAATACCCGTAGAATCCCTTTACTTGTTCTTTTCCATACCTCATTTCTTTATTCCTTTTCCTTTTCCATTTCATTTTCTTTTCTTTTTCTCTTTAAAGACCCTTCTCACAAGAATAGTAACCCCAAATAACATGATAGAAAATGCACAAGTGTGATAAACATGATATGTGCATATTTTGCACAAAATTGCCAAAAATCCGATTAGCGATTTTTAATCGCGATTAGCAATAAATTAGCATATAACTAATTATAAAAACTTCAAAATGGCATACTTCCATAGAATAACCTATTTTAGAATTTTCCATAATTTTTTCCAAATTTTTCTGTATTTAATTACACCTAATATTAAAATATTCAATAAAATAATATTAAATTAAAAAAATTCCCAAAAAAATAATATTTTAATTTTTTGAAATGTTACAGTACGTATATATTATTGTGCCAGAGGGTTGTTGTGGTCAGTGGGAGCAGCAAAAGCATAGTGGGCAATTAGCTTATGTCTATTTATAGGCTTGAGCACATATAGCGGAGATAAGATCATCTATTTTTGATGTGACGGTCATGAGTTTGACATCATCAGAATAGGGGATGGATCTGTTAAGAAGGTAGTAGGGTGTGATGTCCAGGTATTTGGATAACATACACAGAGTAGGAAGTAAAATTCCTACACTACGATCGGTTATACTGTGGTCGTCACACAGTAGTTTCACCACAAAGGATATAGATATAATATCTGACATTCTTGTTAATAGATCTATGGTTTTAGATCTACATTTGGGTAGTTTCCTAATGAGGGTACTTTGACAGTATTCTAATAGTATTTTAGAATAGATGACTCCTGGCATGGTGGTGTACCTGCAGGTGATGGAGTCACCCTCTCTAAAGGTGTCTTACAGACTAAAGGGGAGAGGGACGTGCATGATTGGCAGATCACTTGCTTAGGCAATTAAGTCAATCGTGAGATGTCAAGTACCACACCAGATGTCGTTTTTGCACTAGATGCGACAAGTTTATATTAATCCAATCCTGAAGAAACACACGGAAGCAGTTATAGAACATAAGTACATGTTCTATGGATTTGATGGCGGCAGCCTCCTTCGGAAGACGGTTATTATTCCAGGCTTCACAGGTGACCTGGATGAAAGAGTGATTGTCAGAGTTATAGTTTTCCCTCTGACGAGGGACAGTATTATGGACAGGTTGTCCAAAATGATACTGTAGGAGGCATGGTTCGCGATACTGATTAGGTTCAGTTATCAATACAGTCTAAGAAGTTTGGATTTGGAGTTCATTTATGAACTAGGTCCCATCAGATATCCATACATATTCTAAGACACCTATTACTCGATTCGGGAGATAGCTTTCTCCGCGAACTTGAGATTAAGAGAGACGTAGAAAGAAACATCACGGCGGATCCACTCACTGAGGCTATGAGTATGCGACATCACAATAATAGGCTTAAGTGCAAGTGGGAGATTGTTGGATATAGTGCCCTCTAAGTCAATTATTCGATCGTAGGTACGTGATTGCAATGATTGAGGGAGGACATATACTGACATGACTGTCTTACTCGAAATGATAGTATGCTATCTGGTTTGTCTTTATCATCATGATAAAGAGCCCATAGGATTTTTTTCTTGACTGCCAGCAGTATGATGGCGATCATATACGTGAGAGCTGGGGTCTATAAGCACATCCTTAAAGTGTCCCTAGTCGTGGGAGTTTCGAGACAGGGCATCGATACTCCAGTGTAGACTAGTGTATACAGTCGAAACCCCGACGAGGGGCGGTGGCCGGTCTCACAAGCCATTGGTGTCAGTTTGATCACCTAAGATGTATACAGGTGCTCATTGAGTAATGAGTACACCGGACAGGACTCGCTGGGAACTTGCTAAGTTGGTGTTATACATATCGTCAGATAGCAGTTCCCTGGTGACATGTGTACAGGTTAGTTCATCGACCTGAGCTCGTCATTTGTCTCGTGTGAGTTCCCACTGTGCTTTGATTTATACCCTACCATGTGTCAAAGGAGTCGTGCAAACAGGTATTTTTTGGGTACAGTCCCGAGCCACATGGACGCAGTGAGCAGATCATCGGGGATTCGTCTCTCCCGGTATTGGGGGTGAGATCGCGCTGTGTTTAGGAGAGCCATTACACGAAATCCCTGGCCAGGGTAATCGATATTTACTGGTAGGTATTCCAGTAATATCTAAGGGTGTTCTGGGCTTCTCTCTTTGACACGACTTATACAGCTATTGGGGGTCTGACGTTTACCAGCCCCTAGGCCCTATATGCGATACTCATAGACGAATGGACCGGACTGTACGGATATTGTCACTGTCAGGCTCAGTAGGGTTTCTGGATGAGTTTTCTCGTCAGCTCCCCTTCCAATCAATACATAGGCAACCGTTACGTATAGCTTGTACCTCTGACATGCTAGTGGTTATACCCAGTGCCAGTGTGTTGATGAGTCATTAGAGTCCCCCACAGACAGTTTCCCAAGTTCGGGCGAAACGTTGTAGAGGACGTATGGTTTTATGGCTAGGTTCGGAAAATGCACGTGCGTTTACGCATGCGTCATATTTCGGGCAGATAATACTGGTGGGCTTTGGTTTAAGCCGGATCCTATTATTATACTGTGTAGATATAATGTCTTTGTCTCAGTTGCATTTATATTCGGTCGTAATACAAATACGGGTATGTTTATACTGTTATAGGGTTATCCTGAAATTCGTTTCGGGATCGCTTTTGGAAGTTGCCAGTTTCCTGTTTTCTATCACCCGTCTTTAACATTCGGTTAAAGACGGATTTATCTTTTCTTGGGTGAGTCAGAGTTATAGAAGGTTCTAGAATTGGTGACTAGCTTCATGAGTCATTAGTTCATTTATTAGTGCATTTAATGTTTGGTGACTAGGTTAATGACTCTTCATTTGCATTAAATGGTTGTTGCTAGGTGTATGATGATTCATTCATCTCATTTAGTGCTTATGGTCACCACTACCCTCTCCTACACTCACCTCCCCCCTCTAAATTGGCCGGCCACTTTTGTGGAGGCTTATGGATTCATTTTTAGAAAAATTTGATGATAGTTTTATTGTATGGAAATTTCATAACTCATTTTATTCCATCACCGATTCCAAAAGGCAACTTCATTAACCGTTCGTCCATAGCTTTGGACGTAACGAGACGAAGTGTTCTACTCATTCTCTACCTCAATCTTGGTCATCTCTTTTAGCAAACTTGATGATCGAGTTGCCTCGGTTCAGAGGCTGGAGCCCGTTTAGAGATCCGTCGACGTGGTGCCACCTGGACGACGAGACCAGAGATCGAACGAGTTCGGAGCAGCCGCATCAAAGCGTGGGATGATGGTTGAAGACCGAAGGACACAGATCGTTCGGTATAACATTTCTACCCACTTTGCAGTTTGTTAGTTTAGCTTTAATGGCAGATCCGGGTTATAGTATGCGATAGCGCCAGTTGTAAAAGTTTTTGTTCCGCATTTGGTGTCTGATAGACGGCCGAGGCGCTACCGTAGACTTACAGTAAATGACCTACAGAAACAACCTGATCACCTAATTCTACAAAGTGGCCGGTCCCTACACCCTAAAATTCGGCCAGCTTGGTTCTGCAGGGGAATTAGGGTCTGGTTTTGTCAGGGTAGCCTCGTGGTGTCTTAATTTGGTCCTTGGTATTGTTTGGTTGTCTCAGAATTCCCCCGGGCTTCCCAGATTCCCTGCACTCACCGATCGTCACAAAACCGATACGAAAGTTTCCAAATTCCGTATTTTGGGTTAAGTTACTGGTTTGGTCCAGGTTTCACTCTTTAATGGGGTTTGTAGTCACCAATAAGGCTCATTAGCACAACCCCAACTCAACATTCCCTCAAACCTGATCTAGGAATTTTCTCAGTTCATAAAACCACACAATATCGATTCTAAAAAAGTATGGATGCTTAAGAAATTGAAATACTAGTCTAATGGTGTAGAGGTTATCTCATTTGACAACTCAATAAAATTCTTGAGTTGCCCCAAGTCTTCAAAATCAAATCTTGCTTGGTCCAAAGTGTTTGCCATGAGCTTGTGCATGTTTTTAATGAAGAAGGGATAAGGTTTTTGTGTGTTTTTCATGGTGTTTTGAGGGTTGTAGTGGAGGAGGGAGATGGGGCAGTAGCCATGAGAGGAGGGAGAGGAGAGATGATGAAGATGATGAATGATTGCAATGGCCCTTGGTCAAAGTTAACCCCTCACCCACTCCTACTCTCTCTCATGCCTATCCCTCAATATCTTATTCATTTCTTTTGTTTTCAATTCTTTTTGCAATAGAAAACCCAAAACAAATAACCATACACACAAGAATCATGTAGGAAAAATGTAACAAGTGTGAAAATGATATGGTGCATGTCATGTGCACAAAAACCGGATTAATGCAAAATTAACTATATTTAATTGCGATTAGCATTAAAAGTGAATATAATAAATCATAAAACTTTATAATTTGCATAAATCACATAAAGCACTCTCATTTCAGAAATTTCTATAAATTTCCAAATTTTTTCCCAATTTATCTGTATTTAATTGTACCGCACCATTAAAATATTCATAATATTTATTATTTAATTATAAAAATTACCAAAAATAATATTTTATTTTTCTGAAATGTTACAATCTTCCACCCTTAAAGAAATTCGGTCCCCGAATTTAAATTTAAACCCCCCAAATCTAAAACATTTCAATAATCAGCTCAAATGAACGCGGCTCCGAAATCATGGAAGATGCAGAAACAACACAGTGTTAGTTATATATATGCCCTAGAGGCCATTGTTGTACATATGATGTATATTATAGTAGATGCTTGGATATATATAGAGAGGACTTTCATGCTCGACATGATAGTTAGCTATTTGGTTTCACTTTGTCTTAACATGTTGACTTGTATTGGTTTACTGTCTTGCTCTCACATATTGATAAATCCCTTAGGATATGTACTTGACTACTAGGACTATGATGAGATCTTACTAGTAGGGCCAGGGTAGTCAACGAGTACATCCTAGAACTGTTCCGAGTCGAGGGTGTATCGAGACAGGGCATCGATACACCAGAGTAGACTAGCGTATACGCATCTTGACCCATATGATGGGTGATGGATGATCCCATATCCATCGGTGTTGAAATCAAAGATGATGTACGGTTGCTCAGTGGAGATTGGGTACACTGAACGGACTCGCCGAAAACTCCTAGATGGTATTATACCTATCGTCAGATAGCAGTTCTCCAGTGACACGGGTATAAGTTAGTCTGCAGACCCGAGATCGTCATAGAGTCTTGTGTGATTCCCATTGTGCTTTGATTTCCACATTAACACGTACAAGAGGGCGTGCAAAACGGTGGCTTTTGGGTACAGTCCCGAATCACATGGAGGCAATAAGCGATAGGAGGAGTTTCGTCTCTTCCGGTATTGGGAGTTGATGTTGCGCTGTGTTCGATTGGCTATAATTGGAAGTCCCTCGCCAGGGCTGATATGGACATCTACTTATAAGTGTTATCAGTAGTTTCTCGACCTGTTATGAGCCTCACATCGACACGACTTATCGGTTACTGGGCTCTGACGTTTACCACCCCAGACTTGATATGCGACATATGAACCGAAGAGAACAGACTGTACGGTAGTGTTACTGATTAGATTCACAGGAGAATGTACAGGCTTGCTTGTTGATCTTCTGATCGCTCAATACCTGGGTGGCTGTTACGTTTAGCTGACCGCTTGCAGCTTGTGGGTGTTTGAAATGATCATCGCCTACTGCCGGCGTATTGACGATTCTTTAGAGTCCTACACAGAGGTTTCTTGGCTCAGGAAAAATGGAGTAGAAGCACATATGTGATATGTGCGGGACCGAGATTAATATGATATGAGATACCGTATTCTATTCTCGCGATATAAGAAATCGGCCGGGTATATTTGATATAGCCGGGTCATCGAATCAAGTGTTAATTCGATGAAATAGTACATGTTATATTAGTCGGTTATATGTAATATAGCCGGATTATCGGATCAAGTGTTGATTCGATAATTTAATGTATAATTATATATGTGATATATTACATTAAGTTAACTAATATAAGCTCGCTTTATTGATTCATTTTCTCACTGGAAAATACATTGATGTATATGCGATATATGTTAATTGTATTATTTTCTTTTGTTACATTATGTATTATATATGTGATATATAATTTTGTAACATGTTAGGTTTACAAATGAAACATGGTTGTTAAGTTTAAACAAAGTTAGGGTTTGGATTAGGGTTAGCTTTTGGGTTAGCTTTTGGATGAGGTTCATGGATGCTTCATGAAGCTTTGACTTTGTCTTTAGCTTTGATATTTTGTGTTGATATTTATTAACCCAACCCAAACCCTTAACCTTAGTTTATTCTCTACATGAGTTAAAGCTCTCATTCTTAACTCATAGTTGCAATTGTAACCACAACAATAATTCATTATTCATCACAGAAGCTTTCTTCTTCTTCTTCCTCCTTGAAAAAGCTTGCTAGCTTTTTGTGTTGTGATGATTAAGTGTGAGAAATAGAAAACAAAAGAGAGCAAAATTCCTATTTAAATATCCTCATATATTCTAGCCACTCAGATTAGGGTGTTCACTTCTCTAATTGCTTCATTAGTGAAATGTAAGCTTGGGTTAGAGATTCTTCAAGGTAGATCATCTTAGATCATGCAGACTACAAGCAAGGTGCATCATTCACCTCATGGAGCCTCTCTAGAGTCGGAGTTCTTGATGATCGCAGCGAAGAGACCTCAACACGGAGCTTATGAAGAGAAGGAACGGACTACAAAAGTTGTAATCCCAAACTCTATATGATAGAACTTCTTTGTATGTAATGCAAAACTTTGTTACCCTAGATTTCTAGTAAAGATTCATGGTTTGTTTGCTTTGCACCTCTCTAATTTTTAAAGTGGCATGAGTAATGCTACCAAACCATAGACTAGGTGTAAGGGAAGCCCAACAGTGGTATCAGAGCCAAACTAGAATTCTAGATACTGTGTTAAAATAAATACGAAAACGAAATCCACTCCGAAATACGATATTTGAAACCCTCCATTTTGTTCTCTGTAAATTTTCAAAAAAGTCCTCAAAAATTTTTCTAACAGGTGTAGAATGCAGTATGGGCCAAAATAAGAACATGGGTGAAATACGGGGGCTGATGCTCGGATTTTGGCCGAGCACCAAGCTAGGGATTCCGGCATGGACGGCCCCCCCGCCTCTTCTGCTCCCCGTATTTCTTCTGTGCTCTTTTGGCTTCATTTTAGGGTTTCTAGTATTGTTTGTTTAGCCCAATTTTTATGTGATGATTATTTTGACCTGGGGCTAACTCGTAGTGCTTCGTAGTCGTATAACTTAACACTGTATTGGTAACCTTGACTATTTTTAGTAATTCGAACGAACATCGAACACCACATTTTGTACCCCGCTGAAATTTCCAAGTGTTGTAATTTTCCGAAGTTGATTGTACTCGTAAAATCGTGCAAGTACCCATATGGACCCTCTAGAAGAATATAATAACCTTCACTCTATTCTATGCCCACGGAACCGCGATTGAAACTTAGGGTTTGCTGTAGTTCCGTGGTGTCATAGGTGAGGCGTTGGTTAACTCCTTCTACGGTTGGACCATAGACACTCTGGCACGGTTTTTGAGTGTTTTGACTTTGCTCAAGTGTTGAGCTCCCGAGGGTAATTTGTGACTGTATGTTTATTCGATCGAAACGTTAAACATCGTCATGATATTCTGTGATTGTGATACAATATGTGGAATTCATATAGTTAGGCATGAAATCCGTAATATGTGATATTTCGGGTTTACGATGTCTAAGGCGATTGTGGATTCTAAATGTTGTAGTTTTTCACTTTTCTTTTCTGCGACCGTAAGTGTAGTATGTAGAGTATTGCCAGCTTCATTAATATACATCAACGACAATCGGGATACGCATACTTGCTTACGTTGATGATATGAGATATTATGTGTTGCTGTGATATATTATGTTGGATCGTCGTGTTCTGAATAGCCGGGGGTTTTATGTGAGATGAGGGTTTTTATTTTCATTCATATAAAATTCAATTGTATGTAATATTCTTTTATTGGGGCACTTCCGGGTTGAGGATGATGTCACCATTGTATATTATTTACTTTTCCGCATTAGGATAGACCCAAGGCGGGGAGCACAAGTAACCGGGTTCTAGGGTCCAGTGGGAGGCCATCTCGAGGAGTCGAAACCGGGTCTCCTAACCCTAGAATTGGTAGGTTGCTTTCTTCTCTCGTAGGGGTCTAGGTATGAGGGTTTGGCTGTTCATCGCGATAGTGGAATCCGTGTTTTATACAGGCTCGATATAAAACACGGACCTCCTAGTATATCCAATATTTCATATGTTTCTTCTGCTGCTGATGTTCTGTGATGAGATCAAATTACTGCCTGAGATGAATGCTTTTACTATATATATATGATGATTATAAATATTACTGCTTTCATTTCTTCTATGATGCTTAGGAAGCATAAATGATGGGATTTGTTAATGAGATTAATAAAAGAAAAGAAACCTAAAAGATGTTGTAGAATCAAATTTTCAAAAAAGGGTAGCTACAGTTTTTGCTTTGCATAGTGGTATATGTGATATACCCTGCACCTTATTCGATGAGGAAAGAGCCGAGATCCCTTCACCGGGAGTGACCTCTTTAGCAAAACTGGCAGATGCTACAAACTCACGGTTTAGTTTTTGATTGCTTCAATATTTCTTGCTTTGCACAGCGGTATTTATGAAATATCTTGCACCTTATTCGATAAGGAAAGAGCTGAGATCCCTTCACCGGGAGTGACCTCTTTAGAGAAACTAGAAAAGCTTCAAAAACACTCCTTTTCAAAATCACTTGTTTCTACAACGATATCACGTTCATTACACAATAAGGTTTTCTGAAAAACCTGCATAGCCCTCCGTCATTTCAGATAAGTAATATTTAGAATTCGTGTTGCAGTAGTTTGGCATGAATCAAGGCGTAGTGTACGGTAGATGATTACTACTTATCTGTAGCATGAGATGCGATTGGATTAGGGTATTCGTACGGCGTTGTTTGGCATGCATCAAGGGTCGTACGGGTGGGTTTAATTCAATCACAAAATGTACGGGTGAACTGAACTAGCGGACTTTGGTTTGTTTGGCATGCGTCAAGGTCATAGCACGCTTGGGGTAAAAGCAATATCAGGAATTTCAAGTGTTTACATTTGCAATAATATTGCATATCTCCTATGAGATAGTTGGATCCCGATACCCACTGCGAGTAAGAGTTACTCCTGGGAGAGTTTTATACAAGACAATTAGCCGATAAAGTAGGTGTCTAGATAGGTGTTAACGGGGTTATGCCTCTGGGAAAACGACGTTTATTCTAATTAGGTCCGTGCGAAAGCACGGGTAACCTCCTTCAAAGTACCAACATTGGCATGACCGAAAGATTAGCGAACTTGTAAGGTGTAATTAATCCCGGCTAATCTTACCTTTTAGGGTTTTAAGGAAGATTTGAGAAAAAACTGTGGGAGCCATCCTGATTAGATAAGATAATAACCAATCTAATCTTGCAAGAGCATACGCTAAAGTGTTTTCTTTTCTCTCTCTCCAGGTAGCGACCATGTCAGGCCTTAATCAAGATAATAATATGGATGTATTGACTAAACCCACTTTTTATACTGAGCAGGGGAATGTTGGTCCCGTTCTTTCTTATAATTATTATAAGACAGAGCAGGGAATAGGAGAATATCTGGATTCTCACGCCACCCAAACGAAGAATAAGCATGTTGATGCATCTTCTTCAGGTGTGTTAGTTATCGAGAACTGTTTCTCAGTTCACTCTATGTCCTGGGTGTTAGATACCGGATCGATGTTGGATATAGTGCCCTCAGAGTCAATTATTGGATCACAGGCACATGATTGCAATGATTGAGGGAGGACCTATACCGGTAGGACAGTCTTACTCGAAATGATAATATGCTATCTGGTTTATCTTTATCATCGTGTACTGCTTTAGATGACATTATAGGTCACTATTGCACGTTGATAGAGCCTACAGGATTCTTGCTTGACGGCCAGCAGTATGATGGCGATCATATATGTGGGAGCTGGGGTCTATATAAGCACATCCTTGAAGTGGTCCCTAGTCATGGGAGTTTCGAGACTGGGCATCGATACTCCATTAGTAGACTAGTGTATACAGTCGAGACCCCGACGAGGAGCGCTGGCCGGTCTCACAAGCCATTGGTGTCAGTTGGTTCACCTAAGATGTATACATGTGATCATTGGGTTATGAGTACACCGGACAGGACTCGCCGGGAACATGCTAGTTGGTATTATACCTGACGTCAGATAGCAGTTCCCTGGTGACATGTGTACAGGTTAGTTCATCGACCTGAGATCGTCATTTGTCTCGTGTAAGTTCCCACCGTGCTTTGATTACTACCCTACCACGGCTCAAAGGAGTCGTGCAAACAGGTTTTAGTTGGGTACAGTCCCGAGCCACATGGAGGCAGTGAGCGGATCGGTAGGGGTTCGTCTTTACCGGTATTGGGGGTGAGATCGCGCTGTGTCTAGGAGAGCCATTACCTGAAGTCGTTGGCCAAGGCAGGAGATTTACTGGTAGGTATTCCAGTAGTATCTCAGGGTGTTCTGGGCTACACTCCGACACGACTTGTACCGCTTTTGGGTGTCTGACTTTTACCAACCCCCTAGGCCCGCCATGTGATGCTCATAGAAGAACGGACCGGACTGTACGGATATTGTCACTGACAGGCTCAGTAGGGTGTCAGGATGAGTTCGCTCATCGACCTGCCTTTTGGTCAATACCTGGTAGCCCGTTACGTACAGCTAGTACCACTGACATGCTAGTGGTTAAATCCACAGCCAAAGTATTGACGAGTCTTTAGAGTCCCCCATAGACAGTTTTCAAGTTTCGGGCGAAACGTTGTAGAGGCCGTATGATATATGGCAGGGTTCGATCATATACGTGCAGTAGTTCATGGATCATGATCGGGCGGATCATACTAGTGGGCTTTGGTTTAAGCCGGATCCTAGTATTAGATTTGTTGGATTACTTTAGTCTTATCGCATTCTCATTCAGTCGGAATGCGGATGTAGGTATGTATATACAGGTGAGGGGTACTCCTGTGATCCGTCACGAGTTTACTTTAGTAGATGCCATTATATTTTTATTGTTGCAAGCATTTGGATTAATGTTTGCATATGGAAATAATGAGCTCAAAACCAAGATTATGTGCATTAATTATGACATGGACAAGGGTGGTGACTCATGGTCTTATTCTTTGAACCATGTCATGTTTAGTGATTGATTTGTGAGGTGAAATGAGAGAGAGAAAGAAAGGGCAGCCATGTATAATGAGGTTAGCTCTTGGATTTTCTATTCTAATCTCTCACTCTCATTTTATCACACAACACAAAAAGAAAAAGAGAGGAAAGCTTCTTCTTCCTCCTCCTCTTTCTTGAGCTCATTATCTCCTCACTAATGGCATCCACTAAATCCTCAAGAGACAAAGTGATGACACACATTCTCTACTTCACCTTGGACATGTCGGCTAGCGAATTTCGTGCCCAAGTTTCTTCGGATGAAGCGGGAGCCCGTAAAAAGACTCGAAGATGTGCTGCCCTTTCTGACGAGCAGATCGAGATCGGAGATGTCGCGAGGAGCTTGGTATGGTGGCCAAAGACCGAAGGACAAGGATTGATCGGTATAGCTTTTCCAACCCTTTCTCTTGTTGCTAGTTGTAGGTTAATGGTTCGATCCGGATTTAAAGTATACGATAGCGCCGGTTTCAAGTTTTGAAAAAGTTTTCGTTTCAGCATTTTGGACTCGGACAGACGGCCGGGGCGCTACCGTGGACTTACATGGTATCAGAGCCACACCATTAACCTTTACTAGCTTGTTCTAACGTGTTTAAAACATCGATCGATCAAAATTTCCGAAACCGCGATTCCATTCATGAACTTTCTGTCGAATTTCTTTTGTCGACGAAAAATTATTTTGAGTACGTCAGAAAATCATGCAGGCTTTTCTAAGACCACTGCAGAAAATTGGTAGCCTGAGCCCACTGTAGCGCCGTGGAACCGCGGAATGACCCTTGTTTTGGCCACGGTTCCGCCGCACTACTGTAGCATTAGGGCACCAAAATTTCTACAGTGGTCTCTGAGTTGGAATTGGGGTTTCTGGTATTTTTTGTTTGGGCCCAGATTTGTTTGAATACTGGGAATTGTGCTTTGGGCCCACTTCGAGAAATTTTGTCGATCGAAAATTTTAAACATGTTAGTTCACAGTATTTACATTATATTTTCGACCGTGAATGTCATTTGATCGGTAAATCTTGTCAAATTGCTATAGTTTCTTTTAGACGGATTTGCGAACGTGACATTCACGTTGATGTTCTGTGTTGTGCTGTGATGTTGCGGATTTGTCGTGGTGGATTGCCTGAATGCAATGGCAGTACAGTTTTGTTGAATTTGTACATTTCATATTGCGGGGCGAGCGTCCGACATGTGGACTGCCGTCACTACCTGTTTGTATATTATTCTTTTTGGGCACGACCGGGCTGAGGTCGATGTACCCGTTGTATATATTTTTACTTTCTGTACTAGGATTACCCCGCGGTGGGGTGCACGGATAGCCAGATTCTAGAGTGCAACGGGCCCGCATCTCATGGCTTTGAGAAGGAGGGGGCTTCACTCTAGAATTGGCGGGCTATTCGCCGCAATTGTAGGGGGTACAGGTTGACCCAAGGAGGGGTGCTCAAGTTACCGGATTCCGTGAAGTGCTGGGTGGTCCATTCACTTTGTAGAAGGGGGCTGCCTCGCTTCAGGTTTTGGCGGGTAACTTGCCGCGCCCGTAGGGGCTTAGGATTTCATTGCACAGGCTATCCACACGACCAGGGGAACGTCGGGTTTCAGTAGCGGCTCTATGAAACCCGGGGATCCCAGATTATCTATATTGTTCTGTGATGCTTATTACCTCTCTGTGATGTTGCATTTTATCATGCCTTGAGCGAATATTATATATTGATATATATACTAGTAGATGTTGTATATGTTTTACACCCGCGCTAGTCCAGTCCCCACTCTGTCGTTAGTTAAGTAACCTAACGGGTGATGACGGGACCCAGTGGAGAATGCGGATGGCATATACGTACATCATATTTTCGTTCTTTTGTGGTGTGATTAATTGATGGGACTGCATTGATTCAAATCAATGCAAGATAAACAAACCTATTCTGATGTTGTTGGAACATTTTTCAAAAAGCTGTTATTACGAGGACGTTCTCTTTTGTTTTGCGCAGTGGTATTCGGTTATGAATATCCAGCACCTCAGTCGACGAGGCAAGGGCCGAGATCTCTTCACCGGAAGTGACCCCTTGGACAGAAGTTTGCGTCAGGGTAATAACTTCATTATAGCCGATTGCCTTTTGCTTTGCATCGTGGTATTCAGTTGGAATATCCCGCACCTCATTCTACGGGAAAAGAGCCGAGATCCCTTCACCGGGAGTGACCTCTTTAGCAAAGGTTTTCGCCACTATATTTTTATAAAAAGTTATCCGGTTCCTTCAACGATATCAAGTTAATTACGTTAAAGGTTTTCGCCAAAAACCAGCCGTAGCCCTCCGTCATTTCAGATTAGTATTGCTTAGTATTCGCGCTACGTTTGTCGTTGCTATTTGCCGAGGCGTAGTGTGCGGTAGCTCTGTAATGCTTTTCTGTCGCATGGATATGTGGATTGGTTAGGACGGTCGTACGACTTTGTTGATTATTCGTTAAGGGTCATGCGGGTGGGTTTAACGCAATCAAGATAATGACGGGTTGAACTTGACTAGGACCTTTTGATTTGTTGATTATTCGTCAAGGTCACTTGGGTCCTAGGGGTAGAAATCACGTCGGAAGTTTCTAAAGAAACTGATACTTTCCAGATATGCGCATACCTTCTGGAGTGTGATAACGTGAGTGGATTCCATCACGTTATCATGCGATGATAGTTGGATCCCGATTCCCACTGATGAGATGGTTTACTCCTTGGATGATCCCGACTAATTCTTCATTCAGGTTTGGAGGAGAATTTGACGATACAGTGGGAGGTTTCCTGATTAGATAAATTGATAACCATTCTTATCTAGGTTAAAGTGCACGCAGAGTGTTTCTTTTCTCTCTCTCTCTTTGGCAGCGACCATAACCCAACCCTTGACTATGACTCAGTGACCAAGTTAACCGAACCTTCTTATAACACTGGCTTTTGGATTGTAAGAGTTGCAAACCTCATTGCCACTCCTTCTTTTACCCTTTTCTCCTGAACACCTCGTATCACTACGAACATCCAATTCCATTGGATAAAACCATCGTATGGTTATATACGAACTCGAAGGAACTTATTCAAGGATGGTTTCCGGTTATGGAGAAAACGAATAGGACTATTCAGTTGTTTTTTCTTTTTACTTTCTTTCAGGTTGCGAGTTCTCCTTGGATTAGGACGGTACACCTGTTATGCTAATTGGATAGTCTTCTTCCAAACCATAAGCAGGTGTCGAACGGTGGGGAATGAAGAAAACCAATTAGCCTAACGATGGTGTACAGAAGGTAATAAGTTAAGAAAAATAAAGGGATTAGTAAGAGGGCAAAGTAAATTGCGACTGCTATTCACGACCAAACCAAGTATTTCTTCGCCAATCCTACATCACCTTTGTATTTATCCAGAATACTCCGTATCACTACGAAGATCCGCAGTTTATTGGATACTCCATCGTATGGTTAGATACGAACTCGAAGGGACTTATTCCAGTTCGGGAATGGATTCCGGTTCAGGAGAAATAGGAATAAGGTTTTATTCAGTTGTCTTTTATCTTTACCTTCTCTCGGGTTGCGAGTGCTCCTAGGATTAGGACAGTACACCTATTACGCTTAATGGATAGTCTTCTTCCAAACCGTAGGCTGGTGCCGAACGGTAGGGAAGGAAGAAAACCATTTAGCCTAAACGGGTGTACAGAAGGTAATGACTAAAGACATATAAAGCGATTTGGAGAGATGGCAAAGAAATATACGGTTACAGTTGTGAATCTGATAATGGAAGTGGCATTACTAGGAATACCCGGATACCCCTTCGAAACATTTATATGTTTCAGTTTCACTGTGTATTGTTAAAAGAAAACTGATTTCCCAATTAGCCCTTGCTCCAGAGTATGTATTTACCAGGTTTGATTCTCACATCTGTATGGTTTTACAGATGATGAGTGGGGGTAAGTTATTGGGAATTGGGTGATTATCCTCAATATATCGGGATTCGTTGTAATTGGTGATATTTGAGGAAATCGCCTGGGCTGTTTGCCGGACGGAAAATTTTTGGTTTTGAATATCCGTTGTAATGCACCAATTTCAAATCGATATATCTGTACGTTTATTTTTTATAAAGTGAGATATAACTTTTTGAAATTATGTCTATTACATTTACCTATATCAGTGGATGGTTAGGTAAGGAGCATTAAACAGCGATGTAATTCTTCTTAACCATAAGTACAGTTTTCAACCTACGACACACATGGAATGATTTATTAGACTCAGGGGACTTATACAGAGTATTGTATTTTGTCCAGTGTCCATCAGGACAGAGGGGTTGGTACTCGTACTATATTCTGTTTATTTGTGACTTCACTAGTTCTTAAACATGTGTTTCGTAGAAATACAAGATCCAAGTTTTGAGAAGTTATAGGTATATGAATAAAGTAGAGAACCGGGTATTGCAAGTATCAGGATTCTTCAAGGTGATCGAAGATGTAGATACTTGTGTATGGTGTTCAGTTGATAGTAATGATTTTGAGAAACTTGTTTCTTTTTCAGGTTACTCATATCTGGATGTATTCCTAAGTTGAGTAACGCTGATCGGACTCTTTCCATCTAGTTGACATGCACTGGAGACAAGTGCATGATTTGAATCTGGTTCCAATTAAATCAGTACCTCTGTTTCTATATTGGATATAGAATAGTTCATATCTTAACAATGTTAAGGTACGGGGAGTTCTCCGGCTTATGCTTAAAAACAGACTCTGGATAACTCAAGGCACGTTTCTGTAATGGCTGTTTGTGGGTTGACCCGGGCTATGATGAGGGTTGACTTTCTACCATCTGGAAGATCAATAGTGATATTGTTCTTGACTCGTCACAGTTTTAGTAAACTGGACTTTTTCAGAAAACTGTAGTGGGAGTATGGTAGAAATGGAAGTGATTCCATAACCGCAAACGATTACTGAAAATTTAATAGGACCTAAAGATTCAATCTGGATTGACATTCCACTGGCCACTCCGCAGATGTGGTGGGTAATCTCAGGCACTCGAGAGGTACTTCGGTATGCTCAAAGACGGTGACAGGGAGGTTCTTGTTAACCCAGACTTGACACTACTGTTGTTCCAGGCTATGAGACCCGGCAGAAGGATGAGTATAGCGTCATTCTGAACTGGCTTTAGAAGTGTACGTGTGTATTATTCTGCCAGAGGGTTGTCGTAGTCAGTGGGAACAGCGGAAGCATAGTGGACAAGTGGCTTATGTCTATTTATAGACTAAACCAGATATAGCGGAGATAGATCATCTATTTCTCATGTGACAGTCATAGGTTTGACTTCATCAAAATAGGTGATGGATCTGTTAAGAAGGTAGTAGGGTGTGATGTCCTGGTATTTGGATGACATACACAGGGTAGGAAGTGAAATTCCTATACTACAATCGAGTATACTTTGGTTGTCACACAGTGGTTTCTCCACATATGATATAGATATAATATCAGACATTCTGGTTACTAGATCTATGGTTTTAGATCTGGATTTGGGTAGTATCCCAATCTGGGTACTTAGACAAGATTCTAAAGGTACTTTAGAATGGACGACTCCTGGCACAGTAGTGCACCTGCAGGTGATGGAGTCACCCTCTCTAAAGGTGTCTTACAGACTAAAGGGGAGATGGATGTGCATGATTGACATATCACTTGCTTAGCTAATTGAGTCAATCACGAGATGTCAAGTACCACACCAGATGTTGTTTTTGCACTAGATGCAATAAGTTGATATTAATCCAATCATGGAGAAACATTCGGAAGCAGTTTTAGAACATAAGTGGATGTTCTAGGGATATGATAACGGCATCCTCCTTCGGGAGACGGTTATCATTCCAGGCTTCCAATGTGACCTGAATGACTTAGTGACTGTCAGAGTTATAGTTTTCCTCTGACGAGGGGAATTTGTTTGGACAGGAGGTCCAAGAGGATACTGAGGGAGGTATGGCGCATGGTACTGATTAAGTTCAGTTGACGATACAGTCTAAGAAGTTTAGATTTAGAGTTCATTTATGAACTGGGTCCCATCAGATATCCAGACATATTCTAAGACAGGTATTGCTCATTTCAGGAGATGGCTTTCTCCACGAACTTGAGATAAAGAAAGACATAAAAAGAAACATCAGGGCGGACCACTCACTAAGGCTATTCCTCGAACGTAATAGTTTCGCAAACGGGTTTTGTGAGACTGATTAGTAGAGGAGTTGGGTGTTCAGTATCACACGGGCAGTGAGTATGCGATATCGCTATAATTAGACTTGAGTGCAAGTGGGAGATTGTTGGATATAGTGCCCTCAGAGTCAATTATTGGATTACAGGCACGTGATTGCAATGATTGAGGGATGACCTATACCGGTAGGACAGTCTAACTCGAGATGATAGTATGCTATCTGGTTTATCTTTATCATCATTTACTGCTTTAGGTGACATTACAGGTCACTATTGCACGTTGATAGAGCCCATGGGATTCTTGCTTGACGGCCAGCAGTATGATGGCGATCATATATGTGGGAGCTAGGGTCTATAAGCTCATCCTTAAAGTGGTCCCTAGTCATGGGAGTTTCGAGACTGGGCATCGATATTCCATTAGTAGACTAGTGTATACAGTCGAGACCCCGACGAGGGGCGGTGGCCGGTCTCACAAGCCATTGGTGTCAGTTGGTTCCCCTAAGATGTATACAGGTGCTCATTGGGTTATGAGTACACCGGACAGGACTCGACGGGAACATGCTAGTTGGTATTATACCTGACGTCAGATAGCAGTTCCCTGGTGACATGTGTACAGGTTAGTTCATCGACCTGAAATCGTCATTTGTCTCGTGTAAGTTCCCACCGTGCTTTGATTACTACCCTACCACGGCTCAAAGGAGTCGTGCAAACAGGTTTTAGTTGGGTACAGTCCCGAGCTACATGGAGGCAGTGAGCGGATCGGCAGGGGTTTCGTCTTTACCGGTATTGGGGGTGAGATCGCGCTGTGTCTAGAAGAGCCATTACATGAAGTCGTTGGCTAAGGCAGGAGATTTACTGGTAGGTATTCCAGTAGTATCTCAGGGTGTTCTGGGCTACACTCCGACATGACTTGTACCGGTTTTGGGGGTCTGACTTTTACCAACCCCCTAGGCCCGCCATGCGATGCTCATAGACGAACGGACCGGACTATACGGATAATGTCACTGACAGGCTCAGTAGGGTGTCAAGATGAGTTCGCTCATCGACCTCCCTTTTGGTCAATACCCGGTAGCCCGTTACGTACAGCTAGTACCACTGACGTGCTAGTGGTTAAATCCACAGCCAAACTATTGACGAGTCTTTAGAGTCCCCCACAGACAGTTTTTAAGTTTCGGGAAAAACGTTGTAGAGGCCGTATGATATATGGCAGGGTTCGATCATATAAGTGCAGTAGTGCACGGATCATGATCTGGCGGATCATACTAGTGGGCTTTGGTTTAAGCCGGATCCTAATATTAGATTTGTTGGATTACTTTAGTCTAATCGCATTCGCATTCAGTCGGAATGCGGATGCAGGTATGTATATACAGGTGAGGGGTACTCTTGTAATCCGTCACGAGTTTACTTTAGTAGATGCCATTATCTTTTTATTGTTGCAAGCAATTGGATTAATGTTTGCATATGGAAATAATGAGCTCAAAACCATGATTATGTGCATTTATTATGACATGGACAAGGGTGGTGACTCATGGTCTTATTCTTTGAACCATGTCATGTTTAGTGATTGATTTGTGAGGTGAAATGAGAGAGAGAAAGAAAGGGCAGCCATGTATAGTGAGGTTAGCTCTTGGATTTTCTATTCTAATCTCTCACTCTCATTTTATCACACAACACAAAAAGAAAAAGAGAGGAAAGCTTCTTCTTCCTCCTCCTCTTTCTTGAGCTCATTATCTCCTCACTAATGGCATCCACTAAATTCTCAAGAGACAAAGTGATGACATACATTCTCTACTTCACCTTGGACACGTCGGCTAGCGAACTTCGTGCCCGAGTTGCTTTGGATGAAGCGGGAGCCCGTAAAAAGACTCGAAGATGCGGTGCCCATTCCGACGAGGAGATCGAGATCGGAGATGCCGCGAGGAGCTTGGGATGGTGGCTAAAGACCAAAGGACATGGATTGATCGGTATAGCTTTTCCAACCCTTTCTCTTGTTGCTAGTTGTAGGTTAATGGTTCGATCCGGATTTAAAGTATACGATAGCGCCGGTTTTATGTTTTGAAAAAGTTTTCGTTTTCGTATTTTGGCCTCGGACAGACGGCCGGGGCGCTACCGTAGACTTACAATCGGGATCGCACATATGTAATATGTTACATGGGCTACGTAAAGGTAGGAAATTGGGAGAGGGTGTTTATTCCGTAAAAGTAGGGAATGGTGCAAAGGTTGCAGCCAAAGCAGTTTACGAATATCACCTTGTGTTAACAAATGGTAATACATTGGTTCTGAACGAATGCTATTACATTCCGACCCTGATATGCAATATTATATCAGTTTCTTTATTGAGAAAAGAAGGATATAATTTTGTAGTACAGGATAATGTTATGAACGTATTCCTGAGTCAAAAGTTGATAGGATCAGGATCATTAATTAATGGCATTTACGTTCTCAACCAAACTACAGTTACTAATGTACAAAACACACAAGAGGAAGAGTTCAGAAATGAACGAATCCTTCTTGTGGCATTGTAGACTAGGTCATATCAATGCGACACGGTTAGCTATGTTACATAAGGATGGATATTTGAATCCGTTCGAATTTTCATCTTATGATACTTGCGAGTCATGTCTCAAAGACAGGATGACCAAAACTCCGTTTAGTGGGCACGGAGAAAGAGTTAAAGAACTCTTAGGACTGATACATAGTGATGTATGTGGTCCAATGTCTACACATGCCAGGAACGGTTCTTCCTACTTCATTACATTCATTGACGATCTCTCAAGATATGGATATGTATTCCTGATGAAGCACAAATCTGAAGCTTTTGAGAAATTCAGAGAATATAAGAACGAATTAGAGAACCAAACGGGCAAAAGTATTAAGATCCTTCGATCTGATCGAGGAGGAGAATACTTGAGCAATGAGTTCCTGGATTATCTAAAAAAGAATAGGATTCTCTCTCATCTTACTCCTCCCTATACACCACAGCACAACGATGTATCGGAGCGGAGGAATCGCACCCTATTAGATATGGTGCGCACTATGATGAGCACTGCTGAGTTGCCTATTTCCTTCTGGGGGTAAGCGCTTGAAACAGCCATAGACCTATTGAATAGGGTTCCCACCAAATCTGTGCCAATCACTCCATATGAGATATGGAAAAGAAAGAAACCACATCTTAATTATTTTAAGATATGGGGTTGTCCGGCATATGTGAAAACACAAAATCCGGACAAGCTCGGGGCAAGGTCAGTTTTGTGCAAGTTTATTGGATATCCCAAACATTCGCAAGGGTATATCTTCTACCACACTGAGGAACAAAAAGTGTTTGTTTCTCGACAAGCCACCTTCTTAGAAAAATGTTTTCTTATGAAACAAGATAGTGGCAATGAGGTAGAACTGGAAGAAGTTCCAGCAACACAAACTGCAACAGAAGATTTAGTGGAACCAGAGGATTCAGTAGTACCGGACGAACCCCAGCCGCTCCACCGATCTAGTAGGGTTCCACATCCATCTGAGAGATACTACGGTTTTCTCGTAGACGGTGGAAGCGAGGATTGCATCATGGAAGATGATGACCCGACTAGCTTCGAGCAGGCCATCACGAGTGGTGACTCTGTGAAATGGCTGGATGCAATGCGATCTGAGATGGAATCCATGTACACCAACAAAGTATGGACTTTAGAAGTTGCTCCTGAAGGGGTAAAACCCATTGGCAGCAAATGGATCTTTAAGAAGAAATTTGGTATAGATGGAAAAGTGGAGACTTTCAAAGCTAGACTTGTTGCAAAGGGTTTTCGTCAACGACCAGGTGTGGATTATGACGAAACCTTTTCTCCAGTGGCTATGCTTAAGTCCATCCGGATCTTACTTGCAATCGCTGCATACCATGACTACAAAATCTGGCAGATTGATGTTAAGACCGCCTTTCTAAATGGTGATTTAGAGGAGTGCGTGTACATGACTCAGCCTGAGGGCTTCGTAGATAGTGGGAGCAGCGGAAAGGTGTGCAAGCTGCTTAAATCCATCTACGGGTTAAAGCAGGCATCGCTGAGTTGGAACATCAGCTTTGATGTGGTAGTCAAAGAGTTTGACTTCATCAAGAACGTAGATGAACCTTGTATCTACAAAAAGGTTGCAGAGAGTAAGGTTGTCTTCCTCGTATTGTACGTGGATGACATACTCTTGATAAGAAATGATGTTCCTTTGCTGCACTCGGTCAAGCTCTTCTTATCACATAGATTCCCGATGAAAGATGTAGGTGATGCCTCCTGCATTTTGGGAATTAAGATCTATAGAGATAGATCTAAATGGATACTGGGATTCTCCCAATCCAGGTACATTGACACCATACTAAAGCGGTTTAGTATGGAAGAATCCAAGCGTGGTAACCAACCCACGATCTCTGGACTCACTCTCTCCAAAGAGATGTCTCCCAAGACTGGTTTGGAGAGAGCTCGCATGCAAGGGATACCTTATTCTTCGGTAGTAGGCTCTATCATATACGCGATGCTATGTACCAGACCCGATGTAGCATACTCACTAAGTGTAGTGAGTAGGTATCAAGCAAATCCAGGAGAGTGGCACTGGACAGCTGTGAAGAACATTCTCAAGTACTTGAGAAGAACTAAGGAGATGTTCTTGGTGTATGGTAACGGAGAACTCCAGGTGGAGTCCTTCACCGATTCGAGCTTCCAAAGTGATAAGGACGACTCTAAGTCGCACTCGGGATTTGTCTTTACTGTAGGGTTACTAGGCACTAGAACAAGGTTCTACAAGGCATCAACCATGCCAAAATCAAATTTTTCATGCGCCGAACAACCCGAGTAAGATCGTAAACTAGAGATTAGGCGAAACTAAGAACAAGTAAACAACTTTACTTCTAAGAGAAAGGGATTACAACCTTTGTAGTCCGTTTCTTCGCTTCATAAGCTCCGAGTAGTAGTCCCTTCGCCGCGATCCATGAACTCCCGAACTCTAGAGAGGCTCCACAAGTCGAATGATGCATGCTTGCTTGAAGTCTTACATTTCGAAGATGATCTACCTTGAAGAAACCCAAACCCAAGATCTTGCTTTGCTAATCAAGTATTAGCAAAGCAAACACCCTAATCTAAGTGGCAAGAATAGATGAGGATGATGAAGTAGGAATTTAACTCTCATTTGTTTTCAATTTCTCACTCATTTTCATCACTTCTCAAAAAGCTAGAAAACTTTTTAAGCAAGAAGAAGGAAGAAGAAGAAGCTAACTCTTTTTTGATGAATAATGAAACTTATGTGTGGTTAGAAATGCAACCATGGGTTAAGTATGAAGACTTAACCCATGTAGAGATTTAACTAGGGTAAAGGGTTGGGTTGGGTTAAAGAAATATCCATGCAAAATATCACAAGTCAAAGTCAAAACTTCAAGAAGCTTCTTGGAAGCTTCATGCAAGCTTAACCCTAATCCAAACCCTAACCATATTTAAAATCCACAAAATATGTTGCATTTGTAACCCTAACATGTTACAATATTATATATCATATATACAATATTTATTGTAACAAAATAAAATAATACAATTAACATATATCACATATATATCGATGTATTATCCAAGTGATAAAAAGAATCTTTAAGTGAGCTAATATTAGTTAATGTAATATAACATATCAAATATATAATTATACATTAAATTATCGAATAAACACTTGATCCAATAATCCGGCTATTTCATAAATAACCGACTAATATTATTTGTATCAGTTCATCGAATCAGCACTTGATCCGATGTCCCGGCTATATCATATATACCCGGTCGATATCATATATTGCGAGAATCCAATACGGTATCACATACACGTATTGTTCTTGTAAGTGCACGGCGGCGACCCGGCCTCCATCCCGAGGCCAAAATGCAGAAGCGGTGATATACTTAAATTTTTCATGAACTGGCACCACCGCGCACTAATACCCAGATCGAACCATTAACTAGTCCTAGCTAACTACAAGATAGGGAATAGAGATATACCGACTGATCCGAGTCCTCCGGTCTTCTCGTCATCGTCCCGATCTCTCGCAGAATGTTCTGTCTCCACCTCGTCGCCGGAAGGGCACCATATCGTCTGTATCTTTTACGGGCTCCCGCCTCAATACCGAGGCAACTCGGGCATGAAGCTAGCGAGTCGACATGCCCAAGATTTGCTGTAGAATGTAGTGTCGAACTTGTGTCTCACTTTGGGGTTGTGGAGTTGCCATATGGTGGAGGAAATGATAAAAGGAATTTTGTAGATGAACTTGGGGATTTTGATCATCAAGAGAACCAAGAAATCCCTACTACAAAATTGGGCAGCCCCCTCTCTAGTGGCCGGCCTTGGCTCAAGGTGGGAGTGAGAATGAGAGAGAGGGTGAGAGTGAGGGAGAGAGGAACAATCCCAAGAGAGATCCATAAGAATAATGCAAGAGAATGGTGATAATCAACCATGATCACAAAACCAACCTCACACTCCAACTATCATCATCAACAAGCATGATAACCAACAAAGACCAACACTCAACCACTATATCATAACCCATCATCAAGCATGATGACTTCAAAAAGTCAAGCCATCATGAAGAAGTCAAGAAGTCAAGGTCAATGGATGGTGCAACCATCATGACACAAGAATATGCAAAGACCCCCTTCCAAATTGCTTATTTGCACAAATGCAAATAAGCCCTCCTCCACCAATCTTCGGCCATTGAAAGATACAAATGAAAATGGCCGAAACGGAAAGCAAACTGGCAACTCCAGAAAACTGGTCCCGTAATAAATTACAGGAAAACCCCGATACTGTGTATACACACCCGCATCTGTATTCCGACCAAAATACAAATGCAATGAGACAAAATCTACACGGTACTATACTAGGATCCGGCTTAAACCAAAGCCGGCTAGTAATATCCGTTCGATCCTGATCCGTGCAATACCGCACGTATCTGATCGAACCCTGCCATATATCCATACGGCCTGTAGTACAAACTGTCTGATCCTGATCCATGCAATACCTCACGTATCTGATCGGACCTTGCCATATCTCCATACGGCCTCTACAGCTTTTCGCCCGAAAGCTTGAGTAACTGAATGTGTGGTGGACTCTAAAGACTCGTCAATACTATGGTTGAGGATTTAACCACTAGAACGTCAGAGGTATTAGCCATACATGACGGGCCACCAGCTATTGACCGAAAGGGACGTCGATGAGCGAACTCATCCTGACCCCCTACTGAGCCTGTCAGTGACAATATTCGTACAGTCCGGTCCGTTCGT
This sequence comes from Agapanthus africanus, assembly GCA_030015575.1. NCBI lineage: Eukaryota > Viridiplantae > Streptophyta > Magnoliopsida > Asparagales > Amaryllidaceae > Agapanthus > Agapanthus africanus. The sequence goes on from JASDDO010000016.1 coordinate 129,967,902, forward strand.
CTATGAGCATCGCATGGCGGGCCTAGGGGGTTGGTAAAAGTCAGACCCCCAAAAGCGGTACAAGTCGTGTCGGAGTGTAGCCCAGAACACCCTAAGATACTACTGGAATACCTACCAGTAAATCTCCTGCCTCGGCCGAGGGCTTCGTGTAATGGCTCTCCTAGACACAGCGCGACCTCACCCCTAATACCGGGAGAGACGAACCCCTGAAGATCCGCTCACTGCCTCCATGTGGCTCGGGACTGTACCCAACTAAAACCTATTTGCACGTCTCCTTTGAGCGTGGTAGGGTAGTAATCAAAGTACAGTGGGAACTCACACGAGACAAATGAAGATCACCAGGTCGATGAACAAACCTGTACACATGTCACCAGGGAACTGCTATCTGACGTCAGGTATAAGACCAACTGGCATGTTCCCGGCGAGTCCTGTCCGGTGTACTCATAACCCAATGAGCACCTGTATACATCTTAGGTGAACCAACCAACACCAGTGGCTTGTGAGACCGGCCACCGCCCCTCGTCGGGGTCTCGACTGTATACACTAGTCTACTCTGGAGTATCGATGCCCTGTCTCGAAACTCCCATGACTAGGGACCTTTTAAGGATGTGCTTATAGACCACCAGCTCCCACGTATATGATCGCCCTCATACTGCTGGCAGTCAAGCAAGAATCCTAGGGGCTTTACCAACGTGTAATAGCGACCTGTCAGGTCACCTAAAGCATACACGATGATAAAGATAAACCAGATAGCATACTATCATCTTGAGTAAGACTGTCCTACCGGGATAGGTCCTCCATCAATCATTGCAGTCACGTGCCTGTGATCCAATAATTGACTCTGAGGGCACTATCTCCAACAATCTCCCACTAGCACTCAAGGCTAATTATTGCGATGTCGCATACTCACAGCCCGTGTGATACCGAACACCCAACTCCTCTACTAGTCAGTCTCACAAAGCTCGCTTGCGAAACTATTGCGTTCGAGGAATAGCCTCAGTGAGTGGATCCGCCTTGATGTTTCTTTCTATGTCTCTCTATATCTCATGTTTGCGAAGAAATCCATCTCCCGAAATGAGCAATACCTGTCTTAGAATGTGTCTGGATGTCTGATGGGACCTAGCTCATAAATGAACTCCAAATCCAAACTTCTTAGACTGTATCATCAATTGAACTTAATCAGTATCCTGCGCCATGCCTCCCTCAGTATTGCCTTGGACCACCTGTCCAAAATATTGCCCCTCGTCAGAAGGAAAACTATAACCCCGACAACCTCCTTGTCGTCCATGTCACCTTGGAAGCCTGGAATGATAACTGTCTCGCGAATGAGGCTGTCGTTATCATATCCCTAGAACATCCACTTATGTTCTAAAACTACTTCCGACTGTTTCTCCAGGATTGGATCAATGTCAACTTATTGCATCTAGTGCAAGAACAACATCTGGTGTGGTACTTGACATCTCATGATTGACTCAATTGCCTGAGCAAGTGATCTGCCAATCATGCACATCCCTCTCCTTTAGTCTGTAAGACACCTTTAGAGAGGGTGACTCCATCACCTGCAGGTACACTACCGTGCCAGGAGTCGTCCATTCTAAATACTCTTAGAATGCTGTCTAAGTACCCAGATTGGGAAACCACCCAAATCTAGATTTAAAACCATAGATCTAGTAACCAGTATGTTTGATATAATTTCCAAGTCCCATGTGAAGAAACCACTGTGTGACGACCAAAGTATAACCGATCGTAGTATAGGAATTTCTTTTCCTACTTTGTGTATGTCATCCAAATACCATGACATCATACCCTACTACCTTCTCAACAGATCGATCCCCTATTCCGACGAAGTCAAACCTATGACTGTCACGTCAGAAATAGATGATCTTTCTCCGCTACATTTGCTTTAGTCTATAAATAGACATAAGCTACCTGTCCACCAATGATTCCGCTGCTCCCACTGACTACGACAACCCTATGCCAGAGTCATATACACGTACACTTCTAAAACTTGTTTAGAATGACGCTATAATCATCCTCCCGCCGGGTCTCGCAACCTGGAACAACAGCATTGGCAAGTGTGGGTAAACAAGAACTTCCCTGTCACCGTCCTGGAGGCTACCGGAGTACCTCTCGGGTGCCTGAAGTTACCCACCTTATCTGCGGAGTGGTCAATGGAATGTCAATCCAGATTGAATCTTTAGGTTCCTATGAAATCTTCAGTAATCGTTTGTGGTTCTGGAATCACTTCCAGTTCTACCATGCTCCCACTACTGTTTTTCTGAAAAAATCCATTTTTAATAAAACTGTGGCGAGTCAAGAACAATATCACTATTGATCTTCTGGATGGTAGAAAGTCAACCCTCGTCCTAGCCTGGGTCAACCCACAAACAGCCATTATAGAAACGTGCCTTGAGTTATCCAGAGTCTGGTTTTAATCATAAGCCGGACAACTCCCCGTACCTTAACATCGTTAAGATATGAACTGTTCTATATCCAATATAGAACCAGAGGTACTGATTTAATTGAACCAGATTCAAATCATGCAGTTGTCTCCAGTGCATGTCAACTAAATGGAAGGAGGCCGATCAGCGTTACTCAACTTAGAAATGCTTCCAATTATGAATAATCTGAAAGAGAAGCAAGATCTCTTAATCATTACTATCATCTGAATACCATACTCAAGTATCTACATCTTCGATCACTTTGAAGAATCCCGATACTTGCAATACCTGGTTCTCTACTTTATTCAAATACCTATAACTTCTCAAAATTCGGACCCAGTGTTTCCACGAAACACTTGTCTAAAAAACTAGAGAAGTAATAAGTAAACCGAATATAGTAAGAGGACCAACCCCTATGTCCTGATGGACCCTGGACAACATACAATACTCTGTATAAGTCCTTTGAGTCTGATGACTCATTCACTGTGTGTCGTAGGTTTAAAACTGTACTTATGGTTAAGAAGAATTACACCGTTGTTTAATGCTCCTTACCTAACCATCCACTGATATAGGTAAATGTCATCGACATAATTTCAAAAGGTATATCTCACTCTATGAAAATAGACGTATAGATATATCGATTTGAAATTGGTGCATAACAGCGGATATTCAAAACCAAATATTTGCCGACCGGCAAACAGCCCAGGTGATTTCCTCAAATATCACTGATTACAACGAATCCCGATATAATGAGGATGATCACCCAATTCCCAATAGCTTACTCCCACTCATCATCTGTAAAACCATACAGATGTGAGAATCATACCTGGTAAATACATACCCTGGAGCAAGTGTCTAATCGGGAAATCAGTTTTCCTTTAACAGTACACAGTGAAACTGAAACATTGAAATGTTTCGATGGGGTATCCCAGTATTCCTAGTAATGCCTCTTCCATTTTCAAGATTCACAACTATAACCGTGTAATTCTTTGCCACCTCTCCGAATCCCTTCATATGTCTTTAGTCATTACCTTCTGCACACCACTTTAGGCCAAATGGTTTTCTTCCTTCCCTACCGTTCGGCACCAGCCTATGGTTTGAAAGAAGACTATCCAATAAGCATAATGGGTGTACTGTCCTAATCCTAGGAACACTCGCAATGCGAGAGAAGGTGAAGATAAAAGACAACCGAATAAACCTTACTCCTATTTCTCCTGAACCAGAATCCATCCCCGAACTGGAACAAGTTCCTTTCGGGTTCGTATATAACCATACGATGGAGTATCTAATAAATTGTGGATCTTCGTAGTGATACGGAGTGTCCTGGAGAAATACAAAGGTGATTTAGGATTGGCGAAGAAATACTTGGTATGGTCGTGAACAGCAGTCGCAATTTACTTTGCCCTCCTTCTAATCCTAGGAACACTCGCAATGCGAGAGAAGGTGAAGATAAAAGACAACCGAATAAACCTTACTCCTATTTCTCCTGAACCAGAATCCATCCCCGAACTGGAACAAGTTCCTTTCGGGTTCGTATATAACCATACGATGGAGTATCTAATAAATTATGGATCTTCGTAGTGATACGGAGTGTCCTGGAGAAATACAAAGGTGATTTAGGATTGGCGAAGAAATACTTGGTATGGTCGTGAACAGCAGTCGCAATTTACTTTGCCCTCCTTCTAATCACTTGCTTTGTCTTAACTTAATACCTTTTGCACACCATCGTTATGCTTGGTTTTCTTCATTCCCCACCGTTCGGCCCCAGCCTAAGGTTTGGAAGAAGACTATCCAATTTGCGTAATAGGTGTACTACTCCTAAACCAAGGAGTACTCACAACCTGAGAGAGGGTAAAAAGAAAAAACAACTGAATAGTCCTATCCGTTTCCTCCAGAACCGGAAACCATCCTCGAATAAATTCCTTCGAGTTCGTATCTAACCATACGATGGTTTTGTCTAATGGAAGTGGACGTTCGTAGTAATACGGGGTGTCCTGGAGAAAAGGGTAAAAGCAGGAGTGGCAATGAGGTTTGCAACTCTGACAATCCAAAAGCCAGTGTTTAAGAAGGTTCGGTCAATTTTGGTCACTGAGTCATAGTCTTAGGGTTGGGTCAATGGTCGCTGCCAAAGAGAGAGAGAGAAAAGAAACACTCAGCGTGCACTCTAACCTAGATCAGAATGGTTACCAATATATCTAATCTGGAAACCTCCCACTGTACCGTCAAATTCTCCTCCAAACCTGTAAGAAGAATTAGTCGGGATCACCCGAGGAGTATACCAACTCATCAGTGGGAATCGGGATCCAACTATCATCGCATGATAACATGACGGAATCCGCTCACATCATCACTCTCCAGAAGGTATGCGCATATCTAGCAAGTTTCAGTTGTTTTGAAACTCCCAATGTGGATATCTACCCCATGCTCTTATGACCTTGACTTTAGCCAACAAATCATAAGTCACATGTCAAGTTCTACCCGTCATTCTCCAGGTTGATTTGAATCCACCCGTACCTACCCTTGACTTTGGCCAACAAGGCAGTACGACTGTTCCAAACCAACGCATCTATCTATGCTGCATATGAATAACCAACAGCTACCAAACACTGTGCCTTGACTTTGGACAACAAACACAGCTTGAATACTATTGACTACCCATATGAAACGACGGAGGGCTACGAATGGTTTCTGGCGAAAACCTTTAACGTAAAGAACTTGATATCGTTGAAGGAACGGATAGCTTTTTAAAATATTGTGACGAAAACCGTTGCTAAAGAGGTCACTCCCGGTGAAGGGATCTCGGCTCTTTCCCCGTAGAATGAGGTGCAGGATATTCCAATTGAATACCACGATGCAAAGAAAAAGTAATCGGCTATAGTGAAGTTATTTCCCTGACGCAAACTTCTGTCCAAGGGGTCACTCCCGGTGAAGGGATCTCGGCTCTTGCCTCATCGACTGAGGAGCAGGATATTCCAACTGAATACCACGATGCAAAACAAAAGAGAACGTCCTTGCAATAACAGCTTTTTGAAAAGTGTTCCAACAACATCAGATTAGGTTTGTTTTTAACTTGCATTGATCTGAATCAACGCAGTCCCATCAATTGATCACACCACAAAGAACGAAAATATACTGATGTACGTATATGCCATCCACATTCGCCACTGGGTCCTCTCATTACCCGTTAGGTTAGCTAACTAACGTCAGAGCACGGACTGGACTAGCGCGGATGTAAAACATATACAACATCTACTAATATATATACCAATATATTATATTTCGCTCAAGGCATGATAGAAAATGCAACATCACAGAAATGCACAGCATCACAGAACAATACAGATATCTGGGATCCCCGGGTTTCACAGAGCCACTACTAAAACCCGACGTTCCCCTGGTCATGTGGATAGCCTGTGCAATGAAATCCTAGACCCCTACGGGCGCGGCAAGTTACCCGCCAAAACCTGAAGCGAGGCAGCCCCCTTCAGTACCGTGAATGGACCACCCAGCACTTCACGGAATCCAGTAACTTGGGCACCCCTCCTGGGTCAACCTGTACCCCCTATGAGTGCGGCGAATAGCCGCCAATTCCAGAGTGAAGCCCCCTCCGTCTCAATGCCATGAGATGCGGGCTTGTTGCCCCCTAGAACCCGGCTATCCGTGCACCCCACCTTGGGGTAATCCTAGTACAGAACGTAAAATATACATACAACGGGTACATCGACCGCAACCTGGTCGTTCCCCAAAATAATAATACAATCAGGCAGTGACGGCAGTCCATATGTCGGACGCTCGCCCCGCAATATCAAATGTACATAATACAGCCACAACTATACTAGCATTGCATCCAGGCTATCCCCCACGACCGATCCGCAACATCACAGCATAACACAGAACATCAACGTGAAAGTCACGTTCGCAAATCCGTCTAACCGGGCTATAGCAGTCAGACAGGATTTACCGATCAAGTGACATTCACGGTCGCAGATATAATGTAAATACTGTGAAATAATGTGTTTAAAATATCTGATCGATTAAATTTTATCAAGTGGGCCCCCAAGTACTACTGTAGCACATCAAGAAATTCTGGGCCCAAAAATAATATTCCAAAAACCCTAAAAACAACCCAGAGAGCAACTGCAGAAATTTGATGCAGTGATCTCAACATAGTACGGCGGAACCGCGGCCCAAAGGGGTGTTTGGCCGCGGTTCCGAGCTCCCACTGTGGAGTCACTGTATCGAATTTCTACAGTTTTCATAGAATTTCTAGTACATCACTTTTCTACAACCTGAAAAAATTTTCGAGCAAGAAAAAATTCAACAGAAAACTGATGTATGTGAAAACGCGGGTTTTTGGAATTTTGGTCGATCGGAAATGTAAACACATTAGACAAAGCTAGACTATGTTAATGGCGAGGCTCTGATACCACTGTAAGTGTACGGCAGCGCCCCGGCCTCCATCCCGAGGCCAAAATGCGGAAGCGGTGATATACTTAAATTTTTCATGAACAGGCACCACCGCGTACTAATACCCGGATCGAACCATTAACTAGTCCTAGCTAACTACAAGATAGGGAATAGAGATATACCGACAGATCCGAGTCCTCCGGTCTTCTCGTCATCGTCCCGATCTCTCGCGGAATGTTCTGTCTCCACCTCGTCGCCAGAAGGGCACCACATCGTCTGTATCTTTTACGGGCTCCCGCCTCAATACCGAGGCAACTCGGGCATGAAGCTGGCGAGTCGACGTGCCCAAGATTTGCTGTAGAATGTAGTGTCGAACTTGTGTCTCACTTTGGGGTTGTGGAGTTGCCATATGGTGAAGGAAATGATAAATGGAATTTTGTAGATGAACTTGGGGATTTTGATCATCAAGAGAACCAAGAAATCCCCACTACAAAATTGGGCAGCCCCCTCTCTAGTGGCCGGCCTTGGTTCAAGGTGGGAGTGAGAATGAGAGAGAGGGTGAGAGTGAGGGAGAGAGGAACAATCCCAAGAGAGATCCATAAGAATAATGCAAGAGAATGGTGATAATCAACCATGATCACAAAACCAACCTCACACTCCAACTATCATCATCAACAAGCATGATAACCAACAAACACCAACACTCAACCACTATATCATAACCCATCATCAAGCATGATGACTTCAAAAAGTCAAGCCATCATGAAGAAGTCAAGAAGTCAAGGTCAATGGATGGTGCAACCATCATGACACAAGAATATGCAAAGACCCCCTTCCAAATTGCTTATTTGCACAAATGCAAATAAGCCCTCCTCCACCAATCTTCGGCCATTGAAAGATACAAATGAAAATGGCCGAAACGGAAAGCAAACTGCAATTCCAGAAAACTGGTCCCGTAATAAATTACAGGAAAACCCCAATTCTGTGTATACACACCCGCATCTGTATTCCGACCGAAATACAAATGCAATGAGACAAAATCTACATGGTACTATACTAGGATCCGGCTTAAACCAAAGCCGGCTAGTAATATCCGTTCGATCCTAATCCGTGCAATACCGGACGTATCTGATCGAACCCTGCCATATATCCATACGGCCTGTAGTACAAACTGTCTGATCCTGATCCGTGCAATACCGCACGTATCTGATCGGACCTTGCCATATCTCCATACGGCCTCTACAGCTTTTCGCTCGAAAGCTTGAGTAACTGAATGTGTGGTGGACACTAAAGACTCGTCAATACTATGGCTATGAATTTAACCACTAGCACGTCAGAGGTATTAGCCATACATGACGGGCCACCAGCTATTGACCGAAAGGGACGTCGATGAGCGAACTCATCCTGACACCCTACTGAGCCTGTCAGTGACAATATCCGTACAGTCCGGTCCGTTCGTCTATGAGCATCGTATAGCGGGCCTAGGGGGTTGGTAAAAGTCAGACCCCCAAAAGCGATACAAGTCGTGTCGGAGTGTAGCCCAGAACACCGTGAGATACTACTGGAATACCTACCAGTAAATCTCCGGCCTCGGCCGAGGGCTTCGTGTAATGGCTCTCCTAGACACAGCGCGACCTCACCCCCAATACCGGGAGAGACGAACCCCTGAAGATCCGCTCACTGCCTCCAAGTGGCTCGGGACTGTACCCAACTAAAACCTGTTTGCACGTCTCCTTTGAGCGTGGTAGGGTAGTAATCAAAGTACAGTGGGAACTCACACAAGACAAATGACGATCTCCAGGTCGATGAACTAACCTGTACACATGTCACCAGGGAACTGCTATCTGACGTCAGGTATAAGACCAACTAGCATGTTCCCGGCGAGTCCTGTCCGGTGTACTCATAACCCAATGAGCACCTGTATACATCTTAGGTGAACCAACTAACACCAGTGGCTTGCGAGACCGGCCACCGCCCCTCGTCGGGGTCTCGACTGTATACACTAGTCTACTCTGGAGTATCGATGCCATGTCTCGAAACACCCACGACTAGGGCCCTTTTAAGGATGTGCTTATAGACCACCAGCTCCCACGTATATGATCGCCCTCATACTGCTGGCAGTCAAGCAAGAATCCTAGGGGCTCTACCAACGTGTAATAGCGACCTGTCAGGTCACCTAAAGCAGTACACGATGATAAAGTTAAACTAGATAGCATACTATCATCTTGAGTAAGACTGTCCTACCGGGATAGGTCCTCCATCAATCATTGCAGTCACGTGCCTATGATCCAATAATTGACTCTGAGGGCACTATCTCCAACAGTTCTCGGTCCTGCAGATATCTCATATGTGCTCCTACTCCATTTTGCCTGAGCCAGGAAACCTCTGTGTAGGACTCTAAAGAATCATCAATACGCCGGCAGTAGGTGATGATCATATCAAACACCCACAAGCTGCAAGCGGTTAGCTAAACGTAACAGCCACCCAGGTATTGAGCGATTAGAAGATCAACAAGCAAGCCTGTACATTCTTCTGCGGATCCAATCAGTAACACTCCCGTATAGTCCGGTCTCTTCGTCTGATATGTCGCATATCTCGCCTTGGGGTGGTAAACGTCAGACCCCAGTAGCATGATAAGTCATGTCGATATGAGGTCCATAACAGTTCAAGAAACTACTGATAACACTTACCAGTAAATCTCAGCAACCCTGGACAGGGATTTCCAGTTATAGCCAATCGAACACAGCGCAACATCAACTCCCTATACCGGCTGAGACGAATCACCTCCTATCGCTCATTGCCTCTAAGTGATTCGGGACTGTACCCAAAAGCCACCTTTTTGCACGCCCTCTTGGATGTGGTATGATGGAAATCAAATCACAGTGGGAATCACACAAGACACTATGACGATCTCGAGTCTACAGACTAACCTGTACAAGCGTCACTAGAGAACTGCCATCTGACGTGAGTTATAATACCATCTGGGAGTTCTCGGCGAGTCCGTCCAGTATACCCTGTAGGGTTCCTAGGCACACTAATGAGGTCTCACAAGGCATCAACCATGCCAATTTCAAAAAAACGGTGCCGAGAAACCATAGACTACGGATCGTTGGCTAGATGTTTAGGCGAAAAAGCAACTAGTTAACTACTTTAACTAAGAGTATGGATATACAACCTTTGTAGATCCGGTCCTCCACCTCCACGGCTCCGTGATGAAGTCCTCTCCGCTGTACAAATCGGATCCCGGGCTCTAGTGTCGGCTTCATCGGAGAATGGACGGGCTAGGTCATCGACTACGACGCCGAAGATGATCTACGTCGAGGCATCACTAAATCAAGCTTCAACTTCACCAAGTCAAGAAACTTGTGAAGAAAACACACTCTACTACTTGGCAAGAGGTAGAGGATGAAGAAATAGGAAGTGGGTAGACTTTAGAATTGGATTTCTCACTCATTTGCTCAAGTTGCCATTGTTGAAGCAAGCTCTCTTCAAGTGAAGAAGATGAAGAAGAAGAAGAAGATAATGTTATGATAAGTATTATTTAAAAAGAAAATAATAAGAATACTTATCATCTCTCAACCATGGTCACGTGTAGAGAACAAATCATGGTTAGCGGGAATGGTTAGGGTTAAGCATGAGACAAAATGGTCACAAAATCAAAAGCTTCATGAAGCTTCAATATACAACAAAGTTAGCCACCATTTTCTCTTCATGCTTTATCATTTTCCAAAATGAATAAATAAATAAATAAATAAATGAATAAAACAAAACCCTAACCATTATCATGTAACCATGGTTTGATCTTTTCACAAAAACCCTAGCAAACATGTATCATCAAAAATGATACAATCAAGTGCACAAAAGTATATCACATATACAATGTGTACATCCGAGTGAGAAAATCCTTTTAAAGTGAACCAATACTAGTTAATGCAAAGTAATATATCAAATATATAATTATACATTAAATCATTAAATCAACACTTGATTTAACGATCCGGTCATGTCGAACATAACCGACTAGTATTCAATGTATCGACTTATCGAATCAATCCTTGATTCGATAACTAGGTTATATCGCATACAACCATTCGATACATTCATCGTGAGAATGAAATACGGTATCACATACACGCAATATTCTCGGTCCCGCACATATCTCATATACGCTCCTATTTCGTTTCGCTTGAGCCAGGAAACCTCTGTGTAGGACTCTAAAGACTCGTCAATACACCGGCAGCAGGTGATGATCATATCAAACAACCACAAGCCGCAAGCGGTCTGCTAAACGTAACGGCCACCCGGGTATTGAGCTATCAGAAGATCGACGAGCAAGCCCGCTCACACTCCTGTGAATCCAACCAGAAACACTACCGTACAGTCCGGTCTCGTTGTCTGATATGTCGCATATCTCGCCTAGTGGTGGTAAACGTCAGACCCCAATAGCTCGATAAGTAGTGTCGATATGAGGTCTATAACAATTCGAGAAGCTACTGGTAACACTTACCAGTATATCTCAGGAACCCTGGCCAGGGATTTCCTGTTATAGCCAATCGAACACAGCGCAACATCAATCCCCTATACCGGGAGAGACGAATCCCCTCCTATCGCTCATTGCCTCCATGTGACTCGGGACTGTACCCAAAAACCACCGTTTTGCACGCCCTCTTGGACGTGGTAAGGTGGAAATCAAAGCACGGTAGGAACCACACAAGACTCTATGACGATCTCGGGTCAACAGACTACTCTGTACCAGTGTCACCAGAGAACTGCCATCTGATGTAAGGTATAATACCATCTGGGAGTTCTTGGCGAGTTCGTCCAGTGTACCCAGTCTCTACTGAGCACCCGTATATCATCTCTGATGTCAAACACCAATGGATATGGTATCATCCATCGCCCATCTGTATGGGTCGAGAAGGTATACGCTAGTCTACTCTGGTATATCGATGTCCCGTCTCGATATACCCATGACTAGGGACTTTGAAGGATGTACTTATGGACTACCCTGTCCCCACTAGTATGATCCGCATCATAGTCCAGGTAGTCAAGTACACATCCTAAGGGCTTTACCAACATGTAATAGAGAGACAATCAGTGTACACGTTAAGGTAAAGTACAACCAGATAGCATACTATCATGTCGAGTAAGAAAGTCCTCCCTATATATGTCCCAGCATCCACTACAATATACATCCTATGTACAGTAATGGCCTCTAGGGCATACATATAACTAACAATCTCCCACTTGCACTAGGGCCATCTGTAGCAGTGGTTGTATTATCTCATACTCAACCATCCCATAAAAGTCTCTTTCTGGGAATAGGCCTTCGTGAGTGGATCCGCCGTGTTATCCTCTGAGTCTGCTCTCCTTGCCTCGATCGCCTTGGAGATCAACCATCTCCATGATCAGGTGATACTGCCTTAGAATAAGTCTGGATCACTGATGGGACCGGCGTTCCTTGGCATAAGCCACAACTCCATTGTCACACAATGGGAGGAACATAGTTCATCTCATGAACCAATTTACACCCAAACAGCCTCCTTGGTAGCATCTTAAGTAGCGATGTATCCTGCCTTTATCGTCTAGTATGTCACGGTATCTAGCTTGGAACTCTTCCAACATACCGTCCCTCTACTGAGGATTAAGACAATGCCTGTGACTGACATTCAGTCGTCTTTATCACCCTGGAACACTTCCAGTGATTCTCCCCAGGATCGATTGATACCATCTCACTACAACTAGTGAGAATCCTAACATCCAATTAAATTTATCTCATAGATCCAAAACTCAGGATTTAGGAGGTATCATTTTGATCCTACACGGAGAATCTTTGTGATAATCGGAGATTGATCGAGCGTAGCATAGGAAACTCCTTCCCTATCATGAGTATGTCATCCACGTACTCTACGAGGATCACCACCATACTCCCTACTACCTTTTTGTATATACAAGGTTCATCTACCATTTTGATGATGTCAACTTCCTTGACTAATCCATCAAAACAGATGTTCCAACTCCGCGATGCCTGCTTAATCAGATAAAGCATCTTGCTCACGTTTCCGCTGCTCCCACTGTCTACGAGGCCCTCTGGCTGTGTACTTATAGACACACTCTTCTAAAACATCATTTAGAAAAGCTGTCATGACACCCAACCACCAGATATCGTAGTCATGGTATGTAGCCGTGGCAAGTAGGATCTGGATGGACTTAAGCATAGCTACTTGAAAAAGGTTTCATCATAATCCACGTCTGTTAAATGATGCAAACTTTTAACAAGTCTAGCTTTGAAAGTCTCAACTTTTCCATGTACACCAAGTAATCTTCTCAAGATATACTAGCTCCTGATGGGGAATTAACCCTTCAGATATAGCAACTAAAGTCCATACTTTGTTGGTGTATAAGGATTCCATCTCAGATCGCTAAATATCCAGCCATTCTTACAGAGTCCTACTCTTGATGGCCAGCTCGAAACTAGTTGGGTCATCATCTCATGATGCAATCCTCACTCCTACTGTCATAGAGAAACCGAAGTATCTCTCAGGTGGGTGAGGAACCCTACTAGATCGGCCGAGAGGCTGAGGTTCGTTGGAATCTATTGAATCCTTTGGTTCTACCAAATATTCTGCTGTAGTTTGTATAGCTGGAACCTTTCCAGTTCTACATAACAGACCTTGCCTCGAGCTTCTCCGGATTTTGCTTTTAGACATAGGCTGGACAACCCCAAATCTTAACTAATTTAAGATATGGGCTCTTCCCATTCCATATCACATATGAAGTGGTAGACAACTGATTTGATCGAAACCCTATTCAATAGGTATGCAACTTCATAAGTGCATAACTCCCAAAAGGAAAAAGGTAACTCATTAGTACTCATCATAGAGCACACCATATCAAATAGGGTGTATCTGCTCCGCCCCGACATACCATCGTGCAATGGTATATACGGAGGAGTAATGCTGAGAGAGAATCTCATTCTGCTTTAGAATAGTCCAGAAATTCCGTGCTCAAGTATTCTCCTCCTTGATCTCATCATAGGACATAATACTTATACCCGTATTGGTTCTCTACTTCTATCTTATATTCTGTGAATATCTCAAAAGGTTCGGACTCATGTTTCAACAAGAACATATATCTGAATCTTGAGAGATCATCAGAGAACGTAATGAAGTATAAAGAACCGGTCCTAGCATGTGTAGACAGGAGACCTTACATACATCATCATGTATCAGTCCCAAGAGTTCACTAACTCTTTCTCTGTTTCCAGTAAACGGAGCTATGGTCATCTTATCTTTGTGACATGACTGGCGAGTTCCACAAGATGTAAATTCAAACTAATTTAAATATGCATCTTTATGTAACTCTAGCTAGTCGGGTCACATTGATCTGACCTAGTCTACAATACCTCAAGAAGAATCCGTTCATATGTGAACTCTTCCTCTTGTGTGTGTTCCGTATACTAAGAACTGTAGTTTGATTTAGAACATCAATGCTTTTAGATAACGTGCCTGAACCGATCAACTTTTGATATAGGAAATGTTCAAAACATTATCCAACAATACAAAATTATATCCTTTCTTTACTAATAAAGAGAGTGATATGATTTTGTATATCAGGTTCGGTATCTAATAACATTCGTTCAGAATCAATGTATTACAATACAGGGTGACAGTGACCAACAGACTTGGCTGCAACTCTTGCCCCGTTTTCTGCCTCATGAAACTTATCACCCGTTCTCAGTTTTTCTACCCTTTTGTAGCCCTATGTAACATCTTACATATCTGGGATCCTTATCCGGTATCATATACCAAGGATGCAGAGGATACTGAGAAACAGTTCTGTATAATGAACACACCCGAAGATGATGCATCAGCATGCACTCTCTTCGTTTGGGCGGCACGGGAATTCTGGTAATCCCCAATTTCTTGCTCGTTCTTATAACAATTATAAGTTGGAGCGGGACCAACGTTCCCCAGCTCAGTATAACAAGTGGGTTCGGTCAATAATCCGTTTTATTATCTTGATTAAGCCGTGATATGGTCGCTACCTGGAGAGAGAGAGAAGAAAACACTCAGCGTGCGCTCTTGCAAGAATAGATTGGTTATTATTTTATCTAATCAGGATGGCTCCCACTGCTTTTTATCAAATCTTCCTTCAAACCCTAAAAGGAAAGACTAGCCGGGATTAATTACACACTACAAGTTCGCCAATCTTTCAGCCAGGCCAGTGTCGGTACTTTGAGGGAGGTCCCCCGTGCTTTCGCACGAACCTAATTAATGTAAACCTCGTTTTCCCAGAGGCGTAACCTCGTTGACACCTTTCTAGACACCTACTTGATCGGCTAATTGTAATGTGTAAAACTCTCCCAGGAGTAACTCTTACTCGCAGCGGGTATCGGGATCTAACTATCTCATAGAAGGTATGCAATCTTATTGCAAATTTCAACACTTGAAATTCCCGATAATATTTTGCCCCTAGCAGCTATATGACCTTAACATAGTCAACAAATCATAAGTGCTAGTCAAGTTCAACCCTTCATTTCCCGATTGAATTAAACCCACCCGCACGACCCTTAACATAGTCAACAAAGTCGCACGACTACCCTAATCCAATCGCATCATATGCTTATACAGATCAGCACTAATTAGCTACCGCACACTACGCCTTAACATAGTTAACAAACGTAGCACGAATACTAACTAGTACTTATCTGAAATGACGGAGGGCTACGACAGGTTTTTCTGAAAACCTATTGCGTAATGAACTTGATATCGTTGTAGGATCGAATGAATTTTGAAATGGAGTGACTTTGAGGCTTTTCTAATTTTGCTAAAGGAGTCACTCCCGGTGAAGGGATCGTCGGTCCTTTCCTCGTCGAATGAGGTGCGGGATATATCATATATATCACTGTGCAAAGCAAAACACTTAAAAGCTATCAAAAGACAAACTGAGTGTGTAGCATCCGCCAGTTATTGCTAAAGGAGTCACTCCCGGTGAAGGGATCTCGGTCCTTTCCTTATCGAATAAAGTGCAGGATATATCACATATACCGCTGTGCAAAGCAAGAACTGTAGCTACCTGTTTTATTTTGAAATTCGATTCTACAACATCTTAGGTTTCTTTTATTTCATTAATCATATTAATGAAGTCCCATCATTTAAGTACCTAAACATCACAGATAAATACGACGTACACTTATGCCATCCGCATTCGCCTCGATGTCCCCTCGTGCACCGTTAGGTTAGGTAACTAATGGCAGAGCGGGGCAGGGCTAGCGCGGGTGTAAAACATAAGTAACGTCTATATAATATATCATATATATACTATATACTGTATCTATCACAGAACATCACATGATCACATCACAGATATCGCAGCAGAAGAATCATATGAAATATTGGATATACTAGGGCGTCCGTGTTTTCAATACGAGCCAGTACAAAACACGGATTCCACGGTCGTGATGAATAGCCAAACCCACACCCCTAGACCCCTACGAGAGCGGCAAGCAACCCTACCAATTCTAGAGTTAGGAGACCCGGACTCGACTCCTCGAGTTGGTCTCCCACTGGACTCCAGAACCCGGTTACTTGTGCCCTCCTCCTTGGGTCTATCCTAGTGCGGAAAAGTAAATAATATACAAAGGGTGACAACTTCCGCAACCTGGAAGTGCCCAAAAAAAAGAATATTACATACAAGTTTTTACATGAATGAAAATGAAAAACACTCATCTCATATAAAAAAAACCCGGCCATTCAAACACGACGATCCAATATAACATATCCAGCAACACATAACATCACATGTCATCAACGTAAGTAAACATGTGCATCCCAATTGTCGTTGACATATAGCAACGAAACTGGCGATATCACATATTACACTTACGGTCACAGAAAAGAAAGTGTAAAACTACAACAATTGGAACCCGCAATCTCTTTAGACATCGCATGCCTAATCGAATGAATTCCTTAGACATCGCATGCCTAACAATTATAAACCCCGCATTTTAGTCTCAAAATCGAAAACACTTTTCAATATCAAGTCGGGCAATTCAACAAGATTCCCGACATCCTGATCAAATGCTCGTCGCAAACTTCAGTAGACGGCCGCACCCCCGACGCCGTCGACAAAGTGCACCAAGGCGGAACACCGCTACCGGGAGCACCCGAACGGATACTTTTGGCGACGGGGTTCTCCTACAGTCACTTGGTCGGGGCTATGGGGTGTAGCTGTCTATTAAGTTTAACCGGCAAGTATCCGCGTACACTACGTGATTGCGACGGACTTTTGATCACATCAAAATTCCGTGGCAACCGATCAAGTGAGACTAAATTGCTATGTTTATAACATTCATTCAGTTATCTCATAACTACTTGTGAATTCCAATTATTGTATCACATTCCGGATAAACAGAAAATGTTAAACTTTCCGATTGAACATTCGAACACCCAAGTTTTCCCGATACAGATCAACACATGAAACAAGTCTAAAAACATTCAGTTCGTGCCTCAGTACCAACGGTCCAGCCGTACAAGGGTTAAGCCAACGCCTCACATGTGGCACACCGTACTACCCCAAACCCGAAGGTTCAAAGGGCAGTTCAAGACGGTCACATAATCAAGTTAAGGTTTGTTGTCTTCTAGAGGGTCCATCGCGTTACTTGCACTACTTAGAACATCTTTAAACCACGGAAAAATCCAACACATGGAAAGTTCCCGACAGGGGAAAAATTGGGTATTTATATCCGGTCGAAACTTTTTAACATATTCTAAAAATTTATCCGGAAAGCCACACAGACAAAATTTGATAATCCGGTCGAACATTCGAATCCCCAAAACTACCCAGAAAATTCAACTCTGGAATAAATATTAAAATATTCCCAGGAAAACCAGCACTGATAATTATTGATTATGGTGCAAATTTCGATAAACAATACGACAACACGGCCGCGGAGCCGCCGCACGAGCCATGCTCGTGCCGCGGATCCGCGGCGGAATGATGGAATTAGGTTATCAAAATTCACCGTAACTCTTAGATATCCCTGCTGGTTTTTCTGCATATTTTTAATTTGGAAAAAACCACGATTTTAGAAAAAGTACATAGAGCATTTTCCGGGTTGGGTTTTCGGTTCGATCGGGTTTCAAACGTCGTCTAGACTTCGCCTAAGGCTCTAGCTAGGCTCTGATACCAATGCAGGGTTCCTAAGCACACTAATGAGGTCTCACAAGGCATCAACCATGCCAATTTCAAAAAAACGGTGCCGAGAAACCCTAGACTACGGATCGTTGGCTAGATGTTTAGGCGAAAAAGCAACTAGTTAACTACTTTAACTAAGAGTACGGATATACAACCTTTGTAGATCCGGTCCTCCACCTCCACGGCTCCGTGATGAAGTCCTCTCCGCTGTACAAATTGGATCCCGGGCTCTAGTGTCGGCTTCATCGGAGAATGGACGGGCTAGGTCATCGACTACGACGCCGAAGATGATCTACGTCGAGGCATCACTAAATCAAGCTCCAACTTCACCAAGTCAAGAAACTTGTGAAGAAAACACACTCTACTACTTGGCAAGAGTTAGAGGATGAAGAAATAGGAAGTGGGTAGACTTTAGAATTGGATTTCTCACTCATTTGCACAAGTTGCCATTGTTGAAGCAAGCTTTCTTCAAGTGAAGAAGATGAAGAAGAAGAAGATAATGTTATGATAAGTATTATTTAAAAAGAAAATAATAAGAATACTTATCATCTCTCAACCATGGTCAAGTGTAGAGAACAAATCATGGTTAGGGTTAAGCATGAGACAAAATGGTCACAAAGTCAAAAGCTTCATGAAGCTTCAATATACAATAAAGTTAGCCACCATTTTCTCTTCATGCTTTATCATTTTCCAAAAAGAATAAATAAATAAATAAATGAATAAAACAAAAACCTAACCATTATCATGTAACCATGGTTTGATCTTTACAGAAAAACTCTAGCAAACATGTATCATCAAACATGATACAATCAAGTGCACAAAAGTATATCACATATACAATGTGTACATCCGAGTGAGAAAATCCATTTAAAGTGAACCAATACTAGTTAATGCAAAGTAATATATCAAATATATAATTATACATTAAATCATTAAATCAACACTTGATTTAACGATCCGGTCATGTCGAACATAACCGACTAGTATTCAATGTATCGACTTATCGAATCAATTCTTGATTCGATAACTAGGTTATATCGCATACAACCATTCGATACATTCATCGCGAGAATGAAATACGGTATCACATACACGAAATATTCTCGGTCCCGCACATATCTCATATGCGCTCCTATTTCGTTTCGCTTGAGCCAGGAAACCTCTATGTAGGACTCTAAAGACTCGTCAATACGCCGGCAGTAGGTGATGATCATATCAAACACCCACAAGCCGCAAGCGGTCTGCTAAACGTAACGGCCACCCGGGTATTGAGCGATCAGAAGATCGACGAGCAAGCCCGCTCACACTCCTGTGAATCCAACCAGTAACACTACCGTACAGTCCGGTCTCGTCGTCTGATAAGTCGCATATCTCGCCTAGGGGTGGTAAACGTCAGACCCCAATAGCTCGATAAGTCGTGTCGATATGAGATCTATAACAATTTGAGAAGCTACTGGTAACACTTACCAGTATATCTCAGTAACCCTGGCCAGGGATTTCCTGTTATAGCCAATCGAACGCAGCTCAACATCAACCCCCTATACCGGGAGAGACGAATCCCCTCCTATCGCTCATTGCCTCCATGTGACTCGGGACTGTACCCAAAAACCACCGTTTTGCATGCCCTCTTGGACGTGGTAAGGTGGAAATCAAAGCACAGTGGGAACCACACAAGACTCTGTGACGATCTCGGGTCAACAGACTACTCTGTACCAGTGTCACCAGAGAACTGCCATCTGACGTAAGGTATAATACCATCTGGGAGTTCTCGGCGAGTCCGTCCAGTGTACCCTGTCTCTACTGAGCACCCGTATATCATCTCTGATGTCAAACACCAATGGATATGGGATCATCCATCGCCCATCTGTATGGGTCGAGAAGGTATACGCTAGTCTACTCTGGTATATCGATACCCCGTCTCGATATACCCACGACTAGGGACTTTGAAGGATGTACTTATGGACTACCCTGTCCCCACTAGTATGATCCGCATCATAGTCCAGGTAGTCAAGTACACATCCTAAGGGCTTTACCAACATGTAATAGAGAGACAATCAGTGTACACGTTAAGGTAAAGTATAACCGGATAGCATACTATCATGTCGAGCAAGAAAGTCCTCCCTATATATGTCCCAGCATCCACTACAATATACATCCTATGTACAGTAATGGCCTCTAGGACGTACATATAACTACCATACCCAGTCTGCACTGAGCACCCGTATACCTTCTATGATGTCAAATACCAATGGATATTGGATCATCCTTCGCCCATCATATGGGTCAAGAAGCGCATACCCTAGTCTACTCTGGTATATCGATGCCCTGTCTCGATACACCTACGACTAGGAACATTTGAAGGATATACTTAGCGACTACACTGTCCCCACTAGTATGATCTGCATCATAGTCCAAGTAGTCAAGTACTCATCCTAAGAGCTTTATCAACATGTAACATAGAGACAATCAGAGTACATGTTAAGATAAAGAGCAACCAGATAGCATACTATCATGTCGAGCAAGAAAGTCCTACCTATATATGTCCAAGCATCCACTACAATATACATCGTATGTACAGTAATGGCCTCTAGGGCATACATATAACTAACAATCTCCCACTTGCACTAGGGCCATCTGTTGTGCTATCGCATACCCAACAATCAGCTGTGCTTGAAGTATCTCATACTCAACCATCCCATAAAAGTCTCTACTGGGAAATAAGCCTTTGTGAGTGGATCCGCGATGTTGTCCTCTATGTCTACTCACCTATCCTCTATCTCCCTGGAGATCATCCATCTCCATGATCAGGCGATACTGCCTAAGAATATGTCTGGATCTCAGATGGGACGGAGGGTTTCTTGGCAAAAGCAACAACTCCATTGTCACACAATGGTAGGAACGAAGTTCATCTAATGAACTGGTGTACATCCAGACTTTTTCTTTGGTAACGATGTATCTTCCCTTTAATCGTCTAGTGTGTCATGGTATCTATCTTGGAACTCTTCCAACAGACCGTCCCTCCACTGAGGGTAAAGACAATGCCTGTGACTGACATTCAGTCGTCCTTATCACCCTGGAACCTTTCCAGTGATTCTCCCCAGGATCGATTGATACCATCTCATTACAATTAGTAAGAACCCTTACATCCAATTAGATCTATCTCATAGATCTAAAACCCAGGATTTAGGAGTGTAACATTTTAAAAATAATTAAATGAATAAAATTGTATAAGTGAATTTTATGATTTTTCGGTAAAGCAAAATGTATTTTTCGTAAAATCAAACCGCAATTGTTTTTCATTATAAATTCAAAAATACCTATTTAATTATGTAATTACTAGTAAATTGTGTTTATTTAGCCACTTATAAATTTTTAGTTTAATAAAATATTTTTCCTAAATTAATTATTTTATATATTAACATAAGCTTTATTTTTACACTAAATTAGTGTAAATTACAAATTTGAATGGTTTTAATTTGTAAAAATGAACCATGGCATATTAGAATTTAGTGTGTATCATGCAAAAATTATTTGCAAATTTTTCCTATTTTCTAGAGCTTTCTTGAGTTGCAATAGTAAATAAATAAATAAATAAATATTAGACTTTATGTGATGTTTTCTTCTTTTGAAAGTTCTACACACTTTCACACTCACTTCTTTCTCTCCCTCACCTCACCAAGGCCGGCCATAAGCCCCCCATGGCTGCCCCCCCCCCATTTTCCACCTCATTTTTGTTCAAAATTCATCAAAAATATTTCAAAAATTCAATTAAAATTCCACAAAATCCTAATTTCTTCATACCCTTTATTCTCTACCCTTCTTTATATGGATTTTGGAGTGGGAAAGCATGTATTTTGGAGGCTCATTTCTTGTTGGGATTTCATATTTTGGGAGGTATAATTTCTTTCTTTTGATTTATTGTTTTAGATGTTCATTTAAGCTTAATTAGATTTAATGAATTAATTCTATGTTTTTTTTTAAAAATGCAAGTTAGGGTTGTAAATTCAAGTTAGGGTTTTAATAATTAATTAGGGTTATAATAGTTAGTTTAACACTTTTAGAATTGTAAAATATTCCATGGTTGTTAAATTGTAAAATTTTCATTTAAAATTGTTTTAAATAAGGAAATTAGCTAACTAGATTTCTCTAAAATGTGTTTGTGGGTAATATAAAATTCCAATTAAAGTTGCTATCATTAGATTGTGGTTTTAGTGAGAGTATTAGCTTGTAAATGGAATGAAAAACTTAGTTGGATCACTAGATTACTTTGATAATTGGAAAAATAGTAATAAAATGCTATTATTTGGTAAACTAGATTTTGGAAATTACTAAATAAAAGAGATTTAAATTATAATTATGGTTTCATTATATCATTATCATCATGAATTGTAATTTAAGATATTAATTCATGCAAAATCATGTTTTGTGGTGGAATTGTGGTGTTTTGCTTGAAAAATGTTGAAAATTGTTAAATGTTGCAAACTAGAAATTTCAAATAAATGCAAAATTGTGTAATAAAAATATAGTAATGGTTTGTATAGTCTAGTAATGCTATTTAATAAGTTTTATGACCATTAGTTTCATTTAAATGTCAAGTTTTGATGAAAAACGGTATACTGGCATTTTCGGGTTTTACGAAATTGGACGGTTTGATGGATTTTAGGGTTTCGATGGATTTAATCGTGTTTTATGGTATAAGTAATGTGTTTTAAAACTACAAGTTGTTTGATGATTTTATCTCGATCCATCGGAGTTTGTACGCCGATATCGAGCGGTATTTGGATCTTTTGCGTGGACGGGACATAGGTTTTAACCTATGCTTGTTCCTTGTATCGTTTGACTTTTGTACGTGATTCTTGGCTATACAGTCGTATTAAGTATTAGCGGATCATTAGAGAATGAGATAATGAACATGTATGACTTGATTACGACATCATATAGGTGCGACCTGATGTCGATACTATATAGGCGTGACTTGAGGACGATATGATTTCCGTATGATTTAATCACAATATGATACATAAGACATGATATTCCTGAGGATGACATTATACTAATGATGAGACACCTAGGAGATACTTGACCGCACCCCGATATTGGGATGCCGTACGATGGATTTTACCGTACGAGGCTTAGATTTGATGATTGATCCGCACTCTTGATTCGAGGAAGTCGTACTACGTACGTGACGCTATTGAGGCAGGATCGCCGACTATTAGAGATATTGATTTAGACCCTAGGTAGACTCTAGTTTCTTACTGACTAGTCTATTAGGTTTAGTTCCTTAGGATGTTAGATGGACACTGGTTTAGGTTCGACTCACATAGTGGTAGTTGTACTCGTATCCCGCAGAGGAGTGGATAATGCACACCTGTATTTACATTCTTACTGTAATCATCATGGTGCATGTTCTTACATATGTTGCAATAATCAGTACAAACCATACCTGTTAGGACACCAGCACCATTACCGATGATGCGCATATTCCACGCACACTTATTTTCCGGCTCACACACATCATCATCGGTAATTGCTATGTCACGTACACTTTAGATCATATTATCTTTTATTGATAGAATCAGTTAACAACTAAACCGATATAATATTATGATTACTCTCTGATGTTAGTATAAGACATGATATTTATTACTTAGACATTCAAGCATTCATATTTCATGTTATCGCACAGTAGTATGGGCATATGCCGACACTTATCATATACTTACTCATGATTTTGAGATTTGGATTTCTATGAGATTTCTGGATTTTTGGGGAAAACCGCAAAAATATCTAAAAACTTCTCTCTCTCTCCTCTTCTCTTTTTAAAATAAAATGCGGTTTTCTCGTGATGTATGTGTCGTCCACCATGAGTATTTCATGTTTTCTGTTGGATTTCGAGACCCGATTCGAGGAGTGGATGAACCGTCTCGGGTACATGGTGGGCCCGGTATAGTACCCCGGGGCAAGAAGATCGAGTTGTAGACGATGAGCCTGGCAGGGGAAGGCTACCTACCGGTGATGTCTGGCACGGCGGATATCCGGTGGATACCGACCGTTGTCGTGAGATTTGATGATATGGGCCGATCCGGACTGACGGAGCCCGAGGTATTGAGACTATGAGACTTGAGATTTACATGTTTGTGTTGATACTTGATACGGATTTCCATGGATTTCATTGTTGAGATTTCAGATTCCTATACACATTTCACTATGATAACAGCTAAAGATTTCTTATACAGATATATCTGGATTTCAGGTTTGATTATGTTATATTCATGGTGCATGCATATCCATTCATATGACATAGTACTATATCAGGCACTAACACGAGCACGGAGTATCTGCATTTACATGTAGTTTTACCCTGCTATTACTAGATGATTAGGATATGATAGTGTATTATTATGACCTAGGATAGCGTCGTGCATTCGATTTCTTTTCGTAGATGTCTTCTACTCACGAGTTGGCAACTCACCTCCGTTGTGCCAAATTTTATTACAGGTTCGATGTACAGGTTTCCCTGGCAGCTTGCTGGCACATCTATTCTTTCAGGGTGATTTGCACGGTAGGTTGGTTCACTTGTATCCGAACCACCATTGTACTTTTATTCTTTCATTTGTATCTAGTAAGCTCCATCAACCATATTTGTATTACTTGATAAGTTATTGGACCGGTCTTTTATTTCGACCTTAGAGTCGCGCATGTATTATTCTGATCTGGTGGTTTTGTTTTCTTTTGATTTTTGAGCCTCGCCTATTGGCATTGTATATTATGGTGCTTGTTGTGGTTGTTTCCGCCTGTTGGCGTTGATGCTAGCTCCCGTTTGGGGATGCTTTTTATTGTTTATGTATATTAAACTTGTTGTACCCATTTGGGGCCAGTTTTTACAAAGGAGACCCTGCCGAAATTTTTGGGAAAAATTGCTGATGATTTTAAAACTTGTTCCTTCATGTTTCCTTTTACTGCTTCTTCTTCTTTTTCTTGGTTTAGATTTCTGGGCTTCGGCTTACTTAGGTTACGTGGCGCCTCTAGACGCTTCGTAATCTAAGTGTCGTTCACGTTCCGTACTTTCGGGTCGTGACAAAGTTGGTATCAGAGCGCTAGGTTTAACCCTGTATAAGTTTAGGTGACCCTTGGTTGATGGAGTAGGCGATTTAGGTAGAGTAACGTACCGTGGGTATGATCCGCTGTATACTTACGATACGCTACTCTGCTTAAGGAGCCTTAGGATGTACATTTGTTTGCACCGTATTTCATTCGTTCCTTTGATCTATCTTCGTCGATGTCGGAGGGTGGTTCTGTTACCACGGGCACACGGGCAGAGGGAGCTGCGGCTCGAATGCGATAACCATTAGAGTATTGGTTATTCTTGAGGATTGAAGCATTGCTTAGCGTGCGGACGAAGGGTGTTCACATGCCGTCCGGATAAAGTTAAAGGTTTCGAACGATTATCAGAAAACCATTTTCCTAAGTTTAAAGTATTCGGAAGAACATGCAGGTATTTCGATGGACCCTCTAGAAGAATGAAACCCTAACTCGACATAATGACCACGAGAACGCCCTTGAACCTTAGGGTTTACGGCAGTTCCGCTGTGCCATTAGTGAGGCTTGGGTTTGCCCTTCTACGGCAAGATCATCAATGCTGGGGTATGTACCGGATATTTTTAAACTGTACTTGAGTGTTGAGCTCTCGGGGAATTATGGGATTTTTGATGGATCGATCGAAAGATTTAATGTAGTCCGGATATCAAGTGAAGGGATCGACTACGTGGGAGACTCTAGATATGAGGATTTTCGTTGGTAGCGCAGTCAGCACAGCTACAAAGAGACGAGTTCGAAGCAATCGACATCAGAAGAAAGAGGCGCACATTGACGATAGTGTTTACAATTGGGATTTAGTGATTTGAATTTCATATTTTCGTGGATTGGATTTTTGTATTTTGAGGACTTTGTTCTACGATTGGTATTTCATGTGTGTACCTTTATTCTATCTGTGTTTCATATATCAGTTGTATTGATGTTGTTTAGTACACACCCAGTACACTTGATTTGGTTTTATATATTTTGAGATTTTTGATTTGATTTCGTGCATAGGGGTTACACATGATTTTGACATATGTTTCGACCTAGTTTTCATGCATTTTTGTACTGTGATTTTGATTTTGATATTCGATGTATGTTTTTGTGCACCATGTGCACCTGATTAGGATTCTTGCGCATACTTGGCCCACTTGATGCGATTTTGTGCACACCAGATGCACTAAATCGGGGTTTTATGCATATTAGATGCACCTGATATTGAGTCGTGCACGCCCGTTGCACTTGACAGATGTTTTTGGGTGCACACCTGTTGCACTTAGTTTTGTTTTTGTGTATATTCATGGTATCTTTAGTTGGTTTCGATTTCAGTGCGCACCGGACGCACAGGATATTTTTATGATGTGATTGAGATTGATTTCAGTTTGAGCAGTATGTTTTCATAGTCATTATTATTTGATTTAGTAACCAGGCGGGACGTGTATGTTAAGTAAAAGATATATATATATATATATATATATATATATATATAGCTATTTTTTTTATTTAAACGTCCGCTACTTATGCCGTGACATGTGATACACTTATGCCGTGACACGTGTATCACACGGCAATTTTCAAAAAGGGGTGTTTGCATATTGCCTTATCCAGATATTTGTACGGTTTTACTATGATGCGCACTATATATAAGTTACAGATTGATGTATATTATGATGGTTTTCATATTGAGTTTTGATATTTTATTCTCTCCATAACTCCGATGATTGCGTTATGCTTGACGGAGTTGATTTTTGTTATGTATTGATGATTTCGGAGCCCCGACGATTTGAGTGTTTTGCTAAATGTTTTAGTATTTGGAAGGGGAGTTTTAATTTAAATTCGGGGATCGAATTTCCTAAAGGGGGGAAGATTGTAACGTTTTAAAAATAATTAAATGAATAAAATTGTTTAAGTGAATTTTATGATTTTTCGGTAAAGCAAAATGTATTTTTCGTAAAATCAAACCGCAATTGTTTTTCATTATAAATTCAAAAATACCGATTTAATTATGTAATTACTAGTAAATAGTGTTTATTTAGCCACTTATAAATTTTTAGTTTAATAAAATATTTTTCCTAAATTAATTATTTTAAATATTAACATAAGCTTTATTTTTACACTAAATTAGTGTAAATTACAAATTTGAATGGTTTTAATTTGTAAAAATGAACCATGGCATATTATAATTTAGTGTGTATCATCAAAAAATTATTTGCAAATTTTTCCTATTTTCTAGAGCTTTCTTGAGTTGCTATAGTAAATAAATAAATAAATAATTAAATAAAGCATGAAAAGACTTTATGTGATGTTTTCTTCTTTTGAACGTTCTACACACTTTCACACTCACTTCTTTCTCTCCCTCACCTCACCAAGGTCGACCACAAGCCCCCCATGGCTGCCCCCCCCATTTTCCACCTCATTTTTGTACAAAATTCATCAAAAATATTTCAAAAATTCAATTAAAATTCCACAAAATCCTAATTTCTTCATACCCTTTATTCTCTACCCTTCTTTATATGGATTTTGGAGTGGGAAAGCATGTATTTTGGAGGCTCATTTCTTGTTGGGATTTCATATTTTGGGAGGTATAATTTCTTTCTTTTGATTTATTGTTTTAGATGTTCATTTAAACTTAATTAGATTTAATGAATTAATTCTATGTTTTTTTAAAAAATGCAAGTTAGGGTTGTAAATTCAAGTTAGAGTTTTTAATAATTAATTAGGGTTATAATAGTTAGTTTAACACTTTTAGAATTGGAAAATATTGCATGGTTGTTAAATTGTAAAATTTTCATTTAAAATTGTTTTAAATAAGGAAATTAGCTAACTAGATTTCTCTAAAATGTGTTTGTGGGTAATATAAAATTCTAATTAAAGTTGCTATTATTAGATTGTGGTTTTAGTGAGAGTATTAGCACGTAAATGGAATGAAAAACTCAGTTGGATCACTAGATTACTTTGATAATTGGAAAAATAGTAATAAAATGCTATTATTTTGTAAACTAGATTTTGGAAATTACTAAATAAAAGCGATTTAAATTATAATTATGGTTTCATTATATCATTATCATTATGAATTGTAATTTAAGATATTAATTCATGCAAAATCATGTTTTGTGGTGGAATTGTGGTGTTTTGCTTGAAAAATGTTGAAAATTGTTAAATGTTGCAAACTAGAAATTTCAAATAAATGCAAAATTGTGTAATAAAAATATAGTAATGGTTTGTATAGTCTAGTAATTCTATTTAATAAGTTTTATGACCATTAGTTTCATTTAAATGTCAAGTTTTGATGAAAAACGGTATACTGGCATTTTCGGGTTTTACGAAATTGGACGGTTTGATGGATTTTAGGGTTTCGATGGATTTAATCGTGTTTTATGGTATAAGTAATGTGTTTTAAAACTACAAGTTGTTTGATGATGTTATCTCGATCCATCGGAGTTTGTACGCCGATATCGAGCGGTATTTGGTTCTTTTGCGTGGACGGGACATAGGTTTTAACCTATGCTTGTTCCTTGTATCGTTTGACTTTTGTATGTGATTCGGTTTATGATGCTATTTATATGTTTGCGTTTAGGTACCCTTCAAGTGGACTGCGGGCGATGAAGAGGAGGATGGCGACACCGTCGTCGGCAGACATGGACCAGGTGAGTAGATGCATATCTACGGGGGGAAGTCGGGTGGATGGCGTTTAGCACCCCCGCAACGTAGCATAGGAATAGTAATTATTGTAATTAGGAAACCAGACGTGACCCTAGATTCTTAATGCGTAGGACCCTAGTAACGACCCTAGGCTGGACTAGACTGATTTAGGAATACCATATCAGAGGATGAATACCTTGGAAGAGGTTCGTAGGTTTCAGGTAGAAACACACACGCACACACAATGAAACACGACATGGTGTATACGTGCATGTGTATATATATATATATATATATAGGACGAGGTTTAGGTATATATATATACACAACACGTATATGGGATACATTGAGGTGATATGATATCCGAGGTATGCTGAAACAGTGTAACTGGGCTTGATGCCGTGATTCTTGGCTATACAGTCGTATTAAGTATTAGCGGATCATTAGAGAATGAGATAATGAACATGTATGACTTGATTACGACATCATATAGGTGCGACCTGATGTCGATACTATATAGGCGTGACTTGAGGACGATATGATTTCCGTATGATTTAATCACAATATGATACATAAGACATGATATTCCTGAGGATGACATTATACTAATGATGAGACACCTAGGAGATACTTGACCGCACCCCGATATTGGGATGCCGTACGATGGATTTTACCGTACGAGGCTTAGATTTGATGATTGATCCGCACTCTTGATTCGAGGAAGCCGTACTACGTACGTGACGCTATTGAGGCAGGATCGCCGACTATTAGAGATATTGATTTAGACCCTAGGTAGACTCTAGTTTCTTACTGACTAGTCTATTAGGTTTAGTTCCTTAGGATGTTAGATGGACACTGGTTTAGGTTCGACTCACATAGTGGTAGTTGTACTCGTATCCCGCAGAGGAGTGGATAATGCACACCTGTATTTACATTCTTACTGTAATCATCATGGTGCATGTTCTTACATATGTTGCAATAATCAGTACAAACCATACCTGTTAAGACACCAGCACCATTACCGATGATGCGCATATTCCACGCACACTTATTTGCCGGCTCACACACATCATCATCGGTAATTGCTATGTCACGTACACTTTAGATCATATTATCTTTTATTGATAGAATCAGTTAACAACTAAACCGATATAATATTATGATTACTCTCTGATGTTAGTATAAGACAAGATATTTATTACTTAGACATTCATGCATTCATATTTCATGTTATCGCACAGTAGTATGGGCATATGCCGACACTTATCATATACTTACTCATGATTTTGAGATTTGGATTTCTATGAGATTTCTGGATTTTTGGGGAAAACCGCAAAAATATCTAAAAACTTCTCTCTCTCTCCTCTTCTCTTTTTAAAATAAAATGCGGTTTTCTCGTGATGTATGTGTCGTCCACCATGAGTATTTCATGTTTTCTGTTGGATTTCGAGACCCGATTCGAGGAGTGGATGAACCGTCTTGGGTACATGGTGGGCCCGGTATGGTACCCCGGGGCAAGAAGATCGAGTTGTAGACGATGAGCCTGGCAGGGGAAGGCTACCTACCGGTGATATCTGGCACGGCGGATATCCGGAGGATACCGACCGTTGTCGTGAGATTTGATGATATGGGCCGATCCGGACTGACGGAGCCCGAGGTATTGAGACTATGAGACTTGAGATTTACATGTTTGTGTCGATACTTGATACGGATTTCCATGGATTTCATTGTTGAGATTTCAGATTCCTATACACATTTCACTATGATAACAGCTAAAGATTTCTTATACAGATATATCTGGATTTCAGGTTTGATTATGTTATATTCATGGTGCATGCATATCCATTCATATGACATAGTACTATATGAGGCACTGACACGAGCACGGAGTATCTGTATTTACATGTAGTTTTACCCTGCTATTACTAGATGATTAGGATATGATAGTGTATTAT
This sequence comes from Agapanthus africanus, assembly GCA_030015575.1. Taxonomy (NCBI): domain Eukaryota; kingdom Viridiplantae; phylum Streptophyta; class Magnoliopsida; order Asparagales; family Amaryllidaceae; genus Agapanthus; species Agapanthus africanus. The sequence goes on from JASDDO010000016.1 coordinate 129,998,626, forward strand.
TATGACCTAGGATAGCGTCGTGCATTCGATTTCTTTTCGTAGATGTCTTCTACTCACGAGTTGGCAACTCACCTCCGTTGTGCCAAATTTTATTACAGGTTCGATGTACAGGTTTCCCTGGCAGCTTGCTGGCACATCTATTCTTTCAGGGTGATTTGCACGGTAGGTTGGTTCACTTGTATCCGAACCACCATTGTACTTTTATTCTTTCATTTGTATCTAGTAAGCTCCATCAACCATATTTGTATTACTTGATAAGTTATTGGACCGGTCTTTTATTTCGACCTTAGAGTCGCGCATGTATTATTCTGATCTGGTGGTTTTGTTTTCTTTTGAGTTTTGAGCCTCGCTTATTGGCGTTGTATATTATGGTGCTTGTTGTGGTTGTTTCCGCCTGTTGGCGTTGATGCTAGCTCCCGTTTGGGGATGCTTTTTATTGTTTATGTATATTATATTTGTTGTACCCATTTGGGGCCAGTTTTTACAAAGGAGACTCTGCCAAAATTTTTGGGAAAAATTGCTGATGATTTTAAAACTTGTTCCTTCATGTTTCCTTTTACTGCTTCTTCTTCTTTTTCTTGGTTTAGATTTCTGGGCTTCGGCTTACTTAGGTTACATGGCGCCTCTAGACGCTTCGTAATCTAAGTGCCGGTCACGTTCCGTACTTTCGGGTCGTGACAAGGAGGTATCACCTTGATCCTATATAGAGAATACTTGTGATATGAGGAGATTGACCGAGCGTAGCAAAGAAAACTCTTTCGCTATCAAGAGTATGTCATCCTCGTACAATACGAGGATCACCACCATACTCCCCACAACCTTTTTGTATATACAAGGTTCATCTACCATTTTGATGAAGTCAGACTCTTTGACTACTACATCAAAACAGACGTTCCAACTCCGCGATGCCTGCTTTATCGCATAAAACAACTTGCACACGTTTCCGCTTCTCCCACTGTCTATGAAGCCCTCTGGCTGTGTACTTATAGATGCACTCTTCTAAATTCCCATTTAGAAAAGCTGTCATGACACCCAACCGCCAGATATCATAGTCATGGTATGTAGCAGTGACAAGTAGGATCTGGATAAACTTAAGCATAGCTTTGAAAGTCTCAACTTTTCCATGTACACCAAGTAATCTTCTCAAGATATACTTGCTTCTGATGGGGATTTAACCCTTCAGATAAAGCAACCAAAGTCCATACTCTGTTGGTGTATATGGACTCCATCTCAGATCGCTTAGCATCCAGCCATTCTTACAGAGTCCCCACTCCTGATGGCCTGCTCGAAAATAGTTGGGTCATCATCTCATGATGCAATCCTCGCTCCCACTGTCATAGGGAAAACCGAAGTATCTCTCAGGTGGGTGAGGAACCCTACTAGATCGGCGGAGAGGCTGAGGTTCGTTGGAAACTATTGAATCCTTTGGTTCTACCAAATCATCAGCTGCAGTTTGTATAGCTGGAACTCTTTCCAGATCTACCTCATGACCACTAATTTCTTCACAAGAAATTCCCTTTCACAAAGGTGGCATGCTGAGAAACAAAATACCTTTTATTCCTCGGCTAGGTAGAAGATATTCCCTTGCGAATGCTTGGGATATCCAACAAACTTCCATAGAACTGACTTTTCCTCGAGCTTGTCCGGATTTTGCTTTTAGACATAGGCCGGACAACCCCAAATCTTAATATTCTTAAGAGATGGGCTCTTCCCATACCATATCACATATAGAGTGGTAGGCACCTGATTTGATTGGAACCCTATTCAATAGGTATGCAGGTTCTCATGTGCATAACTCCCAAAAGAAAATAGGAAACTCAGTAGTACTCATCATAGAGCGCATAATATCAAATGGGTGTGATTGCTCCGCCCCGATACACCGACGTGCTGTGGTGTATACGGAGGAGTAATGCTGAGAGAGAATCTCATTCTCCTTTAGATTAGTCCAGGAATCACGTGCTCAAGTATTCTCCTCCCTGATCACATCAAAGGACATAATACTTATACCCGTTGTCGTTCTCTACTTCTAACTTATATTAATTGAATTTCTGAAAAGGTTCAGACTTGTGTTTCAACAGGAACACATGTGCGAATCTTGAAAGTCCATCAGTGAATATAATAAAGTATAAAGAACCAGTCCTGGTATGTGTAGACTGGAGACCTTACATACATCATCATGTATCAATCCCAAGAGTTCACTAACTCTTACTCTGTATCCAATAAACAGAGCTGTGGCCATCTTAAGTTTGTGACATGACCGGCAAGTTTCACAAGATGTAAATTCAAACTAATTTAAATATGCATCTAAATGTAACTTCAGCTAGTCGGGTCACCATGATATGACCTAGTCTACAATATCTCAAGAAGGATTCGTTCATTTCTGAACTCATTCTCTTGTGTGTGTTTTGTACGTTAAGAACTGTGGTTGGATTTAGAACGTCTATGCTTTTAGATAACGTTCCTGAACCGATCAACTCTTGATATAGGAAATGTTCAAAACATTATCCAAAAATACAAAATTATATCCTTCTTTACTAATAAAGAGACTGATATGATGTTGTATATCAGGTTCGGTATCTAATAACATTCGTTCAGAATCAATGTATTCTGGTAATACAGGGTGATAACTGCTAACAGACTTGGCTGCAACACTTGCATCGTTTCCAACTCTTGAAACATATCATTCATTCTCAGTTCTCTACCTTTCTGTAGCCCACATAATAAATTACATATGCGGGATCCTATTCCGGTATCTCATACCCAGGACCTAAAGGATACTGAGAAACAGTTCTCTGTAATGAACACGCCCGAAGAAGATGCATCAACATGCACTTTCTTCGTTTGGGCGGCACGGGAATTCTGGTAATCCCCTATTTCCTGCTCGGTCTTATAACAATTATAAGTTGGAGCGGGACCAACGTTCCCTAGCGCAGTATAACAAGCGGGTTCTGTCAGTACATCCGTATTATTATCTTGATTAACGCGTGACATGGTCGCTACCTGGAGAGAGAGAGAAGAAAACACTCAGCGTATGCTCTTGCAAGATTAGATTGGTTATTAATAAATCTAATAAGGATGTCTTCCACTGTTTTAGTCAAATCATCTTTCAAACTCTAAAAGGAAAGACTAGCCGGGATTAATTACACCCTACAAGTTCGCCAATCTTTCTGCCAGGCCAGTGCCGGTACTTTGAGGGAGGTTTCCTGTGCTTTCGCACAGACCTAATTAAAATAAACCTCGTTTTCCCAGGGGCATAACCCTGTTAACACCTTTCTAGACACCTACTTGATCGGCTAATTGTAATGTGTAAAAGTCTCCCAAGAGTAACTCTTACTCGCAGTGGGTATCGGGATCCAACTATCTCATAAGAGGTATGCAATCTCATTGCAAATTTCAGCACTTGAAATTCCCAATAAAATTTTACCCCTAGTAGCTATATGACCTTAATATAGTCAACAAATCATAAGTGCTAGTCAAGTTCAACCCGTCATTTCCCGATTGAATTAAACCCGCCCGCACGACTCTTAACATAGTCAACAAAGTCGCATGACTACCCTAATCCAATCGCATCATATGCTTATACAGATAAGCACTAATCAGCTACCGCACACTACGCCTTAACATAGTCAACAAACGTAGCAAGAATAATAACTAGTACTTATCTGAAATGACGGAAGGCTACGACAGGTTTTTAAGAAAACACTTTGCGTAATGAACTTGATATCGTTGTAGAATCGAGTGATTTTAAATGGAGAGTTTTTGAGGATTTTCTAGTTTTGCTAAAGAGGTCACTCCCGGTGAAGGGATCGTCGGCTTTTTCCTTATCGAATAAGGTGCAGGATATTTCATAAATACCACTTTGCAAAGCAAACACTATAGAAGCAATCAAAAGACAAACCGAGTGTGTAGCATCTGCTAGTTTCGCTAAAGAGGTCACTCCCGGTGAAGGGATCTCGGCTTTTTCCTTATCGAATAAGGTGCTGGATATTCTACAAGGAATACCGCTATGCAAAGTAAGAATTAGAGCTGTAAGACTACGGTAGCGCCCCGGCGGTCTTTCCGAGGCCAAAATACGGAAACGAAACTTTTTCAAACTAGAAACCGGCTCTATCGTATGCTTAAAACCTGGATCGAACCATTAACCTACAACTAGCTATCTAGAGAGAGGGTTGGAAAGCTATACCGATCGATCCGTGTCCTTCGGTCTTTGGCCACCATCCCAAGCTCCTTGCGGCATCTCCGGTCTCGATCTCCTCATCGGAAAGGGTACCACATCGTCGATTCCTTTTACGGGCTCCCGCTTCATCCGAAGAAACTCGGGCACGAAGTGTGCTAGCCGAGATGTCCAAGGTGTTGTAGAGAATGTTTGTGATCATTTTGTCTCTTGCATCCATTGCTTGGATGGAAGTTGAAGGTGTTGCCATTAATGGAGATTATGAGCTAGAGGAAGAAGGAGGAGAAGCTTTTTCTTCTTTTCTTTTCTTGAGTTGGAATAATAATGAGAGTGAGAGTGAATTATCAAAATACAAGAGCTAGCAACCATATCATGGCAGCCCCTCTCTCTCCTCTTATCATTTCAACTCACAAATCAAACACAAATATGACATTTTTTCACAAAAAAAGAGACCATGAGTCAGTATATATGTCCATGTCACATTTAATGCATCTCATGATGATTTCTAGCTCATAATATCCAAATGCAAACATTAATCCAAATGTTTGCAACAATAAAAAGATACAGCAACATCTAAAGTAAACTCGTGACGGATCATAAGGATAACCCTCACCAGTATATACATACCTGCATCCGCATTCCGACTGAATGCTAATGCGATGAGACTAATGTAATCCAACAAATATAATATTAGGATCCGGCATAAACCAAAGCCCACTAGTATGATCCGTGCAATACTGCACGTATATGATCGAACCCTGCCATATATCATATGGCCTCTACAACGTTTCGCCCGAAACTTGAGAAACAGTCTGTGGGGGACTCTAAAGACTCGTCAATACTTTGGCTATGGATTTCACCACTAGCTCGTCAGTGGTACTAGCTGTACGTAACGGGCTACCAGGTATTGACCATAAGGGAGGTCGATGAGCGAACTCATCCTGACACCCTACTGAGCCTGTCAGTGACAATATCCGTACAGTCCGTTCGTCTATGAGCATTGCATGTCGGGCCTAGGGGGTTGATGAAAGTCAGACCCCCAAAAGCGGTACAAGTCGTGTCGGAGTGTAGCCCAGAACACCCTGAGATACTACTGGAATACCTACCAGTAAATCTCTTGCCTCGGCCGAGGGCTTTGTGTAATAGCTCTCCTAGACACAGCGCGATCTCACCCCCAATACCGAGAGAGACGAAACCCCTGCCGATCCGCTCACTGCCTCCATCTGGCTTGGGACTGTACCCAAGTAAAACCTGTTTGCACGACTCCTTTGAGCCGTGGTAGGGTAGTAATCAAAGTACAGTGGGAACTCACATGAGACAAATGACGATCTCAGGTCGATGAACTAACCTGTATACATGTCACCAGGGAACTGCCATCTGATGTCAGGTATAATACCAACTAGCATGTTCCCGGCGAGTCCTTTCCGATGTACTCATAACCCAGTGAGCACCTGTATACATCTTAGGTGAACCAACTGACACCAATGCTTGTGAGAACGGTCACCGCCCCTTGTCGGGGTCTCGACTGTATACACTAGTCTACTAACGGAGTGTCGATGCCCAGCCTCGAAACTCCTACGACTAGGGACCACTTTAAGGATGTGCTTATAGACTACCCAACTCTCACGTATATGATTGCCATCATACTGCTGGTAGTCAAGCAAGAATCCTAAGGGCTCTATCAACGTGTAATAGCGACCTGTAAGGTCACCTAAAGCAGTACACGATGATAAAGATAAACCATGGTAGCATACTATTCTCCATCAACGTTTAATAGTGAACCACAATGTCACCTAAAGCATATACACGATGATAAAGACAAACCAGATAGTATACAATCATCCTGAGTAAGATTGTCCTACCGACATAGGTCCTCCCTCAATCATTGCAATCACGTGCCTGCGATCCAATAATTGACTCTGAGGGCACTATATCCAACACTCTCCCACTTGCACTCAAGGCTAATTATTGTGATGTCGCATACTCACAGCCCGTGTGATACCGAACACCCAACTCCTCTACAGATCAGTCTCACATAGCCCGTTTGTGAAACTATTGCGTTAGAGGAATAGCCTCAGTTAGTGGATCCGCTCTGATGTTTCTTTCTATGTCTCTCTTTATCTCAAGTTCGCGGAGAAAGCCATCTCCCGAAATGAGCAATACCTGTCTTAGAATATGTCTGGATATCTGATGAGACCTAGCTCATATATGAACTTCAAATCCAAACTTCTTAGACTGTATCGTCAACTGAACTTAATCAGTATCCTGCGCCATGCCTCCCTCAGTATCCGCTTGGACCACCTGTCCAAAATACTGCCCCTCGTCAGAGGGAAAACTATAACTCTGACAGTCACTCTGTCATCCAAGTCACCTTGGAAGCGTGGAATGATAACCGTCTTCCGAAAGAGGCTGCTGTTATCAGATCCCTATAACATCAACTTATGTTCTAAAACTGTTTCCGATCGTTTCTCCAGGATTGGATTAATATCAACTTATTGCATCTCGTGCAAAAACAACATCTGGTGTGGTATTTGACATCTCATGATCAACTCAATTGCCTAAGCAAGTGATCTGCCAATCATGCACATCCCTCTCCTCTTTAGTCTGTAAGACATCTTCAGAGAGGGTGACTCCATCACCTGCAGGTACACTACCATGCCTGGAGTCGTCCATTCTAAAGCACCTTTAAAATGCTGTCTAAGTACCCAGATTGGGAAACTACCCAAATTTAGATCTAAAACCATAGATCTAGTAACCAATATATCTGATATAATATCCAAGTCCTATGTGGAGAAACCACCGTGTGACAACCAAAGTTTAGCCGATCGTAGTATAGGAATTTCACTTCCTACTCTGTGTATGTCATCCAAATACCAGGACATCACACCCTACTACCTCCTTAACAGATCCATCCCATATTCTGATGAAGTCAAACCCATGACTGTCACATCAGAAATAGATGATCTATTTCCGCTATATCTGCTTTAGTCTATAAATAGACATAAGCCACTTGTCCACTATGCTTCCGCTGCTCCCACTGACTACGACAACCCTCTGGCAGAGTCATATACACGTGCACTTCTAAAGCCAGTTCAGAACGACGCTATACTCATCCTCCTGCCGGGTCTCATAGCCTGGAACAACAGTAGTGTCAAGTCTGGGTAAACAAGAACCTCCATGTCACCGTCTTTGAGCATACCGAAGTACCTCTCGTGTGCCTGAGGTTACCCACCATATCTGCGGAGTGGTCAATGGAATGTCAAACCAGATTGAATCTTTAGGTTCTTATCAAATTTTTAGTAATCGTTTGCAGTTCTGGAATCACTTCCAGGTCTACCATACCCCCACTACTGTTTTCTTAAAAATCTATTTTACTAAAACTGTGGCGAGTCAAGAACAATATCACTATTGATCTTCCAGATGGGAGAAAATCAACCCTCGTCATAGCCCGGGTCAACCCACAAACAGCCATTACAGAAACGTGCCTGGAGTTATCCAGAGTCTGGTTTTAAGCATAAGCCGGACAACTCCCCGTACCTTAACATCGTTAAGATATGAACCGTTCTATATCCAATATAGAAACAGAGGCACTGATTTAATTGGAACCAGATTCAAATCATGCAGCTGTCTCCAGTGCATGTCAACTAAATGGAGAGAGGCCGATCATCATTACTCAACTTAGGAGAGCTTCCAATTATGAGTAACCTGAAAGAGAAGCAAGTTTTCTTAATCATTACTATCAACTGAATACCATACACAAGTATCTACATCTTCGATCACCTTGAAGAATCCCGATACTTGCAACGCCTGGTTCTCTACTTTATTCTTATACCTATAACTTCTCAAAACTTAGAACTTGCATTTCTACGAAACACATGTCTAAGAACTAGAGATGTCACAAGTAAACAGAATATAGTATGAGTACCAACCCCTCTTTCCTCATGGACACTGGACAACATACAATACTCTGTATAAGTCCCCTGAGTCGAATAACTCAAACACTGTGCGTCGTAGGTTGAAAACTGTACTATGGTTATGAAGAATTACACCGCTATTTAATGCTCCTTACCTAACCATCCACTGATATAGGTAAATGTCATGGACATAATTTCAAAAAGTTATATTTCACTTTATAAAAATAAACGTACAGATATATCAATTTGAAATTGGTGCATAACAATGGATATTCAAAACCAAATATTTGCCGTCCGGCAAACAACCCAGGTGATTTCCTCAAATATCACCAATTACAACGAATCCCAATATAATGAGGATGATCACCTAATTCCCAATAACTTACTCCCACTCATCATCTGTAAAACCATACAGATGTGAGAATCAAACCTGGTAAATACATACCGTGGAGAAAGTACTAATTGAGAAATCAGTTTTCTTTTAACAATACACAGTGAAACTGAAACATGTAAATATTTCGAAAGGGTATCCGGGTATTCTTAGTAATGCCTCTTCCATTATCCAGATTCACGACTGTAACCGTATATTTCTTTGCCATCTCTCTAAATCCCTTTATATGTCATTAGTCATTACCTTCTGTACATCCCTTTAGGCCAAATGGTTTTCTTCCTTCCCTACCGTTCGGCACCAGCCTATGTTTTGGAAGAAGACTATCCAATAAGCATAATGGGTGTACTGTCCTAATCCTAGGAATACTCGCAACCCGAGAGAAGGTAAAGATAAAAGACAGCTGAATAAAACCTTATTCCTATTTCTTCTGAACCAGAATCGATTCCCAAACTGGAACAAGTTCCTTCGAGTTTGTATATAACCATACGATGGAGTATCCAAATAATTGTGGATCTTCGTAGTGATACGGAGTGTCTTGGAGAAATACAAAGGTGAAGTAGGAGTGGTAATGAAATACTTGGTTTGGTCATGAATAGCAGTCGCAGTTTACTTTGCCCTCTTACTAATCCCTTTATTTGTCTTTACTTAATACCTTCTGTATACCTTTTAAGCTAAATGGTTTTCTTCATTCCCTACCGTTCGACACCTGCCTATGGTTTGGATGAAGACTATCCAATAAGCGTAATAGGTGTACTGTCCTAATCCAAGGAACACTCGCAACCTGAGAGAAGGTAAAAGGAAAAGACAACTGAATAGTCCTATTCGTTTTCTCCAGAACCGGAAACCATCCTCGAATAAGTTCCTTCGAGTTCGTATATAACCATACGATGGTTTTATCCAATGGAAGTGGATGTTCGTAGTAATACGGGGTGCTCTGGAGAAAAGGGTAAAAGTAGGAGTGGCAATGAGGTATGCAACTCAGACAATCCAAAAGCCAGTGTTTTAAGAAGGTTCGTGTAGCATTTTGAAAATTTAGAAATAAATAAAATTAATTAATTTAGGAATAATATGGTAAATCACAAAGTTGTTAAAAACAAATAAGTCAATTTTTATAAGCTGTATGTAAAATAATTTAAATTAAAATTTTTGTATGCAACATAGATAAGTTATAAGGGTTTTAATGACAAATTTAGCTTCATTTTAATAAAATGTGTGTTTTATAATAAGTTAGGTTGTGAAGGGTTTCTAAGTAAAGTTTAGGATTTTATGCAAATAGGAAATTGTTAAGGGTATAAATGAAAGTGGAATAGAAATCATTTAATTCAGAATTTAAATTCAAATTAAAACAAAATTTAAGGTTAATGCAAACACTCCTCTTGCTTGCATGCACACACTCATCTCACACCTCATCCTTGCATGAAATGTGCACCCTTCAACCCTTGACACCTCCTTCTACCACCTCATCCTTCCTTCTTCTCATATATAGGTTATGTTCAGATCATAGTTAATTAAGAATTCTGAAAATTTCTAAAATCAAAAGAAAAATAAAGAGAAAACGAAAGAACAAGAGGAAGAAGAAGATGAAAGAAGCTATGTTTTACGTTTTCTTCACCATCAACCTAGGTGGGGCTTAGCATCTTGGAGGGGTTATTCCAACAACTATTTTGAGGGTAAAATTCTTAAGCACGGTAGGAAATTTAAGTTTTGTAGCTTAGTTAATTTAAATTGAACAAAGTTACATAATATCGTATTTTAGTTAATTATAAGCTCTGTTGAAATCTGCTATTGTTTGGAAGATAATTAACTCAACTAAACAGTGCTAAAATGATGTATGAAACACCTAGAGAAAGCCATAGGACCACGAACCCAGGGGGGCGGTTTTTGGCCGGCGGCCAATAGGGAAATTCCGGTGTCGCCGGCTCTATAGGAAGCTAGGTGGGTTTGTCTTGTTGGGTAGGTTTCAGTGTATAATTTTGGATATTTTGGTGTTGTTTAAATAAATTAGTTTTACTGCAGATAGAATCTGGAAGCGTATATCGGAAAGTATATCTTAACACACCAAATACGACACGATTAAAACGCATCGCAATTTAAATTCTGTAGTGATGCAGGTTAGGGTTAAAATCTAGTAAGGTTAAGTGTTTAATAGCTCGATATAGTCGTATACAATATAACTAGTACGTGGGAACGGGTGTTTTTCATTTCCATCATGTCGGAGTAGCCGTTTACTTATATAAATTAAATTGTGATATTAGATTCGAATACGGGATTTGGGAGGCAGCAAGGAAAGGGAAGGGATTGGCAATTCCTGAATAGATTCGACGTTTTCTGGTGAGTAGACTAAACATCTACCGGGGAATTTTGTAAAAATGGCGTGTTACGCCCGTAGTCTACTTAGATAAATGTTTTACTTTGTTATACTAAATTGACGATATGCATTCATAATTCACATATATTTTGCTTAGTTGCTAGTACACTGCACAAGTATCAACGAGTTATGCCACGTGCACATCTATATGTTACACACACCTCGTTGATATTACCATGTCACTTTTACACTTAGTAAATTTCTTGCAAAAACTGATTCATATCATATCTTAAACACTAATAACAATAGTAGTTGGCATCATTAATATCATGTTTAGTATTTGAGTATTTCATGTTGATATAAGAGGTAGATGTATTATTGAGGATTTATGGTTTTGAGTTTTGAACACTATTACATAAATCCAGTGATTTTCATGATGGATGTGTCATGTCCATCATGTGATGTTTTATGATTTGATTTTATTCCGGACCGAGTGGGGGAGATATACGGTCGCAGATTTTACGTTATCCATACTGAGTGGGGGAGATATACAGTTGGATACATGGTGGACCCGGTCGAGACCGAGGGGCAGGATAGCCGCATTGAGGCGTGGGAGCCTAGCGAGGTTACTCGATACCGGATAGAGTGGTAAAATACGGCGTATATCTAAATGATAACGACCGGTATTGTTGATTTCAGGATCATTCGAGGAATGATGCCTGTGAGAAATGGATGTTTTATGTCGATGATGGACACGGGGAATTGAATTTTATTGGGAATACATGATGACATTTCAGTTTGTACTATGAGATTCGTATTATAGATTCATGATTTTCACATATAATCATACATTATACTTGTTCACATTTCAGTTAGTATGATCGTCATATTTACATAATTAACCGTTATATGTTTGTAATATTCACTGAGTTAGCAACTCACTCCCGTTGTGCCACAGTTCCTTGCAGGGGTAGAGTGGACGGTTAGCAGCGGCGCAGATCTAATTTTTGCAGCTTTATTACATCTTTTGATAGGTAGGTTACATATGTAGTAACCTTCTCTTTTGGTATTGTATTTTGTATCTAGAAAAATCTCCATCAGACCTGTATATGTCTTAGAGTGAGAGTTGATATGTATATAATTGACAGTTGAGATCGTTAGTTCTATAAATTATGGTTTCTTTTCTTTATGTCTGAGATTCGTGTTGATGTCCTATATACTGAGATTTTATTTTCCGCTGTTGATATTGTTGATCCCAACTATGGATACAACCAAACTTAACATCTTATACTTGTATAATACTTTAAACTTCATAACATGTGATTTTTACTTAAAAACTAAATTTTCTATTTAAAGAATTCCGCAAAAAGGTTTTTGATCTTAGTTTTCGGCTTACTTCGACTGTGTGCATATCTTTAGATATGATACAATCTAGGTGCCGGTCACATCCAAACTTGGGTCGTGACAAAGTTAGTATCAGAGCTTAGGAGTAACCTTACGGAATTGAGTAAGGGATTTCAATAGTTTGATGTGAGTCTGTGAGTTAGGATGACCTTTGGTTTGATGGAGTAAGTGAATTATGATGAATGTCGTATCGTACGTTTGTTCCGCGGCATATTTACGTTATCGTATTCAGCCTAACTAACCTTAGGATGTATATCTTGATCTATTCTTCCCTTGATTCTCCATTATTGATTGTTCCTGTAACATTTCAAAAAAATAAAATATTATTTTTGGAAATTTTTATAATTTAATATTAATTTTTAATGAATATTTTAATATTTCGGTATAATTAAATACCGATAAATGGAGAAAAATTTGGAAAAAAATTATGGAAAATTCTAAAATAGGGTATTTTATGGAATTATGCCATTTTTAAGTTTTTATGATTAATTATATGCTAATTTAGTGCTAATCGCGATTAAAAATCGCTAATTGGTTTTTAGCATTTTTGTGCAAAACATGCACATATCATTTTTCTTTTTACACATGTGCATTTCTACCATGGTTTTTCATTTGGGTTTACTATTTGAGTGAGAAGGATTTTGAATAGAAAAGGAAAAGAAAAGAAAAGGAAAGAGAAAGGATTATTATATGAGGTATGGTGAGAGAGAGAGAGAGGTATGGTTTTCTTTTGACCAAGGACTTAGTGATTTCCCTTCATCCGTTCCCTCATTTCTCTCCCTCTTCCTCCATTGCTGCTGCTGCTGCTGCTCCTCAATCTCCCCCTCTTCAACTCCCCAAAACACCCCTAAAACAACTCCAAAACCCTATCTCCATTTCACTAAAAGTGTGCACAAGATCAAGACCAACACATTGGACCAAGAAAGCAAGGATTTTGGCAACTAGGGGCACCTTAAGAAAATTCTTGAGTTGCCAAATGAGGTATATACTGAACCATTAGCGTAGTTTTAGCATTACTTATACCCCTATGTTAAGATTGAATCGATATCGGGTAGTTTTGTGGGCTTAAGGAAAACCTAGTTAGGGTTTGAGGGAATTTGGGTTATGATGTGAAATTGAGCTCAGTAGAGGTTATACAAACACCCTAGTGCATGAATTGAGACCCAAACCTAAGACTTGAAACCCGGAATACGGATTTAGAAACCGATATCGGATGAATTGTTAAATCTGGGAAAGTTATATTGAATCTGCTATCAACCCGAGACTCATAAAATAATTTTGGTTGGAAAGTGAGATGTGCAGGCACCCTGGAACCACCACAAAAAACCCTAGCCCCTATCTCCTTCCCAGGCCGCAGATAAATCCCATCTGGCCTCAATTTGCGGCCAGAGCAGTTGGGTTTGGCCTCTTTTTGGTTAAGGGCCTATCTCTAGTAGATTTGACCTTTGGTATGTGCAATTTTGACGGATTCCACATAGGGTAGAATCTGGGGTAGTTTTCTTGTGTCGGCGCATGTTTTACGACTTGTTTTAGCAAGGACTTTGGTATTTGGTGATTTGTTTCTGTCTGGTGGCGTTTGAACGTCAACGGCAAATGGTTATTGATTGTGTTTGCATGCGAGACTATAGGTTTTTACCTATAGGCGTAGCGTATGACGTTTTGGTTTCCGATGTGATTTTCATGTGCTTTAGCATTTGTGATATCCTTGTAGCTACCCCATGTGACGTCGAGGCGTTGAAGATAAAGACGGCGACATCGGCATCGGCATCGGCACACGAGAAGCAAGGTGAGTAGATTTATATCTACGGGGAGAAGTCGGGTGGATGGCGTATAGCACCCCCACAGTTCGTAATGATGTATACGAATACATATACACACATATATTGATTATATATTGTTTGAGATTATTGATGATAAAGATAGATTCTAGGTGTGATTGGATTGGTTTAGTATTGCGAAACCCTAGAGTAGTGGTTGCACCCAACTTACACACACACACATACTTGCATACATTCTTCTTTCATATGTGCTTATATGGGAATATATATTTATGTGTTCACATGGGTATGTAAATATTTGATCATATACTTGATTTGAGGATAGAATTTGGTATTTGAGGTGAGTCGATGGGATATGATTTCAGACTGTGAGATCAGTGATATGACAGAATTTGTATTTGAGATACGTCATGATGTTATAGCGGATCTTTGGACGACGATACTATGTGAATAGTGATATAAATAAAATGGTCGACATGTGATCGTGATATGAGATATGATATGCTAGGATATTTATAATAGGCCGCATTGGGCGGTGTATACCTCTTTATGGTGATATGTGGTGATGACATCGGTTTGTATCAGGCTGTAGATCAGCAGTCAGATCAGGATTATTGATGATCAGTATTGTACTAGACATAGATCAGTACCCCGTATTATGATCTTTGATAAAGAGGATACCAGAGGAGTAATATGATGAATGTGATATTGACCCGTACCAAGATTTGGGATGCCGTACGATGTATTTACGTACGAGCTATATATTGATGTTTGATCCGCACTCTTGTCTTGGGAATGTCTGATTATAGATATAGTAACGGATGTGATATTATTGAGGCGGGATCACAGACTAATATATATATATATATATATATATATATATATATATATATATATATATCGACTCAGATGTTAGGCGGTTTCCTTACCTTTAGTTTAGCTTGTTAGCTCAGCCGTATAGTTTAGTGTAGTTGTCAGACTAGATTAGATTCCTACCTATTTTAAAAACTAACGGATCGCGGGTATTTTAAAGAACAGGTCAAGGGATTCTACGGATATTTCAAAGGACTTATCTTTTCTTAAAAACACCGTTGCCTTTATTTTCAAAACTCCGCGATTCGTGTTATTTCAAATAGCACCACTGTAGAACCCATATTTCTTAAATGCAGATTAGTTATCGTTGTGTCTAGTATTCAGCTCCCGCACATTATTGCTGTTCGCTACGCATCGGATACTTATATTGTGATTTCATATTCCATTATTGATATCATGCTGTTAGGACACCAGCACGATTACCGATGATGCGTATGTATCACGTACACTTACTTGCCGGCTCACACACATCTTCATCGGTAATTTCCATGTGACGTACACTTAGAAAATACTATTGCATTGACATAGCTTGTTAGCTAATAGTTTAGACATGATATTAGTATACTTCCCTTATATGCTAGTTAGACAGTGTAGTTATTACTTGCTGCTTCATGCATGTATTATTCACTGTTATGCCGCATTCATGGATTTTATGCCTATATTCACTATTTACATGCTATTAAGGATTTGGATTCGGATTTTCATGAGATTTCCTGGATTTGTGGGAAAACCGCAAAAACATTTATAAACTTCTTTTCTCTCTCTTTTTAAATGAAAAGTGCGGTTTTCCCATGATGTATGAGTCTTCCACCATGAGTTTGCTGATGGATTTCGAGACCCGATTCGAGGAGTTGGATGAACCGTTTCGGGTACATGGTGGGCCCGGTAAGGTACCCCGGGGCAAGAAGTTCGAGTAGCAGACGATGAGCCTGGCAGGGGAGCACTACCGACCGGTGATTTTACCCGACCCGTCGGATATCCGGAGGATACCGTCGTGGTCTTGAGATTGATGGTAGGGGTCGGTCAGGACTGACGGCGCCCTAGATAGTGAGATTGATACTGAGATTTTAAGATATTGAGGTACTGAGAATTGATGATACAGGCCTGTCCGGATAGCCGGAACCTAGGATTTTGAGACATTAGGATTTATGTTTTATGTCGATGCTAGACACTGTTTATGCTAAATTCATTATGATACCTCATTTTAAAAATACAGTAATCTCAATAAGTTATGAAAAAAGTTTCTTCAGTACATGTATTCTGCTTTCAAGCATTCATACATCATCCATATGATATATTGCTAACTGAAGCAGTGACACGAGCACTTGGTATTACTGTTGTTTAGGGTTATACCCTAGCCATTGTTATAGGCTGCTGGTTAAATATTTGAGGATATATTATGATCGTATGACCTAGGATTGCGTCATACATGCGATTTCTATTCGTAGATGTTTTTATTCACGAGTTGGCAACTCACCCTCGTTGTGCCACAGTTTCTTACAGGTTTTGCCGTACAGGTTTCATTACGGCTTTGCTGGCACTACTTCCATTTTCGGGTGATTTGCTAGTAGGTGGGTTCACTTGTATCGTGACCATCAGTATATTTTGCATATTGTTATTCAGTTGTATCTAGAACTTCCATCAACCAAACATGTATTATTTCAGAGATAGAGACCAGTGATGTTTATTCATTCGACCTTAGAGTCGCGCATTGTATTCCTATGGATTTCATGCTTTTTTGAGTTTCCTTTTCTGTTGTGATCCTCGCCCTTCGGCGTTGTATATTATATTGCTTGCGTGGTTGTGATCGTCGATTGACGAAGAGCTAGCTCCCGCTTGGGGATGCCTTTATTCATTATATATGCTTTATCAGGTTTTGTACCCATTTGGGGTCAGTTTTTACAAAGGAAACTCTGCCGAAATTTTTAGAAAAGACTTGTGTTTTTAAAATGCAGATTTTGGCGTATGCTGCAAACTATTTCATTTAAAATGGTTTTTCCTTCACTCTACTACTTTTCTTGGTTTGGATTTCTGGGTTTTGGGCTTACTTAGATTACATACGCCTTGAGACGTTTCGTAATATAATTGCCGGTCTTGTTCCGTACTTTCGAGACGTGGCAAAATTGGTATCAGAGCGTTAGGTTTTACCTTCGGAGCGTAGGATGACCCTTGGTTGATAGAGTATGTAGCTTGAGTAGAGTGACGTACCGTACGTATGTTCCGCGGCATATTTACGATATGCTACTCCACTTAAGAAGCCTTAGGATGTACATTTCTTTGCTCATTATTATATTCATTCATGATCTAGCCTCATCGGTACCATTTATGGTTTTTCTGCCACGATTACGGGCAGGGAGAGCTACGGCTAGAGTTGCGGTCAGCACGAGCTCGTCATGAATGAGGACTCACCATGGCGTAATTCCGGCGATACACGATTGCAGAGATGTGTCTTTTTATTGTGTTTTCGCGCCACGAGCGTTTGATGGATCGCTGTATAAGATTACTCGGACGTGCAGATTAGCACCAGAGGATTGAGCCACTGATAGAGGCCAGCCAGATTTTGATGACCGTTGATGTATTGCTTATTCACGATGATTGAGGCACAGTTCAGTGTGCAGACGAGTGAGGCAGTTGTTGCTGCGAACGACGAGATATCACCCCTGATGTTGGAGCTATTGTAGTACGAGTTGTACTAAGAGATGATAGAAGGTCGCTAGTCACCGAGGATGAATGACTAGGACATGTGGTTCGTTCGCTTACCCCGATGCGAGGTCATCAGATAGATTGATTCCAGCTAGAGACAACTTCACGCGGAGACGTTGAGAGTCGATAGAGACGATCGAATGTCAAAAACCTATTATTCCAAGTTTAAAGTATTCGGAAAGACATGCAGGCAATTCGATGGACCCTCTAGTAGAATGAAAACCTAACTCGACATAATGACCGTGTGAAAGCCTTTGAACCTTAGGGTTTGCGGCAGTTCTGCGGCGCCACTAGTGAGGCTTGGGTTTGCCCTTCTACGGCTGGACCATCGATGTTGTGGTATGTACTCGATACTATTAAACTGTACCCAAGATATTGAGCTCTTGGGGGATTATGAGGTTTTGACGAATCGATCAAATGGTTCGACTTCACTCGGATGCTAGGTGGTGAGATGCACTTCTTGGGAGACTCCAGATACGAGGATAGCCGTTGGAGCTCAGTCCATGCAGCCACGACGAGACGAGTCCGAAGCAGTCGACATTAGAGAAAAGTGGAGCAAGGAGTTCGTACCAGATCTGGACAAGATGGTGTTCCACTCCGCCGACATCAGTGATGCGGTACGCATGCCGAGGCATTGTATTTGGATATACCTTCCAGAAGGAGTCGCGATGAGTATGCAGCCGTTCCGGAACACGAAACAAGTATAATAAAGGACGATGACTTCCGGACAGTTCGGCAGAGACGAGATTTGGGAGAGACCTCGGCAAGGGCTTTCTGGAATAAATTACGAGAAGACTTGGACCCAGGAGTGGTCATGCTACGCACACCAGCAGGCCAGATTTCAGGATCGTCGACGAGATATGCTATGAGTGACCACGACAGTTGGCCAGAGATTCTTGGAGGATGTGCTTGAGCAGAACTATTCCTCCATATTTGATTTCGGTATTTTGGGCGATCTATTCGCATGATTGATTTTGATGATTGAGTTTCATGATATTTGTTTACATGCACCATGGTTGCACCTACTGAGTATTTACGATTTTTGCACAGTTGTTGCACTTGATATCATTTTCGTGCCTTGGTTTCTCATGCTTATGATTTTATGGGTTTCATATAGTTGAGTGATTTTGTGCACTTAGATGCACTGGACTTCGATTTTGATGGTAATGCTCGATATTTGTTTTGTGCACCTGATTGGATTTTGCGCATGTTCGGCGCTGGATATTGGATTTCATGATTTCATGCATAATGGATGCACCGGATTTGGGTTTTCGCGCATGTTATGAGATACGATTTTGGTGCACACCAGATGCACTAAATCGAGATTCTTCGTGCATGTCAGATGCACCTGTTTTTGCTGTCAGGCACACCGTTGCCCTTGATAGATGTTTCGTGCACACCCGATGCACTTAGATATTGTTTTTTGCACCTGTATGGCACATGTATGGATTTTGATTTCCGTGCACACCAGACGCACGTAGTATTCATATGCACATTTTGGGATTGATTCCTTATGGAGCAGTACGTTTTATGATGATTGATATGAGTTTTCGTACTGAGCAGGACTAGTCCGAGGACAGTACCTGAGTATATTTTGCATGCATTGATAGTTATCGAAGGGATTTCCAAAAAGCGAGCTATAGTCTCAGTATTTTCCTACGTGTCTGATATGACACGAAACGTTTAAAACAAGGAAACCCTTCTAGATTGTTTTCAAAAACGGCAGAACGTACACAGTAAACAAAAAGTATTTACGTATATGGTTATTTTCTTATGATAGACTTCCGCCACTGTGCAGTGTTATGCGCATTGCACAGCGACTTTAAGAGATTTGGCATGCCTTTCCTTCTGATATTTACATGTATAGATTTGAGATTTACATGTATTGTTCTGATTTATATCATATTGGTTTTGCTTTGGATTTGGCTTTCGTGCCTTTACCATGATTCCGATGATTGCGGGATGCTTGACGAAATTTTGATTTTGAGTTATCTGCTCATTACTCATGCGCATGTATTGCGCTATGATGCGTTTTATGTATTGATGATTTCGGAGCCCCAACACTTGGATTTTCATTTAAAATGTTTTAGAAAATGGGGGTTTAAATTTAAATTCGGGGACCGAATTTCTTTAAGGGGGGAAGATTGTAACATTTCAGAAAAATAAAATATTATTTTTGGGAATTTTCATAATTTAATATTAATTTTTAATGAATATTTTAATATTTCGGTATAATTAAATAACGATAAAAGGAGAAAAATTTGGAAAAAATTATGGAAAATTCTAAAATAGGGTATTTTATGGAATTATGCCATTTTTAAGTTTTTATGATTAATTATACGCTGATTTAGTGCTAATCGCGATTAAAAATCGCTAATCGGTTTTTTAGCATTTTTGCGCAAAACATGCACATATCATTTTTCTTTTTACACTTGTGCATTTCTACCATGGTTTTTCATTTGCGTTTACTATTTGAGTGAGAAGGATTTTGAATAGAAAAGGAAAAGAAAAGAAAAGGAAAGAAAAAGGATTATTATATGAGGTATGGTGAGAGAGAGAGAGAGGTATGGTTTTCTTTTGACCAAGGACTTAGTGATTTCCCTTCATCCCTTCCCTCATTTCTCTCCCTCTTCCTCCATTGCTGGTGCTGCTCCTTCTCCTCATTCTCCCCCTCTTCAACTCCCCAAAACACCTCTAAAACAACTCCAAAACCCTATCTCCATTTCACTAAAAGTGTGCACAAGATCAAGACCAACATATTGGACCAAGAAAGCAAGGATTTTAGCCACTAGGGGCAACTCAAGAAAATTCTTGAGTTGCCAAATGAGTTATATACTGAATCATTAGCTTAGTTTTAGCATTACTTATACCCCTATGTTAAGATTGAATCGATATCGGGTAGTTTTGTGGGCTTAAGGAAAACCTAGTTAGGGTTAGAGGGAATTTGGGTTATGATGTGAAATTGAGCTCAGTAGAGGTTATACAAACACCCTAGTGCAAAAATTGAGACCCAAACCTAAGACTTGAAACCCGGAATACGGATTTAGAAACTGATATCGGATGAATTATTAAATCTGTGAAAGTTATATTGAATCTGCTATCAACCCGAGACTCATAAAATAATTTTGGTTGGAATGTGAGATGTGCAGGCACCCTGGAACCACCACAAAAAACCCTAGCCCATATCTCCTTCCCAGGCCGCAGATAAATCCTATCTGGCCATAATTTTCGGCCAGAGCAGGTGGGTTTGGCCTCGTTTTTGGTTCAGGGCCCTATCTCTAGTAAATTTGACCTTTGGTATGTGCAATTTTGACTGATTCCTCATAGGGTAGAATCTGGGGTAGTTTTCTGGTGTTGGCGCATGTTTTACAACTTGTTTTAGTTTGGACTTTGGTATTTGGTGATTCATTTCTGTCGGGTGGTGTTTGAACGTCAATGGCAAAGGGTTATTGATCGTGTTGCATGCGAGACTATAGGTTTTTTCCTATGGGCGTAGCGTACGCCGTTTTGGTTTCCGATGTGATTTTCATGTGCTTTAGCATTTGTGATATCCTTGTAGGTACCCCACGTGACGTCGAGGCGTTGAAGATAAAGACGGCGACATCGGCATCGGCACACGAGAAGCAAGGTGTGTAGATTAATATCTACGGGGAGAAGTCGGGTGGATGGCGTATAGCACCCCCGCAGTTCGTGGTGATGTATACGAATACGTATACACACATATATTGATTATATATTGTTTCAGATTATTGATGATAAAGATAGATTCTAGGTGTGATTGGATTGGTTTAGTGTTGTGAAACCCTCGAGTAGTGGTTGCACCACACTTACACACACACACCCATACTTCCATACATTCTTCTTTCATATGTGCTTATATGGGAATATATATTTATGTGTTCACATGGGTATGGGACTATGTGATCATATACTGGATTTGAGGGTAGTATTTGGGATTTGAGGTGAGTCGATGAGATATGATTTGAGACTGTGAGATCGGTGATATGACAGAATTCGTATTTGAGATACGTCATGATGTTATAGCGGATCTTTGGACGACGATGCCATATGAATAGTGATATAAATAAAATGGTCGACATGTGATCGTTATATGAGATATGATATACTAGGATATTTATAATAGGCCGCATTAGGCGGTGTATACCTCTTTATGATGATATGCGGTGATGATATCGGTTTGTATCAGGCTGTAGATTAGCAGTCAGATCAGGATTATTGATGATATCAGTATTGTAGTAGACATAGATCAGTACCCCGAATTATGATCTTTGATAAAGAGGATACAAGAGGAGTAATATGATGAATGTGATATTGACCTGTACCCAGATTTGTGATGCCGTACGACAGATTTATGTACGAGCTATATATTGATGTTTGATCCACACTCTTGACTTGGGAATGTCTGATTATACATATGGTATCGGATGTGATATTATTGAGGCGGGATCACCGACTAATATATATATATATATATATATATCTATGTATCGACTCAGATGTTAGGCGGTTTCCTTACCTTTAGTTCAGCTTGTTAGCTCAGCCGTATAGTTTAGTGTAGTTGTCAGACTAGATTAGATTCCTACCTATTTCAAAAACTAACGGATCGTGGGTATTTTAAAGAACAGGTCAAGGGATTCTACGGATATTTCAAAGGACTTATGTTTTCTTAAAAACACCGTTGCCCTTATTTTCAAAACTCCGCGATTCGTGTTATTTCAAATGGCACCACTGTAGAACCCATATTTCTTAAATGCAGATTAGTTATCGTTGTGTCTAGTATTCAGCTCCCGCACATTATTGTTGTTCGCTACGTATCGGATACTTATATTGTGATTTCATATTCCATTATTGATATCATGCTGTTAGGACACCAGCACGATTACCGATGATGCGTATGTATCACGTACACTTACTTGCCGGCTCACACACATCTTCATCGGTAATTGCCATGTGACGTACACTTAGAAAATACTATTGCATTGACATAGCTTGTTAGCTAATAGTTTAGACATGATATTAGTGTACTTGCCTTATATGCTAGTTAGACAGTGTAGTTATTACTTGTTGCTTCATGCATGTATTATTCACTGTTATGCCGCATTCATGGATTTTATGCCTATATTCACTGTTTACATGCTATTGAGGATTTGGATTCGGATTTTCATGAGATTTCCTGGATTTGGGGGAAAACCGCAAAAACATTTATAAACTTCTTTTCTCTCTCTTTTTAAATGAAAAGTGCGGTTTTCCCATGATGTATGAGTCGTCCACCATGAGTTTGCTGATGAATTTCGAGACCCGATTCGAGGAGTTGGATGAACCGTTTCGGGTACATGGTGGGCCCGGTAAGGTACCCCGGGGCAAGAAGTTCGAGTAGCAGACGATGAGCCTGGAAGGGGAGCACTACCGACCGGTGATTTTACCCGACGCGTCGGATATCCGGAGGATACCGTCGTGGTCTTGAGATTGATGGTAGGGGTCGGTCAGGACTGACGGCGCCCTAGATAGTGAGATTGATACTGAGATTTTGAGATATTGAGGTACTGAGATTTGATGATACAGGCCGGTCCGAATAGCCGGAGCCTGGTATTTTGAGACATTGGGATTTATGTTTTGTGTCGATCCTAGACACTGTTTATGCTAATTTCATTATGATACCTCATTTTAAAAATACAATAATCTCACTAAGTTAAGAAAGCAGTTTCTTCAATACATGTATTCTGCTTTCATGCATTCATACATCATCCATATGATATATTGCTATTTGAGGCAGTGACACGAGCACTTGGTATTACTGTTGTTTAGAGGTATACCCAAGCCATTGTTATAGGCTGCTGGTTAAATATTTAAGGATATATTATGATCGTATGACCTAAGATTGCGTCATACATGCGATTTATGTTCGTAGATGTTTTTATTCACGAGTTGGCAACTCACCCCCGTTGTGCCACAGTTTCTTGCAGGTTTTGCCGTACAGCTTTCATTACGGCTTTGCTGGCACTACTTCCATTTCCGGGTGATTTGCTAGTAGGTAGGTTCACTTGTATCGTGACCATCACTATATTTTGCATATTGTTATTCAGTTGTATGTAGAAGTTCCATCAACCAAACATGTATTATTTCAGAGATAGAGACCAGTGATGTTTATTCATTCAACCTTAGAGTCGCGCGTTGTATTCCTATGGATTTCATGCTGTTTTGAGTTTCCTTTTCTGTTGTGATCCTCGCCCCTCGGCGTTGTATATTATATTGCTTGCGTAGTTGTGACCATCGATTGACGAAGAGCTAGCTCCCGCTTGAGGATTCCTTTATTCATTATATATGCTTTATAAGGTTTTGTACCCGTTTGGGGTCAGTATTTACAAAGGAAACTCTGCCGAAATTTTTAGAAAAGGCTTGTGTTTTTAAAATGCATATTTCGGCGTATGTTGCAAACTATTTGATTTAAAATGATTTTTCCTTCACTCTACTACTTTTTTTGGTTTGGATTTCTGGGTGTTCGGCTTACTTAGATTACGTACGCCTTGAAACGTTTCGTAATTTAAGTGCCGGTCGTATTCCGTACTTTCGGGACGTGACAGTTCCTATTCCTACACCTTATCAACTCTTGTTTCTTATTCCAGTTGCTATGGCTACGCAGGCTAGGCGAGCCGCAGCCAGAGATGCAGTTAGGGCGAGTCCGCCTCTGACGACGACTGGTACACCGGACGTTCCGGCGGTGCATAAGCATTTTGATCCTCCTCCAGATCGCATGACTAGGTTTGAGGAGGGCATGTTGGGATTGCAGCGAGTGGTAGGACAGTTAGCTGAGGCCACTCGAGTACTAAGACAGGATTCGGCACCGACCGTAGCAGATTCCGAGGTACAGCCTACGCAGACGGTAGCACTTGTAGATACGAGAGTAATGGAAGTATTATTTGCAGAGTTTATAAGATTGAGACCTCCGGTATTTACGGGGACCGATGTAGCGGAAGATCCTCAGTCCTTTCTTGATAGGATGGCAAGGATTAGCAGATCATTGCGATGTTCTGATGCGAGGTCAGTTGAGCTGACTAGCTTTCGTTTGGAGTGACTTGCACAGGAGTGGTGTGAGTCGATGGAGAGAGGGCGAGCAGCGAGTCTTCCTCCGATGTCGTGGACCGAGTTTTCTACCGTCTTTCTTGCTAGATTTCTTCCACAGAGTGTGAGGGACGCTAGAGCTAGCAATTTTGAAGCGTTGCGGAAATTGGAACGTATGTCGGTGGAAGATTATGATTTACGATTCACCCAGCTGTCGCGCTATGCCCCATACTTAGTACCTACGGAGGAGCTCCGGGTGAAGAGGTTCCTAAGGAGTCTGGACACACAGTTGTATCTGTCTATAGGCTCCCAGCATTTTGATACGTATGCGCAGGCCATGGATGTAGCGATACGAGTGGAGGAGCGTTTGAGCGAGTCAGTAGTTGTTCCTGTAAGTCCACGTTACCTCTCCCGGTTCTTTCAGGCTTGCGGAAATGGTGAAAAACGATTTTTAGGGTTTAGGTAACATGGACTACGAAAACGGATCTTGGCTAAAATACACACTAGCAACTAACAAGAGAGTTATCTACTCGGTTAGGGGTTATACCTCAACTTGAACTCCTTCTTCTTGGACTCTTTGTAGTGGTCGGATGGTGCTTTCCTCGTTGCCTTCTCTTGTCGAAGATGGATCCACCTGAGGGTTTCTTCCTTGAGCTCCTTTCTCGAACTTAGAGAAAACTAAAGTCTCCGGCTTGCTAGACCTTCAACCTTAGGAAGAGTAGAGAGTGGCTTTGGGTGTTTTATCTCCAAGGAGAGGTTTCTCAACTCATGAGAATGATTCTCCTTGAACTAGAGGAGGAGGAAGATGAAGAGAGGAGAGAGAATGGTTATGATAGAATGAGAATAGTTTTTACAACCATAACAATATATGTGAATTATCAAATTAATAATATTAATCCAAAATGAAAAAGGTGATGGTTGGTTTGATAAGACCATTATCATTTCACATTAAATGATTTTGCAAAGATCAAAGAGCATCTAGAAAAGAAATGATGATGGTCAAAGTTTCAACCATGGTCAACTAGTCAACCTTGGTCAACAAGTCAACAAACCCAACCATGACACAATTTCATTTAATTAATATTATTAATTAATATATCACAAATTCATTAGGGTTTGGAAAAAGACGACAGTCAACTATGCATACGCACCCATTCCAAAACCCTAATGAAAAACCTCTTCCTCCGCCTCAATCAACTGTGCATACACAACCCAAATTCGTGTTCCGAGGAACATGAATACTATGAGATAAAACTAACCTCAAAACATTTACTAGGATCTGGCTCAAACCAGAGCCCGCTAGTAATGTCTGTCCGGACGCCAAACGTGCACAAGTGCGCGGATGTGAACGAACCCTGTCGCAAAACCATGCGACCTCTATTCTGTTTTGCCCAAAGGTGAATAACCCTCTGTGTGGGACTCTAAAGACATGACACTACGCTGGTAGTGGGTTTAACCACAGACCGCAAGCGGCACTAGCTGTACGTAACGGTCCCCAGGTAGATGCCGATAAGAAGACTGACGAGGTAAATCCATTTAAACTCCTACTGAGCCTGAATATGAAAATCTCCGTACAGTCCGGTCTGTTCGTCTGAGAACATCGCATGGCGGGCCTAGGGGGCGGTAAACGTCAGTCCCTTACTAGCGGTACAAGTCGTGTCGGAGTGTAGCCCAGAACACCAGAGATAACACTGGAAACCTACCAGTCCATCTCGCTTGCCCTGGACAGGGACTTTGTGTAATGGCTCTCCTAGACACAGCACGATATTAACCCCCAATACCGGGAGAGACGAATCCTGTCTAACCGTCACTGCCTCCAAGTGCTTCGGGACTGCACCCAAAAACTACCTGTTTGCACGACTCCTTTGAGCCGTGGTAGGGTAGTAATCAAAGTACAGTGGGAACACACTCGAGGCGAAGTGACAGTGTCAAGTCAACGGACTAAGCTGTACTCATGTCACCTGGGAACTGATAACTGACGATAGGTATAGTACCAACCAACAGTTCCCGACGAGTCCTGTCCAGTGTACTCGTAACCTAACGAGCACCCGCATACTATCTCAAGTACGGCGTACTGACGGCTGTGGGACAGACCGTCTCCCAAGCTGGGATGAGAAGCGCATACGCTATTCTACTCCGGAGTATCGATGCCCTGTCTCGATAGTCCTACGACTAGGGACCTGCATAAGGTGTGCTTGTGGATTACCCAGCCCCCACGAGTGTGACTGCCATCACAACGCTGGTAATCAAGCAAAGATCCTAAGGGCTCCACTAATGTGTAAAGGCGATATGCTAAAAGAAACACATGCACACATTTAAGCAGAAACAAACCAAGTAGCATACTACTATATTGAGAAAGATTGTCTATACAAGGTGAATATCCCAAGCTTCCTTCAAGTAATATACAAACTAGTATGATACAGTAATGGCCTCTAGAGCATATACACTAACAATCTCCTACTTGCACTAAGGCCATGTACTGGCGTATCGAAGACATATCATCTCGATCAGCCGCTCGAACTGAGTCTGGGGTAAGGCCTTTGTGAATGGATCAGCAGTGTTATCTTCCGTAGCAACTCTCCGAACCTCGATCTCTTGGCGACCCACGATCTCCCTGATCAGGTGATACCGCCTCAAGATGTGCCTGGACTTCTGATGGGACCTGGGTTCCTTCGCTAAAGCTATAGCCCCGTTGTTATCACAATACAGAGGTATTGGATCAACAATGGACGGAACCACCTGAAGTTCTATCAAGAACTTCCTCATCCAGACGGCTTCTTTTGCGGCATCAGATGCAGCGATATATTCCGCTTCCATCGTCGAGTCAGCAACAGTTTCCTGTTTGGAACTCTTCCAACACACCGCCCCTCCATTGAGGGTAAAGACATAACCCAACATGGACTTGGAATCATCCTTGTCACTCTGGAAGCTGGAGTCAGCAAAGGCCTCGATCTGGAGGTCTTTTCAGCCATACACCAAGAGCATCTCCTTAGTCCTTCTCAGGTGCTTAAGAATGTTCTTTACCGCTATCCAGTATTTCTCCCCAGGGTTTGACTGATACCTGCTTACCACACTCAGTGCATAAGCTACATCTGGTCTGGTACACAACATCTCATACATTATAGAGCCTACCGCAGAAGCGTAGGGTATAATAGACATGCGATCCCTTTCCAAATCAGTCTTGGGAGACATCTCTTTGGAGAGGGTGATCCCGTGACAAGCCGGTAGATTACCGCGCTTGGAATCTTCTATACTGAATCTTTTCAGTATGGTGTCGATGTACCTTGACTGTGAAAGTCCTAATATCCTCTTGGATCTGTCACGATAGATCCGGATCCCCAGAATGTAAGAGGCATCACCCAGGTCTTTCATGGAGAACCTGTGTGATAAGAACCTTTTGATAGATTGTAGCATAGTAATGTCATTTCCTATCAAGAGAATGTCATCCACGTATAAAACGAGGAATACCACAGTTCATGCTATAAATCTACTATAGATGCATGGTTCATCTGGATTTTTGATAAAGCCAAAATCTTTGACCGTCTCATCAAAACAGATGTTCCAACTCCGCGATGCCTGCTTCAGTCCATAGATGTACTTCAGCAACTTGCACACCTTTCCGCTGCTCCCACTCTGAATAAAACCCTCTGGCTGGTCCATATAGACACACTCCTCTAAATTTCCATTCAAAAAAGCGGTCTTTACGTCCATCTGCCAAATCTCATAATCGTGGAAGGCAGCAATGGCAAGAAGGATCCAAATGGATTTTAGCATAGCCACTAGATAAAAGGTTTCGTCATAGTCCAAACCAGGTATTTGACGAAAACCCTTTGCAACAAGTCTAGCTTTATAGGTCTCAACCTGTCCATCTACACCAAACTTTCTTTTGAAGATCCACTTGCATCCTACGGGTTTTACCCCATCTGTAGCAACGTCCAACGTCCATACTTTGTTGGTGTACATGGACTCCATTTCGGTCCGCATTTCATCCAGCCATTTTACCGAGTCAACGCTCTGAATGGCCTGCTGGAAGCTAGTCGGCTCATCACTATCAATGATGCAATCCTCTCTATCCCCGTCTATGAGAAAACCGTAGTATCTCTCGGGCGGATGAGACTGCCTACTACTCCTACGGAGCGGCGCAGGAATGTCCTGATCTTTCGAACCCTCTGGTTCTACTAAGCTTTCAGTAATAGCTCGTGGTTCTGGATTTTCTTCCAGTTCTATTGCGCTCCCACTTATCTGATTTTCCAAAAACTCAGTTTCCAAGAAGTGGGCATGAAGAGAAACAAAAACCTTTTGTTCCTCCTCGCAATAGAAGAAATATCCCTTGGAGTTCTTTGGATATCCCACAAACTTGCACTATACTGAGCGTGCCTCGAGCTTGTCCGCATGCAGCTTTTTGACAAAAGCTGGACATCCCCATGTCTTAATGTGCTTAAGATAGGGTTTCTTCCCACACCACATCTGATATGGTGTAGTAGGCACAGTCTTAGTTGGAACTCGGTTCAAAAGGTATGCAGCTGATTCTAGTGCATATCCCCAGAATGATCGCGGTAACTCAGCGTTACTCATCATGGAATGTACCATATCCAATAGGGTCCGGTTCCGTCTCTCCGATACACCGTTATGTTGCGGAGTGTATGGAGGAGTAAGCTTAGAGAGAATTCCATTCTCTTTTAAGTAATCCAGGAACTCGGCACTTAAGTATTCACCGCCCCGATCAGATCTTAGTGTCTTGATACTTTTGCCTGTTTGTTTTTCCACTACATTCTTATATTCCTGGAATTTTCCAAAGGCTTCGAATTTATGTTTCATTAAGAAGACATAACCGTACCTTGAAAAGTCATCCGTAAAAGTAATGAAGTAAGAATAATCGCTTCGCGCATGTGTAGACATTGGACCGCACACGTCACTGTGTACGAATCCGAAGAGCTCGCTCGCACTCACTCTGTGTCTAGTGAACGGAGTCTTTGTCATCTTTCCTTTGAGACAGGATTGACAAGTTGCATATGATTGATATTCGAACGGATCCAAATATCCTTCTGTATGTAACTTCGTCAACCTTCTCTCATTTATGTGACCCAGTCTACAATGCCATAAGAAAGCCTGATTTGTTTCCGGAGACTTTCTTTTGTGTGTATTCTGGACATTGAAAATCTGTGGTTGGTTTAATACGTATATTCCATTGTTTAATGTACCTGACCCAATCAGAACTAAATTAAGGTGAATGTTTACAACATTACTTACAAATGCAAATTCATAACCTTCTTTAGAAACTAAAGATACAGAAATGATATTACAAGTTGCATTGGGTACAAAATAACAATTACGCAAAACCAAAACGTGTCCATCTGACAACCCCAGGTGATAGTCCCCCACAGACTCAGCATCCATGCTAGCTCCGTTTGCAACTCTGAGGGTCATATCACCTGCCTTCAAAACCCTACGGTTTCTCAACTCCTGCAATGAATTACAGATATGAGATCCTGATCCGGTATCCAATACCCAGGAAGTAGAGTTTATTGATAGACAGTTTTCAATAACATACACACCTGAAGCTGAAGCCGCAACATGCTTCAGATCCTGTGTTCTGGCCTTCCAAGCCCTGCAAACTTTCTTCCAGTGTCCACTCTTGTGACAGTAAAAGCATTCTTCCTTTCCCACAACCTTTCCCGCTTCCTTTGTTGCTTTTACCTTTCCCTTCGTATCCACTTTACAAACACCTCCCCTTAGTTTGGCGGGGGTTTTCTTCTTCTTTCCCTTGGATTTCGCCTTGGACCTAGAAGAGAAGATCCGCCTACAAACAAAGTGGATGTTTCCCTACCTTTCTGTAGGGTGCCCTCTGCACTCCTCAGCATGTTGAGGAGTTCTGAAAGTTCAACTTCCTTTTCCTGTAAGTTGAAGTTCAGGATGAATTGGGCGTACGTGGAAGGAAGGGACTGGAGAATCAAGTCCGTATAGAGATCATTCTCCAACGTGGTCCCAAGGTCCGCGAGCTCCTCAATGAAGCCAATCATCTTAAGCACGTGTTCTGCTACCGGTGATCCGAAGGCCAATCTCACCGAAAATAGCTTTTTCGAGACTTCGTATCTGGCGATACGGGATTGCTCCTCATACAGTTCTTTTGTATGAAGAAATATGGATTCAAGGTCCATATTCTCGTGCCTCCTCTGGTGTTCATTGTCCATAGAGGCAAGCATGAGGCACTTGGCCTTCGCGCAATCAATCTCCCAAGTCTTACGGATTTCCTTATCCGCGATGCTGGAGGTGGGACCTGGGGCAGGGGGAGCTTTGGTGGTAAGGAGATACCCCAACTTGTCGTAAATGATTGCCATTTTGACATTCCTGAGCCAATTTTTGTAGTTTGGCCCTGTCAGTATGTTTTTATCTAGTAGTAACTTAAGTCCAGTCATGATGTTTGGTCGCTGCAATTAGGAGAGAGAGAAGAAACACTTTAGCATGATGCTCTTGCAAGTTTAGAATGGTTTTTAATTTGTCTAAACAGGATGGCTCCCACTGTCTCTCGAATCCCTCCTCAAACCATAAAGGAAGAACTAGTCGGGATCAATCTCACCGTACAATACTTGCTTAACCGTTCAGCCAGGCTAGTGTCGGTACTTCGAGGGAGGTTTTCCAACGCTTTTGCGAAGTTCCTTAATTAAATAACCTCTTTTCCCGGGGGGCGCAGCCCTGCTAACACCTTTCTAGACACCTACTAGGTTTATAGCATTGATCGTTAAGCGAGAATTTTCCCGAGGAGTAGCATATACTCACAGTAGGATCGGGATCCAAATATCATTGCGTGACAAAACTGAAGGAATCCTACCAGAATCATCACACTCTAAATGGTATGCAGCGCTAGCAAGTTTCAGTTTTTTGAAACTCCCGATGTGGATTTTTGCCCCATGCTCTTATGACCTTGACTTTGGCCAACAAATCATAAGTCACATGTCAAGTTCTACCCGTCATTCCCCAGGTTAATTTGAACCCATCCGCACCTACCCTTGACTTTGGCCAACAAGGCAGTACGACTGTCCTAAACCAACACATCTAACTATGCTGCACATGAATACCCAATAGCTACCAATCACTATGCCTTGACTTTGGCCAACAAACATAGCTTGAATACTATTGACCATCCATGTGAAATGACGGAGGGCTACAAATGGTTTTGGCGAAACCGTGAACGTAGTGAACTTGATATAATTGATGGAACGAGATAGCTTTTAAAAGGAGTGGTTTAAGCTCCCTGTTTAAAAGTTATTTTGAAAAGAAACCGAGTGGTTTTTGAAAGTGTTCCAACGACTTTTACCTTGGTTTATTTTTCTTGCATTAAATTTTAATGCGTCCCATCAATTAATCCTACCATTGCAGAAAACAACGAAAATATGACGTACGCTTATGCCATCCGCATTCGCCACGGGATCCTGTCATCACCCGTTAGGTTACTTAACTAACGACAGAGCGGGGGCTGGACTAGCGCGGATGCAAAACATAAGCAACGCCTAAATAGATATCATATAGATATATATAAACATTCGTCACATACAATGATAGCCATTCCAGATCACAGATGAATACATTGGATATACTAGGAATCCGCAGTTCGTATGAGCCTGTAACGAAGAGCGTATTACACGGTCGCGATGAATAGCCAATACCCCACCGTAGACCCCTACGGGTGCGGCAAACTACCCGCCAAGTATCCGAAGTGAAGCAACCTCCCTCAACGACGTAAGTAGGCCACTCGGCACTTCGAGGTGCCCGGTAGTTCGTGCACCCTACCTTGGGTCTATCCTAGGAGAAAAAACAGTAAAAAGAAATTATACAATGACGACTACAACCCCGACCCGGTTGTGCGGCCATACAAATAATATTACATCAATTTACATATTACAAGAATTGAAAGATAAACAAAACTCTCATCTCACAATTCCCCCGGCTATTCATCCGCGATAATCCAACGAATTCATATACACAATCCATCAACATCACAGATCACAGATATGTATAACCCACACTAATCGACGTATAGCAATTAGCAGACGTTCAATACATATATAACATTATAGATACAACCCATTAGCCAAAGTCTACAGAAAATCGACCAAAATACGGATTTGTAACCACCCCAAAAACAAACTTTTTCTCTGGAAATTCTGGCCAGAAACAAACCATCTCAAAAATCATAAAATACCACCAGAAACAAACTGCAGGAGAAACGATCCACGTCCGAGTCAACTCGGCCGCGGATCCGCGGCAGAAGCAAGTTTCTGCCGCGGAACCGCGGTGAGTTGGTCGGTTCGCTGGATCGTTTTTCTTGCCTGTTCATTAAAAATCCTGAGCCGATTTTTAAGACATGATTTATTATTTTTTGGAGCAGAATTAAAATCGGCAGAAACTAGGATTTTCCGGGGTGTTTCGCGGTTTTTTGTCCGGTCGAAATTCTAGATACTTTGTTAACATGCTAGGGTGTGTTTAGTTAGGCCTGATACCACTGTAAGTCCACGTTACCTCTCCCGGTTCTTTCGGGCTTGCGGAAATGGTGAAAAACGATTTTTAGGGTTTAGGTAACATGGACTACGAAAACGGATCTTGGCTAAACTACACACTAGCAACTAACAAGAGAGTTATCTACTCGGTTAGGGGTTATACCTCAACTTGAACACCTTCTTCTTGGACTCTTTGTAGTGGTCGGATGGTGCTTTCCTCGTTGCCTTCTCTTGTCGAAGATGGATCCACCTGAGGGTTTCTTCCTAGAGCTCCTTTCTCGAACTTTGAGAAAACTAAAGTCTCCGGCTTGCTAGACCTTCAACCTTAGGAAGAGTAGAGGGTGGCTTTGGGTGTTTTATCTCCAAGGAGAGGTTTCTAAACTCATGAGAATGATTCTCTTTGAACTAGAGGAGGAGGAAGATGAAGAGAGGAGAGAGAATGGTTATGATAGAATGAGAATAGTTTTTACAACCAGAACAATATATGTGAATTTTCAAATTAATAATATTAATCCAAAATGAAAAAGGTGATGGTTGGTTGGATAAGACAATTATCATTTCACATTAAATGATTTTGCAAAGATCAAAGAGCATCTAGAAAAGAAATGATGATGGTCAAAGTTTCAACCATGGTCAACTAGTCAACCTTGGTCAACAAGACAACAAACCCAACCATGACACAATTTCATTTAATTAATATTATTAATTGATATATCGCAAATTCATTAGGGTTTGGATAAAGACGACTGCCAACTGTGCATACGCACCCGTTCCAAAACCCTAATGAAAAACCTCTTCCACCGCCTCAATCAACTGTGCTTACATACCCGCATTCGTGTTCCGAGGAACATGAATACTATGAGATAAAACTAACCCCAAAACATTTACTAGGATCTGGCTCAAACCAGAGCCCGCTAGTAATGTCTGTCCGGACGCCAAACGTGCACAAGTGCGCGGATGTGAACGAACCCTGTCGCAAAACCATGCGACCTCTACTCTGTTTTGCCCAAAGGCGAATAACCCTCCGTGTGGGACTCTAAAGACTCGACACTACGCTGGCAGTGGGTTTAACCACAGACTGCAAGCGGCACTAGCTGTACGTAATGGTCCCCACGATAAGAAGACTGACGAGGTAAACCCATCTGAACTCCTACAGAGCCTGAATGTGACAATCTCCATACAGTCCGGTCTGTTCGTCTGGGAACATCGCATGGCGGGCCTAGGGGGCGGTAAACGTCAGTCCCCTACTAGCGGTACAAGTCGTGTCGGAGTGTAGCCCAGAACACCTAAGATAACACTGGAAACCTACCAGTCTATTTCGCTTGCCCTGGCCAGGGACTTTGTGTAATGGCTCTCCTAGACACAGCGCGATATCAACCCCCAATATCGGGAGAGACGAATCCTGTCTAACCGTCACTGCCTCCAAGTGCTTCGGGACTGCACCCAAAAACTACCTGTTTGCACGACTCCTTTGAGCTGTGGTAGGGTAGTAATCAAAGTACAATAGGAACACACTCGAGGCGAAGTGAGAGTGTCAAGTCAACGGACTAAGCTGTACTCATGTCACCTGGGAACTGATAACTGACGATAGGTATAGTACCAACCAACAGTTCCCGACGAGTCCTGTCCAGTGTACTCGTAACCTAACGAGCACCCGCATACTATCTCATGTACGGCGTAGTGACGGCTGTGGGACAGACCGTCTCCCAAGCTGGGATAAGAAGAGCATACGCTAGTCTACTCCGGAGTATCGATGCCCTATCTCGATAGTCCTACGACTAGGGACCTGCATAAGGATATGCTTGTGGATTACCCAGCCCCCACGAGTGTGACTGCCATCACAACGCTTGTAATCAAGCAAAGATCCTAAGGGCTCCACTAATGTGTAAAGGCGATATGCTAAA
The DNA here is from genome assembly GCA_030015575.1 of Agapanthus africanus. NCBI lineage: Eukaryota > Viridiplantae > Streptophyta > Magnoliopsida > Asparagales > Amaryllidaceae > Agapanthus > Agapanthus africanus. The sequence goes on from JASDDO010000016.1 coordinate 130,033,650, forward strand.
AGAAATACATGCGCACATTTAAGCAGAAACAAACCAAGTAGCATACTACTATATTGAGCAAGATTGTCTATACAAGGTGAATATCCCAAGCTTTCATCAAGTAATATACAAACTAGTATGATACAGTAATGGCCTCTAGGGCATATACACTAAGAGTTCCAGAGCCAAACAGTAGTAGACCTATCGGGCCGATGACTAGACAGTTTGGCAGAGGTAGAGGCAGATATACTCCAGGCTGCAGTATCGGACGAGATTGGACCCAGGTCCAAATGTTCAGTTCTTATCCCGATGATCAGAGGCCTCCATCAACATGTTTTAGTTGTGGACTTCCCGGAAACTTTGCGCGGGATTGTAGATCCCAGGGTGGGACCGTTGTTCCACAGGCTGCTTTACCCCTTCCACCTTCTACGCCGATGGCTTTACTTCCTCCCCCAATTGGCGCTACACGCCAAGCAGTTGCACCACGAGGTCGAGGCTTTGCGGGACGTTCTCAGAGGGGGCGAGGAGATAGAGGTTGAGGGCGACAGAATGCGGGCAGAGGCCAGGCACGGGTATTTACGCTGACTCCACAGGACGCCCAGGCATCAAATGCAGTCGTGACAGGTACTGTTACAGTATGCTCGTTAGAGGAACATGTTTTATTTGATCCCGGTTCTACACATTCTTATGTATCTTCACGATTTGCACTTTCTTTGGGGAAAGAGTCGTCATTGTTAGAGTTACCATTAGTAGTGATGACCCCGGTGGGAGATTCTTTTATAGCTCGGCACGTATTCAGATTGTGTTCTATGCGTATTGGTGATAGAGATTCGCTAGTTGATCTGATTCTCCTGGATATGTTAGATTTTGATATACTCCTTTGTATGGATTGGTTGGCCGCCTGTCATGCTTATGTAGATTGTCGGGGAAAGGCGGTTAGATTTTGTTTTCCAGGAGAACCGGTGTTTGTTGTGCAGGGGGATTGTAAATTAACTCCTGCCAACATGATTTCTGCTCTTTGTGCGGGGCGACTCTTGAAGAAGGGTTATCATGGGTTCTTGGCTTTTGTTTAGGACTTAGTGGTCGCTGAGATTCCACTGGACTAGGTTCCGATCGCACGAGAATTTCCTGAGGTGTTTCCTGCTGAGTTACCGGGATTGCTACCCGATCGTGACATTGAATTTAGCATTGACTTGATTCCGGGTGTGGGGCTTATTTCTATACCACCTTATCGAATGGCACCGACAGAGTTGAAGGAACTCAAAAGACAGTTGCAAGAGTTGTTAGATAGAGGGCTTGTTCGTCCCAGTCTATCACCGTGGGGAGCTCCTGTCTTATTTGTAAAGAAGGACGGTAGTATGAGACTGTGCATCGACTACCGATAGCTGAATCGTGTCACTGTGCGAAACAGTTATCGACTACCACGTATAGATGACTTGTTCGATCAGTTGCAGGGAGCTGGTTATTTCTCGAAGATTGATTTGAGGTCGTGGTATCACCAGTTGAGGGTTCGGAAGGACGATATTCCGAAGACGGCGTTTCATAGAAGATATGGGCACTATGAATTTCTGGTGATGTCGTTCGGACTCACCAATGCTCCAGCAGCTTTTATGGATATGATGAACCGTACCTTCAGACCCTTCATTGATCGATTTATTATAGTGTTCATAGATGACATTCTTGTTTATTCTCGGAGTCGGACGAAACACGAGCAGCACTTGCGTATTACGTTGCAGACCTTGAGGGAGCATCAACTGTTTGCAAAATTCTCTAAGTATGCTTTTTGGCTCGATAGTGTGGAGTTCTTGGGTCACATAGTTACGAGTGAGGATATATGTGTGGACCCAAAGAAGATTGAAGCGGTACAGCACTGGCCCAGACCTGTGTCAGTTACAGAGGTTCGGAGTTTCTTAGGTCTGGCAGGTTGTTACCGACACTTCGTGCAGGATTTTTCATGGATAGCTGCACCTTTGACTGGATTGACTAGGAAGGAGGTTCCATTTCAGTGGACAGATGCGTGTGAGCGGAGTTTCCAGCAGTTGAAGACACGCTTGACGACTGCACCTGTATTATCTTTACCTTCCGGGTCAGGAGGTTTTGTTGTGTATTGTGATACTTCTAGAGTGGGTTTAGGCTGTGTGTTGATGCAGCACGGTAGAGTAGTAGGTTATGCTACTCGACAGTTGAAGAGGCACGAACAAAACTACCCCACTCATGATCTAGAGATGGCTGCTATGGTATCCGCATTGAAGATTTGGAGACATTACTTGTATGGAGAATCATCTCAAATCTTCACAGATCATAAGAGCTTAAGGTATATTTTTCAGCAGAGAGATCTGAACCTAAGGCAGCGTAGATGGATGGAACTGGTGAAAGATTACGATTGTGAGATCTTGTACCATCCAGGCAAGGCGAATGTTGTAGCAGATGCTTTGAGTCGGAGACCTGGAGGCAGCTTATCTCATTTACGCATCTTGCGGAGATAGTCTTCTATAGATTGGCAGATCTTATATGATAGTCGTATACAGTTTGAGTTAACATCGGCAGGAGGCCAGCTAGCACATGTTCGCACTCGACCTTAGTTATTAGATCGCATTCGAAAAGCACAGTCCGCAGATACTCGTATGATGGAGATTATGGATCAGGTTAGGCAGGGCAGGGAGACGGAGTTTGTGATTGATGATCATGGAGTATTACGTTTTAGGACTCGTCTCTGTATGCCAGATTCTGACGGATTGAGGCGTGAGATTTTAGAGGAGGCCCATAGATCAGCATACAGTATTCATCCTGGTTCCACCAAGATGTATCATGATCTGAAGGATGTTTACTGGTGAGAAGGAATGAAGAGGGATGTTGCGGAATATGTTTCGAGATGTTTGACTTGTCAGCAAGTCAAAGCAGAACACCAGAGGCCAGCCAGAGAGTTGCAGCCCTTACCCATTCCAGAGTGGAAATAGGAACAGATTTCCATGGATTTTGTGGTGGGTCTACCCAGGACTAGCAGAGGGTATGATTCCATTTGGGTGATTGTTGATAGATTGACAAAGGAAGCTCATTTTCTCCTAGTGACGACGACGTATGGTTTTGCACAGTATGCTCAGGTTTATATCGATGAGATTGTACGTATGCATGGAGTTCCGACGTACATAGTTTCAGATAGGGGTACCCAGTTTACTAGCAGGCTATGGCAGAAACTTCAGGAAGCTCTGGGTACACGGTTGAGTTTTAGTACAGCTTTCCACCAACAGACAGATGGTCAGTCGGAGCGGACCATTCAGACACTAGAGGATATACTTCGGGCTTGTAGCGTTGATATCGGTGGTAGTTGTAAGTCAATGTGCAACACCCCACGAGTTGCGGGGAGGCGGAAATTTGAAAAACGATCTTGTTCTTGAAGCATACATCAATTAAACGAAGATCTTTGCTAAACGATAATTAACAACTACCATAGAAGTTCTAAACTACTATGTAAAGAGATTATACCTAGTGATACGTGTCCTTCGTCTTTACGATCTCTTCATCCTCCTCGGCCTCCTCCAAGTGATAGACGATCCACCCGAGAACCTTAATCCAAGCTTCACCTCAAAACTTGAGGTAACTAAGTTTCTCTAGTTGCTAATCAAAAGAACTTAGGTCATATAGAGTTAGGTTATGGGATGTTTAGTCTTTTCTAATCCTTGTACTCAACTCATGAGTGGTAGGATTAGAGCTTGAAGAAAGAGTGAGCTTGAGGAGAGAGAAGGTGAGCTAGAATAATGAAATGAAATTGCTTCTCACTTAATATATCAAGCATAATGAATGAATCAATAAATGAATAATAAGAGATTATTCATCATGCTTCATAAATGAATTATGAGTGATTCACTATGTGAGTCATTAAGCATTTAATAATGCATTAATGACATAGTGAATCACACATTATGAGTCACAATTACATTAATAACAATGCCACCTTAACCCCTCAAGTCACCATGCTTCTAGAAGCTTCCCGGAAATTACGAGAACGCCCCTCTCATCCGTGAAAACACGGAAAAACTTTAGACTGTATAAATCCAATAACCTGATACTAGAATCTGGCTTAAACCAAAGCCGTCTAGAAAAAATTGTCCGAATGTCGTACGTGCGTTAAAACACGTATTCGTCCGAACCCTTGTCGTAAAACCGTACGGCCTCTATATGGTTTCGCCTGGAGTTGGGAAAACTCTTTGTGGGACTCTAAAGACTCGACTACTACGCTGGCAGTGGGTTTAACCACAGACCGCAAGCGGCACTAGTTGTACGTAACGGTCCCTAGGTAGATGTCGATAAGAAGGCCGATGAGGAAACCCATCCGAACTCCTACTGAGCCTGTCCGTGACAATATCCGTGCAGTCCGGTCTGTTCGTCTAAGAGTATCGCATGTACGGTCTAGGGAGGTGGTAAACGTCAGACCCCTAATAACCGTACAAGTCATGTCGGCATGGCTTAATTACCATCCGAGAATATACTGATCAGTCTATCAGTAATTCTCAATCAGCCCTGGCCAGGGACTTATGGTAATGACCAACCGATCACCGTGCGATATCAACTCCCTATACCGGGAGAGACGAATCCCTAACAGTCACTCACTGCCTCCATGTGGCTCGGGACTGTGCCCAACTAAAACCTGTTTGCACGACTCCTTTGAACCGTGGCAGAGTAGTAATCAAAGCACGGTGGGAACTCACACGAGACAAATGAAGACCTTAAGTCAACGGACTATCTGCACCCATGTCACCTGAGAACTGTTATCTGACGTTAGGTATAAATACCATCCAGTCAGTTCTCGGTGAGTCATGTCCTGTGTACTCACACCTAATGAGCATCTGTATACAATCTTAGGTGCACTCCACCAATGGCTGCGGGACCAATCCATCGCCCCTCCTCAGGGTCTAGATATGTATACACCAGTCTACTCCGGAGTATCGATGCCCAGTCTCGATACTCCTGCGACCAGGGACATCTAAGGATGTGCTTATTGACTATCCAGCTCCCACTAGTATGACTGCCATCACAACGCCGGTAGTCAGGCAAAACACCCTATGGGCTTTATCAACATGTATATATATATATATATATATATATATGAATACGGCGCAAAATATATCATATGTTAAGATAAAGACAAACCAAATAGCGTAGTATCATATTAAGCAAGACTGTCATGTACATACATATCCCTAGCATCCTATACAATGAAGGCCTCTAGGGCATATATATCCAACAATCTCCCACTTGCACTAAGGCCTATAATTGTCGCAATGAGTACCCACTGTCTTCACTAGATCCAGTTGCTTGAGTACCGCATGCCCAACATCTCAAACAGCCTCTCGAACTGAACTTGAGGGTTGGCCTTGGTGAATGGATCTGTCGTGTTGTCTTTTGTGTCCACTCTCCGTACCTCGATCTCCCGACGATCAACGATCTCCCTGATCAGGTAAAACCGCCTTAAGATATGCCTGGATTTCTGATGGGACCTCGGTTCCTTAGCTAATGCTACACCCCCATTGTTATCACAATACAAAGGTATTGGATTGGCAATGGACAGAACCACCTGAAGTTCAGAGATGAACTTCCTCATCCAGACAACCTCTTTTGCGGCTTCACTAGCAGCTATATACTCAGCCTCCATAGTTGAGTCTGCGACGGTATCCTGTTTGGAACTCTTCCAACATACCTCCCCTCCATTGAGGGTAAACACAAAACCCGTAATGGATTTAGAATCATCTTTGTCACTTTGGAAGCCGGAATCGGTAAAAGCCTCTACCTAGAGGTCCCCATTACCGTAAATCAAGAACATCTCCTTAGTCCTTCTTAGGTACTTGAGAATGTTCTTTACCGCTCTCCAATGTTTTTCAACTAGGTCAGACTGATACCTGCTTACCAAACCAAGTGCGTAAGCTACATCCGGTCTTGTACATAACATCGCATACATTATAGATCCTACTGCCGAAGCGTAGGGTATAATGCCCATGCGATCCCTCTCTTCATCAGTCTTTGGAGACATCTCTTTCGAGAGGGTAATCCCGTGACAAGCGGGAATATTACCGCGCTTGGAATCTTCCATACTAAATCTCTTTAGTATAGTGTCAATATACCTGGACTGTGAAAGTCCCAACATTCTATTAGATTTATCACGATAGATCTTAATGCCCAAAATGTAGGTTGCATCACCCAAGTCTTTCATGGAGAATTTCTGTGACAAGAAGAGCTTTACTAATTGTAACATAGGGACATCATTCCCTATCAGTAGTATGTGTAGGGTTCCTAGGCACACTAAAGAGGTTCTACAAGGCATCAACCATGCCAAACAAAAATTTTCTAGGTGCCGAACAACCCTTAGCAATATCGTTAACTAGATGTAAAGGCGAAAAGTAATGAAGCAAAAGACTTTGCTACTTAGTGAAAGGGATTACAACCTTTGTAGATCCGCTCCACCATTTCTTTAGCTCCGTGTTGACTTCCCTCCGCTGCGATCGTCGGATCCCGGACTCTAGCGATGGTTTCGTCGGAGAAATGATCGGGCTAGGTCATTGACTTCGAGGCCGAAGATGATCTACGTCGGGGAGACTCAAACTCAAGCTATTCCTTCACTCGGTCGAAAACTTTGTGAAGAGAACACCCTATACTACATGGAATGTGGTAGAGGATGAAGAAATAGGAAGTGGGTTCACTTTAGAATTGGATTTCTCACTCTTTTTCTCATGATGCCATTGGAGCTAGCAAGCTTTTTCAAGCTTGATGAAGATGAAGAAGAAGAAAAAAAGATCATATGAATTAAAAGAATAATATGAACACTTATCCTTTTAATCATGGCACCATGGTTGAGTTAAGCCCTCATGCTTAACTCATGTAGAGAATTAACCATAGCATAAGGTTAAGGGTTGGGTTAGCTAATATCTTGAACAAATGACAAAAGAGTTGACTTTGTCAATGTTCATCAAGCTTCATGAACTTGATAACTTTGACCAAAGTCACTCTCTTTTGTTATTTGTTTAGGAAAATAATAAACCCTAATCCAACCTTGATATGGTTCAAGTCTCATACACACAACTTGTTTGTATCATCAAGCATGATACAAACATGTACACTTGCATATATCTCGTATAAACAATGTACACTTTCAAGTGAGAAAATCAATCTTAAGTGAACCAATACTAGTTAATGTAAAATAATATATCAAATATATAATTATACATTAAATCATTAAATCAACACTTGATTTAACGATCAGGTCATATCGCATATAACCGACTAATATTTATAGTAACAACTTATCGAATCAACACTTGATCCGATAACCCGGCCATATCGCATACAACCGATCAATGTCACAAATCATGAGAATAGAATACAGTATTACATACTGGTATTATCCTCGGTCCCGCACATATCTCATATGCGCTCCTATTTCGTTTCGCTTGAGCAAGGAAACCCCTTTGTAGGACTCTAAAGACTCGTCAATACGCCGGCAGCAGGTGATGATCATATTCAACACCCACAAGCCGCAAGCGGTCTGCTAAACGTAACGGACACCCGGGTATTGAGCGATCAGATGATCAACGAGCAAGCCCGCTCACACACGTGTGAATCCAACGAGTAACACTACCGTACAGTCCGATCTGTTCGTCTGATATGTCGCATATCTCGTCTAGGGGTTGTAAATGTCAGACCCCAATAACTCGATAAGTCGTATCGATATGAGGCTCATAACGGGTTGAGAAACTACTGGTAACACTTACCAGTAAATCCCAAAAGCTGCCTTGGCCAAGGACTTCCTGTTATAGCCAATCGAGCACTGCGCAACATCAACTCCCTATACCGGGAGAGACGAAACCCCTCCTATCGCTCATTGCCTCCATGTGATTCAGGACTGTACCCAAAAGCCACCTTTTTGCACGCCCTCTTCGACGTGGTATGATGGAAATCAAAGCACAGTGGGAATCACACAAGACTCTATGACGATCTCGGGTCTACAGACTAACCTGTACCAGTGTCACCAGAGAACTGCCATCTGACGTAAGGTATAATACCATCTGGGAGTTCTCGGCGAGTCCTTCCAATGTACCAAGTCTCTACTGAGCACCCGTATATCATCTCTGATGTCAAACACCAATGGATATGGGATCATCCATCGCCCATCTGTATGGGTCGAGAAGCTACACGCTAGTCTACTCTGGTATATCGATGCCCCGTCTCGATACACCCACGACTAGGGACTTTGAAGGATGTACTTATGGACTACCATGTCCCCACTAGTATGATCCGCATCATTGTCCAGGTAGTCAAGTACACATCTTAAGGGCTTTACCAACATTTAACAGAGAGACAATCAGTGTACACGTCAAGGTAAAGAGTAACCAGATAGCATACTATCATATCGAGCAAAAAAGTCATCCCTATATATGTCCAAGCATCCACTACAAAACACATCCTATGTATAGTAATGGCCTCTAGGGCATACATATAACTAATAATCTCCCATTTGCACTAGGGACATCTGATAGCAGTGGTTGTAGTATCTCATACTCAACCATCCCATAAAAGTCTCTCTCTGGGAAAAGGCCTTCCGTGAGTGGATCCGCCGTGTTGTCCTCTGAGTCTACTCTCCTAACCTCGATCCCCTGGAGATCAACCATCTCCACGATCAGGCGATACTGCCTAAGAATATGTCTGGATCACTGATGGGATGGACGTTCCTTTGCATAAGCCACAACTCCATTGTCACACAATGGGAGGAATGAAGTTCATCTCATGAACTAATATACACCCAGACATCCTCTTTGGTAGTATCATTGGTAACGATGTATCTTGCCTTTAATCGTCTAGTATGTCACGGTATCTAGTTTGGAACTCTTCCAACATACCGTCCCTCCACTGAGGGTAAAGACAATGCCTGTGACTGACATTCAGTCATCTTTATCACTCTGGAACCTTTCCAGTGATTCTCCTCAGGACCGATTGATACCTTCTCACTACAACTAGTGAGTATTCTAACATCCAATTAGATCTATCTCACAGATCCAAAACCCAGGATTTAGTAGGTATCACTTTGATCCTATATGGAGAATCCTTGTGATAAGCGGAGATTGACCGAGCGTAGCATAGGAAACTCCTTCCCTATCAAGAGTATGTCATCCACGTACTATACGAAGATCACTACCATACTCTCTACTACCTTTTTGTATATACAAGGTTCATCTACCATTTTAATGATGTCAAACTCTTTGACTAACTCATTAAAACAGATTTTCCAACTCCGCGATGCCTGCTTTATCACATAGAACATCTTGCACACGTTTCCGCTGCTCCTACTGTCTACGAAGCCCTCTGACTGTGTACTTATATACGCTTTCTTCCAAATCATCATTTAGAAAAGCAGTCAAGACGCCCAACCGCCAGATATCGTAGTCATGGTATGTAGCCGTGGCAAGTAGGAACTGGATGGACTTAAGCATAGTTACTTAGAAAAGGTTTCATCATAACCCATACTTGGTCAATGATGCAAACCTTTAATAAGTCTAGCTTTGAAAGTCTCAACTTTTCCATGTACACCAAGTAATCTTCTCAAGATATACTTGCTCCTGATGGGGGTTTAACCCTTCAGATGAAGCAACTAAAGTCTATACTTTGTTGGTGTATAAGGATTCCATCTCAGATCGCTAAGCATCCAGCCATTCTTACAGAGTCCTACTCCTGATGGCCAGCCAGAAACTAGTTGGGTCATCATCTCATGATGCAATCCTCGCTCCCACTATCATAGAGAAACCGAAGTATCTTTCAGGTGGGTGAGGAACCCTACTAGATCGGTGGAGAGGCTGAGGTTCGTTGGTTGCTATTGAATCCTTTGGTTCTACCAAATCATCTGCTTCAGTTTGTATAGCTGGAACTTTTCCAGATCTATATAACAGACCTTGCCTCGAGCTTGTCCGGATTTTGCTTTTATACATAGGCCGGACAACCCCAAATCTTAACTGACTTAAGAGATGGGCTCTTCCCTTTCCATATCTCATATGAAATGGTTGGCATCTGATTTGATCTGAACCCTATTCAATAGGTATGCAACTTCATAAGTGCATAACTCCCTAAAAAGGAAATAGGAAGCTCAGTAGTACTCATCATAGAGCACACCATATCACACAGGGTGTTATTGCTCCGCCCCGATATACCATCGTGTTATGGTGTATGCGGAGGAGTAATGCTGAGAGAGAATCTCATTCTCCTTTAGAATAGTCCAGGAATCCCGTGCTCAAGTATTCTCCTCCTTGATCTCATCAAAGGACATAATACTTATACCCGTATTTTGGTTCTCTACTTCTAACTTATATTCTGTGAATTTCTCAAAAGGTTCGGACTTGTGTTTCAACAGGAACATCTGTCTGAATCTCGAGAGATTATCAGAGAATGTAATGAAGTACAAAGAACCGGTCTTGGCATGTGTAGGCTGGGGACCTACATACATCAACCTGTATCATCCCAAGAGTTCACTAACTCTTTCTCTGTTTCCAGTAAACGGAGCTATGGACATCTTATCTCTGTGACATGACTGGCAAGTTTCACAAGATGTAAATTCAAACTAATTTAAATATGCATCTAAATGTAACTTCAGCCAGTCGGGTCGCATTGATATGACCTAGTCTACAATGCCTCAAGAAGGATTCGTTCATTTCTGAACTCTTCCTCTTGTGTGTGTTTTGTATACTAAAGAACTGTAGTTTGATTTAGAACATCAATGCTTTTAGATAACGTGCCTGAACCGATCAACTTTTGATATAGGAAATGTTCAAAACATTATCCAACAATACAAAATTATATCCTTCTTTATCTAAATAAAGAGACTGATATGATTTTGTATATCAGGTTCGGTATCTAATAACATTTGTCCAGAATCAATGTATTCTGGTAATACAGGGTGACAGTGACCAACAGACCTGACTGCAACACTTGCACCGTTTTCTGCCTCATGAAACTTATCACCCGTTCTCAGTTCTCTACCTTTCTATAGCCCATGTAACATATTACATATACGGGATCCTGATCCGGTATCACATACCCAGGACGTAAAGGACATTTGAGAAACAGTTCTCTGTAACGAACACACCCGAAGGAGATGCATCATATGCACTTTCTTCGTTTGGGCGGTACGGGAATTCTGGTAATCCCTTAATTCCTGCTCTGTCTTACAACATTTATAAGTTGGAGCGGGACCAACGTTCCCCAGCTCAGTATAACATGCGGGTTCGGTCAATATATCCGTTTTATTATCTTGATTAAGGCGTGACATGGTCGCTACCAGGAGAGAGAGAGAAGAAAACACTCTGCGTGCGCTTTTGCAAGATCAGATTGGTTATTATTTTATCTAATCAGGATGGCTCCCACTGTTTTTATCAAATCTTCCTTCAAACCCTAAAAGGAAAGACTAGCCGGGATTAATTACACGCTACAAGTTCGCCAATCTTTCAGCCAGGCCAGTATCGGTACTTTGAGGGAGGTGTCCCGTGCATTCGCACGAACCTAATTAATGTAAACCTCGTTTTCCCAGAGGCGTAACCCCGTTGACACCTTTCTAGACACCTACTTGATCGGCTAATTGTAATGTGTAAAACTCTCCCAGGAGTAACAATTACTCGCAGTGGGTATCGGGATCCAACTATCTCATAGAAGGTATGCAATCTCATTGCAAATTTCAACACTTGAAATTCCCGATAATATTTTGCCCCTAGCACCTATGACCTTGGCTAAGGTCAACAAATCATAAGCACTAGTCAAGTTCTACCCGTCATTTCGTGATTAATTAGACCCACCCATATGACCCTTGGCAAAGGTCAACAAAGCCACATGACTGTCCTAACTAATCGCATCATATGCGGTGTAGGAAGACATCACTTAGCTACCGTACACTACGCCTCGGCTAAGGTCGACAAACGTAGCACGAATACTAAGTACTCTACTTCCTAAAATGACGGAGGGCTACGACAGGTTTTACTGAAAACCTTTTACGTAATGAACTTGATATCGTTGTAGAATCAAATGATTTAAATGGAGTGTTTTTTAGGCTTTTCTAGTTTTGCTAAAGGGGTCACTCCCGGTGAAGGGATCGTCGGCCCTTTCCTCGTCGAATGAGGTGCAGGATATATCATATACATCACTTTGCAAAGCAGAAACTATAGAAGCAATCAAAAGACAAACCGAGAGTTGTAGCATTTGCCAGTTATTGCTAAAGGAGTCACTCCCGGTGAAGGGATCTCGGTCGTTTCCTTATCGAATAAGGTGCAGGATGTTCTACAAGGAACACCGCGATGCAAAGCAAGAACTGTAGCTACCTGTTTTTGAAAATTCGATTCCACAATATCTTTAGGTTTCTTTTTCTTTCATTAATCATATTAATGAAGTTCCATCATTTAAGTCACCTAAACATCACAGATAAATACGACGTACACTTATGCCATCCGCATTCGCCTCGATGTCCCCTCGTGCACCGTTAGGTTAGGTAACTAACGGCAGAGCGGGGCAGGTGTAAAACATAAGTAACGTCTATATAATATATCATGTATACTATATACAGTATCCTTCATAGAATATCAAATGATCACATCACAGATATCGCAGCAGAAGAATCATATGAAATATTGGATATACTAGGACGTCCGTGTTTTTAATACGAGCTAGTATAAAACACGGATTCCACGGTCGCGATGAATAGCCAAAACCCACACCCCTAGACCCCTACGAGAGAGGCAAGCAACCCTACCAATTCTAGAGCTAGGAGACCCGGACTAGACTCCTCGAGTTGGTCTCCCACTGGACTCCAGAACCCGGTTACTTGTGCCCTCCTCCTTGGGTCTATCCTAGTGCGGAAAAGTAAATAATATACAATGGGTGACATCTTCCGCTACCTGGAAGTGCCCCAATAAAAGAATATTACATACAATAAATTTTACATGAATGAAAATAAAAAATCTCATATCACATAAAACCCCCGGCTATTCATAACGCGACGATCCAATATAACATATCCAGCAACACATAACATCATATGTCATCAACGTAAGTAAATGTGCGCACCCTAATTGTCATTGACATATAGCAACGAAACCGGCGAAATCACATATTACACTTACGGTCACAGAAAAGAAAGTGTAAAACTACAACAGTTGGAATCCGCAACCTCCTTAGACATCGTATGCCTAATCAAATGAATTCCTTAGACATCACATGCATAACAATTATAAACCCCGCATTTTAGCCTCTATATCGAAAACACTTTTCAATATTTAGTCAGGCAATTCAACAAGATTCCCGATAAACTGATCGAATGCTCGTCGCAAACTTTAGTAGAAGGTCGCACCCCCGATACCGTCGACGAAATGCACCAAGGCGGAACACCGCTACCGCGAGCACCCAAACGGATGCTTTCGGCGACGGGGTTCTCCTACAGTCACTTGGTCGGGGCTATGGGGTGTAGCTTCCTATTAAGTTTACCCGGCGAGTATCCGCGTACGCTACGTGATTGCGACGGACTTTTGATAACATCAAAATTCCGTGGCAACCGATCAAGTGAGACTAAAGTGCTATGTTTATAACATTCATATTAGTTATCTCATAACTATTTGTGAATTCCAAATATTGTATCACATTCCAGATAAATAGAAAATGTTAAACTTTTCGCTCCAACAATCAAACACCCAAGTTTTCCCGAAACAGCTGAACTCTTGAAATAAGTTCAAAAACATCCATTTCATGCCACAGTACCAACGGTCCAGCCGTAGAAGGGTCAAGCCAACGCCTCACATGTGGCACACCGTACTGCCCCAAACCCGAAGGTTCAAAGGGCAGTTCAAGACGGTCACATAATCGATTTAAGGTTTGTTGTCTTCTAGAGGGTCCATCGCGTTACTTGCAGTACTCAGAACGTCTTTAAACCATGGAAAGATCCAACACTTGGAAATTTCCCGACAGGGGAAAAAATGGGTATTTATATCCGGTCGAACTTTTAACATATTCTAAAATTATCCGGAAAAAACATATAGACAAAGTTTGATAATCCGATCGAATCTACGAACTCCTAATACAACCCAGAAAACTCAACTGTTAAGTAGAAAATAAAAATACCCAGAAAATACAGGAATCAAAGTTAGGAATTACTGTGCAAACAGATCTGAAGGAAGCGACCGTACGGCCGCGGAAGCGCCGCACAAGCGATGCTCGTGCCGCGTTTCCGTGGCTCTTTGAACGATTTATGGGTCCCGTTTTATACAGTAATTCTTATAAAAGCCTGCTTATTTTTCTGCATATTTTTAATTCACAAAATTCCCAGTTTTGAAAAAATGTACAGAGAGTGGTCTCGGATTTGGGTTTCGGGTACGTACGGACTTCAAACTTCGTCTACACATCGCCTAAGGCTCTAGCTAGGCTTTGATACCACTGTAGGGTTCCTAGGCACACTAAGGAGGTTCCACAAGGCATCAACCATGCCAAACAAAAATTTTCTAGGTGCCGAACAGCCCTTAGCAAGATCGTTAACTAGATGTAAAGGCGAAAAGTAATGAAGCAAACGACTTTGCTACTTAGTGAAAGGGATTACAACCTTTGTAGATCCGCTCCACCATTTCTTTAGCTCCGTGTTGACATCCCTCCGCTGCGATCGTCGGATCCCGGACTCTAGCAATGGTTTCTTCGGAGAAATGATCGGGCTAGGTCATTGACTTCGAGGCCGAAGATGATCTACGTCGGGGAGACTCAAACTCAAGCTATTCCTTCACTCGGTCGAAAACTTTGTGAAGAGAACACCCTATACTACATAGCAAGTGGTAGAGGATGAAGAAATAGGAAGTGGGTTCACTTTAGAATTGGATTTCTCACTCTTTTTCTCATGATGCCATTGGAGCTAGCAAGCTTTTTCAAGCTTGATGAAGATGAAGAAGAAGAAAAAAAGATCATATGAATTAAAAGAATAATATGAACACTTATCCTGTTAATCATGGCACCATGGTTGAGTTAAGCCCTCATGCTTAACTCATGTAGAGAATTAACCATAGCATAAGGTTAAGGGTTGGGTTAGCTAATATCTTGAACAAATGACAAAAAAGTTGACTTTGTCAATGTTCATCAAGCTTCATGAAGCTTGATAACTTTGACCAAATTCACTCTCTTTTGTTATTTCTTTAGGAAAATAATAAACCCTAATCCAACCTTGATATGGTTCAAGTCTCATATGCACAACTTGTTTGTATCATCAAGCATGATACAAACATTTACACGTGCATATATCACATATAAACAATGTACACTTTCAAGTGAGAAAATCAATCTTAAGTGAACCAATACTAGTTAATGTAAAGTAATATATCAAATATATAATTATACATTAAATCATTAAATCAACACTTGATTTAACGATCCGGTCATATCGCATATAACCGATTAATATTTATAGTAACAACTTATCGAATCAACACTTGATCCAATAACCCGGCCATATCGCATACAACCGATCAATGTCACAAATCGCGAGAATAGAATACAGTATCACATACTGGTATTATCCTCGGTCCCGCACATATCTCATATGCGCTCCTATTTCGTTTCGCTTGAGCCAGGAAACCCCTTTGTAGGACTCTAAAGACTCGTCAATACGCCGGCAGTAGGTGATGATCATATCAAACACCCACAAGCCGCAAGCGGTCTGCTAAACGTAACGGCCACCCGGGTATTGAGCGATCAGAAGATCAACGAGCAAGCCCGCTCACACTCCTGTGAATCCAACGAGTAACAATACCGTACAGTCCGATCTGTTCGTCTGATATGTCGCATATCTCGTCTAGGGGTGGTAAACGTCAGACCCCAATAACTCGATAAGTCGTGTCAATATGAGGCTCATAACGGGTTGAGAAACTACTGGTAACACTTATCAGTAAATCCCAAAAGCTGCCTTGGCCAAGGACTTCCTGTTATAGCCAATCGAGCACTGCGCAACATCAACTCCCTATACCGGGAGAGACGAAACCCTTCCTATCGCTCATTGCCTCCATGTGATTCGGGACTGTACCCAAAAGCCACCTTTTTGCACGCCCTCTTGGACGTGGTATGATGGAAATCAAAGCACAGTAGGAATCACACAAGACTCTATGATGATCTCGGGTCTACAGACTAACCTGTACCAGTGTCACCAGAGAACTGCCATCTGACGTAAGGTATAATACCATCTGGGAGTTCTCGACGAGTCCGTCCAGTGTACCCAGTCTTTACTGAGCACCCGTATATCATCTCTGATGTCAAACACCAATGGATATGGGATCATCCAACGCCCATCTGTTTGGGTCGAGAAGCTACACGCTAGTCTACTCTGGTATATCGATGCCCCGTCTCGATACAGCTACGACTAGGGACTTTGAAGGATGTACTTATGGACTACCATGTCCCCACTAGTATGATCCGCATCATAGTCCAGGTAGTAAAGTACACATCCTAAGGGCTTTACCAACATGTAACAGAGAGACAATCAGTGTACACGTCAAGGTAAAGAGTAACCAGATAGCATACTATCATATCGAGCAAGAAAGTCATCCTTATATATGTCCAAGCATCCACTACAATATACATCCTATGTATAGTAATGGCCTCTAGGGCATACATATAACTAACAGTATGTCGTCGACGTACAAAACGAGGAAGACTACTGCTCTTTCTACAATCTTCCTATAAATACATGGTTCATCTACATTTTTGATAAATTCAAATTCTTTGACTGTCTCATCAAAGCAGATCTTCCAACTTTGCGATACTTGCTTTAATCCATAGATGGATTTAAGCAACCTGCACACTCTTCCGCTGCTCCCACTGTCTAAGAAACCTTCTGGTTGATCCATGTAAACACCCTCTTCTAAATGTCCATTTAGAAAAGCTGTTTTTACATCCATTTGCCAGATTTCATAGTCATGGAAGGCAGCAATGGCAAGCAGGATCCGAATGCATTTAAGCATAGCTACAGGTGAATAGGTTTCATCATAGTCCAATCCTGGTCTTTGACGAAAAATCTTTTGCAACGAGTTTAGCTTTGTAGGTTTCCACTTGTCTAAGTGCACCAATCTTCTTTTTGAAGATCCATTTGCATCCAACTGGTTTTACCCCAGGAGGAGCAACTTCTAAAGTCCATATTTTATTGGTGTACAAGGATTCCATTTCGGATCTCATAGCATCCAGCCACTTCACCGAGTCAGTACTCGTGATAGCCTGCTGAAAACTAGTAGGCTCATCATCATCGATGATGCAATCCTCTCGATCCCCATCTAGAAGAAAACCATAGTATCTCTCAGGAGGATAAGAAAGCCTACCAGATCTGCGGAGTGGCGTTGGTTCGTCATGTTCTATTGAAATCTGAGGTTCTTCTAAGTCCTCGGTAGCTGTTTGAGGTTCTGGAATTTCTTCCAGCTCTACCGCGCTCCCACTAATTTCTTTTGCAAGAAATTCGCTTTCTAAGAAGACAATATGGAGAGCGACAAACACCTTTTGTTCTTCACTGTGGTAGACCATGTACCCCCTTGAATGTTTGGGGTATCCTACAAACTTGCATAAAACCGATCGTGCCTCGAGCTTGTCCGTTCTATGCTTTTTAACATATGTCGGACATCCCCATATCTTGATATACTTGAGATATGGTCTCTTCCCGCTCCACATTTCATATGGAGTGGTAGGCACAGACTTAGTTGGAACTCTATTCAATAAGTATGCTGATGATTCTAGAGCAAATCCCCAGAAGGAAAGTGGCAACTCAGCACTACTCATCATTGAACGCACCATATCTAATAGCGTGCGATTCCTCCTTTCTGATACACCATTATGCTGAGGTGTATAAGGCGGAGTAAGCTGGGAGAGAATTCCATTCTCTTTTAAGTATTCAAGAAACTGGTACTTAAGTATTCTCCACCTCGATCAGATCGAAGTGTCTTGATGCTTTTACCAGTTTGTTTCTCTACTTCATTTTTATACTCCTTAAACTTCTCAAAGGCCTCGGATTTATGTTTCAATAAGAACACATGTCCATACCTAGAGAAGTCATTAGTAAAAGTGATGAAGTAGGAGTGACCGCTTCTCGCATGTGTAGACATTGGACCACATACATCACTGTGTAAAATTCCTAAGAGTTCTGTGGCTCTTGCTCCGTGTCCGGAGAACGGAGATTTGGTCATTTTTCCTTTGATACATGATTGAAAAGTTGCATATGATGAATATTCAAACGGATCTAGATATCCATCTTTATGTAACTTAGTCAACCTTGTTTCGTTTATATGACCAAGTCTACAATGCCATAGGAAGGCTTGATTTGAATCTGGGGCCATTCTTTTAAGTCTGTTTTGAATATTAAAAATTCGAGGTTGATTAAGTATGTATATGCCGTTTTCCAGTGTGCCATACCAAATCAGTTCTTGATTTAGGAGAATGTTCATGACATTTCTTTCAAGCGCAAAATTATATCATTCATTAGATAACAAAGATACTGATATAATATTACACAACATATTGGGAATACAAAAACAGCTTTACAACACCAAAATGTGCCCACTAGTCAACCCTAGGTGATATTCCCCTATTGCAATAGCATCTACATGCATTCCATTGCCTATCCGTAGAGTCATATCACCTGTCCCTAGTACTCTACTATTTCTCAGATCCTGCAATGAATTACAGATGTGAGAACCAGAACCGGTATCAAGTACCCATGATTTAGAGTTACTGAAAGACAATTTTCGATTACGAACACACCTGAAGCAGAAGCAACAGCTTGCTTCGTGTCCTTTGCCTTGAAGGCCATACAGTCTTTCTTCCAGTGCCCTTGCTTGTGACAATAATGGCATTAGTTTATATCCGCTTTCACCCTTCCTGCCTTGTTCTTTCCCTGTACCTTCTTGACCCCACCCTTCGGTTTGGTGGCTTTCGTCTTCTTCTTCCCTTTAGCTTTCGCTTTAGATTTAGAAGTGGATGATTGGCCAACATAAAGAATGGGGGTCTTCTCCTTTTTCAAGGAGGTCTCTGCTACCCTCAACATGTTGAGGAGCTTTGGAAGATCAGCTTCCATTTCGTGCATGTTGAAGCTAAGCACGAACTTAGAGAAGGTGTGGGGAAGGGACTGCAAAATCAAGTCGATATACAAATAATTCTCTAGCACGCATCCCAGGTTTGCGAGTTCCTCAATGAGGCTGATCATTTTGAGGACGTGCTCTCCTACAGGAGATCCTGGAGCTAACCTCATCTGGAAGAGTTTCCTTGAGGTCTCGTACCTCGCGATACGGGAGTGCTCTCCATATAATTCCTTAACATGGAGAAAGATGGATACAATATCCATACTCTCGTGCTGTTTCTGGAGTTCATTGTTCATGGACGCCAGCACGATACACTTAGCTCGCTCACAATCTAGATCCCAGGTTTTGCGAACTTCCTTGTCCACAACTGAGGAATCTGGTCCAGGGATAAGTGGAGGAACAACGGTGGTAACATATGCTACTTTGTCATAAGTCAGTGCAATGTTGACGTTCCTTAGCCAATCATTATAGTTCTGCCCGGTCAGTATATTTTTTTCAAGTAATAGTTTTAGTCATGTCATGGTAGCTGCTAGAGAGAGAGAAAATAAAACACTCAGCATATGCTTCTTGCAAGTTTAGATTGGTTATTAATATATCTAAACATGATGGCTCCCACTGTTCCCTCAAATCCTTCTTCAAAACCTAAAAGAAGAAATAGTCAAGATTTAATCACACGTCACAATAGTTGCTTAACCTTTCAGCCAGGCTGGCGTTGGTACTTTGAGGGAGGTTTTCCAACGCTTTCGCGAAGTTCCTTAATTAAATAACCTCTTTTCCCTGGAGGCGTAGCCCTCTAACACCTTTCTGGACACCTACTTGGTTTATAGCATTGATTGTTAAGTGAGAATGTTTCCCGAGAGTAATCCTACTCATCAGTGGGATCAGGATCCAACTATCATTGCATGATGTACTAGATGGAAGCCACTCTAGTCACCACACTCCAAAAGGTATGCTAAATCTTCAAGTTTCCTTTATGTTTGAAACTCCCGATGTGATTTTTACCCCAAGCACTTATTGACCTTGACGTAGGCCAACAAGTCATAAGGCACAAGTCAAGTTCTACCTTTCGTTGTCCTGATTAATTTAGGTACATCGTACATGCCCTTGACGTAGGCCAACAAGGATGTACGTCTGTCCTATACTAATACATCTATCTATGCAACAAATAAGCAAACCACACTGCTACCATCCACTATGTCTTGACGTAGGCCAACAAGCATAGCATGAATACGATGTGTTGTCTATTTGAAACGACGGAGGGTTAAGACTGGTTTTTGGCAAAAACCCGTTAACGTAGTGAACTTGATTTGATCGAAGGAACCAAGATAGCCTTTATTAAAAGGAGTGGTTTAAGCTCCGCATTTAAAATTTGCTTTTTGAAGAAAACCAAGTGGTTTTAGAAATTGTTCCAACGATTCAGTTTAGGTTTTATTTTTCTTTGCATTAAAAATAATGCATCCCATCTTTAACCTATCATTACAGATAACAACGAAAATACAACATTCTCTTATGCCATCCGCATTCGCCACGGGGTTCCGTCATCACCCGTTAGGTAACTTAACTAACGGCATAGCGGGGGCTGGGCTAGCGTGGGTGTAAAACATAAGTGACGTCTAAATAGCTATCATATATAGATATTGTACATTCGTCAGACGCAATAACAGGCATTCCAGATCACAGATAAACTTTATTGGATATGCAAGCAATCCGCGTTTCTTTTGAGCCTGTAAGAAAAGATGGATCACACAGCTGTGATGAATAGTCATTACCCTACCCAAGACCCCTACAGGTACGGCAAACTACCCGCCAAGTACCCGAAGTGAAGTGGTCTCCCTCAACTATGTGAGTAGGCCACTAATCACTTCAAAATACCCGGTAGTTTGTGCACCCCACCTTGGGTCTATCATAGGAGCAAAAAACAGTAAAAAGAAATAATACAACGGTGGCAACAACCGCAACCTGGATGTGCCCGGCAAAATAATATTACAACTTATTACAATTACATCGAATGAATTAATACAATAACCCATCACAAAACCCCGGCTAATCATCACAACAGTCCAATAGAGTTCATAATCACAAACAGTTAAAACATTACAGATATGTGCAACCCCCTGCCAACCGACATACTAGCAGTTAGGGGAGGTTTACGAACACATAATACAGTTCACAGATATAATCAAACAAGCAAACATCGTATAATTTCGATCGATCAAACCCATTAGATTTTGCTCCAAAACATCTCTGTAAACCTGAGACCTGAGCAAAAAATAAACCATACCAGAAAAGACAAAATATCACAGAAGATGCACAGGGAAAAATTGGGTTGAATCGGCCTCAACTCGGCCGCGGATCCGCGGCGGATCCGTGGGATCGGCCGTGGTTCTGCGGCTGTATGGCCGATTCAGGGACCCATTTTTTTTCCAGTGTTCTTATAATTTCTTGTAGGGTGTTCTGGAGGAACCTGAAAAAATTTTGGACCTCATTTTAAAAACGACAGAAACTATGTGACATCGGGGAATTTTCCGGTTCGTTTTGCGTTCGAAATTCATACGACTTTGCAAGTGAGTTAATTATTGTTTAGTGAGTCTCTGATACCACTGTAAGTCGATGTGCAACACCCCACGAGTTTCGGGAAGGCGGAAATATGAAAAACAATCTTGTTCTTGAAGCATACATCGACTAACCGAAGATCTTTAATAAACGATAATTAACAACTACCATAGAAGTTCTAAACTACTATGTAAAGAGATTATACCTAGTGATACGTGTCCTTCGTCTTTACGATCTCTTCGTCCTCCTCGGCCTCCTCCAAGTGATAGATGATCCACCCGAGAACCCTAATCAAAGCTTCACCTCAAAACTTGAGGTAACTAAGTTTCTCTAGTTTCTAATCAAAGGAACTTAGGTCATATAGAGTTAGGTTATGGGATGTTTAGTCTTTTCTAATCCTTGTAATCAACTCATGAGTGGTAGGATTAGAGCTTGAAGAAAGAGTGAGCTTGAGGAGAGAGAAGGTGAGCTAGAATAATGAAATGAAATTGCTTCTCACTTAATATATCAAGCATAATGAATAAATCAATAAATGAATAATAAGAGATTATTCATCTTGCTTCATAAATGAATTATGAGTGATTCACTATGTGAGTAATTAAGCATTTAATAATGCATTAATGACATAGTGAATCACACATTATGAGTCACAATTACATTAATGACAATGCCACCTTAACCCCTCAAGTCACCATGCTTCTAGAAGCTTCCCGAAAATTACGAGAACGCCCCTCTCATCCGTGAAAACACGGAAAAACTTTAGACTGTATAAATCCAATAACCTGATACTAGAATCTGGCTTAAACCAAAGCCGTCTAGAAAAAACTGTCAGAATGTCGTACGTGCGTTAAAACACGTATTCGTCCGAACCCTTGTCGTAAAACCGTACGATCTCTATATGGTTTCGCCTGGAGTCAGGAAAACTCTGTGTGGGACTCTAAAGACTCGACTACTACGCTGGTAGTGGGTTTAACCACAGACCGCAAGCGGCACTAGCTGTACGTAACGGTCCCCAGGTAGATGTCGATCAAAAGGCCGATGAGGAAACCCATCCGAACTCCTACTGAGCCTGTCCGTGATAATATCCGTGCAGTCCGGTCTGTTCGTCTAAGAGTATCGCATGTACGGTCTAGGGAGGTGGTAAACGTCAGACCCCTAATAACCGTACAAGTCGTATCGGCATGGCTTAATTACCATCCGAGAATCTACTGATCAGTCTATCAGTAATTCTCAATCAGCCCTGGCCAGGGACTTATGGTAATGACCAACCGATCACCGTGCGATATCAACTCCCGATACCGGCAGAGACGAATCCCTAACAGTCACTCACTGCCTCCACGTGGCTCGGGACTGTGCCCAACTAAAACCTGTTTGCACGACTTCTTTGAACCATGGTAGGGTATTAATCAAAACACGGTGGGAACTCACACGAGACAAATGACGACCTTAAGTCAACGGACTATCTGCACACATGTCACCTGAGAACTGTTATCTGACGTTAGGTATAAATACCATCCAGTCAGTTCTCGGCGAGTCCTGTCCGGTGTACTCACACCTAGTAAGCATCTGTATACAATCTTAGGTTCACTCCACCAATGGCTGTGGGACCAATCCATCGCCCCTCCTCAGGGTCTAGATATGTATACACCAGTCTACTCCGGAGTATCGATGCCCAGTCTCGTTACTCCTGCGACCAGGGACATCTAAGGATGTGCCTATTGACTATCCAGCTCCCACTAGTATGACTGCCATCACAACGCCGGTAGTCTGGCAAAACACCCTATGGGCTTTATCAACATGTATATATATATATATATATATATGAATACTATGCAAAATATATCATATGTTAAGATAAAGACAAACCAAATAGCTTACTATCATATTAAGCAAGACTGTCATGTACATACATATCCCTAGCATCCTATACAATGAAGGCCTCTAGGGCATATATATCCAACAGTAGTTGGGATCGTCACCTACTTTTGATAGAATTCTCGTATAATAACAGCTTTCAGGAGAAGATCCAGATGACACCCTTTGAAGCTTTGTATGGGAGGAAATGTCGATCACCCGTTTGCTGGACGGAACCGAGCGAGAGTTGCATCTTGGGACCGCAGATAGTACAGGAGACTACAGAGAAGATTCAGTTGATTCGAGATAGAATGAAGGCGGCCCAATGTAGACAGAAATCGTATGCAGATCGACGACGTCGAAGACTCGAGTTTGAAGTGGGAGATCATGTGTTTCTTTGGGTATCTCCAATGAAAGGTGTAATGCGTTTCGGGAAGAAGGGAAAGCTCAGCCCCAGATATGTTGGACCTTACGAGATTCTGGAGAGAGTGGGTGCTGTAGCTTATCGCTTAGCACTTCCACCGAGTTTTCCCGATGTGCATCCGGTGTTCCACGTTTTGATGCTTCGCAGGTATCTTCACGATCCATCTCACGCTATCCAGCATCAGACCTTACAGCTTGAGTCAGATTTATCCTACACAGTGCAGCCAGTCGCTATTCTTGACAGGCAGGCAAAGAAACTATGATCGAGGGTACTTCCATCTGTAAAGGTTCTTTGGCAAGGAAATAATCGCGAGGAGATTACTTGGGAGACCGAGGATGCGATGCGAAAGAAATTTCCACATCTTATTGAAGGTATGTCTAGTAATTATTTTAAACTCGGGGGCCGAATTTTCTTAAGGGGGAGATATTGTAGAATTTTGAAAAATTAGAAATAAATAAAATTAATTAATTTAGGAATAATATGGTAAATCACAAAGTTCTTAAAAACAAATAAGCCAATTTTCATAAGTTGTATGTAAAATAATTTAAATTAAAATTTTAGTATGCAACATAAATAAGTTATAAGGGTTTTAATGACAAATTTAGCTTCATTTTAATAAAATGTGTGTTTTATAATAAGCTAGGTTGTGAAGGGTTTCTAAATAAAGTTTAGGATTTTATGCAAATAGGAAATTATTAAGGGTATAAATGAAAGTGGAATAGAAATCATTTTAGTTCAAAATTTAAATTCAAATTAAAACAAAATTTAAGGTTAATGCAAACACACCTCTTGCATGCATGTACACACTCATCTCACACCTCCTCCTTGCATGAAATGAGCACCCTTCAACCCTTGACACCTCCTTCTACCACATCACCCTTCCTTCTTCTCATATATAGGTCATATTCATATCATAGTTAATTAAGAATTCTGAAAATTTCTGAAATCAAAAGAAAAATAAAGAGAAAAAGAAAGAACAAGAGGAAGAAGAAGATGAAAGAATCTATGTTCTTGGTTTTCTACACCATCAAGCTAGGAGGGGCTTAGCATCTTGGAGGGGTTATTCCAACAACTATTTGGAGGGTAAAATTCTTAAGCACAGTAGGAAATTTAAGTTATGTAGCTTAGTTAATATCAATTGAACAAAGTTACATAATATCGTATTTTAGTTAATTATAAGCTCTGTTGAAATCTGCTATTGTTTGGAAGATAATTAACTCAACTAAACAGTGCTAAAATGATGTATGAAACACCTAGAGAAAACCATAGGACCACGAACCCAGGGGGCCGGTTTTTGGCCGGCGCCAATAGGGAAATTCCGGCGTCGCCGGCTCTATAGGAAGCTAGGTGGGTTTGTCTTGTTGGGTAGGTTTCAGTGTATAATTTTGGCTATTTTGGTGTTGTTTAAATAAATTAGTTTTACTGCAGATAGAATCTGGAAGCGTATATCGGAAATGATATCTTAACACACCAAATACGACACGATTAAAACGCATCGCGATTTAAATTCTGTAGCGACGCAGGTTAGGGTTAAAATCCAGTAAGGTTAAGTGTTTAATAGGTCGATATAGTCGTATAAAATATAACTAGTACGTGGGAACGGGTGTTTTTCATTTACGTCATGTCGGAGTAGCCGTTCACTTATATAAATTAAATTGTGATATTAGATTCGAATACGGGATTTCGGAGGCAGCAAGGAAAGGGAAGGGATTGGCAATTCCTGAATAGATTCGACATTTTCCGGTGAGTAGACTAAACATCTACCGGGGAATTTTGTAAAAATGGCGTGTTACGCCCGTAGTCTACTTAGATAAATGTTTTACTTTGTTATGCTAAATTGACGATATGCATTCATAATTCACATATATTTTGCTTAGTTGCTAGTACACTGCACAAGTATCAACGAGTTAAGCCACGTGCACATCTTTATGTTACACACACCTCGTTGATATTACCATGTCACTTTTACACTTAGTAAATTTCTTGCAAAAACTGATTCATATCATATCTTAAACACTAATAACAATAGTAGTTGGCATCATTAATATCATATTTAGTATTTGAGTATTTCATGTTGATATAAGAGGTAGATGTATTATTGAGGATTTATGGTTTTGAGTTTTGAATACTATTACATAAATCCAGTGATTTTCATGATTGATGTGTCATGTCCACCATGTAATGTTTTATGATTTGATTTTATTCGGACCGAGTGGGGGAGATATACGGTCGCGAATTTTCCGTTATCCATACTGAGTGGGGGAGATATACAGTTGGATACATGGTGGACCCGGTCAAGACCGAGGGCAGGATAGCCGCATTGAGGCAGGGGAGCGTAGCGAGGTTACTCGATACCGGATAGAGTGGTAAAATACGGCGTATATCTTGATGATAACGACCGGTATTGTTGATTTCAGGATCATTTGAGGAATGATGCCTGTGAGAAATGGAAGTTTTGTGTCGATGATGGACACGGGGAATTGAATTTTATTGGGAATACATTATAAGATTTCAGTTTGGACTAT
The DNA here is from genome assembly GCA_030015575.1 of Agapanthus africanus. NCBI lineage: Eukaryota > Viridiplantae > Streptophyta > Magnoliopsida > Asparagales > Amaryllidaceae > Agapanthus > Agapanthus africanus. Next base: position 130,060,082 of record JASDDO010000016.1, read on the forward strand.
GAGATTCGTATTATAGATTCATGATTTTCACATATAATCATACATTATACTTGTTCACATTTCAGTTAGTATGATCGTCATATTTACATAATTAACCATTATATGTTAGTTATATTCACTGAGTTGGCAACTCACCCCCGTTGTGCCACAGTTCCTTGCAGGGGTAGAGTTAACGGTTAGCAGCGGCGCAGATCTACTTTTTGCAGCTTTATTACATCTTTTGATAGGTAGGTTACATATGTAGTAACCTTATCTTTTGGTATAGTATTTTGTATCTAGAAAAATCTCCATCAGACCTGTATATGGCTTAGAGTGAGAGTTGATATGTATATTATTGACAGTTGAGATCGTTAGTTCTATAAATTGTGGTTTCTTTTCTTTATGTCTGAGATTCGTGTTGATGTCCTATATACTGAGATTTTATTTTACGCTGTTGATATTGTTGATCCCAACTAGGGATACAACCAAACTTAACATCTTATACTTGTATAATACTTTAAACTTCATAACATATGATTTTTACTTAAAAACTAAATTTTCTATATAAAGAATTCCGCAAAAAGGATTTTGATCTTGGTTTTTGGCTTACTTGGACTATATGCATATCTTCAGATATGATACAATCTAGGTGCCGGTCACATCCAAACTTGGGTCTTGACAGTTCGGTTAACTAGGTTACTAAGTCATAGTCAAGGGTCGGGTCATGGTCGCTGCCAAAGAGAGAGAGAAAAGAAACACTCAGTATGCACTCTAACCTAGATCAGAATGGTTATCAATTTATCTGATCAGGAAACCTCCCACTGTAATCTCAAATTCTCCTCCAAACCTGAAAGAAGAATTAGTCGGGATCACCCGAGGAGTAAACAAACTCATCAGTGGGAATCGGGATCCAACTATCATCGCATGATAACCTGATGGAATCCACTCATGTCATCACACTCCAGAAGGTATGCGCATGCCTGGCAAGTTTCAGTTTCTTTAGAAACTTCCGATGTGTGTTTTTACCCCTAGGACCCAAGTGACCTTGACTGAGCCAACATATCAAAGGATCCAGCCAAGTTCAACCCGTCATTATCTTGATTGCATTAAACCCACCCGCACGAGTCCTTGACTGAGCCAAAATAACCGTACGACTGTCCTAACCAATCACATATCCATAAGACAGAAAAGCATTACAGAGCTACCGCACACTACACCTTGGCTGAGCACGACATACGTAGCACGAATACTAAGAAATACTAATTTGAAATGACGGAGGGCTACGACTGGTTTTTGGCGAAAAACCGTTAACGTAATGAACTTGATATCGTTGAAGGAACCGGATAACTTTTTATAAAAATATAGTGGCGAAAACCATTGCTAAAGAGGTCACTCCCGGTGAAGGGATCTCGGCTCTTTCCCCGTAGAATGAGGTGCAGGATATTCCAACTGAATACCACGATGCAAAGCAAAAAGTAATCGGCTATAGTGAAGTTATTACCCTGACGCAAACTTTTGTCCAAGGGGTCACTCCCGGTGAAGGGATCTCGGCCCTTGCCTCGTCGACTGAGGTGCTGGATATTCATAACCGAATACCACTGTGCAAAACAAAAGAGAACGTCCTTGAAATAACAGCTTTTTGAAAAATGTTCAAACGACATCAGAATAGTTTTTCTTAGCTTGCATTGATCCAAATCAATGCAGTCCCATCAATTAATCACATCACAAAAGAACGAAAATATGATGTACGTATATGCCATCCGCATTCGCCATTAGGTCCCGTCATCACCCATTAGGTTACTTAACTAACGACAGAGCGGGGACTGGACTAGCGCGGGTGTAAAACATATACAACATCTACTAGTATATATATCAATATATAATGTTCGCTCATGGCGTGATAAAATGCAACATCATAGAAATTAATAAGCATCACAGAACAATACAGATAATCTGGATCCCCAGGTTTCATAGAACCGCTACTGAAACCCGACGTTCCTCTGGTCGTGTGGATAGCCTTTGCAATGAAATCCTAGACACCTACGGGCGCGGCAAGTTACCCGCCAAAACATGAAGCTAGGCAGCCCCGTTCAACAACGTGAATGGACCACCCAGCACTTCACGGAATTCGGTAACTTGAGCACCCCTCCTTGGGTCAACCTGTACCCCCTACGAGTGCGGCGAATAGCCCGCCAATTCTAGAGTAAAGCCCCTCCGTCTCAAAGCCATAAGAAGCGGGCCCGTTGCCCTCTAGAACCCGGCTATCCGTGCAGCCCACCGTGGGGTAATCCTAGTACAGAAAGTAAAATAAACAACGGGTACATCGACCTCAGCCCGGTCGTGCCCCAAAAGGATAATATACAAACAGGCACTGACGGCAGTCCACATGTCGGACGCTCGCCCCGCAATATCAAATGTATAAATACAACCAAACTTTACTACCATTGCATCCAGGCTATCCACCACGACAAATCCACAACATCACAGCCCAACACAGAACATCGACGTGAATGTCACGTTCGCAAATCCGTCTAAAAGGACTATAGCAATTAGACAGGATTTACCGCTCGAATGACATTCACGGTCGCAGATATAATGTAAATACTGTGAACTAACATGTTTAAAATTTTCGATCGACAAAATTTCCCGAAGTGGCCCCCAAGCACAATACCCAGTACTCAAACAAATCTGGGCCCAAAACAAAATTACCAGAAACCCCATTTCCAAGTCAGAGACCACCTGAAGAAATTTGGTGAGATGAAGCCACAGTATGGCGGCGGAACCGCGGCCAAAAGGAGGGTACGGCCGCGGTTCCGCGGCGTCACTGTTGGATCGTCCTACAAAATTTCTACAGTGCTCCTACAAAACCCTGCCTGATTTTCTGAAGCACACAAAATAATTTTTCGAGCACAAAAAAAATTCGATAGAAACTGTTAAATTGGAAATGCGTTTTTTGGGAATTTCGTCCGATCGAAGTTTTAAACACGTTAGAGCAAGCTAGTAAAGGTTAATGGCGTGGCTATGATACCATGTAAGACTACGGTAGCGCCCCGGCCGTCTTTCCGAGGCCAAAATGCAGAAACGAAACTTTTTCAAACTAGAAACCGGCGCTATCGTATGCTTAAAACCCGGATCGAACCATTAACCTACAACAAGCTATCTAGAGAGAGGGTTGGAAATCTATACCGATCGATCCGTGTCCTTCGGTCTTTGGCCACCATCCCAAGCTCCTCGCGGCATCTCCGGTCTCAATCTCCTCGTCGGAAAGGGCACCACATCGTCGATTCCTTTTACGGGCTCCCGTTTCATCCGAAGCAACTCGGGCATGAAGTGTGCTAGCCGACATGTCCAAGGTGTTGTAGAGAATGTTTGTGATCACTTTGTCTCTTGCATCCATTGCTTGGATGGAGGTTGAAGGTGTTGCCATTAATGGAGGTTATGAGCTAGAGGAAGAAGAAGGAGAAGAAGCTTTTTCTTCTTTTCTTTTCTTGAGTTGGAATGATAATGAGAGTGAGAGTGAATTATCAAAATACAAGAGCTAGCAACCATATCATGGCAGCCCCTCTCTCTCCTCTTATCATTTCAACTCACAAATCAAACACAAATGTGACATTTTTCACAAAAAAAGAGACCATGAGTCACTATATATGTCCATGTCACATTTAATGCATCTCATGATGATTTCTAGCTTATAATATCCAAATGCAAACATTAATCCAAATGTTTGCAACATCTAAAGTAAACTCGTGACAGATCACAATAATACCCCTCACCAGTATATATATACCTGCATCCGCATTCCGACTGAATGCGAATGCGATGAGACTAAAGTAATCCAACAAATATAATACTAGGATCCGGTTTAAACCAAAGTCCATTAGTATGATCCGCCCGATCATGATCCGTGCAATACTGCACGTATATGATCGAACCCTGCCATATATCATACGGCCTCTACAACGTTTTGCCCTGTGGGGGACTCTAAAGACTCGTCGATACTTTGGCTGTGGATTTAACCACTAGCTCGTCAGTGGTACTAGCTGTACGTAATGGGCTACCAAGTATTGACCATAAGGGAAGTCGATGAGCGAACTCATCCTGACACCCTACTGAGCCTGTCAGTGACAATATCCGTACAGTCCAGTCCGTTCGTCTATGAGCATCGCATGTCGGGCCTAGGGGGTTGGTGAAAGTCAGACCCCTAAAAACGGTACAAGTCGTGTCGGAGTGTAGCCCAGAACACCCTGAGATACTACTGGAATACCTACCAGTAAATCTCTTGTCTCGGACGAGGGCTTTGTGTAATGGCTCTCCTAGACACAGCGCGATCTCACCCCCAATACCGGGAGAGACGAAACCCCTGCCGATCCGCTCACTGCCTCCATGTGGCTCGGGATTGTACCCATCTAAAACCTGTTTGTACGACTCCTTTGAGCCGTGGTAGGGTAGTAATCAAACTACAGTGGGAACTCACACGAGACAAATGACGATCTGTAACGTTTTAAAAATTAATAAATAAATAAATAAAATCCTTTAAGTGAATTTTCTGATTTTCGGTAAAGTAAAACGTATTTTTCGTAAAACTAAACCGTAATTATTTTTCATTATAAATTTTAAAAAGTCCTATTTTAATTATGTAAATACTAGTAAATGGTGTTTATTTAGTCACTTATAAATTTTTAGTTTAATTAAATATTTATCCTAAATTAATTATTTTAAATATTAACATAAGCTTTATTTATACATTAAATTAGTGTAAATTACAATTTGCAATGGGTTTATTTTTCAAAAGTGAACCATGACATATTAGAATTAGCCTTTTAGCATGTTAATCTTTTCTTGAATTGTCTTTAAAATTCTAGAGTTTTCTATGATGAATTGAATTAAGAAAATTAATAAAATAAACAAATTATGAAAAGACATAAATGGTGTATTCTACACTATTCTTCATTCCTTCTTCCTCTCTTTTCCTCACCTCATGGCCGGCCTCACCTCCATGGGCAGCCCCAAAATTTCCCCCCCCCCCCCCATCATTTTCGCATTAAAAATCATCAAAATTCATCAAAAATTCAAAAAATAAACCTCAAAAATCAACATTCAACCTCTACCATTTTCCTTTGACCTATTTAGTATGGAATTTGGAGTTGGAAACCATTATTTTGGAAGTATATTTTCATGTTTGGATCTCATGTTTTGAAGGTATAATTTTTATTCTTATGATTAATTGTTGTTAAATGCTTTTATTTAGCATATTTAGATTTTATTAATTAATTCTATTTGCAAGTTTAAAATTCAAGATAGGGTTTCTAAAATCAAGTTAGGATTTTTATTAATTAAGTGGGGTTATAATAAGTAGCTTAACATTTTTAGAAGGGAAAAATCTAGCATGGTTGATGTATTATAATTTGTGCATTCAAAATTGTTTAAATTAAGCAATTTTGCTAACTAGATTTTTATAAATTATATATATTGGTGTGTTAAAATTCTAATTAAGGTTTTTATCATTATATTGTGGTTTTAATGAGAATATTAACATGTTAAATGAATGAAAGACCTAATCTAATTATTAGTTTCAAATTGTTAGTTAATATAATGTGATAAATATGCTATTTCGGTCAACTAGGTTTTAGAAATTAATTTAAAATGTAGTATTAAAAATCTAATTAGGGCTTTAGTTCATTCTTAAGGTTTCATGGAGTGGTTTAACACTTTAATATATGCAAAATCAAGTTTAGTAGTGGAATTGTGAATTTTTGCTTAACAAGTGTTAATTTTGGCTAATTTGCAAACTAGAAATTTTAAATTAAGACAAAATGGTGTGAGAAAAATATGGTAATGGTTTCTATAATCTAGTTATGTTATTTAATGAATATTATGTCCATTAGTTTCTTTTAAACATTAAGTTTTGAAGTAAAACGGTAAATTGACATTTTTAAGGTTTTGCGGAATTGGACGATTTGATCGATTTTAGGGTTTCGATGAATTAAATCGTGTTTTATATTATAAGTAATGTGTTTTAAAACTACGAGTTGTTTGTTGGTGTTTTATCTCGATCAATCGGCATTTGTACGCCGATATCGAGCGATATTTGGTTCTTTTACATGAGCGGGTCATAGGTTTTAACCTATGCGCGTTTCTTGCGTCGTTTTGGTTTTGTCCGTGATTCAGTTTACGATATTATATATGTTTGCGTATAGGTACCCCTCACGTGGACTTCGGACGAGGAAGAAGAGAAGGGCGACATCGTCTTTGGCAGACAAGGACCAGGTGAGTAGATGTATATCTACGGGGGAAGTCGGGTGGATGGCATTTAGCATCCCCGCAAACGTAGAATAGGGATATTGCTTATTGTCATTACGAAGTCGGACGTGACCTTAGATTCTTGGCGAGTAGGACCCTATTAAAGACTTTAGGTTGGAATAGACTGATTTAGATAGACTTTACCAAAGGAAGAATGTCTTGGAGGAAATTCGTAGGTTTCAGGTAGACACACACACGCACACACACAAAAACTTGACACACACACGCACACACAAAAACTTGACTTGGTGTATATGTGTATGTGTATAATATAGGACTGTGTGTAGGTATATATATACACACACAACATGTATATGTGATATACGGATGTTATATGATACATGGGGATGAGACAATAACTGGGCTTGATGCCGTGATCTCTTGGCTATACAGTCGTGTTATGATGTTAGCGGATCATTGGAAAACGAGAAAATGGATATGTATACATAAACGATAATAGGTGATGATGACTTTGAGATATACGAGACTCTAGAATAGAACCCGGACTGTAACCTGTGACTTGATTACGATATGAGATATGTGTGACTTGGTTACGATATGATATATGTGTGACCTGATTATGATATGATATATATGTCATGATATTTCTGAGGAACAATTGACGATGTATATGTACGCAGACAATGATATATGATTGATAATATTGGGATGTATGCGATTACAGTACAGTATATTTGATCATGACATTATTTGATGATGATATTATACGAATGATGATGTACGTGGGTGATACTTGACCCGTACCCCGAAATTGGGATGTCGCACGATGGATTTTACCGTACGAAGCATATATGTGATGATTGATCCGCACTCTTGATTCGAGGAAGTCGCACTACGTACGTGATGTTATTGAGGCTGGATCGCCGACTATTAGAGATATGTGCTCAGACCTTAGGTGGATTCTTATTTCTTATCGACTAGTTTCTTTAGTTTAGTTCCTTAGGGGGTTAGATTGATACTAGTTTAGGCTCGAGTTATATAGTTGTAGTTAGACATGTAAATTACAAATGAGTAGTTAATACACTTCTATCTTTACATTCAGCTCATAATCATCATATTGCATGTTCATGCATATGTTTCTTTAGTCAGTATGATACTCTGCCTGTTAGGACACCAGCACCATTACCGATGATGCGCATATTCCACGTACACTTATTTGCCGGCTCACACACACATCATCGGTAATTGCCATGTCACGTACACTTTAGAACATATTATCTTTTATGATAGAATTAGCTAAAGGTTAGATCAATATAGTATTGTGATTACTCTCAGGTGTTAGTCTAGACATTGCATTTATTACTTAGACATTTTATGCATTCACATTTTCATGTTATCATGCAGTATTATGGGGCTTATGCTGACACTTACCGTCAACTTACTCATGATTTTGGGATTTCTATGAGATTTCTGGATTTTGGGGAAAACCGCAAGAATATATATAAGAACTTCTCTCTCTTTCTCCCTCTCTTTTTAAAATATAAGTTGCGGTTTTCTCGTGATATATGTGTCGTCCACCATGAGATTTCATGTTTTCTGTTGGATTTCGAGACCCGATTCGAGGATTCGATGAACCGTCTCGGGTACATGGTGGGCCCGGTATGGTACCCCGGGACAAGAAGATCGAGTTGTAGATGATGAGCCTAGCAGGGGAAGACTACCTACCGGTGATGTCTGGCGCGGCGGATATCCGGACGATACCGACCGTTGTCATGAGATTTGATGATATGGGCCGATCCGGACTGACGGAGCCCGAGATAATGAGACTATGAGATTTACATGTTTTGTGTCGATGCTTGACACGGATTTCCATGGATTTCATCGATGATATTTCAGATTTCTATACAAATTTTACCATGATAAAAGTTAAAGAATTCTTATACAGATATATCCAGATTTCAGGATGGATTGTTTTACATTCATGGTGCATGCATACTCATTTACATGACATATTACTATTTGAGGCACTGACACGAGCACGGAGCATTTGCACTTACGCGTAGTTTGTTACCCTTCACTACTAAATGACTAGTGATATATTAGTATATTATTATGACCTAGGACAATGTTGTGCATTCGATTTCTTTTCGCAGATGTCTTCTACTCACGAGTTGGCAACTCACCCCCGTTGTGCCAAATTTTATTACAGGTTCTATGTACAGGTTTCCTTGGCAGTTTGCTGGCATATCATTTCATTCAGGGTGATTTGCTTGGTAGGTTGGTTCACTTGTATCAGGACCGCCATTGTACTTTTATTATTTCATTGGTATCTAGTAAGCTTCATCAACCAGACTTGTATTACTTGATAGTTTAGAGGAACAGTTGTTTATTTCGACCTTAGAGTCGCGCTTGTATTATTATAGTATCTGGTGGATTTGTTTTCTTTTGAGTTTTGAGCCTCGCCCTTTGGCGTTGTATGTTATTGTGCTTGGTGTGGTTGTTTCCGCCTGTTGGCGTAGAGCTAACTCCCGCTTGGGGATGCCTTTTTATTGCTGTATATATATTATTCTTGTTTGTACCCGTTTGGGTCCAGTTTTTACAAAGGAGACTCTGCCGAAATTTTTGAGAAAATTGGATGTTGCTTTTAAACTTGTTTTTCTACATGTTTTCCTTTACTTCTTCTTTTATATGGTTAGATTTCTGGGTTTCGGCTTACTTAGATTACGTTGCGCCTCTAGACGCTTCGTAATTTAAGTGCCGGTCACGTTCCGTACCTTCGGTTCGTGACACGATCTCAGGTCGATGAACTAACCTATACACATGTCACCAGGGAACTGCCATTTGACGTCAGGTATAATACCAACTAGCATGTTCCCGGCGAGTCCTGTCCGGTGTACTCATAACCCAATGAGCACCTGTATACATCTTAGGTGAACCAACTGACACTAATGGCTTGTGAGACCGGCCACCGCCCCTCGTCGGGGTCTCGACTGTATACACTAGTCTACTAACGGAGTATCGATGCCCAGTCTCGAAACTCCCACGACTAGGGACCACTTTAAGGATGTGCGTATAGACTACCCAACTCTCACGTATATGATCGCCATCATACTGCTGGTAGTCAATCAAGAATCCTAAGGGCTCTATCAACTTGTAATAGCGACCTGTAAGGTCACCTAAAGCAGTACACGATGATAAAAATAAACCATGGTAGCATACTATTCTCTATCAATGTGTAATAGTGAACCACGATGTCACCTAAAGCATGTACACGATGATAAAGACAAACCAGATAGTATACAATCATCCTGAGTAAGATTGTCCTACCGGCATAGGTCCTCCCTCAATCATTGCAATCGCGTGCCTGCGATCCAATAATTGACTCCGAGGGCACTATATCCAACAAGAGCTACCAGTTTTTAAACAAGTTTCTACAACATCTTTAGGTTTCTTTTAATTTCATTAATCTCATTAATGAAGTCCTATTTTATTATGCTTCACAAGCATCGCATTTGAAACGAAATCTGCAATATAACATATATCTCATATATATAATATAAACATTCATCTCAGGCAGTAATATGATCTCATCACAGAACAATGCAGCAGAAGAACATATATGAAATATTGGATATACTAGGAGGTTCATGTTTTAATACGAGCCTGTATAAAACACGGATTCCACGGTCGCGATGAATAGCCAAACCCACATTCCTAGACCCCTACGAGAGCGGCAAGTAACCCTGGCAGTTCTAGAGTTAGGAGACCCGGTCTCGACTCCTCGAGATGGTCTCCCAATGGACCCTAGAACCCGGTTACTTGTGCTCCCCACCTTGGGTCTATCCTAATGCAGAAAAGTAAATAATATACAATGGTGACATCATCCTCAGCCCGGAAGTGCCCCAATAAAAGAATATTACATACAATTGAATTTTATATGAATGAAAATGAAAAACTCTCATCTCACATAAAACCCCCGGCTATTCAATACACGACGATCCAATATTACATATCACAGCAACACATAATATCACATATCATCAACGTAAATAAATAAGCGTATCCCAATTGTCGTTGATATATAGCAACAAAACCGGCGATACACCACATATTACACTTACGGTCGCAGAAAAGAAGGTGTAAAACTACAACAGTTGGAATCCGCAACCTCCTTAGACATCGCATGCCTAACCAAATGAATTCCTTAAACATCGCAAGCCTAACAATTATAAACCCCGCATTTTAGTCTCATTATCGAAAACACTTTTCAATTTCTAGTCGGGCAATTCAACAAGATTCCCGACATTCTGATCGAATGCTCGCCGAAAAATTTAGTAGACGGCCGCACCCCCAATGCCGTCGACGAAGTGCACTAAGGCGGAACACCGCTGCCGCAAGCACCCGAACGGATGCTTTTGGCGATGGGGTTCTCCTACAGTCACTTGGTCGGGGCTATGGGGTGTGGTTATCTATTAAGTTTAACCGGCGAGTATCCGCGTACGCTGCGTGATTGCGACGGACTTTTGATCGCATCAAAATCCTGTGGCAACCGATCATCTGAGACTAAACTGCTAGATTTATAACATTCAAATTAGTTATCTCATTACTACTTGTGGATTCCAAATATTGTATCACAATCCAGATAAATAGACAATGTTAAACTTTTCGATCGAATAATCAAACACCCAAGATGTCCCAAATAGCTCAACACTTGAGCGGAATTCAAAAATTCCAGAACATGTCACAGCCCCAATGAACCAGCCGTAGAAGGGTCAAACCAATGCCTCACATGTGGCAACACTAAACTACCACAAACCCTAGGGTTCAAGTGGCAGTTTTGACGGTCACATAATCGAGTTAAGGTTACGTTCTTCTAGAGGGTCCACAGATACGCTTGTATGATTTTCCGAAAGTTTCAAACTCAAGAAAAAATCCAACACTTGAAAGTTTTCCGTGTCGGGAAAAAGTGAGTTATTGATATCCGTTCGAACTTTTTAACACGTTCTAAATTACCCGGAAAAAACTTAAACAAAGTTAAACTATCCGGTCGAATCAACGAATACAAAAGATCTCCAGAAAACTTAACACTTGAGTAATATTACAAATTCCCAGAAGCATGTAGAAATACCTACGGATATTACTGTGGAAAAAACTAACCCTAATACCCCTGTACGGCCGCGGAACTGCCGCGCAAGGCATGGTATTGCCGCGGTTCCGCGGCGCTTTAAGGGGATTAGGGGCTCGTTTTTCACAGTAATCCTTAGAATTCTCTGCTTAATTTTCTGAGTATTTTTAATACAGAAAAAATCAACATTTTAAAAAATTTCCAGAGAGTGGGTAATATGCGACGTTTCGGGGTTCGATCGGACTGTAAACATCGTCTAGACTTCGCCTAAAGCTCTAGCTTGTCTCTGATACCACTGTAGGGTTACTAGGCACTAGAACAAGGTTCTACAAGGCATCAACCAAGCCAAAATCAAATTTTTCATGTGCCGAACAACCCGAGCAAGATCGTAAACTAGAGATTAGGCGAAACTAAGAACAAGTAAACAACTTTACTTCTAAAAGAAAGGGATTACAACCTTTGTAGTCCGTTCCTTCGCTTCATAAACTTCGGGTAGTAGTCCCTTCGCCGCGATCCATGAACTCCCGAACACTAGAGAAGCTCCACAAGTCGAATGATGCATGCTTGCTTGAAGTCTTCCATTTCGAAGATGATCTACCTTGAAAAAACTCAAACCCAAGCTCTTGCTTTGCTAATCAAGTATTAGCAAAGCAAACACCCTAATCTAAGTGGCAAGAATAGATGAGGATGATGAAGTAGGAATTTAGCTCTCATTTTTTTTTCAAGTTCTCACTCATTTTCATCACTTCTCAAAAAGCTAGAAAGCTTTTTAAGCAAGAAGTAGGAAGAAGAAGAAGCTAACTCTTTTGTGATGAATAATGAAACTTATGTGGTTAGAAATGCAACCATGGGTTAAGTATCAAGACTTAACCCATGTAGAGATTTAACTAGGGTAAAAGGGTTGGGTTGGGTTAAAGAAATATCTATGCAAAATATCACAAGTCAAAGTCAAAGCTTCAAGAAGCTTCTTGGAAGCTTCAAGAAGCTTCTTGGAAGCTTCATGCAAGCTTAACCCTAATCCAAATCCTAACCATATTTAAACTCCACAAAACATGTTGCATTTGTAACCCTAACATGTTACAATATTATATATCACATATACAATATTTATTGTAACAAAATAAAATAATACAATTAACATATATCATATATATATCAATGTATTATCCAAGTGAGAAAAAGAATCTTTAAGTGAGCTAATATTAGTTAATGTAATATAACATATCAAATATATAATTATACATTAAATTATCGAATCAACACTTGATCCGATAATCCGGCTATTTCACAAATAACCGACTAATATTATCTGTATGAGTTCATTGAATCAACACTTGATCCTATGACCTGGCTATATCACATATACCCGGCCGATATCACATATGGCGAGAATCCAATATAGTATCACATACACGTATTGTTCTCGGTCCTGCACATATCACATATGTGCTCCTACTCCGTTTTGCCTGAGTCAGGAAACCTCTGTGTAGGACTCTAAAGAATCGTCAATACGCTGGCAGTAGGTGATGATCATATCAAACACCCACAAGCTGCAAGCGGTCAGCTAAACGTAACAGCCACCCAGGTATTGAGCGATCAGAAGATCAACAAGCAAGCCTGTACATTCTCCTGCGAATCCAATCAGTAACACTCCCATACAGTCCGGTCTCTTCGTCTGATATGTCGCATATCTCTCCTAGGGGTGGTAAACGTCAGACCCCAGTAGCTTGATAAGTCATGTCGATATGAGGTCCATAACAGTTCGAGAAACTACTGATAACACTTACCAGTAAATCTCAGCTACCCTGGCCAGGGATTTCCAGTTATAGCCAATCGAACACAGTGCAACATCAACTCCCTATACCGGGAGAGACGAATCCCCTCCTATCGCTCATTGCCTCCATGTGATTCGGGACTGTACCCAAAAGCCACCTTTTTGCACGCCCTCTTGGACGTGGTATGATGGAAATCAAAGCACAGTGGGAATCATACAAGACTCTATGACGATCTCGGGTCAACAGACAAACCTGCACCAGTGTCACCGGAGAACTGCTATCTGACGATAGATATAATACCATCTAGGAGTTCTCGGCGAGTCCGTTCAGTGTACCCAGTCTCCACTTTGAACCCGTACACCATCTTTGTTGTCAAACACCGATGGATATGGGATCATCCATCGCCCATCATATGGGTCAAGATGCGTATACGCTAGTCTACTCTAGTGTATCGATGCCCTGTCTCGATACACCTACGACTAAGAAAATTTGAAGGATGTACTTAGCGACTACACTGTTCCCACTAGTATGATATGCATCATATTCCTGGTAGTCAAGTACTCATCCTAAGGGCTTTATCAACATGTAACATAGAGACAATCAGAGTACATGTTAAGATAAAGAGCCACCAGATAGCATACTATCATGTCAAGCAAGAAAGTCCTACCTATATATGTCCAAGCATCCACTACAATATACATCGTATGTACAGTAATGGCCTCTAGGGCATACATATAACTAACATTTTCCCTAAATGGTGGGGCGGTTTGTTGGAAGAGTTCCAAGCAAGAAACCGTGGCAGACTCGACGATGGAGGCTGAATACATCGATGCCAACGATGCTGCCAAAGTGGCTGTCTGGTTGAAGAAGTTCATCACTGAACTTGGTGTGGTTCCGTCCATTGAGCATCTAATACCATTGTATTGTGATAACAATGGAGCTGTGGCTTTGGCCAAGGAACCCAGGTCCCATCAGAAGTCAAGACATATTCTGAGGCAGTATCACCTGATCCGAGAGATAGTTGATCGCCGCGAGATCGAGGTCAGGAGAGTTGACACGAAGGACAACACTGCGGATCCACTCACGAAGGCTATTCCCAAGATACAATTTGTGAGACTCTTCAAGATGTTGGGTATGAGATACTACAACAGCTGGCCTTAGTGCAAGTGGGAGATTGTTAGTTATATATACGCCCTAGAGGCCATTGTTGTACATATGATGTGTATTATAGTGGATGCTTGGATATATATAGAGAGGACTTTCTTGCTCGACATGATAGTATGCTATTTGGTTTCACTTTTTCTTAACATGTTGACTTGTATTGGTTTACTGTCTTGCTCTCACATGTTGATAAAGCCCTTAGGATTTGTACTTGACTACTAGGACTATGATGAGATCATACTAGTGGGGCCAGGGTAGTCAACGAGTACATCCTAGAACTGTTCCTAGTCGAGGGTGTATCGAGACAGGGCATCAATACACCAGAGTAGACTAGCGTATACGCATGTTGACCCATATGATGGGCAATGGATGATCCCATATCCATCGGTGTTTGACAACAAAGATGGTGTGCGGGTTCAAAGTGGAGACTGGGTACACTGAACGGACTCGCCGAGAACTCCTAAATGGTATTATATCTATCGTCAGATAGCAGTTCTCCGGTGACACTGGTGCAGGTTTGTCTGTAGACCCGAGATCGTCATAGAGTCTTATGTGATTCCCACTGTGCTTTGATTCCCACCATACCACGTCCAAGAGGGCGTGCAAAACGGTGGCTTTTGGGTACAGTCCTTAATCACATGGAGGCAATGAGCAATAGGATGGGTTTCGTCTCTCCCGGTATAGGGAGTTGATGTTATGTTGTGTTCGATTGGCTATAAATGGAAGTCCCTGGCCAGGGCTCATATGGAGTGCTACTGGTAAGAGTTATCAGTAGTTTCTCGACCTGTTATGAGCCTCACATCGACACGACTTATCGGTTACTGGGGTTTGACGTTTACCACCCCTAGACTTGATATCCGACATATGAGTCGAAGAGACCGGACTGTACGGTAGTGTTACTGATTGGATTCACAGGAGAATGTAAAGGCTTGCTTGTTGATCTTCTGATTGCTCAATACCTAGGTGGCTGTTACGTTTAGCTGACCGCTTGCAGCTTGTGGGTGTTTGATATGATCATCACCTACTGCCGGCGTATTGACGATTCTTTAGAGTCCTACACATAGGTTTCCTGGCTCAGGAAAAACGGAGTAGGAGCATATATGTAATATGTGTGGGACCGAGATTAATACGATATGAGATACCGTATTCTATTCTCGCGATATGAGATATCGGCCGGGTATATGTGATATAACCGGGTCATCGGATCAAGTGTTGATTCGATGAAATGGTACATATTATATTTGTTGGTTATATGTAATATAGACGGATTATCAGATCAAGTGTTGATTCGATAATTTAATGTATAATTATCTATGTGATATATTATATTACGTTAACTAATATATGCTCGCTTTATTGATTCATTTTCTCACTGGATAATACATTGATGTATATGTGATATATGTTAATTGTATTATTTTCTTTTGTTACATTATATATTATATATGTGATATATAATATTGTAACATGTTAAGGTTACAAATGCAACATGGTTGTTGAGTTTAAACCAAGTTAGGGTTTGGATTAGGGTTAGCTTTTGGGTTAGCTTTTGGATGAGGTTCTTGGATGCTTCATGAAGCTTTGACTTTGTCTTTAGCTTTGATATTTTGTGTTGATATTTGTTAACCCAACCCAAACCCTTAACCTTAGTTTATTCTATACATGAGTTAAAGCTCTCATTCTTAACTCATGGTTTCAATTGAAACCACAACAATAATTCATTATTCATCACAAAAGCTTTCTTCTTCTTCCTCCTTGAAAAAGCTAGCTAGCTTTTTGTGTTGTGATGATAAAGTGTGAGAAATAGAAAAAAAGAGAGAAAAATTCCTACTTCATCATCCTCATCGATTCTAGCCACATAGATTCGGGTGTTCACTTCTCTAATTGCTTCATTAGTGAAGTGTAAGCTTGGGTTAGAGATTCTTCAAGGTAGATCATCTTAGATCATGAATACTACAAGCAAGGTGCCTCATTCACCTCATGGAGCCTCTCTAGGGTCAGAGTTCTTGATGATCGCAGCGAAGGGACCTCAACACGGAGCTTTTGAAGCGAAGGAACGGACTACAAATGTTGTAATCCCAAACTCTATATGATAGAACTTCTTTGTATGTGATGCAAAACTTTGTTACCCTAGATTTCTAGTAAAGATTCATGGTTTGTTTGCTTTGCACCTCTCTAATTTTTAGAGAGGCATGAGTGATGCTACCAAACCCTAGAGTAGGTGAAAGGGAAGCCCAACACACAGTGCGTCAAGTGCGCATGAAAACGAGTACAAAATTCAAAATCGAACTCCGTCAAGCGTTACGCAAATCATCGGATTCGCACGCATATCATCGGAGTTACAATGGAGATACCAATCTCGAAATCCAATACCGAAATACAATATACACTAGTCAAATACTATAATATGTATATAGTATGCATCCTTGAAAAATCTCCAAAAATGGAATAGACACAAGCAAAAATCCTTTCTAAATCACCGTGTGATGCGTAACTCACGGCATAAGTGACGGATGCTCGTTTATAAAGTAATAAATGTATCTATACATGTCTTTGCTCAAATATGCGTTCCGCCTTTTTGAAATATCCCAAAAGGTTTTCCATTGTAATTGTTCGTGTCACTCACGGACACATAGGAAATAGCGAGACTATAGCTCCTTTTGAAAACCCCTTGCTAAACTTTTAATGCATGCTAAATACTCAGGTACTGTCCTCAGATCAGTTATGTTCGGCTACTATATAATATATAGTACCAATCATGAAAACGAAGTGCTCAAAAGCAAAATCGGCCTCAAAAGGCGTATCCAACAATAACGTGCGTCTGGTGCGCACGGAAATCAAATCCAAATACAGGTGCTACAAAACCAAACTACGTGCAACGGGTGTGCACGAAAGCATATGTCCAGTGCAAAGGGTGTGCACGAAAATAATATCAAGTGCATCTAGAGTGCACAAAAACCTCAATCCGGTGCAGCTAACATGCACGAATGAAAACCCCAATCGAGTGCATCCAGTGTGCAAAAAATCACATCACAAATCATGCGCCCAACATGCGCGAAAACCAAATCAAGTGCATCTGACATGCACGAATGAAGTCGAAATCAAGTGCATCCCACATGCACAAAATCCAATATCATGCGCCGAATATGCGCAAATCCAATACCAAGCGCGTCTGGTCCATAAAAGTATCTATTGCAGTAGCATGCACGAAAATGAACCGCAAGCGCCAACGCGCACGAAAACACAAATCTGGTAAAACGAATGCCCAAAAGCATAAATCGGCGCAACAAATGTACGAAATATAAATCTAGTGCAATCAGTGCACGAAAACTCATCAATAACTCAAATGCGTATAAAAGCAACACCGAGTGCGCCAAGGTGCATACAATCATAAACGTGTGCAACTACGTGCACAAAACACGTATCAATGCATTGCAAGCACATGTAAGCTATACATCGAGTGCATACCACTTGCATAAAAATCGAATCGACCGTATGAAATCCACCAAATCATAAACATGTGTAGCCAGGGCACAAAACCGATATCAAGTGTAATGAATACGCACAATTCACAAACCGAAGTAGCGGTGTATAAACATAAATCAAGGGCAATAACTATGCACAAAATGCAAATACCCAGCAGGTGCAGCCATGGTGCACGAAAACCATATCATGAAACTCAATCATCAAAACTCAAATCCAAGCGATATAAGCGTGATACTCGGATCACAAACGCAAATCGCAATAAATGATATTGAGGTACACCTCCTACAATGTCGAAAAAGTGTCAGTGCGCCCAAAAATGGCAAAGCAAGAACATCCGTTGCCTCCTGCTCACGGTCTGGCGTCTTCTGTCTCTGGGTCCTCATTTCTCTGTGGATTACCAATCTCGCAATCCTTCGGCTCGTCGGCCCGGTCAGGTGTTCTAACGGAATGATTCCGCTCTGGCACCTCTCTGGTCATCTCTCGGCCAATTATCACGACCACTCGTAAAGCAGCACGTCTCTATCATCGGCCTCTGGCCCTCTGAATACACGTCACACATCTGATCCTCGGTGCAATCTCATTGCAGCAGTGTCCTGGAATGAACCTGCTCAGGGTCTCTCCCAATCTTGCCTATGCCGAACTGTACGGGGCCGTACTCTTAAATAATCTTTTCTCATTTTCTGGACATCTGCATTCTCCGTACAACATTTTCTCGGGAACTGGATGTATCTCAACGGCTCTGTACCCATATCTGATCTCTAATCTCGACGGGGAGTAGCAACAGCTCGTCAGCATCTCGCATGAACCTCTGGTTTCACTCGTCTGTATTATCGTCCGCTTTGACGTCACGTCATGCTATCTGCGTATTGGTATATCTTCAGCTACAGTCAATCTAGAGTCTCTCACTCGGACTCGAAATCATGAACTCGGTATCTTCATCACTTTGTAGAAGATCTCTAGCCGAACACGTCCTCGGGAACTCGTACTAGCCATCGGAGGAATATTCCATACTCGTCCATTCTCGATCAACTCACAACGCATCTGGGTGAGGCCCTCTATCCGAAGCTGGTCAGCTTACTGGTCTCCTATCGCAGGATATCCGAAAGACGTGAAACTTTTTGATCGAGTCATCAAAATCCCATAATTTCCCGAAAGCTCAACACCTGAGCACAGTCTAATAATATCTGGTACATACCACAGTACCTCTGGACCAGCCGTAGAAGGGCAAACCCAAGCCTGACTGATGCCAACGCTAACCGCCGCAAACCCTAAGGTTCAAAAGCGGTTCCATGGTCATCATGTCGAGTAAGGGTTTCATTCTTCTAGAGGGTCCACATAATTACTTGCATGTTCCTCCGAATACTTAGACTTGGAAAAATGGGTTTCTGACATTCGTTTGAACTTTTTAACTTCACCTAGACGGCATGTAAATACCCTTCATCTCTCAGCTTAAAGTAGACTAGCTATCCTCTGTCATATCTCTTCGTGAAAGCTCCAGCGATCTCAGCTTGTAAGCTCTGGAAGCGACATCACATCAATTTCAGCAACAGCTGGGTCATCTGTCTGCACGGTAGACGACATCACGATCTTGGAGGCATGCTGTACATCAACAGTCCTCTCACAACAGCCAGCTCTAACAATGGCCCGATCATCCAGTGTAAAACCAAACACTCACCTCAACAAGAGGTCGCAACACGAACACTACATCGAGACGTTCCTATGTCACCAGAAAATACAATGGTCGGCTCTCGTACCAGACGAGCTCTCCCTGACCGCAACAACGGCAGCAGCTCAAACTGCGCTCAAACATGGTGACAGGAACCTCAATCGTGTATCGATGAAAACAGATCAAGGAAATGAAAGGAACGAAAGACACAGAATGGATACATGATCATAAGAAGAAACAACATCAATGAGAGTATGATCATGGAAACAAATAGAATCAAGGATCTCAAATGGATGTATAATCATGGGTACGAAGAGAATCACAGATCTCAAAATATGTACATCATAAGGTTTCTTAAGCGGAGTATCGTATCGTAAATATGTCGCGGAACATACGTACGGTACGTCACTCTACTCAAGCTACCTACTCCATCAATCAGGGTCAGCCTATGAAACGAAAGTTCGGTTCTAATACCCCCCGTTCAAGTCTAAGTTCCGTAAGGTCAACTCTAGGTTCCGAAATAAAATACGCCCCAGACTCCACATAGTCAAACCTAGACTCGAACCAAGGTTAAACCTAACGCTCTGATACCAACTTTGTCACGACCCGAAAATATAAGCTCGTGACCAGCCCTTAGATCACGCAACGTCCTAAGGCATAACGTAATCCAAGTAAGCTGAAACCCAGAAATGTAAACCTTTTTAAAGAATTAAAATAGGTGCAGTTTTGAAATAAGGTAAAATTAAGAAAAGTGTTTTGCAAAAATACATAGAAATGGGAACATGAAAATATGCAAGTCTATCCTACCTGTTGTAAAACATGTTCGTCTTTTAAAAATTTGGGCAACACCTCCCTTGTATATTTTAATCCAAAACCACAAATACAAGATAGTATAAAGGCATCCCCAAGCGGGAGCTAGGTCTTCGCCAAACGGCGGATCACAACCACGAAAAGCATAAAAATATGTATACGACGCCCAACGGCGAAGTTCACCACAGAGATGAAGAAATAAGCAAGACATCTAAACCACAAGTAGCGGAATACCCCTCGCTCTAAGTCTCGCAACCCCAAGTCTTACTAAGTCTCATTACTTATACAAATACTAGTTTTGATTGATGGAGTTGACTAGATAGAATATGAAATGTAAATACAAGAGTGGGTACGATACAAATGTCCCACCTACCAAGAAAATCACCCAAATGTAACTATGTGCCAGCGATGCCGCTACGGATCCATTCGGTCAACCAGCAAGAAATGTGGCACAACGGGGGTGAATTGCCAACTCGTGAATAGAAATATATCAACAGATAGAAATCGAATAAACAATGACTCTTAGGTCAAATGTATCATAAAGGTAATACTATGATATATAGGGTGACCGTATCTGTATGTGTGCCAACAATGTAATCAACACCTATATGTATGCGGATATCATCCAACCATATGATCAATGTCTGTATACATGTGGATCTCGTCCAACCATATAATCAATGCCTGTATGTATGCGGATCTCGTCCACGTGTCAACCAATGACGCAACATCATCATGCATGTAAATATCATAAAAGCATATGCATGAAAATATAAGGATATAAATAAACGTGTGTCCCTCGCGACACATCAAAATCATGGAACCTGAGTGCCTAGTATCGACACTCGAAAACATCATGAAACCCGTACCCAGCATCGGCATGTAAATCCTCATATCTCTCGGGCTCCGTCTGTCCGGATCGGCCCTCGTGCTCCGTCTGCAGGATCGGCCCGCTGGCTCCGGCAGACGGGGCGACCCTTATCATCTCACGACTTCGGTCGGTATCCTACGAATAACCGCCAGGCCCAACCAATCACCGGTAGGCAGTGGTCCCTCTGCCCGGCTCATCGTCATCCCCATGAAATCTCTCTCTCGCCCCGGGGTAACGTACCGGGTCCACCATGAACCCGCAAACGGATCATCCTCCTCCTCGAATCGGGTTTCACATGTCACACGTCTCAGAACCGAGAAAACGCATGGTGGACGCACTGAAATATAATATCAAGAGAAACCGGGTTTTTAAAACAATACATACTTTCTTTTGAAATGACCACGATTCTCAAATCCAGAAATCTCATGAACACAACATATCTCAATGCGTGTAATCATAAAGCATGATGTATGCGATATATAACAGAAATATGCACACGTCGAGGGAAAACAGCTCTTTTAAATAAATCCAGTTTTTAAAATATATCCTGCGGTTCCCAAATTCTCCAAAGTCCAATGCAACATCACAGAAAGGTGCATATATAACTATAGCAAGTAAACTATACAAGGAGTCATATTATAATGCAGCAATCCTACTATCTAGTGACATGGCAATTATCGATGATGAAGTGTGTGAGCCGGCAAATCTATGTACGTGTAACATACGTATCATCGATAATGGTGTAAATGTACTAGCACAGGTATATGCAATGCGATGAGAGTAACATGAATGCATCATAAGGTAAATCATCAGCTAAAAGCTATAAGGTATACGCATCTATCATATGTCTGAGTCGGTGAATCAATCAATCGGCATCTAGCCTCACAGCGTCACGTACAGTATAATCCATCGTACGGCATCCTCTAGTCAAGGGTATGGATCAATCATCAAGTCAACTCATCACGTACGGAAAATCATCGTACGGCGGCATAAAACCAACAGGGATCTTATCAACCTTTACGACAATGAGGGTACGGACCTAATGTCTAGCATGACTTATCATTCAAGATTCACAACATTACATATATATATATACCTATGTCCCAGGTCACATCCATAACCATCTCCTATCAGGGGACAGGCAATGGTATCAATCATCTCAATCGACTCACATCCGTATACCAACATCTCATCAAATCATCATATCATGTCGTATATTCCATTCATCGCATTTATAACTCACATCTAGTAAATTTCACATATCCAATCTATCTTTACTATAAGCATACATATCTAATCTAACACATACACCCGAACCATACAATCAGTTTTCAAAGGGGCGAATCGTAGTTTTGAAAGTAGGGGCTACGGTGCTTTAGAAGAAAAAGATATCATTTGAAAATCTGTAACATCCCTTAAGGTATCTGTAAAAAAGATGCATATGACTCTTCAGCTTGGAAATAGGTATGGTTCGGATGACACATTTACGTCGGCTATCTAGTCTATAATATCCAATACGGAAACATCATCGAACATCGTCCTCAAAACCCGTCATCACGTATCAATCGTATTATATCACTACTAACTATCCTTTAGTTTCTAATACGGTTCTCTAACTATCTTATAACCCTATCCCTAATTTTCTATTAACGGTTTCCTTAACCATATTCTATATATAATCGGTTTCCATAAAAGTTTGCGTTGGTGATATACGCCATCCACCTGACTTCCCCCGTAGATATAGATCTACTAACCTTGATCTTCGCTTGTCGATGCCGATATCGCCACGCGCTTGCTTGTCATCTCGAAGTCCTCGTGAGGGTACCTACATATAATAACGTATTGTATCGCATTAAAATCCAATTCAAAACCAAAACGACACGCGAATCTCACATAGGTCAAAACTTATGGTCTACATCTCGCAATTCAACCAAATAACCTTCGATATAGACATACAAACATCAAGTGATCGATATCATCAAAAATATCAAAACATAAATTCATAAACATCATGAAACATATGGCAGAAACCAAGAAAACATGCTCCAGATTTTAGTTCAGGTCAAAACTATGTGCATAAACAGTACTGGGTTGATGTATAGGCTGTAAATGACCTACAAAAACAACCTGGGCACCTAATTCTACAAATTGGCCGGCCCCTACCCCCTAAAATCCGGCCAGCTCGGTTCTGCAGGGGAATTGGGGTCTCGTTTTGTTAGGGTAGCATCGTTTTGTCTTAATTTGGTCCCTGGTATTGTTTGGTCGTCTTAGAATTTCCCTGGGTCATCCCAGATTCCCTGCACCCACCATATCGTCACAAAACCGACACGAAAGTTTCCAAATTCCGTATTTTGGGTTGAGTTACTGGTTTTTCCAGGATTCACTCTTTAAGGGGGTTTGTAGTCAACAATAAGGCTCATTAACACAACCCCAACTCAACATTCCCTCAAAGCTCATCTAGGAATTTTCTAAGTTCATAAAACCACACAATATCGATTCGAAACAAGCATGGATGCTTAAGAAATTGAAATACTAGTCTAATGGTGCAAAACTTACCTCATTTGGCAACTCAAGAAAATTCATGAGTTGCCCAAAGTCTTCAATATCAAATCTTGCTTGGTCCAAAGTGTTTGCCATGAGCTTGTGCATGTTTTTAATGAAGAGGGGATAAGGTTTTTGTGTGTTTTTCATGGTGTTTTGAGGGTTGTAGTGGAGGAGGGAGATGGGGCAGCAGCCATGAGAGGAGGGAGTGGAGAGATGATGAAGATGATGAATGATTGCAATAGCCCTTGGTCAAATTTAACCCCTCACCCACTCCCACTCTCTCTCATGTCCATCCCTCAATATCTTATTCATTTGTTTTGTTTTGTTTTTCTTTTTGCAATAGGAAACCCAAAACAAATAACCATACACACAAAAATCATGTAGGAAAAATATAACAACTGTGAAAATAATATGGTGCATGTCATGTGCACAAAAACCGGATTAATGCAAAATTAGCGATATTTAATCGCGATTAGCATTAAAAGTGAATATAATAAATCATAAAACTTTATAATTTGTATAAATCACATAAAGCACCATCATTTCAGAAATTTCTATAAATTTCCAAATTTTTCCCAATTTATCATTATTTAATTGTACTGCACCATTAAAATATTCATAATATTTATTATTTAATTCTAAAAATTCCCAAAAATAATATTTTATTTTTCTGAAATGTTACAGTGTAGATGGAAAAGTTGAGACTTTCAAAACTAGACTTGTTGCAAAGGGTTTTCGTCAACGACCAGGTGTGGATTATGACGAAACCTTTTCTCCAGTGGCTATACTTAAGTCCATCCGGATCCTACTTGCCATTGCTGCATACCATGACTATGAAATCTGGCAAATGGATGTTAAGACCGCCTTTCTAAATGGTTATTTAGAGGAGTGGGTGTACGTGACTCAGCCAGAGGGCTTCGTAGATACTGGGAGCAGCGGAATGGTGTGCAAGTAGCTTAAATCCATCTACGGGTTAAAGCAGGAATCGTGGAGTTGGAACATCTTCTTTGATGTGGTAGTCAAAGAGTTTGACTTCATCAAAAATGTAGATGAACCTTATATCTACAAGAAGTGGCATAGAGTAAGGTTGTCTTTCTTGTATTGTACGTGGATGACATACTCTTGATAGGAAATGATGTTCCTATATTGCACTCGGTCAAGCTCTTCTTATCACAAAGATTCTCAATGAAAGATCTAGGTGACGCCTCCTGCATCTTGGGAATTAAGATCTATAGAGATAGATCTAAACAGATACTGGGATTGTCCAAATCCAGGTACATTGACACCATACTAAAGAGGTTTAGTATGGAAGAATCCAACTGTGGGTATTTACTCACGATCTCTGGACCCACTCTCTCCAAAGAGATGTCTCCCAAGACTGATTTGGAGAGAGCCCGCATGCAAGGGATACCCTATGCTTCGGCAGTAGGCTCTATCATGTACGCGATGCTATGTACCAGACCCGATGTAGTATACTCACTAAGTGTAGTGAGTAGGTATCAAGAAGATCGTGGAGAGAATCACTCGAAAGCTATGAAGAACATCCTCAAGTACTTGAGAAGGACTAAGGAGATGTTCTTGGTGTATAGTAACGGAGAACTCTAAGTGGAGTCCTTTACCGATTCGAGCTTTCAAATTGATAAGGACGACTGTAAGTCGCACTCGGGATTTGTCTTTACCCTAAATGGAGGGGCGGTTTGTTGGAAGAGTTCCAAGCAAGAAACCGTGGCAGACTCGACGATGGAAGCTGAATACATCACTGCCAATGATGCTACCAAAGAGGCTGTCTGGATCAAGAAGTTCATAACTGAACTTGGTGTGGTTCCATCCATTGAGCATTCAATACCTTTGTATTGTGATAACAATGGAGCTGTGGCTTTGGCCAAGGAACCCAGGTCCCATCAAAGATCCAGGTATATTCTGAGGCGGTATCACCTGATCCGGGAGATAGTTGATCGCCGAGAGATCAAGGTCAGGAGAGTTGACACGAAGGAAAACACTGCGGATCCACTCACGAAAGCCATACCCCAGATACACTTTGAGTGACTCTTCGGGATGTTGGGTATGAGATACTACAACAGCTGGCCTTAGTGCAAGTGGGAGATTGTTAGTTGTATATATGCCCTAGAAGCCATTGTTATACATATGATGTATATTATAGTGGATGCTTGGATATATATAGAGATGACTTTCTTGCTCAATATGATAGTATGCTATCTAGTTTTACTTTGTCTTAACATGTTGACTAGTATTGGTTACTGTCTTTCTCTCACATGTTGATAAAGCCCTTAGGATATGTACTCGACTACTAGGACTATGATTTAGATCATACTAGTGGGGAAAGGGTAGTCCAAGAGTACATCCTATTATAGGGTGTTTTTTTGTCACACCATTGAGATGGGAATACGCGCGCGCTTGTCAGGCGTACTACAGATCCCCCCTGTCTAGGGTAGGCGGGGGTTTATTGATTGTGGGGATCCGAATCTCCGGCAGCCACGGACTAAGCTTCCGTTAATTACCCCTCGCTTTTGGGGCGAGGGAACCTCCGATTAACGGGTTAAACTGGTCATGCGAACTCAATGTGCAGTGTACGTGTGTGTTGTTTTGGAAAGGGGGTTTGGATATGTCGGGAGCCACGCAGAGTTTTTACGGGGGTCCCGCTATCCGAACAGTGTCGTAGAGTATGTGTGTATGTACATATGTATATATATAAAGGGGAGAAAAGACATCCAAAGGATGTGTAGGGGCAGCACCTTGGGCGCTGTCCGCCTAGGTGCTAGAGCACCACGTGTCATCACGTGGGCGCTCTGCGCATGAGCGATGGGCGCTCGAGCGCAAGCGCGCCACGTGTCGGCACGTGAGCGTTTTGCGCTTCAGCACTTGACGCTCGAGCGCAAGTGCGCCACATGTCGGCATGGGGGCGACTTGCGCTGGAGCGCTGGACGCTTGAGCGCAAGTGCGCCACGTGTCGGCACGGGGGCGACTTACGCCTGAGCGCCTGCGCTTGAGCGCAAGTGATTGATTTGAATTTAAAGTTAACCGCAATCAAGACGGTGTCTCTTTGCAGCTAGCCAGTTGAGCACGGGTCGATCCACAAGGAGACGGAGCGTTTTATGTTCTTGTCGTAACGAGTTAATTCGCATGGGCGGATTGTTCGTTATCTAACCTATGTGTTATATGCAAGTATAAAGTTGTTAGGAAAAGATACGAAGGTGTATGCTAAAGAAATCCGCACTCAAAACCTTTGAGCCGAGTTTTGACAAATTGAAGCTAGAGCAATCGGAAACAACGTGGATTAGGGTACTTAAGCACGGTATTCGTGGAATCCGGCTTATTGACCCTTGTCCGTCCGTTCTTTTCTCTTGCTTTCGCCTCCGACCAAACCGAACGCAACCGGTCGCGGTTCGGAATCACCGTTACCATGGTAGGGTAGGGTGCCTAACGGAGTGCTTGCGTAACGTTTGGGCGGAGTTCAAAGGAAAATAATGGGAAAAGGAAATGAGGAATGAAACCTTAACTTACAATATTGTATTTATTCTTAACAACAACATATTACAACCATTCACAAAATGAACCAATAGAGCAAATGAAAAGATAAACAAAGAAAAGAAAAGATTACAAGCAAGTAATTAAAAGTGCATGGAATTTAAGTGCATGAAAGTAAATGAGCAAGAAATGAAACTAGGAACCATAGAACCCAAAGCAAGACATGGGTTCAATAACCAAATCTTAAACTTGCAAGCTCAATTAAGAGGTTGCAAGATCAAGAAAAGGCAAAGAACTCATGGAGAATGAAGCACAAAAGAGAGAACATTATTGATTCCAAAATGATACAACCCCTTTAGATCAATGACCAAAGCTTAAACTTCCAAGCTCACTTAAGAGGTTGCAAGATCAAGTTAAGGTAGAGAGCTCAAGGGGGGAGCTAAGCAAAAGAATGATACAAAATAACCCTCATCTTCATTTAACATCCACTCAAAAGCTCTCACAACAATTTAATGGAGGAAAGATGATGAAGAAGAAGAAGTTAAACTAAAAACTAACAAAAAGTGGGTATAAGAATTGATCCCTTGGCTTGGCAAGTTCTGGGTTATTTATAGGCAGGAAACTGAAACCCTAGGGCCACATTCTGACCCTTCATGAAAAGACCCAACTACCCCTGAAATATTTTCATCTGACGAGCCAATATGGCCGCGGTTCCGCGGCCTAAGCACGCTTATGCCGCGGATCCACGGCTATGTAGGAGAGTTAGATCATACAATTTGGTGGGTTTCCCTGGTTTTCAGTACACTTCATTGTGGTATATGTTGTTTCTCAGAAACTCTTCATAATATTTCCAGAATTTCAGCAGATCAAAAGGTGATGTGATGCGGATCTTTTGCCATGATTTTTCTTGAGCTCCGCGTAGATATGTTGGATCTTGTGTTGAAATTATGCTTTGTGCATGAAAATGAAATTCGATTTTCCATTTTGTCCTTTAAACTGGTGTACGGCAACACGGATAGAGAGCGGAGACCCGTGTATTATCTGTGGTCGGCAGTAATCCGGAATTTGTCGTGCTTTTCCATGAATTTCACTGTTTAGAGCTGAGAACCTGTATTCTGCAATTAACTAGCAGACACGGCTCAAGAGTACCTACTGATAAGCAAACGAGCATAAGAATGAGCGGTAGTGAAAGCAATATTCTAGTGTGAACAGCAAGCACGCCACGTGTCGGCACGGGGGCGACTTGCGCTCGAGCGCTTGCGCGTGAGCGCAAGCGCGCCACGTGTCGGCACGCGGGCGCTCTGCGCTTGAGCGCCGGCGAGAAAAAGAGGATTTTAGCCTAAAAAAAATTTCTCAGAAGAGAAATCAGAGAGAAGTTGGACTCCTAGGTGTGTTGTTTTTTTCCCTTGGGTTTAGTGAAAGAGGTTCTTCTTCTTCCTCCTCTGTGAGCTGGATCTTGAAGATCAAGAGATATGGGATTTTTAAAAATCACTTCTTTTTGATATCTAATGGAAGATCTGAGTTCCCCTTTATGGGTTTTGTGGTGAAAAACTAATTTGTTTTACAAAAAGAAGAGTAAAACTCTTGATTTAATTCAAGAGAAAGAAGAAGGTTTTTGGAACCTTGAAGAATGAGAAAAGATCTCAGATCTGAAAAATTTTGAGAGAGAGAAAAAATTTGTGAGATATTTTCATTATCCATGCCTTTATAGGCTATACACTTTATACATAGCCCCTTGGGCTTCACAAAATGGCATTTTTCCTATCCCATGGCTCATGTGCCATTTCTTTTTGCACATAAGACATGGGCTTTACAAAAATTTGGCTTTATGCCAATTTTTCTTACATTTATCCATAAAATAAAATAAAAGAAATGCAACAAAATTATTTATTACAAAATTTTTATCTTGGCATGGGGGAGGCCGGCCGCTTCACGTTCGGGCTCGACCCGGGCATGGGCCCACTGGATCTAGGCTTGGGCCCACTTGGCTTGGGGTTAACTTTGATTTTGACTTGGTCAACCGGGGTTTAAATTTTTACCCCAACAAATTGCCCCCATCAATAAATGCACACCACATATATGGGTCGTGTGCATGAAATTGATGGATCTTCTTTCACGTGGAGGCGACTCGATTCGGTTCCCACCCTTTGGGAAGCTGGCACTGCCCTTTTTACGACCTGGACGGTCGAAGCGGCCCTTTTTGCGGCTTGGACGGTCGGTTCTGCCCTTTTTGCGACTTGGACGGTCGGTGCTGCCCTTTTAGCGACGTGGACGGTCGGTTCTGCCCTTTTTGCGACTTGGACGATCGGTGCTGCCCTTTTAGCGACGTGGACGGTCGGTTCTGCCCTTTTTGCGACTTGGACGGTTGATGCTGCCCTTTTAGCGACGTGGACGGTCGATGCTGCCCTTTTTGCGACTTGGACGGTCGGTTCTGCCCTTTTTGCGACTTGGACGGTCGGTTCTGCCCTTTTTGCGACGTGGACGGTCGGTGCTGCCCTTTTAGCGACGTGGACGGTCGGTTCTGCCCTTTTTGCGACTTGGACGGTCGATGCTGTCCTTTTAGCGACGTGGATGGTCGATGCTGCCCTTTTAGCGACGTGGACGGTCGGTGCTTCCCTTTTAGCGACGTGGACGGTCGGTTCTGCCCTTTTTGCGACTTGGATGGTCGATGCTGCCCTTTTAGCGACGTGGACGGTCGATGCTGCCATTTTTGCGACTTGGACGGTCGGTTCTGCCCTTTTTCCGACTTGGACGGTCGGTTCTGCACTTTTTGCGACGTGGACGGTCGGTGCTGCCCTTTTAGCGACGTGGACGGTCGGTACTGCCCTTTTTGCGACTTGGACGGTCGATACTGCCCTTTTTGCGACTTGGACGGTCGGTGCTGCCCTTTTAGCGACGTGGACGGTCGGTTCTTCCCATTTTGCGACTTGGACGGTCGGTGCTGCCCTTTTAGCGACATGGACGGTCGGTTCTGCCATTTTTGCGACTTGGACGGTCGGTGCTGGATTTGACTTGCTCCGCTTCCTGCGGTGTCAGGGATGAAGTTAACTTATTTCCGAGGTGGAATTTGATTCTTCCAGGGAGGTCATTGGTTGTTTTGCTGACTTGATGTGATTTGGGTTGACATCAGCATCGCTACGCTGGAATATGGTACCAGGAGCGAATCATCATTTGTCATGACAGGATCCGGGGATTTTGGTTTTGGTTTGGCATCAGCATCGCTGCACTGGAATATGGTACCAGGAGCGAATCATCATCTGCCATGAGGAGATTTCCCTCGTTCCCAGTTTAACGACTTAGGGGTCATTTGTTCCCAGTTTAACGACTTAGGGGTCATCTGTTCCTTGTTTAAAGACTTAGGGGTCTATTGGATTGGAGTTTGGGATTTTGGGGTTAGGGTACGCATCAACGTTGCTAACACTGAAGCACACGTGCCAGGAGCAATTCATCATTTGCCTATTCTTTTTGGAGGAGCGATGGCTTAGGAGACAGGTTTAGGTCCCTATCACCTAAGGCTTTTCAATTTTATGGGCCATGAGGGTCCCATAAAAGCATTTTCTCCCTACGAGTCGTAAGGATCCCGCAGGTGTATTTTCTCCTTAGGAGTCGTGAGGACTCCTAAGTGTGTTTTTCCTTTATGAGTCGTAAGGATCCCACAAAGGTTTGTTCTCCTCATGTATCGTGAGGACACATGAGTGGTTTTTCTCAATGGAGCATAATTCCAAAGGCGGAGACCAGCCGCGTAACTGGTGATTGTGGTGGGGCATGGGTACGACGAGAATTATTTGAGCCCGTGGATTGTATACGACAGTCAATTTGGGGACTGGCCGTAGGGCTGGAGAATTTTAAGAAATTGGATTTTGGTTGGCGTCTGTATCGCTGCACTGGAATGTGGTACCACGAGCGACTCATCATTCGTCGTTTGGGGATTTAGAATTTGGATCTTGTTTGGCATAAGTATTGCTGCACTGGAATAATGCCAGGAGCAACTCATCATTTGCCTTGGGAGGACTTGGGATTTGGGTTTTTGGTCGGCATCAGCACCGCTAACACTGAAGCGAAATGCCAGGAGCGACTCATCATTTGCCGTTGCCCGTTGGGGAACGATGGCTTAGGAGACATGTTTGGGTCCCTATCACCCAAGGCTTTTCAATTTTATGGGCCATGAGGGTCCCATAAAAGCATTTTCTCCCTACGAGTCGTAAAGGATCCCGCAGGTGTATTTTCTCCTTAAGAATCGTGAGGATTCCTAAGTGTGTTGCTTCTTTGTGAGTCGTAAGGATCTAACGCAGGGTTTTCTCCTTACAAGGTCGAGAAGACTTTGCGAGTGTATTTCATCTCTTTTCACGAGTTTGCGCCCTTTCGGGTTTTCACAGACTCGCCGGTAGTCCTGCTGTTTTTACTCACGGAGCCCTTTCGGGTTTTCATCCGTGCCCGTTTTGCTTGTGGACATACCGTTTATTTTTTTTTTCTTTCCTTTTTTTTTCTTTTTTTCTTTTTATTTGCCGCTGGTGGGACTTTAAAAGTAGTCTCACCGGCAGGATTTGGGAGAGGTAGGGGTCGTTTACGCCCGTGGATTGTATACGGTTTTGCAGGATGTATGATCCAGACCGTAGGGCTGATGTGCTCAATTCGGCTACGACTTGGAGCATTCACGTGTAGTAATTCTTGAGATATCGGCCATTGATGGGTGGCATGGGCCTTTCTCCCTCGGCACTTATTAGTTGGTAGGATCCTCCGTCGAACACTTTCTCGATGACGTATGGTCCTTCCCAGTTTGGCTCGAATTTTCCCTTGGCATGTCGATTGGGGATGATCGGTCTTTTGAGGACCAACACCAATTCACCTTTCTTGAAAGCGCGGAGACAGGTTATCTTGTCATTGGCCCGTGACATTTGGGCTCGGTATACCTCCAGATTTTGCTGTACCGCGAGCCTCTTTTCTTCGAGGGCATCGAGCTCTTCAAGTCGAAGGAGCACGTTTTCCTCCTCCGTCAACTCGTGCTGAACGGCCATTCTTAAGCTTGGAACTTCGACTTCGAGGGGGGGACCGCCTCCACTCCGAAGAGCAATGAGTTTGGAGTGGACTGTGTTGGAGTACGGTGCGTGGTACGATATGCCCACAACGCCTCGTGAAGTTTGAGATTCCTGTCTCTCTTGTTGGCTAAAGCATTTTTCCTTAGGAGCTTGCATAGAGTCTTATTGAAGCTTCGGCTAGCCCATTGGCTCTTGGATTATAGAAGGAGGAATATCTCCAGTCTATCTTGTGCTGAGTAGCAAACCTTGAGACATTGAAGCTCTTGAAAGAAAGCGCATTGTCGGAAATGATTCTTCTTGGTGTACCGAAGCGGTATAGAATATTATGCTGGAAGAATGTCAGAATATCTTTGGTTTTGACTTCTTTTAGCGGGACAGCTTCAGCCCATCTGGAGAAGTAGTCTGCCGCAGCCAATATGAACCGGTGGCCTTTGGATGACGGAGGATCAATTGGGCCAACAATGTCGGTGCCCCAGACTTCGAAGGGCCACGACACCACCGTAGGATGCAACGGATTGGGATGCTTGTGAATGAAATCATCATGGATTTGGCAGATCTGACATTTCTTTGCATGCTCTCCGCAATCTCGTATCATGGTGGGCCAGTAATACCCAAGCCGTTTGATTTGAAGTCGCATCTTGGGGCCAGATTGGTGAGCACCTCAAACGCCCGAGTGAACATCTTTCATGACCTTTTGGGCTTCGGCCAATGACAGACACCTGAGCCAGAGTTGGTCATATGACCTGTGGTATAACGTGTCATTTACAAACAAGTATCGGAGAGCTCTTTTCTTCAGCTGAATCCTCGCAGATTTTTCTTCGGGCAGCTTGTCGTATCGGAGGTACTCTATGAAGGGTTATCTCCAATCGGGCTCGTCTTGGACGATCGAAGCTTCTTCCGCAGGACTGCTCTTCTGTTCCGCGCTTTCCTCTTCTCGTAGAGAGACTGGGGTAGAATTTGCCAGCTCCTGACTGTGATCAGAATTTCGTCCATGTCAGGATCAGCCAGCTCCTTGGCCAAGCGAGCGAGTACATCAGCCTTTCCGTTCAACGCTCTAGGGACTCTCGTTAGTTCAATATGAGTGAACCGTTTCATGAGTTCCACCACTCGGCCTCTGTACCGAGTTAATTCGGGTTTGTATATTTTATAATTGCCGCTTACTTGGTTGACGACAAGATGGGAGTCACCGTAAACCCGTAGCTGAAGGATTTCCATTTCTATGGCGAGCTCCAAACCAGCTATCAGTGCTTCATACTCAGCTTCTTTGTTCGTTCGAGGCTCGGTGAGAGCGAAAGAACGCCGTAGGGTTCCCATTGATGGTGTGATGAACACCAATCCTATCCCTGCTTTTATCTCCGGGACTCTTGATTTACTGGAGGTCCTTATTGATGAGGCTCCATCGAAGTAGAGCTCCCAACATGGCTCATCTTCCTCGAGGTGCAGCACTTGTTCGTCGAGTAACTCACAATTTAGCGGCGACCCTTCTGGTATGGGATGAGCAGCGAGAAAGTCTGCAAGAGCTTGCCCTTTTATTGCTTTCTGAGGAGTGTAAACTATGTCAAACTCTAGTAGCATAACAGCCCATCTTGCCATTCTGTCGGCTAGGCTCGCTTTGGTCATCAAGTGTTTGAGCGGGTCGACCTTGGAGATCAGCATAACCCGATGAGCGAGCAGATAGTGCCTCAGCTTCTTCACAGCAAATATCAGAGCCAGGCATTGCTTTTCGATTGGGGAATAGTTGTGTTCCGCCCCGACTAGAGTTCGACTGAGGTAGTAGAGGGCATTTTCCTTTCCCTCCTCATATTCTGGGCAAGGAGCGCACCGAGTGACTCATCTAGCGCGGCAGTGTAGAGAATCAACGGTTTATTTGGAATGGGAGCGGCCAGCACGGGAGGGTGCAACAAGTACAGTTTGATGCTTTCGAACGTTGCTTGACATTCGGCATTCCAGATAAAAGGAGCTCCTTTCTTCATGAGCTTTGAGAAGGGCCTACATCTCCCCGATAAATTTGAGACAAACCTCCGTATATAAGCAAGCTTGCCTTGAAAAGATCTTAGCTGCGTCAGACTCTTCGGAGGGGGCATCTCCATGATGGCCTTTATCTTTAATGGGTCAACTTCGATCCCTCGATGTCGGACTATGAGGCCCAGGAATTTTCCCGGCGACACGCCAAAAGCGCATTTCACCATCTTTAGGTCATATTCTCTCAGTCTGGTGAGAACGGTCCTAAGATCTTGGATATGATCGGCCTTTGTTTTAGTCTTAATGACCAGATCGTCAACATAACATTCGACGACTTTATGAATTAGGTCATCGAAGATATTGGTCATTGCCTTTTGATATGTAGCACCTGCGTTCTTCAGTCCGAACGGCATCACCTTGTAGCAATATATTCCGATCGGGGTTCGAAATGCTGTGTGCTTCTCATCCTCAGGCGACATCTTGATCTGATTGTATCCAGACGAGCCATCCATAAAGGTGAACAGCTCGTAATTTGAGGTCTCATCGACCATCATTTCCTTGACTGGTAGCGGAAAGTCGTCTTTAGGACATGCCTTGTTGAGGTCCCTGAAATCGACACAAACTCGGATCTGCCCATTTTTCTTCTTCACTGGGACTATGCATGCGATCCAGTCCGCATATTTCTCTTCCCTGATGAAACCAGCATCGATGAGCTTCTTAGTTTCCTCGATGACCTTTTCTTCTAGTTCCCTTCTCATTCTTCGAGGAGCTTGTTTGACAGGCTTAGCATCAGGAGATATAGCCAGCTTATGCACGGCTACTTCAGGGGAAAGACCTGGCATTTCTTTGTATGTCCACGCGAAGCAATCGACGAACTCATGCAGCAGGGCAATTATCTGCGCTTTCATTTCCTCTGACAAGAGCGAGATGATGTAGGTCAGCCTTGGATTATAAGGCGTTCCTAAGTCAATCTCGGTTAGCTCGTCAAAGGTTGCTTGTCCGCCATCTTCAAGCTCTTGAGGAGCTTCTTCTGGATCAGCTATCTCGTCATCATCATTTGATCTTTCGCTGGCCTTACCAACATGGATCATGTAGTACGCTTTGGGATCAGGTTGAATGTAGCCTATGCCCCGTCTATCTGGAATTCGTCCATCGATGAGTGCTCGGACCTGGGGCGGATACCATAGCCCTTCGTAAAACTTTGCTTCGGACTCCGTTTGATATAACCGGCATCCGCACTTCTTAAAGTATTCTCGCATCTCGGGCACATAGTATCTGGGAATGAGGACGGCTCTTATGCCTCTCTTATAGGGAAGGCACACGACAGAAAGATCGTCCGGGTGCACAATGGGGTTTGACCTGTAAAACAGGATGCCCTTCTGTCCATTTTTCCTCCCGGGCACGTAGAAAGTTTTCAGCTGGTTCACGGTAGAGACTGACAATGCATCGAGCTCTTTGCACATCCGTTCCGACACCCTTCTGATGGCCAGGGACCCTTCTGCAACTTCGAAGGTCTCTCGTAGTTTCGCTTGCTGCATGGGGGGACAATCTGCACAGCTGTTGCACGGCAGGTCCTCTTCTTCTGACTCTTCTGTGTCACTGCCAAGATGAGGGCGGACTTTGCTGCTAGATGGGCCTTCAGTAACAGATTCGTCCGTATCGCTGCCGAAACGAGGGCGAGTTTTACAGAAGGACAGGCTTCCAGCGTCGGACTCATCAGTGTCGGTGCCGAAATGCGGGCGCACTTGGGCGTTTTTGCTTTTGAAAGTGACAGCCGGCTCAGATTTGCCTTTGAGTCTTAGGGCCACTTTATCTTCAGTCAGTTGTGGCTTAGCATTTTTGTGGTTCATAAAGTACCGAGAATCTTCATATCGGACTTCATGCACACCGAACGGCTGGATGTCTCCGTCAATGCGTCTTTCTTCGCCATTTTTAGTATACTTCATGCATTGATGGAGAGTTGACGGGACGATGCCGTAATCGTGGAGCCGCGGTCGTCCTAAGAGAATCTTATAAGACGTGTCCGCATCGATCATGTATATCTTAGCTTCGGTCTGCAAATCCCCGAATTTGATTGGCAGAGCTATGGACCCTAGAACTTGCTGGCAATTTTGGTTGAAGCCTTGAATGACAATCCTTTCCGTTGACAGGTGCCGGTCGTCCATTGACAAACTCTTCAGCGTCTGCAAGTTCATGATGTTCACTGAAGACCCCGGATCAATCAATATGCGATTAATCCGATCTCCGTCGCTGTACCCGGTCACGTAAAGCGGCCGATTATGCTCAGCCGTTCCCAGTAGCAAGTCTTCATCCTTAAATGTGACTACGGCGGCATGCATAGCGTGCTGGGCTTCTTTCATATTAATTTCCGCAAAGTGAGCCTGATACCGCTCGGGGTTTTGTAGAGCGTGAATGAGAACATCTCTAATTTCCTTAGATAGGACCAAGGCGTCGTAGATGCTCAGGAGAGACGGAAGCTTCTGGAGATGTGCCAAGACATTATAGTCCACCGAGGAAGGACTTATGTTTTCATCAGCCAGTTCTCTGCCATCTTCTTCATTAGCGACTTGTTTTTCCTTCCCTTTTGGGGCGTTGCCCTGATTTGGCGGTAGAGCCCTGCCGCTTCTGAGCTGGATTTGATTGGCCGTTGTGGCGAGCTCCTCGTCCTCTTCGGGAAAACAGAGCTCCTCTTTCGAGTCGCTTCCAAGATGGATGGCGTAGCAGGTCACTACTGGGATCTCTTCATTGGAGTCTTCTTCTAACTCCTCCAGAATTTCAGCAGCTTGTACAGGGAAGAACTCCTTCAATTGAATCAATGTTCTTTCCTTTTGTTCATATTCTTCGAGGGAATCGATATATTTTTGAATGGTCGATCTCCCTGCAGACTCTTTTTCGCGCCGAGCTGCACTTTTCTTCTTCTTGAGCTTCTTGGATTTTGAGCTTGATGGAGCCGCATTTGTAGCTAGACTGGTAGGCTTCTTCTGTCCTTCCCATTCCATCCTGGGCTCTTTCTGAAGCAGCTTTAGCATCTTCTTCGTCTTATTAGATATATGCGTACTCCATGGAGTCCGCGCTGATTCAGTTTCGTTTGTCAGGGCAGCATGTTCAGCTGTCTGCTCCTAGAAGGCTTCAACTTCTGTCTGTATAAAGTTGGCGGTTGCAACTTGATTGTTCACCAACACGCTTTTGGACAGCTCGATCTCTCCAGCCTTGTACCGCTTCTCGACCCAGTCTTTGAATATATAGCAATCCTCGATCGCATGGCTCACTACTCGGTGGTACGGGCAATACAGAGGATTGTCCGTCATTTTTGCTTCTTAGGGTCTTTTCGACTCCGGCAATTGTAGGCCGTTGTTCAAGGCATCATTAAATATCTTTCAGACCTTGTCTCTTCTGAAAGAGTAAACCTTGTTCTTTTTCTCCTCTAGGGAAGGCCCATCTACTCCCAGCAACGGCTTTCGAGACCGGTTAGTTTTGGATTCGGCCGCCCTTCGCTTTTCTTCATTGTCGGACGCATTGAAGACATTGGTACTACTGGAACTCCTGCTTCTATGGTTGTCGTCCCGCTTGCTTTTCGAAGTTTTCTCTCTCTAAGAATCCGGCGGGGACTCTTGCTTCGAGCGTTCCAGCATTTGGACTTTCTTGGTTAGCTCCTGAAATGTCTTGAGGCCCGCCGTACACAAGAATGGGACTATCCAATTGCTGAGGTTCCCAATGAGAAGGCTGATGGACTGGTCCTGCTCCAGCGGCAGTTCACACTTGACTGTGAGATTACGCCATCGAGCGATAAAGTCGGTGTTGCTTTCATTCTTCCCCGACTTGGTCCTCACAAGGTTGGCAATGGAGATTTTATCACTGACACTCATGAACCTTTGCCGAAACAGAGATTCCATTTGGGCAAAGGTAATGACGGACCCGTCTGGTATGCTCGCGTACCAGTCGAAAGCGACACCGGTCAGGCTGTTGACAAACTGATGAAGAAGGAGCGTGTCATTGCCCCCTGTATTTCCGCACAATGCTTTGAAGTGGGCGACGTGCTGATTTGCATTCCCCGTTCCATCAAATCTTCCGAACTTAGGAATGACGTAGCCGCTTGGGAACTCAATCAGATCGTACTGCGCGGGATATGGCCGCCCACTACTGCCAATTTTTTTCTGAGCTTCAGCTTCGGCCACCAATGTTTTAACCTTGCTGGTGACCAAATCCGTTATCTGATCCTGTGTTAGCGGGATAGTGCTATCTGGGGCCAAGGCGTCCCCAAAAGCGGAGTGTGGCCGGCTTTCATGTGGCTCGACCAGTCTTGGACCTGAAGGAACAGGCATTGGCTGCCTCGGATTGTCATCACCCGGCTGATTAGTAGCGGCTTGTGCTTGATTAGGAGGCGCTCGAGCAATTTGAGCCGTAAGCTGCATCACCACGTTCGTTAAGTCGTCAATCTTCGAATAGAGCTTGGCCATCTCTTTATCTTTGCTCCTGAGCTGTTTTCGAAGCTCTTGAAGCAGCTCTTGCTCCGCAGTCCTGGGGCGGAAAGTCGGCTCTTCCTCGCTGTCCGAGCTTGACTCTGCATGGACCAAGGGGTCTTTCTGCCTATCATCCTCATCGAGACGGTTTTCTTCATCCAGCGGGGCCGGCTGTTCTTGGGCAGCGGCAACCACATTCAGGCTAGATTGGGCTTGGGATGTGGTGGCCCCATCCTTGCTTTTGTTGCGAAGGTTGTCGCTGGGGCGCCCGCCCGCCATATAGACCGTATGGATGATATATCCGGCCGTCTTTCTATCATTGGCAGCTGATTTCACAGATCGCTGTCTTGACCCCCTTGTTTCGGTAGCTGGTAGTCGATTGAAGGTGGCTGGCCTAACCAGGTTCTTGAATGGTGCCGGCGCTTCTTTTCTGGGTTTGCCCCGCTGTTTTCGTGCGGCACAGAGTGCTTGATAGACTCTTGAAGAGACAGTGTCATACTTTTTCTGTTGGGGCCGGGACACGTCTCTTGTTAGTGTATATGCCCTAGAGGCCATTACTGTATCATACTAGTATGTATATTACTTGATGGAAGCTTGGGATATTCACAGTTGTATATACAATCTTGCTCGAAATGGTAGTATGCTACTTGGTTTGTCTCTGCTTTAATATGTGCATGTGTTTCTTTTAGCATATCGCTGATATACATATTAGTAGAGCCCTTAGGATCTTTTCTTGATTACCAGCGTTGTGATGGCGCTCACACTCGTGGGGGCTGGGTAATCCATAAGCACATCCTTATACAGGTCCCTGGTTGTTGGACTATCGAGACAGGACATCGATACTCCGGAGTAGACTAGCGTATGCGCTTCTCATCCCAGTGTGGGAGACGGTCTGTCCCACAGCCGTCAGTACGTCGTACTTGAGATAGTATGCTGGTGCTCGTTAGGTTACGAGTATACTGGACAGGACTCGTCGGGAACTGTTGGTTGGTATTATACCTATCGTCAGTTATCAGTTCCCAGGTGACATGAGTACATCTTAGTCCGCTGACTTGACACTGTCACTTCACCTCGAGTGTGTTCCCACTGCACTTTGATTACTACCCTACCACGGCTCAAAGGAGTCGTGCAAACATGTAGTAGTTGGGTGCAGTCCCGAAGCACTTGGAGGCAGTGACGGTTAGACATGATTCGTCTCTCCCGGTATTGGGGGTTGACATCGCGTTGTGTCTAGGAGAGCCATTACACAAGTAGTCCCTGGCCAGGGCAAGCGAGATATACTGGTAGGTTTCCAGTGTAATCTCAGGGTGTTCTGGGCTACACTCCGACACGACTTGTACCTCTATTAGGGGACTGACGTTTACCACCCCCTAGGCCCGCCATGCGATGTATCAGACGAACAGACCGGACTGTACGGAGACTGTCACATACAGGCTCAGTAGGAGTTTAGATGGGGTCACCTCGTCAGTCTTCTTATCGGCATCTACCTGGAGACCGTTACGTACAGCTAGTGCAGCTTTTGGTCTGTGATTAAACCCACTGCCAGCGTAGTGTCGAGTCTTTAAAGTCCCACACAGAGAGCTATTCGCCTTTAGGCAAAATGAGTAGAGGTCGCATGGTTTTGCGACAGGGTTCGTTCACATCCGCGCACTTGTGCACGTTTGCTGTCCGGACAGCTTATACTAGCGGGGTTTGGTTTAAGCCAGATCTTAGTATATAATTTGGGATTGGTTTTATCTCTTTGTATTCGTGTTCCTCGGATCACGAATACGGGTGCGTATGCACAGTTGATTGAGGCAGAGGAAGAGGTTTTTCATTAGGGTTTTGGAACGGGTGTGTATGCACAGTTGACGGTCGTCTATTTTCCAAACCCTAATGATATTGTGATTTATCAATTAATAATATTAATTAAGTGAAATTGTGTCATGGTTGGGCTTGTTGACTTGTTGACCAAGGTTGACTAGTTGACTAGGTTTGAAACATTGACCATCATCATTACTTTTTTAGATGCTCTTTGATCTTTGGAAAATCATTTATTGTGATATGATAATGGTCTCTTCAAACTAACCATCACCTTTTCATTTTTTGATTAATATTATTATTTGAAAAATCACATATATTTTGTTATGGTTGTAAAAACCATTTCATTCTATCATATACTTTCTCTCTCTTACCCTTCCTCTTCCTCAAGCTCTCCCCTCTCATGTGTTGAGAAATACTTGAGCTTGAGAAAAACCACTCCATAGTAATCTCTACTCTCATCTAGGGTTCTAGGATTAGCACTTCTAGCACCCTAGTTACTTCTAGCTTGAAGTTGAAGCCATAGGTTGAGGCTTTCGGGTGGATCCTTCTTCGACGTGAGAAGAAGACAAAGGTGATCCCTTTCTACTACTCCAAGGAGCAAGGAGAGAAGGACATAAAGCCCTAGGTATAACCTCTTTTCCGAGTAGCTAACTCTCTTTAGCTTGGTAGCTAGTTTTGTTGAGAAAAGATCCCGCCTTTAGTTAGTCCATGTTGCCTTGAGTGCTAAAAATCCGTTTTTTATATACCGTTTCCGCCTCCCCGCAAGCACCGGGGTGGGCAACGTGGACTTACAGTGGTATCAGAGCCTAACTAAACTTAAACTAGCTACGTAGTAAAGTGTATGGAAGTTCGATCGGAAAAATCGCAAAACTACGACATGCAAAACCCTAAGTTTTTGTTAAAATTTTTTCTGCTCTAAAAATAAAAAGTCATACTCCAAAAATTATCTCAGGGTATTGTGAAGAAGCCCACCAAAAACGGTCGAGTGATCCCTTCAAAGCGCGGCGGTTCCGTGGCAAAAGTATACCCATTTCCGCGGAACCGCGGCCGTTTTGACTCGGTTCATGACCGAGTTTGGTGCAGTGTCCTTAAGCTGTGGTTTTGGGATTTTTAAGATGGTTTATTTCAGCCCAGATTTTCCAGAAAAGAAATTGGTATTTGGGGGCCTATAAATCCGTATTTTTTGATCGAACTTCACTATACTTTGACTAATCGGTTATATATGTGATGTTTATATGTATTCAACGTCGGCTAATCTCTATATGTCGATTAGTGGGGGTTATACATATCTGTGATCTGTGTTTGATGTTGGTATGTGTATATGAATGCGTTGGATTGTCGCGGGTGAATAGCCGGGGTGGATGTGAGATGAGCGTTTCTTTTTCTTTCATTCTTGTGATATGTAAATTGATGTAATATTATTTGTTTGGCCGCACAACCGGGTCGGGGTTGTAGCCGTCATTGTATAATTCTTTTTACTGCTTTTGCTCCTAGGATAGACCCATAGAGAGGGTGCACAAACTACCGGGTATCTCGAAGTGCCGAGTGGCCTACTCACGGTGTTGAGGGAGGTTGCTTCGCTTCAGGTACTTGGCGGGTAGTTTGCCGCACCCGTAGGGGTCTTGGGTGGGGTATTAGCTATTCACCGCGACCGTGCAATCCGCTTTTCGTTGCAGGCTCGAACGTATTGCGGATTCCTAGTATATCCAATGTATTCATTTGTGATCTGTAATGTCTTTCATTGCTTTATATCTATATACTATAACTATTTAGGCGTTGCTTATGTTTTACAGCCCCCGCTCTGTCGTTAGTTAAGTAACCTAACGGGTGATGACGGGGCCACGTGGCGAATGCGAATGGCATAAGCGTACATCAAATTTTGGTTGTTTTCTGCAATGGTAGGATTAAATGATGGGACACATTAAAAGAACTAATGCAAGAAAATAAACCTAGTAAAAGTCGATTGGAACACTTTGAAAACCACTCGGTTCTTTTCAAAACTAAACTTTTAAACACGGAGCTTGAACCACTTTTTTTTTAAAAGCTATCTCGTTCCATCGATTATATCAAGTTCACTACGTTCACGGTTTCGCCAAAACCATTCGTAGCCCTCCGTCATTCCTCATGAATGGTCAAAAAGTATTCAAGCTATGTATTTTGGCCAAAGTCAAGGCACAGTGATTGGTAGCTATTTGGGTATTCATGTGCAGCATAGGTAGATGCGTTGGTTTGGGACAGTCATGCTGCCATTTTGGCCAAAGTCAAGGGTAGGTACGGGTGGGTCCAAATTAACCAGGAGAATGATGGGTAGAACTTGACATGTGACTTATGATATTTTGGCCAAAGTCAAGGTCATAAGAGCATGGGGCAAAAATCCACATCGGGAGTTTCATAAGCACTGAAACTTGCTAGCTCTGCATACCATTTGGAGTGTGATGATTCTGGTAGGATTCCTTCAGTTTTATCACGCGATGATATTTGGATCCCGATCCTACTGTGAGTATATGCTACTCCTCGGGAAAACTCTCACTTAACGATCAATGCTATAAACCTAGTAGGTGTCAAGAAAGGTGTTAGCGGGGCTACGCCCACATGGAAAAGAGGTTACTTAATTAAGGAACTTCGCGAAAGCGTTGGAAAACCTCCCTCGAAGTACCGACACTGGCCTGGCTGAACGGTTAAGCAAGTATTGTACGGTGAGATTGATCCCGACTAATTCTTTCTTTACGGTTTGAGAAGGGATTCGAGAGACAGTGGGAGCCATCCAGTTTAGACAAACTAAAAACCACTCTAAACTTGCAGGAGCATCATGCTAAAGTGTTTCTTTTCTCTCTCCTAATTGCAGCGACCATTCAACATGACCGGACTTAAGTTATTACTAGATAAAAACATACTGACAGGGCCAAACTACAAAGATTGGCTCAGGAATGTCAAGATGGCAATCACTTACGACAAGTTGGGATATGTCCTTACCACTAAAGCTCCCCCTGTCCCAGGTCCTACCTCCAGCGTCGCGGATAAAGAAATCCGTAAAACATGTGAGATCGATTGCGCGAAGGCCAAATGCCTCGTGCTTGCCTCGATGGACAACGAACATCAGAGGAGGCATGAGAATATGGACCTGGAGTCTATATTTCTCCATACAAAAGAACTGTATGGAGAGCAGTCTCGTATCGCAAGATACGAAGTGTCGAAGAAGCTATTTTCGGCAAGATTGGCCATCGAATCATCGGTAGCGGAACACGTGCTTAAGATGATTGGCTACATTGAGGAGCTCGCGGACCTTGGGACCACGTTGGAGAATGAACTCTATACTGATTTGATTCTCCAGTCCCTTCCTTCCACTTACGCCCAGTTTATCCTAAACTTCAACATGCAAGGAAAGGAGGTTGAACTTTCCGAACATCTGAACATGTTGAGGAGTGCTGAGGGCACCCTACAGAAGGGTAGGGAGACATCCACTTTTGTTTGTAGGAGGATCTTCCTCTTCTAGATCCAAGGCGAAAGCCAAGGGTAAGAAGAAGAAAGCCCCCGCCAAACCAAGAGGCGGTGTCAGTAAAGTGGATACGAAGGGAAAAGGAAAGGCAACAAAGGTAGCGGGAAAGCTAATGGGGAAGGAAGAATGCTTCTACTGTCACAAAAGTGGTCACTGGAAACAGGATTGCAAGGCTTGGAAGGCCAGAACACAGGATTCGAAGCGAGTTGCGGCTTCAGCTTCAGGTGTGTATGTTATTGAAAACTGTCTATCAATAAACTCTACATCCTGGGTATTGGATACCGGATCAGGATCTCATATCTGTAATTCTTTGCAGGCGTTGAGAAAGCGTAGAGTTTTGAAGGCAGGTGACATGACCCTCAGAGTTGCAAACGGTGCTAGCATGGATGCTGAGCCCATGGGGGACTATTGATTTAGTGATTTAGTGTGCTTGCGCTTTTTTAAAAATAGATCAAAAATATTTGTAACCGCAATCAAGAACGGCGTCGCATGAAGCTAGCCGGTGAGTACGGGTTGGTCCACAGGGATGTTGTTAATTTCCGATTCGCGCTTACGAGTTAATTCCGAAGGGTGTTCGGATTAATTATTAAATCTAAAAACCTAATTAATCTATACTAATTATCTATATCTATTCTTGCTAGGGCTAGGTTTAGGGAT
The DNA here is from genome assembly GCA_030015575.1 of Agapanthus africanus. Classification (NCBI taxonomy): domain Eukaryota; kingdom Viridiplantae; phylum Streptophyta; class Magnoliopsida; order Asparagales; family Amaryllidaceae; genus Agapanthus; species Agapanthus africanus. The sequence goes on from JASDDO010000016.1 coordinate 130,104,660, forward strand.
GGTTTGGAAATGCAAGTAAACCTCAATGCTTTCTATACCCGAATGAAGATCTGTGAGGAGTTATGGTAATTATCAATAAAGTGGATTAGATCCGTTCGGGAAGGTGATCCTTCCTCTAGGTTCTTGTCCTTCCTTTAGAGATCCTTACCCTAACCTCCATGAAAAACATCACACCCGGGCCTTTATACTACGGTATCACCGCTACCTCGAGGGGTAGGATGCCGTAGGGAGCGGTATGTGCATGTATGCATAGAGTCCTATTGTAAATATTTGGTGGGTAAGAAAGGGATGAGAGATCTCATCTCTCAAAATCCTTCCCCAAAGCTAACTCTAAACAAGTTCCTAGGGCATGAAATTAAATCTACCTAGGGCAAAGAATTTAAATCTACACTAAAGCAAGAAATTAAATTACTTACAGATGCATCCCTCCAATCATCCATGCAGGGTTGTCAGATCTGAATTTCTGAATGGAGAAGAAACACCGATGCTCTCCAAAAGATTTCTAAATTTTATTCATTAAAGGGAGGCATGAAAAGAATACAATGATTTGGGCTTCTATTTATAGGAGATAGAAACCCTAGGTTACAATTGATTCGCATGTCTACATTTACCAAAATATCCTTAGGAAGAACTAGTCAAAGTAGACTTCCAAGCTTTGGTCAAATTTTATGTCTGGAAATTTTGGAACTGATTCTGGGCTTCTTGGGCTTTTTATTTCTTTGGATCTTTATTCAATTTGGCTTTTCTATTTCTTCAAGATCTCTAGTGAATAATTGCGGTGGACTTTTAACCATTCGCTTTGTAATCTTGGACCTTGCATTGCCTTGTACTTTGTGAATTTTATCTTTGATGTAGGCTTGATCAAGAGTCTTCTGTTTGTTGGTCAAAGTCCACTTTTGCATCGTCTTTTCATCGTTTTCACTGTTTTCGCTCCAAGAACCTGTAACCTGTAATATGTAGCAGACATGCGTCAAAAGCACTTGTTTATTTATAAAAAGAATAAGAATGGGGAATATAATAATGCAATATTATGGTATGAACAAATACCCCCAAACTTATCTTTTGCTCGTCCTCGAGCAAACTTATTTTTATTCACTAAAATCCTAACCACACTTTCGCTGTGAAACGCGATTGCACTGAGCACGTGCAACAAGCCGTTAAACCTTTAGGTGTCCCTAGTAAGAGGAGTGTTGTCTCCTGAGGGTTTTCAGCGGATTACACCCACAAAATCCTATCAATTCGGCCTTTCGACTTTTGTTTTTCAATTAAGTTTTCTAACAAGGAATTCTATTATCTTTTGACTCGCAAATTATCCACCCACATTCTTCACACTTCCTCATTATTTAACTTAAGATTATATATATCCTATAAACTTACTTAGCTTTCGGCATCTCTTAAGTTTTCCTTCTGGGATTCCATCTCGACTTAGGAATTTCTATCAACTCTATTAAAGATATAAGTTCTATTTTTCATTCCTCTCTCTTATCTAAATTCCAATCACATATCCCTACGTGTGTGTATAGATCACCCCTACACTTAGAAATTCAAATCAAGCAATCATACTCTCGTCCATTGTCCAAAGCACTTATTAATTAGTGAATTTTTAAATGAAATTTGCTTACACATCCTTCATGCGACCGTTAATACTTCTTGAGGTACCAACAACCGATTACAAGATTTGTTAGTACTTTAAAGCGTACTTCCTAGTTTTGCAACACCCAAGACTTTAGTAGTGACTCCCAAACAAGTTGGTCTAAGGCACTAGGTGATGAAGCACCCTCGCTAAATATTTTTCTATTTTTGCAGCCTTAAGTAATCACAAAAACCAGTGTCCATTTTTTTTTATTCTTTATTCACTTTTTTTTCTTTATTTTCATTGTACTAAGGACTTTAGACAAGAGCACTTCAAGGTCTCTTCTACTATTCCAAGTTTCAAGGTGCGTGATTGTGCAAATTGTAGGGTATACATTTTCAGAATCTAGACTTAAGCTTGGAACTATTTTTCAAACTTATACTCTAATAAGAACATCAATACTCTTCCCTCATTTTGACTTAGCCCAAGAAGTGAACCCAAAATTTGCCTATTTCTAAATAAACTACAAGGCATATACTTTCTACCGTTAAACTTTAAGGAATGTTATCTTTAGGGTTTTTAATTCACTAAGTCTAAGATCTAGTTGTTCCTAGCCAGTTAACCTATTTGTCAAACTCAAATCAAATATGGCCAAAATTGAATACAATAATTTTTATAATTTTTGAAAATTTTCAATTTTTATGGATTTTTCAAATAAGTATGCAAATGCAAAAATATGTACAAATGAATGCAAAGGAAGATGACTTACCGAGCATACCCCCAAACTTGAACTTGACAGTGTCCTCACTGTCATGCTAAACCAAGAGGGTCAAAATACCGGCACTCCCCTGTTTATTTATTTATAATTTTTTTTATATATATTTTTAATGTTTTGAATTTTTTATTTTTTTTATTTTATTGAAAAGAAAACAAAATATATATATACATATATACAAAGATTCCCCCAAACTTAAGCTTGGCCTTGCACAAGCCAAAAGTTAGCATCAACCATTCAAAAATCTTATAGTGGAAATGGTATAGTTGGTGCAAGAAAATGAGAAGCACGCGAGACCGTGTGGAAAGAAGAATGGTAGAATATGGTCTCGGTGGGGGAGAAGAATGGCGAAAAGAAGAAGGAAGTGGAGTACGATCTTGAGGGTGTAAATTGAGTGAATAAATTAGCGCAATATGTGATGAACGATATGTTATAAGCGATTGCGCTAACCTATCTACTCGTCGAGAAATGGGATCAAATCCCTCAAGATTCGCAAGAAAACATGGGTACGCCGAACTTGGTATAGGAGATGAAAGCGTAACGGTCATTTGTTCGGTCGGAACAATGGGAGAGACGAAAGGGAGTGAATTAGGGATAGTATCTTTCTCACCGTAGTAAACTGTTTTGAACTTGAAAGATTCCATTAATGGTTCGAAACTACTATAATCAACCGAGTCTGATGGCTCATCTGAAAATGTAAAGGACTTAAACTCGGGCGATGAGTCATCAACATCATCCGAAAAAGTAAAACACTCGTAGGTGTTATCGTCTGTGAGAATTGTGTCAGATTCAAAGGAAAAGGTTTCAATCTCACAGTCTTTAAGCGGGGTCGGAACGATGGGAAGGAGGGAGGGTGATATAACAGTCAAAGGTTCAGGAGGATGAATTGGAAAATCAGACACATCAAAAAAAACTGATTCAACCTTAATATTATCCTTAAGACTCTCCTCAGTACTATCCTCAATATTTAACTCATCCATGCCATTATCATCAAAATCAAGACGCATATGAGATTCGGGAAAAACATTTAATAACTCAGGATGATGATTTGAACATAACATTTCAATTAAATCGACAGGCTCATCATCCGAAATATTCCCGGCGTCTATATCCTTAGTTAAGTGAAAATCAATTTCTTTAGACACCTCCTCAAAAGCATGGATGTTTATCAATTTAGGTTCTAGGGTGGAGGTGTAAAGGTCGAACGGATTAGGTGCGGTTTCACTCGAAAGGGGTTCCTCATAATCTGGCAAATCAAACACTACAAATTCGTTCAACTCATCATTTTGGACACATGTTTGAAAATTGGAGTTGTTGGATTCAATTGGGTATGGGTAGGTTTGATTTGGAAATCCTCTCTCATTCTCACTCTGTCCAACCGCCTCCTTATACATTGAAAAATTTTGAGCTAGAGGGAAACTAGCTACCGCTTCAGTAGGTTGCATAAGGGCGGCTAAGGACGCTTCCACATTCCTAGTCATTTTATTTGTTGCTGTAATGTACACCTCCAACGACTCTTCCAAACTAGATTTAGGTTGTGGAGGGGTTTCGGTAAAAGATTCAAAATGGTGTGGATATGCAAAACTCCCAACAGGCTGTGTAGAAACAATGTCTAGTGAAGGTGGGAAAGTCGGGTAAGACTGGTAGAAAGTGGGTGGTTGGGCAGGGGTAGGGTCAACATATGGATAAAAAGATGAATAGTCGTGTTGATCCATAGAACTGGATGAGTGGAGGGGGGTGAAAGATCGACTGCGAGATTGAGCAATATGCTCAACAATGGACATCGTACTAGGAGTGATAGAAGGACTTGAAGAAGTGGTATCAACATATGTAGGTGGTAATGGTTGACTCGGTTGACACAAAATAGGTTGAAAAGTCAAACTATTTCTCCTAGACGCCTCTATGTGATCTTTCAAAGATTTTTTAGGCATGGAGGGATCGTTTTTAAATTGACCGAACAAATTAACATATGATGCAAAATTAGGTTCGGGATACCAAAGTTCAGCTAATGATTTATTGTGTGGGGTACCCATGTTAGAAGAAGAAAGGTGACAAGAAGGAAGGTTGGTTGGTGCAAGGATTTATTTGCGGCAAAAGATTGCAAGTTTTCTATAAAAGATTTGTCCCTTTTCTTTTATTCTTTATTTGGAAATTGTTGCAAAAAGATTTTTGATAAAAGATATGCAACAAAAAAATATTACTTGCAATCAATTATTATTTTAAGCATATCACAAAGAATCTTTATTTGGAAAAAAATGTTGCAAAAAGATATTCGAGAAAAGATATGCAACAAAAAGGATTACTTTCAATCAATTTCTATTTTAAACGAGGCACAAAAATCCTGCACAAGATTGTTATTTGGAAAGAGAAAGATTTTTAAAGCGCACAAAATCTTGCAGGAATTTTTTTTTCCAGAAAATATATGGAAATTTTTGCAGAGGAGGGACAGAGAAACTTACAGAGCCTTTTTTTTCACTCCCTGAACCGACCAGGCCGCGGCGATTCCGCGGCCAGAAGTGGTGTCCCGCGGCGGTTCCGCTGCCGGAATGGGGCCGCTGGCGCTTTTTTTTTCTTCTCTCTGTTCTGATCTGTTATTTTCTGTTTCGCTTTCTGTAGATTTCCAGATCCGTCTTTTGATTGTAAATCCTGCAAAATTCAAACTACAAAGTACCCTTTCCAAAAATAACAGATGATATTTTTTTTTGGGTTTTTCAGATTTTTATGATTTTTTTTTTATGATTAACCCGAAATTGCAAAAAGAAAATAACACGCCATCCCCGGCAACGGCGCCATTTGATTTAGTGATTTAGCGTGCTTGCGCTTTCTAAAAGATAGATCAAAAATATTTGTAACCGCAATCAAGACCGGCGTCGCATGAAGCTAGCCGGTGAGTACGGGTCGGTCCACAGAAATGTTGTGAATTTTCTAATCGCGCTAACGAGTTAATTCCGAAGGGTGTTCGGATTAATTATTAAATCTAAAAACCTAATTAATCTATACTAATTATCTAGATCTATTCTTGCTAGGGCTAGGTTTAGGGATGGTTTGGAAATGCTAGTAAACCTCAACGCTTTCTATACCCGAATGAAGATCTGTGAGGAGTTATGGTAATTATCAATAAAGTGGATTAGATCCGTTCGGGAAGGTGATCCTTCCTCTAGGTTCTTGTCCTTCCTTTAGAGATCTTTACCCTAACCTCCATGGAAAACATCACATCCGGGCCTTTATACTACGGTATCACCGCTACCTCGATGGGTAGGATGCCGTAGGGAGCGGTATGTGCATGTATGCATGGAGTCCTATTGTAAATATTTGGTGGGTAAGAAAGGAATGAGAGATCTCATCTCTCAAAATCCTTCCCTAAAGCTAACTCTAAACAAGTTCCTAGGGCATGAAATTAAATCTACCAAGGGCAAAGAATTTAAATCTACACTAAAGCAAGAAATTAAATTACTTACAGATGCATCCCTCCAATCATCCATGCAGGGTTGTCAGATCTGAATTTCTGAATGGAGAAGAAACACCGATGCTCTCCAAATGATTTCTAAATTTTATTCATTAAAGAGAGGCATGAAAAGAATACAATGATTTGGGCTTCTATTTATAGGAGATAGAAACCCTAGGTTACAATTGATTCGCATGTCTACATTTACCAAAATATCCTTAGGAAGAACTAGTCAAAGTAGACTTCTAAGCTTTGGTAAAATTTTATGTCTGGAAATTTTGGAACTGATTCTGGGCTTCTTGGGCTTTTTATTTCTTTGGATCTTTATTCAATTTGGCTTTTCTATTTCTTCCAGATCTCTAGTGAATAATTGCGGTGGACTTTTAACCATTCGCTTTGTAATCTTGGACCTTGCATTGCCTTGTACTTTGTGAATTTTATCTTTGATGTAGGCTTGATCAAGAGTCTTCTGTTTGTTGGTTAAAGTCCACTTTTGCATCGTCTTTTCATCGTTTTCACTGTTTTCGCTCCAAGAACCTGTAACCTGTAATATGTAGCAGACATGCGTCAAAAGCACTTGTTTATTTATAAAAAGAATAAGAATGGGGAATATAATAACGCAATATTATGGTATGAACAACTATCACCTGGGATTGTCGGATGGACACTTTTTGGTTTTGCGTAGTTGTTATTATGTACCAAATGCAACCTGCAATATCATTTCTGTATCTTTATTATCTAAAGAAGGTTATGAATTTGCATTTGTAAGTAATGTAGTGAACATTCACCTTAATCAAGTTTTGATTGGGTCAGGTACATTGAACAACGGTATATACGTATTAAACCAACCACAAATTTTCAATGTCCAGAATACACACAAAAGAATGTCTCCAGAAATCAATAAAACTTTCTTATGGCATTGTAGACTGGGTCACATCAATGAGAGAAGGTTGACTAAGTTACATGCAGAAGGATATTTGGATCCGTTCGAATATCAATCGTATGCAACTTGTCAATCCTGTCTCAAAGGAAAGATGACAAAAACTCCGTTCACTGGACACGGAGTAAGAGCGAGCGAGCTCTTGGGACTCGTACATAGCGACGTGTGCGGTCCAATGTCTACACATGCACGAAGCGGTTATTCTTACTTCATTACTTTTACGGATGACTTTTCAAGGTACGGTTATGTCTTCTTAATGAAACATAAATCCGAGGCTTTTGAAAAATTCCAGGAATATAAGAATGAAGTAGAAAAACAAACAGGCAAAAGTATCAAGGCACTGAGATCTGATCGAGGTGGTGAATACTTGAGTGCCGAGTTCCTGGGTTACTTAAAAGAGAATGGAACTCTCTCTCAGCTTACTCCTCCATACACTCCGCAACATAACGGTGTGTCGGAGAGACGGAACCGAACCCTATTGGATATGGTACGGTCCATGATGAGTAACGCTGAGTTGCCGCGATCGTTCTGGGGATATGCGCTAGAATCAGTTACATAACTTTTGAACCGAGTTCCAACTAAGACTGTGCCTACTACACCATATCAGATATGGTGTGGGAAGAGACCCTATCTTAATCGCATTAAGACATGGGGATGTCCAGCTTTTGTAAAAAAGCAGCATGCGGACAAGCTCGAGGCACGCTCAGTACAGTGCAAGTTTGTGGGATATCCAAAGAACTCCAAGGGATATTTCTTCTATTGCGAAGAGGAATAAAAGGTCTTTGTTTCTCGCGATGCCCACTTTCTAGAACACCTGTTCATAGAAAAAGAAATAAGTGGGAGCGCAATAGAACTGGAAGAAATTCCGGAAGCACAAGCTATTACTGAAAGCTTAGTAGAACCAGAGGGTTCGAAAGATCAGGACATTCCCACGCCACTCTGCAGGAGTAGTAGGCAGTCTCATCCGCCCGAGATATACTACGGTTTTCTCATTGACGGGGATAAAGAGGATTGCATCATAGATTGTGATGAGCCTACTAGCTTCCAGCAAGCTATTCAGAGCGTCGACTCGGTAAAATGGCTGGATGCAATGCGGACCGAAATGGAGTCCATGTACACCAACAAAGTTTGGACGTTGGACATTGCTCCAGATGGGGTGAAACCCGTAGGATGCAAATAGATCTTCAAAAGGAAGATTGGTGTAAATGGACATGTTGAGACCTATAAAGCTAGACTGGTTGCAAAGGGTTTTCGTCAGCGACCTGGTTTGGACTATGACGAAACCTTTTCTCCAGTAGCTATGCTGAAATCCATTCGGATCCTTCTTGCCATTGCTGCCTTCCACGATTATGAGATTTGGCAGATGGACGTAAAGACCGCTTTTCTAAATGGACATTTAGAGGAGTGTGTCTATATGGACCAGCCAGAGGGTTTCATTTAGAGTGGGAGCAGCGGAAAGGTGTGCAAGTTGCTTAAGTGCATTTATGGACTAAAGCAGGCATCGCGGAGTTGGAACATCTGTTTTGATGAGACAGTCAAGGAATTTGGCTTTATCAAAAATCCAGATGAACCATGCATCTATTGTAGATTTGTAGCGAGAACTGTAGTATTCCTCGTTTTATACGTGGATGACATTCTCTTAATAGAAAATGACATTCCTATGCTACAATATGTCAAGGGGTTCTTGTCACACAGGTTCTCTATGAAAGACCTGGGTGATGCCTCATACATTCTGGGTATCCGGATCTACCGTGACAGATCCAAGAGGATATTAGGACTTTCACAGTCCAGGTACATCGACACCATACTGAAGAGATTCAGTATGGAAGATTCCAAGAGCAGTAATCTACCGTCTTGTCATGGGATCACCCTCTCCAAAGAGATGTCTCCCAAGACTGATTTGGAGAGGGATCGCATGTCTATTATACCCTACGCTTCTGCGGTAGGCTCTATAATGTATGCGATGTTGTGTACCAGACCAGATGTGGCTTATGCACTGAGTATGGTAAGCAGGTATCAGTCAAACCCTGGGGAGAAATATTGGATAGCGGTAAAGAACATTCTCAAGTACCTGAGAAGGACTAAGGAGATGTTCTTGGTGTATGGCGGAAAAGACCTCCAGATTGAGGCCTTTGCTGACTCCAGCTTCCAGAGTGACAAGGATGATTCCAAGTCCATGTCGGGTTTTGTCTTTACCCTCAATGGAGGGGCGGTGTGTTGGAAGAGCTCCAAACAGGAAACCGTTGCTGACTCGACTATGGAAGCGGAATACATCGCTGCATCTGATGCCGCAAAAGAAGCTGTCTGGATGAGGAAGTTCTTGAAAGAACTTCTGGTGGTTCCGTCCATTGTTGACCCAATACCTCTGTATTGCGACAACAACGGGGCTATAGCTTTAGCGAAGGAACCCAGTTCCCATCAGAAATCCAGACACATCTTGAGGCGGTATCACCTGATCAGGGAGATCGTGGATCGCCAGGAGATCGAGGTTCGGAGGGTTGCTTCAGAAGATAACACTGCAGATCCATTCACGAAGGCCTTACCCCAGACTCAGTTCGAGCGGCTGATCGAGATGATAGGTCTTCGATACGCCAGTACATGGCCTTAGTGCAAGTGGGAGATTGTTAGTGTATATGCCCTAGAGGCCATTACTGTATCATACTAGTATGTATATTACTTGATGGAGCTTGGGATATTCACAGTTGTATATACAATCTTGCTTGAAATGGTAGTATGCTACTTGGTTTGTCTCTGCTTTAATATGTGCATGCGTTTCTTTTAGCATATCGCTGATATACATATTAGTAGAGCCCTTAGGATCTTTGCTTGATTACCAGCGTTGTGATGGCGCTCACACTCGTGGGGGCTAGTTAATCCATAAGCACATCCTTATACACGTCCCTGGTCGTTGGACTATCGAGACAGGGCATCGATACTCCGGAGTAGACTAGCGTATGCGCTTCTCATCCCAGTGTAGGAGACGGTCTGTCCCACAGCCGTCAGTACGTCGTACTTGAGATAGTATGCGGGTGCTCGTTAGGTTACGAGTACACTGGACAGGACTCGTCGGGAACTGTTGGTTGGTATTATACCTATCATCAGTTATCAGTTCCCAGGTGACATGAGTACAGCTTAGTCCGCTAACTTGACACTGTCACTTCGCCTCGAGTGTGTTCCCACTGCACTTTGATTACTACCCTACCACGGCACAAAGGAGTCGTGCAAATAGGTAGTAGTTCGGTGCAGTCCCGAAGCACTTGGAGGCAGTGACGGTTAGATAGGATTCGTCTCTCCCGGTATTGGGGGTTGACATCGCGCTGTGTCTAGGAGAGCCATTACACAAGTAGTCCCTGGCCAGGGCAAGCGAGATATACTGGTAGATTTCCATTGTTATCTCAGGGTGTTCTGGGCTACACTCCGACACGACTTGTACCGCTACTAGGGGACTGACGTTTACAGCCCCCCTAGGCCCGCCATGCGATGTATCAGACGAACAGACCGGACTGTACGGAGACTGTCACATATAGGCTCAGTAGGAGTTCAGATAAGGTCACCTCGTCAGTCTTCTTATCGGCATCTACCTGGGGACCGTTACGTACAGCTAGTGCCGCTTGCGGTCTGTGATTAAACCCACTGCCAGCGTAGTGTCGAGTCTTTAGAGTCCCACACAGAGAGCTATTCGCCTTTAGGCAAAATGAGTAGAGGTCGCATGGTTTTGCGACAGGGTTCGTTCACATCCGCGCACTTGTGCACGTTTGCTGTCCGGACAACTTATACTAGCGGGCTTTGTTTTAAGCCAGATCTTAGTATATGATTTGGGATTGGTTTTATCTCTTTGTATTCGTGTTCCTCGGATCACGAATATGGGTGCGTATGCACAGTTGATTGAGGCAGAGGAAGAGGTTTTTCATTAGGGTTTTGGAACGGGTGTGTATGCACAGTTGACAGTCGTCTATTTTCCAAACCCTAATGATATTGTGATTTAACAATTAATAATATTAATTAAGTGAAATTGTGTCATGGTTGGGCTTGTTGACTTGTTGACCAAGGTTGACTAGTTGACTAGGTTTGAAACATTGACCATCATCATTACTTTTTTAGATGCTCTTTGATCTTTGCAAAATCATTTCTTGTGATATGATAATGGTCTCTTCAAACTAACCATCACCTTTTCATTTTTTGATTAATAATATTATTTGAAAAATCACATATATTTTGTTATGGTTGTAAAAACCATTTCATTCTATCATATACTTTCTCTCTCTTGCTCTTCCTCTTCCTCAAGCTCTCCCCTCTCATGTGTTGAGAAACACTTGAGCTTGAGAAAAACCACTCCATAGTAATCTCTACTCTCATCTAGGGTTCTAGAATTAGCACTTCTAGCACCCTAGTTACTTCTAGCTTGAAGTTGAAGCCAAAGGTTGAGGCTTTCGGGTGGATCCTTCTTCGACGTGAGAAGACGACAAAGGTGATCCCTTTCTACCACTCCAAGGAGCAAGGTGAGAAGGACATAAAGCCCTAGGTATAACCTCTTTTCCGAGTAGCTAACTCTCTTTAGCTTGGTAGCTAGTTTTGTTTAGAAAAGATCCCGCTTTTAGTTAGTCCATGTTGCCTTGAGTGCTAAAAATCCGTTTTTTATATACCGTTTCCGCCTCCCCGCAAGCACCGGGGTGGGCAACGTGGACTTACATCTCTTTGTGGCACTGTTCGGACCGCTGTCTTCTTGATTCTGGCGGTCATGGCATTTTTCTGAACCCACTTCAGAGGCTCGAAGGAATTGCTGATTCTTACATCCGACTCAGCCGTCGTCACGGGGCAACCCTGCACTTGGAACTTCACATGATTCCATTTGGCCGAAGCTTTGGCCCTCTTGTTGGCTCGATACCTGAGCCGCTTCTGCCTTAACTTTTCTGTTCTAAGCACCTGGCAGACTTCGGCTCTTTGGGAAGACGCCGCAGACTGATCGATGGAGGGCCTTGGAGATACGCTCGATTGTGCATTTGTTGGAGTCATCGCCTGAGCTCGTCCGCAACATTTGATGTTGCCTTTTGTACCGAAGTTCTTGTCCCCCGCTGGAGCACCAGAGAATCGTTCAGATACCGTCTTAAGTTTCGGTTGTGGTGCCTTGGCGATCACGACATTCGTCCTCTTACCCCTTGAGACTGGCTTGGCCAACTGTTCCGCCGGGGTCTCCGCCAAATGAGTGCTTCCGGCAGGGTAGATGATGACGGAGCCAAACTGGCAGGACGGTTCCTCCCACTGTCGACTGAGGCTTGCGGGGAGAACCACACGAGCGTTGATCTTGACCACGTACGGAATCGGGGTCGCTTTGGAAGTTGAATTCGTCTAGGGAGACATTGTCGTCGATGGTTGATTGCTGCACGGGAAAAAAAATCATTTCAGTATAGGCAATCGATATGTATATTGATTGAGTTCGCATGAACGTTTAACCCGAAATATGGGAGGAGAGATTGGTCCCACCGGGCGTGCCAAATCTGTAGGGTTTTTTTTTGTCACCCCATTGAGATTGGAATACGCGCGCGCTTGTCAGGCGTACTACAGATCCCCCCTGCCTAGGGTAGGCCGGGATTTATTGATTGTGGGTATCCGAATCTCCGGCAGCCGCGGAGTAAGCTGCCGTTAATTACCCCTCGTTAATTAATGGGTTAAACTGGTCATGCGAACTCAATGTGCACTGTACGTGTGTGTTGTTTTGGAAGGGGGTTTGGATATGTCGGGAGCCACGCAGAGTTTTTACGGGGGTCCCGCTAACCCGGATAGCGGGCTGGGGGTCAAGGGGGCTAGCAGCCGCCTTGCTGGGTGCGGGGCAGTGCCCCGTTAGAAATTTTTTCTAACAGGAACAGTGTCGTAGAGTATGTGTGTATGTACATATGTATGTATATACATGTATATATATATAAAGGGGGGAAAAGACATCCAAAGGATGCGTGGAGGCAGCACCTTGGGCGCTGTGCGCCTAGGTGCTGTGCGCTCAGGCGCTAGAGTGCCACGTGTTGGCACGTGGGCGCTCTGCGCATGAGAGCTGGGCGCTTGAGCTCAAGCGCGCTACGTTTCGGCACGTGAGCGTTTTGCGCTTCAGCGCTTGATGCTTGAGCGCAAGTGCGCCACGTGTCGGCATGGGGGCGACTTGCGCTTGAGCGCTGGGCGCTTGAGCGCCACGTGTCGGCACAGGGGCGACTTACGCCTGAGCGCCTACGCTTGAGAGCAAGCGCGCCACGTGTCGGCACGGGGGAGACTTGCGCCTGAGCGCATGCGCGCCACGTGTCGGCACGGGGGCGACTTGCGCTCGAGCGCAAGCGCGCCACGTGTCGGCACCGGGGCGACTTGCGCTCGAGCGCAAGCGCGCCACATGTCGGCACCGGGGCGACTTGCGCTCGAGCGCTTGCGCGTGAGCGCAAGCGCACCACGTGTCGGCACGCGGGCGATTTGCGCTTGAGCGCCGGCGAGAAAAAAAGGCTTTTAGCCAAAAAAAAAATTCTCGGAAGAGAAATCAGAGAGGAGTTGGACTCCTAGGTGTGTTGTTTTTTTTTCCCTTGGGTTTAGTGAAAGAGGTTCTTCTTCTTCCTCCTCTGTTAGCTGGATCTTGAAGATCAAGAGATATGGGATTTTTAAAAATCTCTTCTTTTTGAGATCTAATGGAAAATCTGAGTTCCCCTTTATTGGTTTTGTGGTGAAAAACTAATTTGTTTTATAAAAAGAAGAGTAAAACTCTTGATTTAATTCAAGAGAAAGAAGAAGGTTTTTCGAACCTTGAAGAAGGGGAAAAGATCTCAGATCTGAAAAATTTTGAGAGAGAGAAAAAAGTTGTGAGATATTTTCATTATCCTTGCCTTTATTGGCTATACACTTTACACATAGCCCCTTGGGCTTCACAAAATGGCATTTTGCCTATCCCATGGCTCATGTGCCATTTCTTTTTGCACATAAGCCATGGGCTCTACAAAAATTTGGATTTATGCATATTTTTCTTACATTTATCCATAAAATAAAATAAAATAAATGCAACAAAATTATTTATTACAAAATTTTTATCTTGGCATGGTGGGAGGCCGGCCGCTTCATGTTCGGGCTCGACCCGGGCATAGGCCCACAGGATCTGGACATGGGCCCACTTGGCTTGGGGTTGACTTTGATTTTGACTTGGTCAACCGGGGTGTAAATTTTTACCCCAACACCTATAAACTGTTCCTAGTCGAGGGAGTATCGAGAGAGAGTATCGATACTCCAGAGCAGACTAGCGTATACGCTTCTCGACCCATATGATTAGCGATGGATGATCCCATAACCATTGGTGTTTGATCCCATAACCATTGGTGTTTGACATCAGAGAAGGTATATGGGTGCTCAGTGGAGACTGGGTACACTAAACGGACTCGCCGAGAAATCCTATATGGTATTATACCTATCGTCAGGTAGCAGTTTTCTGGTGACACTGGTACAGGTTAGTCTGTAGACCCGAGATCGTCATAGAGTCTTGTGTGATTCCCACTGTGCTATAATTTCCACCTTACCACGTTCAAGAGATCGTGCAAAATGGTGGCTTTTGGGTACAGTCCCGAATCACATGGAGGCAATGAGTGATTGGAGGGGTTTCTTCTCTCCCGGTATTAGGAGTTGATGTTGCGCTGTGTTTCCTGGCCAGGGCTGATATGGAGATCTACTGGTAAGTGTTATCAGTAGTTTATCAACCTGTTATGAGCCTCACATCGAAACGACTTATCGGTTACTGGGGTCTGACGTATACCACCCCTACACTGGATATGCGACATATCAGATAAAGATACCGGACTGTACGGTAGTGTTACTGATTGGATTCACAGGAGTATGTGCAGGATTGTTTATTGATCTTCTGATCATTCAATACCCGGGTGGCTGTTACGTTTAGCTGACCGCTTGCAGCTTATGGGTGTTTGATATGATCATCACCTACTGCCGGCGTATTGAAGATTCTTTAGAGTCATACACAGAGGTTTCCTGGCTCTGGCAAAACGGAGTAGGAGCACATATGTGATATGTGCGGGACCGAGATTAATACGATATGAGATACCGTATTCAATTCTTGCGATATGTGATATCGGCCGGGTATATGTGATATAGCCGGGTCATCGGATCAAGTGTTGATTCGATGAACTGATACATATTATATTAGTCGGTTATTTGCAAAATAGCCGGATTATCGGAACAAGTGTTGATTCGATAATTTAATGTATAATTATGTATTTGATATATTACATTACGTTAACTAATATAAGCTCACTTAATAGATACTTTTTCTCACTTGATGATACATTGATATATATGTCATATATGTTAATTGTATTATTTCTTTTGTTACATTATATATTATATATGTGATATATAACATTGTAACATGTTAGGGTTACAAATGCAACTAGGGTTTATGAGATTAAACCATGCCAGGGTTAAGATTAGGGTTTATGATTTATTTTAGTTAATTCTAAATTGTGGATAATTAGTTAATATATTTTCTTTTGTTGACTAAAGTCCACCCTTTAGATATTTTCTTGATATTTCTTAACCTAACCTTTTAACCTTAGCCTATGGTTTATTCTCTGCAAGGGTTAAGCATGTCATGCTTAACCCATGGTTGCATTTCTAACCTCACACAATAATTCATTTCATCACTTGCTCTTTTTCTTCTTTTTCTTCACAAAAAGGAGCTTGCTTGATTTTTCATTTGTGATGAATGAATGTGAGAAATAGAAAACTAAAGAGAGCAAAATTCCTACTTCATCATCCTCATCTATTCTAGCCACTTAGATTAGAGTGTTCACTTCACTAATACCTCATTAGTGAAGAGAGAGCTTGGGTTTGTGATTCTTCATGGTAGATTATCTTGGATTGTGATGTCTTCAAGCAAGGATGTCTCATTCACCTCATGGAGTCTCTCTAGAATCCGATAGCTTGATAATCGCAGCGAAGGGACCTCAACTCGGAGCTTATGAAGCGAAGGAACGGACTACAAATTTTGTAATCCCTAACTCTTAGAAGTAAAGTTGCTTACATGTTGTTTTTGTTTGATTCTTTAGCTTAAGATTCATGGTTAGGGTTATCTATAATGGCAAAAATTTAAAATTAGCATGGATGATGCCTCCCGAAACCATGCTGCCATTGTAGGTATCCCAACAATCTTCACAAGCTCCTTAAGGTGTCCTGGATCAAGCTTGGTCGCCGGTCTCCCTCCATCGATTATGATCCACCTGAGGATTTGTAGTTCGAGCTCCAACCACAATACTGAGATAACTAGGGTACCTAGTTCTTTAAACTAGATAGCCTAGACGATGTAGAGTCTAATGATAGATTAGTTTGTCTCAAAACACCCTAGTTTTCTCAACACATGAGACTTTTGGGTGGAGGTAGAAGAAGAAGCTTGAGGAGATGAGAGTTTGTTATTGTGCATGAATGAACAATGGATAAGAGTTGTGAACTTATAAAATATCTCACAACACCAAATAAATATCAAGCATCTAAGAATAGTAAACCATGAGTCACCCCATGTGTCACCATGTGAGTCACCAAGTATCCATGCTTGATTCAATGTATCATAAGATCTCATCCCTCCACCTCATTAACCATTTAATCTTAAATGGTTAAAACTAAATGAGGTGTCTTCTTCTAGAAGCACCTTGTAATAAATTACAAGAATACCCTCACCGTATACACATACCCGTATCCGTATTCCGACAAAATACGAATACAATGAAACGATGTAATACTAGAATCCTGCTTAAACCAAAGCCCACTTGTATTATCCGTCCGAATCATAATCCGTGCACAAGTGCACGTATATGATCGAACCCTGCCATAAAACCATACGGCCTCTAAATCATTTCTCCTGAAGCAGGGAAACCCTCTGTGTGGGACTCTAAAGACTCGTCAATACGGTGGAAGTGGGTTTAACCACAAGCACGTCAGTGGCACTAGCTGTACGTAACAGCTACCTAGGTATTGAGCGAAAGGAAGGCCGACGAGAAAACTCATCCGAACCCCTACTGAGCTTGTCCGTGACAATATCCGTGCAGTCCGGTTTGTTCGTCTAAAAGTATCGCATATCGGGTCTAGGGGGTGGATAAATTCAGACCCTTAATAACGCGATATTTCGTATCGATATGAAGTCCATCACCCACTGAGAAACTACTGAACCAAATCAGTAATTCTTATCTACCTTGGCCAAGGATTTCTGGTGATGGCTACCCGTGCACTGCACGACATCAACCCCCAATATCGGGAGAGACAAATCCCCGACGATCCGCTCACTTCCTCCATTTTCTCGGGACTGTACCCAACTAAAACCTGTTTGCATGACTCCTTTGAGCCATGCTATGGTAGTAATCAAAGCACAGTAGGAACTTACACAAGACAAATGTCAATCTCGGGTCAACAGACTAACCTATACACATGTCACCTGGGAGCTGCTATCTGATAATAGGTATAATACCAACTAGAGTGTTCCCGGCGAGTTCGTCCAGTGTACTTATAACCCAATTATTAGTGATATATGCCCTAGAGGCCATTACTGTAACATACTGGTTTGCATATTACTTAATGGAAGCTTGGGATATTCACAGTTGTATTGATAGTATTGCTCAAAATGGTAGTATGCTACTTGGTTTGTTTCTATCTCAATAAGTGCATGTGTTTCTTTTAGCATATCGCTTATACATATTGGTAGAGCTTTTAGGATCTTTTCTTGATTACCAACGTTGTGATGGCAGTCACACTAGTGGGGGCTGGGTAGTCTATATGCACATCCTTATACAAGTACCTAGTCATAGGATTATCGAGACGGGGCATCGATACTCCAGAGTAGACTAGTGTATACGCTTCTCATCCCAGTAGGGGAGATGGTCCGTCCCATAGCTATTAGTACAGCGTACTAGATATAGTATGCAGGTTCTCATTAGGCTATGAGTAAACTGGACAGGACTCATCGGGAACTGTTGGTGCGTATTATACCTATCATCGGGTAGCAATTCCTAGGTGACATGAGTACAGCTTAGTCCGTTAACTTGACACCGCTACTTCGCCTCGAGTGTATTCCCACTGTACTTTGATTACTACCCTACCACGGCTCAAAGAAGTCGTGCAAACAGGTAGTAGTTGGGTGCAGTCCCGAAGCACTTGGAGGCAGTAGCGGTTAGATAGGACTTGTCTCTCCCGGTACTGGTGGTTGATATCGCGCTGTGTTTGGAGAGCTATTACACAAAGTCCCTGTCTAAGGCATGCGGGATATACTAGTAGGTATTCCAATAGTTTCTCATGGTGTTTTAGGCTGCACTCCGGCACGACTTATTGCGCTATTAAGGGTTTGACAATTACCGCCCCTAGGCTCAATATGCGATACTCTTATACGAACATACCGGACTGTACGGAGATTGTCACAGATAGGCTCAGTAGGAGTTCGGATGAGTTAGCTCATCGGCCTTCTTATCGACAGATACCTGGGTAGCCATTACGTGTAGCAAGTACCGCTTGCGGCTTATAGATAAACCCACTGTCAGCGTACTGTCGAGTCTTTAGAGTCCCACACTGAGGGTTTCCCTGCATCGAGTGAACGATGTAGAGGTCGTATGGTTTTACGACAGGGCATCGATCACTTACATGCACTTATGCGCGTATGATGTTCGGGAGGATAAAACTAGTCGGCTTTGGTTTAAGCCGGATCCTAGTATTGTATTGATTGATTTGTTTTGTCTCTTTGTATTCTTATTCTTCGGATTGCGGATGCAGGTATGTATATACGGATGAGGGGCATTCTCGTAATTTGTCGGGAAAGCTTCTAGAAGTGGACACCTATTAGGGTTTGATTTCTTTATTTGGATTAAACTTTATTAGGTGAGGAAATGAGGTAGATTTGAACATTGAACCTAGCATGGATACTTGGTGACTCATGGCTATGACTCACCATAAGATATTTGTGAAACTCATTAGATATTTGTGTGAGAAATATCTCCTCAATTATTAGATAAGATTCATCAATTCTAAAGAGGCAGCCACACTTCATTCATTGTTCACAACTTCACTCTCATTTCTCATGTCTTCTACTTCTTTCTCATGAACCCTAATTGTCTCATAAGTTGAGAAACCTAGGGTTCCAAGAGACAAACTATTCCATCTTCACTCTCTACATCACCTAGGCCATCTAGTCTAGCAAGCTAGTTGCCCTAGTTATCTCGGATTTGAGATTGGAGCTCGGACTATAGACTCTTTGGTGGATCGTCTTCGACTCGAGGAGCCCGGCGAGGTTGCCCGATCCAAACGATCCTTGGAGCTTGTGATGACGAGGAGGAGGACAGCGACTAGAAGACCTAAAGGACTTGGTTTCATGAGGTATAACTTTCATCCGAGTAGTTAAACCCCACAAAGTATTTTTTTAGCTAGGGTTCAGCATCGATCCTAGAGTTTAAGACCGTGTTGCGAGCTATGAAAAATCATTTTTTGCAAATTCCGCCTCCTCGCGGACACGTGGGGTGCGCGACATGGAATTACAATGGTATCAGAGCCTACTAAAACATAGCTAACAGTTTAGACGAAGTATAAAACTACGAAACCAAAATAACTCCTAAACATCGAGACAAAGATCCATGTTTCTGTCAATTTTTCCCGAGCCTCTAAATTTTTTTAAACAATTGGAGAGTGCTCCTTTTCTTATGAGATGAACACACAACAAAAAAAGAAAATTTCACTATAGCATGGCCGGCCACATTAGGAAAATTCTCGGCCTCACCCGTTTTCTTATGGTGAAATTTCTTGAGTTTTGTTCCGTGTTCAAGTTTCTTGAATCTAAGGTCTCAGGTGTACTTTGTTTTTGCCAATTTTTTATATATTGTTTATTTTCTGCTGTGGCAATACGGAGTGAAGTAACAGTTTTAATGTCGTTTAAAGTTTCAAGTTGTGATATATGTGTTTGGAAACGTCGACTAATTGCTATACATCGGTTTGTCGGGGTTGCACATATCTGTGTTGTTGTTCTTGTGGTTTGTGTATATGAACTTATTGGATAGTCATGGATGAATAGCCAGGGGATGTGAGATGAGAGTTTTCTTTTCTTTCATTCGATGTAAAATTGTAAAGTGATGTAATATTATTTTGCGGGCCACATCCAGGTTGAGGTTGTAGCCACCGTTGTACATTATTTCTTTTACTGTTTTCTACTCCTTGGATAGACCCAAGGTGGGGTGCACAAACTGTGGGATATATGTATGCCCTGTTAGGTCCACATTACCTACCCCGGTTCTTTCGGGGAGGCGGAATAGGTAAAACTAAATTTTTTTCCTAGCTAGGTAACATAGACCGTTTCATTAAGGATCGTTGCTAAACAAAACTAACATAAAATCTACAAGTTCTAACTACTATGTAAAATGGTTATACCTAGTCTTGAACTCCTTCTCTTCTTGTTGTTCTCCTCCTTACTTGCTCCTTTTAGTAGTTTGTACGGCTCCTCCTCGTCGTCTCCTCTTTGTCAAAGATAGATCCACCCGAGGGTTCGAACTTGAGCTCCTACCTCAACCTTGAGGTAACTAAGATGCTTGGTTTGCTAAACCTAGAACCCTAGAAAGAGTAGAGAGTAGTCTTGGTGTTTTATCTCAAAGGAAAATGGTTCTCAACTCATGAGAGGGATTTTCCTTGAGCTAGAGAAAGAAGGAGAGCAATGGATGAGAGAGATGATGCAAGTGAGAATGATACAATTTACAACCATGCTCTCATAATTTAGAAAAATGATAATAATAATAATTAACAATTTGTGATGATGAGTTGATGAATGACCATTATCATTTCATTCATTAAATGCTTTTGCAAAGAATAAGAAGCGTCTTTGAAAACAAATGATGATGGTCAACAAGTCTACTTTGGTCAACCGGTCAACGAAGTCAACAAGTCAACAAAAGTCAAGAATTCAACTCAACCATGGCACAAAAATTGTTAACTAATATTATTAATCATATTTCCTATTCTCATTAGGGTTTGGAAAAAGACAACAGTCAACTGTGCATACACACCCGAACCATAACCCTAATGAGAATCCTCTGCCTCTGCCTCAGTCAACTGTGCATACACACCCGCATCCGTGATCCTAGGAACACGAATAAAATGAGATAAAACCAAAATCAAAACATATACTAGGATCTGGCTTAAACCAAAGCCCACCAGTAATAACTGTCCGGAAACCAAACGTGCACAAGTGCGCGGATGTGAACGAACCACGTCGCAAAACCATGCGACCTCCACTCTGTTTTGTCCAAAGGCGAATAACCCTCTGTGTGGGACTCTAAAGACTCGACACTACGCTGGCAGTGAGTTTAACCACAAACCGCAAGTGACACTAGCTGTACGTAACGGTCCCCAGGTAGATGCCGATAAGAAGACTGATGAGGTGAACCCATCTGAACTCCTACTGAGCCTGTATGTGACAATCTCCGTACAGTCTGGTCTGTTCATCTAAGAGTATCGCATGGAGGGCTTAGGGGGGCGGTAAACGTCAGTCCCCTAATAGCGGTACAAGTCGTGTCGGAGTGTAGCCCAAAACACCCTAAGAATCTACTGGAAAACCTACCAGCAATTCTCGCTTGCCCTGGCCAGGGACTTTGTGTAATGGCTCTCCTAGAAACAGCGTGATATCAACCCCCAATACAGGGAGAGACGAATCCTGTCTAACCGTCACTGCCTCTAAGTGCTTCGGGACTGCACCCAACTACTACCTGTTTGCACGACTCAGTAGAGCCGTGGTAGGGTAGTAATCTAAGAACAGTGGGAACACACTCGAACCAAAGTGACAGTGTCAAGTCAGCGGACTAAGCTGTACTCATGTCACCTGGGAACTGTTAACCGACGATAGGTATAATACCAACCAACAGTTCCCGACGAGTCCTGTACAGTGTACTCATAACTTAACGAGCACCTGCATACTATCTCCAGTACGACGTACTGATGGCTGTGGGACAGACCATCTCTCCTGCTGGGAAAAGAAGCGTATGCACTAGTCTACTCTCGAGTATCGATGCCCTGTCTCGATAATCCTACGACTAGGGACCAAAATAAGGATGTGCTTATAGACTACCCAGCCCCTACTAGTATGATCGCCATCACAACGTCGGTAGTCAAGCAAAGATCCTAAGGGCTCTACCAATATGTTTTTAGCGATATGTTAAAAGAAACATATACACATATTAAGATAGAAACAAACTAAGTAGCATACTACTATATCGAGCAAGACTGTCGTAAAACCATATATATATCCCAAGCCTCCAAAATGTATTATACAAACCAGTACTATACAATAATGGCCTCTAGGGCATACATATCTAACAATCTCCCACTTTCACTAAAGGCCAGTAATTGGTGTACCGCATACCCAACGTCTGCACTAAGGCCAGCTGCCGGCGTACCGCATACCCAATAGCTCAAAAAGTCGCTCGAACTGTGTTTGAGGGAGGGCCTTCGTGAATGGATCCGCTGTGTTGTCTTTTGTGTCCACTCTCCGTACCTCGATCTCCTGGTGATCAATGATCTCCCTGATCAAGTGATACCGCCTTAAGATGTGTCTGGATTTCTGATGGGACCTTGGTTCCTTTGCTAAATCTATAGCCCCATTTTTATCGCAATACAAAGGTATTGGGTCAACCATGGATCGAACCACCTGAAGTTGACTAATGAACTTCTTTATCCAGAACGCCTCTTTTGCGGCATCGCTTGCAGCAATGTATTCAGCCTCCATCGTTGAGTCTGCGACGGTATCCTGTTTGGAACTCCTCCAACATACCGCCCCTCCGTTGAGGGTAAACACAAAACCCGAGACAGACTTGCTGTCATCTTTGTCACTCTGGAAGCTTGAATCGGTAAAGGACTCGACCCTGAGGTCTCCATTACCGTAAAGCAGGAATATCTCCTTAGTCCTTCTCAGGTACTTGAGAATGTTCTTCACTGCCGTCCAGTGGTCCTCACCTAGGTCTGACTGATACCGGCTCACCACGCTCAGCGCGTAAGCTACATCTGGTCTTATGCATAGCATCACATACATTATAGATCCTACCGCCGAAGCGTACGGTATAGTGTTCATGCTGTTGGATATATATGCCCTAGAGGCCTACATTGTATAGGATGCTTGGGATATGTATGTACATAACAGTCTTGCTTGATATGATAGTACGCTATTTGGTTTGACTTTGTCTTAACGTATGATATATTTTACTTGGTATTTATATATATATGTTGATAAAGCCCATAGGGTGTCTGTCTGACAACCGGCGTTGTGATGGCAGTCATACTAATGGGAGTTGGATAGTCAACAGGCACACCCTTAGATGTCCCTGGTCGCAGGAGTATCGAGATTGGGCATCGATACTCCGGAGTAGACTAGTGTATACATATCTAGACCCTGACGAGGGGCGATGGATTGGTCCCGCAACCATTGGTGGTGTTCACCTAAGATTGTATACAGATGCTCACTTGGTGTGAGTACACCGGACAGGACTCGCCGAGAACTAACTGGATGGTATTATACCTAACGTCAGATAGCAGTTCTCAGGTGACATGTGTGCAGATAGTCCGTTGACTTAAGGTCATCATTTGTCTCGTGTGAGTTCCCACTGTGCTTTGATTATTACCCTACCACGGCTCAAAGGAGTCGTGCAAACATGTTTTAGTTGGGCACAGTCCTGAGCCACGTGGAGGCAGTGAGTGACTGTTAGGGATTCGTCTCTCCCGGTATAGGGAGTTGATATCGCACTGTGGTCAGTTGGTCATTACCATAAGTCCCTGGCCAGGGCTGATTGAGAATTACTGATGGACTGATCAGTAGATTCTCGGGTGGTCTTGAGCCATACCGACACGACTTGTACGGTTATTAGGGGTCTGACGTACACCACCTCCCTAGACCATACATGCGATACTCTTAGACGAACAGACCGGACTGCACGGATATTGTCACAGACAGGCTCAGTAGGATTTCAGATGGGTTACCTCATCAGCTTTCTTATCGACAACTACCTGGGGACCGTTACGTACAGCTAGTGCCGCTTGCGGTCTGTGGTTAAACCCACTGCCAGCGTAGTAGTCGAGTCTTTAGAGTACCACACAGAGATTTCCCAAACCCAGGCGAAAAGATATAGAGGTCGTATGGTTTAACGACAAAGGTTCGGACGCATACGTGTTTGAACGCACGTACGACATTCGGACAGTTTTTACTAGTAGGCTTTGGTTTAAGCCAGATTCTAGTATCAGGTTATTGGATTTGTACAGTCTAACGTTTTTCCGTATTTTCACGGATGGGAGGGGCGTTCTCGTAATTTTCCGAGAAGCTTCTAGAAGGTGATAACTTGGAGGGAGAGGTGGCATTTTCATTTAATGATTTAGTGACTCATTGTGAGTGATTCATCATGTCATTAATGCATTAATAAATGCTTAATGACTCACATAATGAATCACCCATTTGCATTAATGAAACATGATGAATAATCTCATATTATTCATTTCTTTTTAATTCATTATGTTTCATATATCAAGTGAGAAGCTATTTCATTATTATTATGATTATCATTATCATCATCTCACTCTCTCTCTCTTCCAGTTCTCTCTCCTTCACCAAACCCTAATCCTACCCTCATGAGTTGAGAACAAGGATTAGGAAAGACTAATTACTCCATAACCTATCTCTACATCACCTTAGCTACTCTATTTAGCAACTAGAGAAACTAAGTAACCTCAAGTTTAGAGGTTATAACTTGGATTAGGGTTCTCGGGTGGATCATCTATCACGGGAGAAAGCCGAAGAGGACATGGAGATCCAAAGAGGCTGTAGATAACATTAAGACGAAGGACTAGAACCATTTAGTATAATCTCTTAACATAGTAGTTTAGAACTCTATAGCTTTTGTTAAAACTTGTTTAGCAAACGATTCATACGGTTATTCGATGTTTAATCATAGAACAAGATTGCTATTCATATTTCCGCTTCCCCATAAGTATTGGGGTGTTGAACATCGACTTACAGTGGTATCAGAGCCTAGCTAAACAGTATTTAACACACTTGCAAATTTGTATGAATTTCGAATGGAAAAACAAACCGGAAAAACCCCGATATCATGTACTTTCTGTCGATTTTTAAATGAGGTCCAAAAATTTTTCAGGGACCTTCAGAATGACCTAAATGAATGTATTAGAACACCCAAGAAAATTGGGCTCATGAATCGGCCATAGCGCCGCGGAACCGCGGCCTATCACACCAATCCGCCGCGATTCCGCCGCGCTTTGGACGATTCATCATCCCAAATTTCTTATGTTGATTCTCTATGATATTTGGTGTTTTCTGGTAATTTTTATTTTTGCTCAGGTTTCAGATTTACAGAGAAGTATTGGAGCAAAATTAAATGTGTTTAATCGATCGAAATTATACGGTATTTGCTTCTTTGATCATATTTGTGAAATGTTTTATGTGTTCGTAAACCTCCCCTAACTGTAGTATGTCGGTTGGCAGGGGGTTGCACATATCTGTGATGTTATATATAACTGTTTGTGTATATAAACTGTATTGGACTGTTGTGGTGATTAGCCGGGTTTTGTGATGGGTTTTTGTATTAATTCATTTGATGTAAATGTAATAAGTTGTAATATTATTTTGCGGGGCACATCCAGGTTGCGGTTGTAGCCACCGTTGTATTATTTCTTTTTACTGTTTTTGCTCCTAGGATAGACCCAAGGTAGGGTGCACAAACTACCGGGTATTTTGAAGTGTTGGGGCAGACCGCTTCACTTCTGGTACTTGGCGGGTAGTTTGTCGTACCCATAGGGGTCTGGGATGGGAAAATGGTTATTCATCACAACTGTGTAATCCGTCTTTCATTGCAGGCTCAAAAGAAATGCGGATTGCTTGCAAATCCAATATTGTTTATCTGTGATCTGGAATGCCTATTATTGCGTCTGATGAATGTACAATATCTATATATGATAGCTATTTAGACGTCGCTTATGTTTTACACCCGCGCTAGCCCAGCCCCCGCTCTGTCGTTAGTTAAGTAACCTAACGGGTGATGACGGGACCCCGTGGCGAATGCGGATGGCATAAGAGGACGTTGTATTTTCATTGTTATCTGTAATGATAGGTTAAAGATGGGACGCATTATTATTAATGCAAAGAAAATAAAACATAAACTGAATCGTTGGAACAATTTCTAAAAACCATTCGGTTTTCTTGAAAAAGCAAATTTTAAATGCGGAGCTTAAACCACTCCTTTTAATAAAAGCTATCTTAGTTCCTTCGATCAAATCAAGTTCACTACGTTAACGGTTTTTTGCCAAAAACCAGCCGTAACCCTCCGTCGTTTCAAATAGACAGCACATCGTATTCATGCTATGCTTGTTGGCCTACGTCAAGGCATAGTGTATGGTAGCAGTGTGTGTGCCTATTTGTTGCATAGATAGATGCATTAGTTTAATACAGACGTACACCTTGTTGGCCTACGTCAAGGGCTTGTACGATGTATTTAAATTGATCAGGACAACGACGGGTAGAACTTGACTTGCGTCTTATGACTTGTTGGCCTACGTCAAGGTCTATAAGAGCTTGGGGTAAAAATCACATCGGAAGTTTCTAACATAAAGGAAACTTGCAGATTCAGCTTACCTTCTAGAGTGTGGTGACTAGAGTGGCTTCCATCTAGGGCATCATGCAATGATAGTTAGATCCCGATCCCACTGATGAGTAGGATTACTCTCGGGAATTTCTCTCACTTAACAATCAATGCTATAAACCAAGTAGGTGCCAAGAAAGGTGTTAGAGAGGCTACGCCTTCAGGGAAAAGAGGTTCTTTAATTAAGGAACTTCGCGAAAGCGTTGGAAAACCTCCCTCGAAGTACCAACACCAGCCTGGATGAAAGGTTAAGCAAGTATTGTGACGTGTGATTAAATCCTGACTAGTTCTTCTTTTAGGTTTTGAAGAAGGATTTGAGGAAACAGTGGGAGCCATCCTGTTTAGATAAATTAATAACCAATCTAAACTTGCAAGAGCATATGCTGAGTGTTTCTTTTCTCTCTCTCTGGCAGCTACCATGACTGGACTAAAACTATTACTTGAAAAGAATATACTGACCGGGCAGAACTATAAAGATTGGCTAAGGAACGCCAATATTGCGCTGACTTATGACAAAGTTGCATATGTTACCACCGTTGTTCCTCCCCTTATCCCAGGACCAGATTCCTCAGTTGCGGACAAGGAAGTTCGCAAAACCTGGGATCTAGACTGTGAGCGAGCTAAGTGTATCGTGCTGGCGTCCATGAATAATGAACTCCAGAAACAGCACGGGAGTATGGATATTGTATCCATATTCCTCCATTGCAAGGAATTGTATGGTGAACACTCCCGTATCGCGAGGTACGAAACCTCAAGGAAACTCTTCCAGATGAGGTCAGCTCTAGGATCGCCTGTTGGAGAGCACGTCCTCAAAATGATCACCCTCATTGAGGAACTCGCAAACATGGGATGCGTGCTAGAGAATGATTTGTATATCGACTTGATTTTGCAGTCCCTTCCCCACACCTTCTCTCAGTTCGTGCTGAACTTCAACATGCACGAAATGGAAGCGGATCTTCCAAAGCTCCTCAATATGTTGAGTGTAGCAGAGACCTCCTTGAAAAAGGAGAAGACCCCCGTTCTGTATGTTGGCCAATCATCTTCTTCTAAATCTAAAGCGAAAGCTAAAGGGAAGAAGAAGATGAAAGCCACCAAACCGAAGGGTAGGGTCGAGAAAGTGCAGGGAACGAACAAGGCAGGAAGGGTGAAGGCAGAAAAGAACGAGTGCTTCTATTGTCACAAGCAAGGGCACTGGAAGAAGGACTGTTTGGCCTTTAAAGCCAAGGACATGAAGCAAGCTGTTGCTTCTGCTTCGGGTGTGTTCGTAATCGAAAATTGTCTTTCAGTAAACTCTACTTCATGGGTACTTGATACCGGTTCTGGTTCTCACATCTGTAATTCTTTGCAGGATCTGAGAAATAGTAGAGTACTGGGGGCAGGTGATATGACTCTCCGGATGGGCAATGGAATGCATGTAGATGCAGTTGCAATAGGGGAATATCACCTAGGGTTGAATAGTGGACACATTTTGATATTGTACAGCTGTTTTTGTATTCCCAGTATGTTGTGTAATATTATATCAGTATCTTTGTTGTCTAATAAAGGATATAATTTTGTGCTTGAAAGAAATGTCATGAACATTCTCCTAAATCAAGAACTGATTGGGTTTGGCACACTGGAAAACGGCATATACATACTTAATCAACCTCAAATTTTCAATATTCAAAACACGCGTAAAAGAAAGGCTCCAGATTCGAATCAAGCCTTCCTATGGCATTGTAGACTTGGTCATATAAATGAAACAAGGTTGACTAAGTTACATAAAGATGGATATCTAGATCCATTTGAATATTCATCATATGCAACTTGTCAATCATGTATCAAAGGAAAAATGACCAAATCTCCGTTCACCGGACACGGAGAAAGAGCCACTGAACTCTTGGGACTAGTACACAGTGATGTATGTGGTCCGATGTCTATACATGCACGAAGTGGTCACTCCTACTTCATCACTTTTACTGATGACTTCTCTAGGTATGGACATGTGTTCTTAATGAAGCATAAATCCGAGGCTTTTGAGAAGTTTAAGGAGTATAAAAATGAAGTAGAGAAACAAACTGGTAAAAGCATCAAGACACTTCGATCTGATCGAGGTGGAGAATACTTAAGTACCAGTTTCCTTGAATACTTAAAAGAGAATGGAATTCTCTCTCAGCTTACTCCACCTTATACACTTCAGCATAATGGTGTATCAGAAAGGAGGAATCTCACGCTATTAGATATGGTGCGTTCAATGATGAGTAGTGCTGAGTTGCCACTTTCCTTCTGGGGATTTGCTCTAGAATCAGCCACATACCTATTGAATAGAGTTCCAACTAAGTCTGTACCTACCACTCCAAATGAAATATGGTGTGGGAAGAGACTATATCTCAAGTATATCAAGATATGGGGGTGTCCGGTATATGTTAAAAAGCATAATCCGGACAAGCTCGAGGCACGATCGGTTTTGTGCAAGTTTGTAGGATACCCCAAGCATTCAAGGGGGTATATGGTCTACCACACTGAAGAACAAAAGGTGTTTGTCGCTCGCCACATTGTCTTCTTAGAAAGCGAATTTCTTGCAAAAGAAATTAGTGGGAGCGCGGTAGAACTGGAAGAAATTCCAGAACCTCAAACTGCAACCGAGAACTTAGAAGAATCTCAGATTTCAATAGAACATGACGAACCAACACCACTCCGCAGATCTAATAGGCTTTCTCATCCTCCTGAAAGATACTATGGTTTTCTTCTTGATGGGGATCGAGAGGATTGCATCATCGATGATGATGAGCCTACTAGTTTTCAGCAGGCTATCACGAGTAGCGACTCAGTGAAGTGGCTAGATGCTATGAGATCCGAAATGGAATCCATGTACACCAATAAAGTATGGACTTTAGAAGTTGCTCCTCCTGGGGTAAAACTAGTTGGGTGCAAATGGATCTTCAAAAAGAAGATTGATACATTTGGACAAGTGGAAACCTACAAAGCTAGACTAGTAGCAAAAGGTTTTCATCAAAGACCTGGATTTGACTATGATGAAACTTTTTCACCAGTAGCTATGCTTAAATCCATTCGGATCATGCTTTCCATTGCTGCCTTCCATGACTATGAAATCGGGCAAATGGATGTAAAAACAGCTTTTCTAAATGGACATTTAGAAGAGAGTGTTTACATGGATCAACCAAAAGGTTTCTTAGACAGTGGGAGCAGCGGAAGAGTGTGCAAATTGCTTAAATCCATTTATGGGTTAAAGCAAGCATCGCGGAGTTGGAACATCTGCTTTGATGAGACAGTCAAGGAATTTGACTTTATCAAAAATGTAGATGAACCATGTATTTATAGGAAGATTATAGAAGGAGCAGTAGTCTTCCTCGTTTTGTACGTCGACGACATACTACTGATAGGGAATGATATCCCCATACTACAATCAGTAAAGCTCTTCTTGTCACAGAAATTCTCTATGAAAGACTTGGGAGATGCATCATACATTATGGGTATTAAGATCTATCGTGATTGATCTAATAAACTGTTGGGACTTTCACAATCCAGGTATATAGACACTATACTAAAGAGATTTAGTATGGAAGATTCCAAGCACGGCAATATGCCCGCTTGTCACGAAATCACCCTCTCCAAAGAGATGTATCCAAAGACTGATGAAGAGAGGGCTCGCATGGGCATTATACCCTACGTTTCGGCGGTAGGATCAATAATGTATGCGATGTTATGTACCAGACCGGATGTAGCTTACGCACTTAGTGTGGTAAGCAGGTATCAGTCTGACCCAGGTGAGAAACATTGGATAGCGGTGAAGAACATTCTCAAGTACCTGAGAAGGACTAAGGAGATATTCTTGATTTACGGTAATAGGGACCTCCAGGTAAAGGCTTTTACCGACTCCGGCTTCCAAAGTGACAAGGATGATACTAAATCCATTTCGGGTTTTGTGTTTATCCTTAATGGAGGGGCGGTATGTTGGAAGAGTTCCAAACAAGATACCGTCGCAGACTCAACTATGGAGGCTGAGTATATAGCTGCTACTGAAGCCGCAAAAGAGGCTGTCTGGATGAGAAAGTTCATTTCTGAACTTCAGGTGGTTCCGACCATTGCCAATCTAATACCTTTGTATTTCGATAACAATAGCGTTGTAGCTTTAGCGAAGGAACCAAGGTCCCATCAGAAATCCAGGCATATCTTAAGGTGGTTTCACCTGATCAGGGAGATCGTGGATCGTCGGGAGATCGAGATACGGAGAGTGGACACAAAAGACAACACGGCAGATCCATTCACCAAGGCCATTCCTCAAGTACAGTTCGAGAGGCTATTTGAGATGTTGGGCATGCGGTACGCAAGCAACTGGATCTGGTAGAGACAGTGGGTACTCATTGCACCAATTATAGGCCTTAGTGCAAGTGGGAGATTGTTGGATATATATGCCCTAGAAGCCTACATTGTATAGGATGCTTGGGATATGTATGTACATAACAGTCTTGCTTGATATGATAGTACGCTATTTGGTTTGACTTTGTCTTAACGTATGATATATTTTACTTGGTATTTATATATATATGTTGATAAAGCCCATAGGGTGTTTTTCTGACTACCGGCGTTGTGATGGCAGTCATACTAGTGGGAGCTGGATAGTCAATAGGCATACCCTTAGATGTCCCTGGTCGCAGGAGTATCGAGATTGGTCATCGATACTCCAGAGTAGACTAGTGTATACATATCTAGACCCTGACGAGGGGCAATGGATTGGTCCCGCAACCATTGGTGGCGTTCACCTAAGATTGTATACAGATGCTCACTTGGTGTGAGTACACCGGACAGGACTCGCCGAGAACTGACTGGATGGTATTATACCTAACGTCAGATAGCAGTTCTCAGGTGACATGTGTGCGGATAGTCCATTGACTTAAGGTCATCATTTGTCTCGTGTGAGTTCCCACTATGCTTTGATTATTACCCTACCACGGCTCAAAGGAGTCGTGCAAACAGGTTTTAGTTGGGCACAGTCCCGAGCACGTGGAGGCAGTGAGTGACTCTTAGGGATTCGTCTCTCCCGGTATAGGGAGTTGATATCGCACTGTGGTCGGTTGGTCATTACCATAAGTCCCTGGCCAGGGCTGATTGAGAATTACTGATGGACTGATCAGTAGATTCTCGGGTGGTCTTGAGCCATACCGACACGACTTGTACGGTTATTAGGGGTCTGACGTCCACCACCTCCCTAGACCATACATGCGATACTCTTAGACGAACAGACCGGACTGCACGGATATTGTCACAGACAGGCTCAGTAGGATTTCAGATGGGTTACCTCATCAGCTTTCTTATCGACAACTACCTGGGGACCGTTACGTACAGCTAGAGCCGCTTGCGGTCTGTGGTTAAACCCACTGCCAGCGTATTAGTCGAGTCTTTAGAGTCCCACATAGAGATTTCCCAAACCCAGGCGAAAAGATATAGAGGTCGTATGGTTTTACGACAAAGGTTCGGCCGCATACGTGTTTGAACGCACGTACGACATTCTGACAGTTTTTACTAGTAGGCTTTGGTTTAAGCCAAATTCTAGTATCAGGTTATTGGATTTGTACAGTCTAACATTTTTCCGTATTTTCACAGATGGGAGGGGCGTTCTCGTAATTTTCCGAGAAGCTTCTAGAAGGTGATGACTTGGAGGGAGAGGTGGCATTTTCATTTAATGATTTAGTGACTCATTGTGAGTGATTCATCATGTCATTAATGCATTAATAAATGCTTAATGACTCACATAATGAATCACCCACTTGCATTAATGAAACATGATGAATAATCTCATATTATCCATTTCTTTTTAATTCATTATGTTTCATATATCAAGTGAGAAGCTATTTCATTATTATTATGATTATCATTATCATCTTCTCACTCTCTCTCTTCAAGTTCTCTCTCCTTCACCAAACCCTAATCCTACCCTCATGAGTTGAGAACAAGGATTAGGAAAGACTAATTACTCCATAACCTATCTCTACATCACCTTAGCTACTCTATTTAGCAACTAGAGAAACTAAGTAACCTCAAGTTTAGAGGTTATAGCTTGGATTAGGGTTCTCGGGTGGATCATCTATCACGGGAGAAAGCCGAAGAGGACGTGGAGATCCAAAGAGGCTGTAGATAACATTAAGACGAAGGACTAGAACCATTTGGTATAATCTCTTAACATAGTAGTTTAGAACTTTATAGCTTTTGTTAAAACTTGTTTAGCAAACGATTCATACGGTTATTCAATGTTTAATCATAGAACAAGATTGTTATTCATATTTCCGCCTCCCCATAAGTATTGGGGTGTTGAATATCGACTTACACATGCGAACCCTCTCCTCGTCAGTCTTAGGAGACATTTTCTTGGAGAGGGTAATTTCGTGCAATGCAGGTATGTTACCGCGCTTGGAATCCTCCATACTAAATCTCTTTAGTACGGTCTCTATGTACCTGGATTGTGAAAGTCCCAGTAGTCTTTTGGATCTATCTCTGTAGTCCTTGATCCCCAGAATGTACGAGCATCACCCAGGTCCTTCATGGAGAACCGTTGTGACAAGAATAGCTTGACCGATTGTAGCATAGGAATATCATTTCCTATAAAAAGAATGTCGTCCACGTACAATACTAGGAACACGACAGTTCGTTCTACAATCTTCTTATAGACACAAGATTCATCTTCGTTCTTGATGAAATCAAATTCCTTGATTGCCTCATCAAAACAGATGTTCCAGCTCCGCGATGCTTGCTTCAATCCATAAATGGATTTAAGTAACTTGCACACCTTCCCGCTGCTCCCATTGTCTACGAAACCTTCTGGCTGATCCATGTAAACGCACTCTTCTAAACAGCCGTTTAGAAAAGACGTTTTAACGTCCATTTGCTAAATTTCATAGTCATGGAAGGCAGCAATGGCAAGTAAGATCCGAATGGATTTGAGCATAGCCACTGGAGAAAAAGTTTCGTCATAGTCCAAACCAGGTCTTTGACGAAAACCTTTTGCAACTAGTCTAGCCTTATAGGTTTCCACCTGCCCATCCACACCAAGTTTCCTTTTGTAGATCCATTTGCATCCAACGGGTTTTACCCCAGGTGGAGCAATATCCAAGGTCCACACTTTATTGGTGTACATGGACTCCATCTCGGATTTCATTGCATCCAGCCACTTATCAGAGTCCCTACTGATAATGGCCTTCCTGAAACTGGTAGGGTCATCTTCTTTCAAAATGCAATCCTCTCGATCCCCGTCTATGAGAAAACCGTAGTATCTCTCGGGCGCATGAGAAATCCTACCAGATCTGCGGAGTGGCTGAGGTTCGTTCGGGGTTTTTGAATCCTGAGGTTCTGTCAAATCTTCAGATTCATTTTGTGGTCGCTGAATTTCTTCCAGTTCTACCGTGCTCTCACTAATTTCTTTTACAAGAAACTCCGTTTCTAAGAAAACGGCATGCTCATCAACAAACACCTTCTGTTCCTCGGTGTAGTATAACAGATATCCATAACCATTCTTTAGATATCCCACAGACTTACATAAAACTGACCGCTCCTCTAGTTTATCTGGATTATGCGTTTTAACATAAGCCGGACAACCCCATATCTTAAATCTTTTAAGATATGGCCTTTTTCCATTCCATATCTCGAATGGAGTCTTAGGCACTGATTTAGACGGAACATCATTCAATAGATATTCCACTGTCAAAAGAGCATGTCCCCAAAATGAAAAAGGCAACTCGGCACTACTCATCATAGAGCTAACCATATCCAACAGGGTACGATTCCTCCGCTCCGGTACACCATTGTGCCGTGGTGTATAAGGAGGAGTAAGCTGAGAGAGAATACCATTCTCTTTTATGTAATCTAGGAATTCCGTGCTTAAGTACTCCCCTCCTCTATCATACCGGAGGATCTTGACACTTTTTCCAATCTGGTTCTCTACTTCGTTTCTGAATTCCTTGAATTTCTCAAAAGCTTCAGATTTGTGTTTCATAAGATACACATATCCGAATCTAGAGAGATCTTCAGTGAATGTGATGAAGTAAGAGAACCCACCCCTTACATGTATAGACATCGGACCACATACATCACTGTGTACGAGTCCCAAGAGCTCTGCTGCCCTTTCTCCATGTCCGGAGAACAGAGATTTGGTCATCTTCCCTTTGAGACAAGACTGACATGTTTCATAAGATGAAAACTTGAATGTATTCAAGAGTCCATCTTTATGCAACTTACTTAGTCTTTTCTCTCCGATATGACCAAGTCTACAATGCCACAAGTAAGATTCATTCGTATCTAAATTCTTCCTATTGCGTGTGTTTTGTATATTGAGAACTGTATTCTGATTTAGAACGTAGATACCATTACACAGTGTACCTTCTGCAACCTGTACCTTATGAAGGTAGATGTTCATGATATTTCTATCAAGAACAAAGTTATATCCATCTTTATCGAGTAAAGAAACTGATATGATGTTGCAAACCATGGAAGGTACATAGCAGCAATCGTTCAAAATCATAGTATTGCCATTTGGCAACACAAGGTGATATTCACCGACGGCTGCAGCATCAACTGGTGCTTCGTTCGCTACTCTGAGCGACATATCACCAGGTATAACATTCCTACTTTTTCTCAGTCCCTGCAATAAATTACAGATATGAGATCCTGATCCGGTATCAAGTACCCAGGAGGTAGGGCTGACCGTAAAGCAGTTCTCAATTACAAGAACACCTGAAGTAGATGCAAAACCATGCTTCTTCTTCAACCAGGTATCCTTGGAATCCATACAATCCTCTTTCTCTTGCTCATACTTATGACTGTTGTCGTAAGTTAGAGCTGAACCAACGTTCCCCAGCCCCGAATAAGAATTCGGATCGGTCAAGTGATACATTTTATTATCTTGATTAGGGCGTGAAATGGCTGTTACCTGGAGAGAGAGAAAAGAAACACTCAGTGTGCGCTCTTGCATGATTAGATTGGTTTATTGATTTATCTAACCAGGATGGCTCCCACTGTTTCCTTAAATTCTTCTTCAAACCCTAAAAGAAGAACTAGTCAGGATTAATCGCACGTCACAATACTTGCTTAACCTTTCAGCCAAGCTGGTGTTGGTACTTCGAGGGAGGTTTTCCAACGCTTTCGTGAAGTTCCTTAATTAAATAACCTCTTTTCCCTGGAGGCGTAGTCCCGCTAACACCGTTCTAGACACCTACTTGGTTTATAGCATTAATTGTTAAGTGAAATAATCTCCTGAGAGTAATCCAACTCATCAGTGGGATCGGGATCCAACTATCATTGTGTGATGACCTAGATGGAATCCACTCTAGTCACCATACTCCAGAAGGTATGCTAAATCTGCAAGTTTCAGTTTCTTTAGAAACTCCCGATATGGTTTTTGCCCCTAACGGTTTATGACCTTGACTAGGTCAACAAACCATAAACCGTTAGTCAAGTTCTTCCTGTCATTATCCTGATTGCATTAGACCCACCCGTACATGCCCTTGACTAGGTCAACAAGGTCGCACGACTGTCCTAACCAATCCCATTTACAATGCACAGAAAAATATTATCTAGCTACAGTCCACTATGCCTTGACTAGGTCAACAAACACAGCAAGAGTATTAAATAATACCAATCGGAAATGACGGAGGGCTACGGCTGGGTTTTGGCGAAAAACCCATTAACGTAATGAACTTGATATAGTTGAAGGAACATGATTGCCTTTTGAAAATATAGTGGCGAAAACTTTTGCTAAAGAGGTCACTCCCCGTGAAGGGATCTCGGCTCTTTCCTCGTCGAATGAGGTGCAGGATATTCCAAACTGAATACCTCGATGCAAAGCAATAATAATCGACTATAGTGAAGTTATTACCCTGACGCAAACTTTTTGTCCAAGGGGTCACTCCCGATGAAGGGATCTGTCCCTTTCCTGGTCGAATGAGGTGCTGGGCATTCATAACCGAATACCTCTATGCAAAACAAGAAGAGAACGTCCTTGCAATAACAGCTTTTTGAAAATTGTTCCAACAACGTTTTTTTGGTTTATTTTCCTTGCATTAATTTAATGCGTCCCATCAGTTAATCCTACCATTGCAGAAAACAACGAAAATATGACGTACGCTTATGCCATCCGCATTCGCCACGGGGTCCCGTCATCACCCGTTAGGTTACTTAACTAACGACAGAGCGGGGGCTGGACTAGCGCGCATGCAAAACATAAGCAACGCCTAAATAGATATCATATAGATATATACACATTCGTCAGATGCAATGATAGCCATTCCAGATCACAGATGAACACATTGGATATACTAGGAATCCACATTCTGTACGAGCATGTAACGAAGAGCGGATTACACGGTCGCGATGAATAGCCAAAACCCCACCCTAGTCCCCTACGGGTGCGGCAAACTACCCGCCAAGTACCCGAAGCGAAGCAACCTCCCTCAATACCGTGAGTAGGCCACAAGGCACTTCGAGGTACCCGGTAGTTTGTGCACCCCACCTTGGGTCTGTCCTAGGAGCAAAAACAGTAAAAGAAATTATACAATGACGGCTACAACCCCATCCCGGTTGTGCCTGTTAGTTATATGTATGCCCTAGAGGCCATTACTATACATAGGATGTATATTGTAGTGGATGCTGGAACATATATAGGGAGGACTTTCTTGCTCG
The DNA here is from genome assembly GCA_030015575.1 of Agapanthus africanus. Classification (NCBI taxonomy): domain Eukaryota; kingdom Viridiplantae; phylum Streptophyta; class Magnoliopsida; order Asparagales; family Amaryllidaceae; genus Agapanthus; species Agapanthus africanus. The sequence goes on from JASDDO010000016.1 coordinate 130,141,728, forward strand.
ACATGATAGTATGCTATCTGGTTGTACTTTACCTTAACGTGTACACTGATTGTCTCTCTGTTACATGTTGGTAAAGCCCTTAGGATGTGTACTTGACTACCTGGACTATGATGCGGATCATACTAGTGGGGACATGGTAGTCCATAAGTACATCCTTCAAAGTCCCTAGTCGTAGGTGTATCGAGACGGGGCATCGATATACCAGAGTAGACTAGCGTGTACCTTCTCGACCCATACAGATGGGCGATGGATGATCCCATATCCATCGGTGTTTGACATCAGAGATGATATACGGGTGCTCAGTAGAGACTGGGTACACTGGACGGACTCGCCGAGAACTCCCAGATGGTATTATACCTTACGTCAGATGGCAGTTCTCTGGTGACACTGGTACAAAGTAGTCTGTTGACCCAAGATCGTCATAGAGTCTTGTGTGGTTCCCACTGTGCATTGATTTCCATCTTACCACGTTCAAGAGGGCGTGCAAAACGGTGGTTTTTGGGTACAGTCCCGAGTCACATGGAGGTAATGAGCGATAGGAGGGGATTCGTCTCTCCCGGTATAGGGAGTTGATGTTGCGCTGTGTTCGATTGGCTATAACAGGAAATCCCTGGCCAGGGTTGCTGAGATTTACTGGTAAGTGTTACCAGTAGTTTCTCGAATTGTTATAGACCTCATATCGACACGACTTATCGAGCTATTGGGGTCTGACGTTTACCTCCCCTAGGTGAGATATGCGACATATCAGACGATCAGACCGGACTATACGGTAGTGTTATTGGTTGGATTCACTGGAGTGTGAGCGGGCTTGCTCGTCGATCTTCAGATCGGTTAATACCCAGGTGGCCGTTACGTTTAGAAGACCACTTGCGGCTTGTGGGTGTTTGATATGATCATCATCTGCTGCCGGCGTATTGACGAGTCTTTAGAGTCCTACACAGAGGTTTCCTGGCTCAAGCGAAACGAAATAGGAGCGCATATGAGATATGTACGGGACCGAGAATAATGCGTGTATGTGATACCGTATTTCATTCTCGCGATCAATGTGTCGAATGGTTGTATGCGATATAACCTAGTTATCGATTCAAGCGTTGATTCGATAAGCCGATACATTGTATACTAGTCGGTTGTGTGCGACATGACCGGATCATTGAATCAAGTGTTGATTTAATGATTTAATGCATAATTATATATTTGATATATTAATTTGCATAAACTAGTATTGATTCACTTTAAATGGATTTTCTCACTTGAATTGCACATTTTATATGTGATATATTTTTGTGCACTAGATTGTATCATGTTTGATGATACATGCAAGTTTATGTTTGTGTAAAGAATTAAACAATGGTTAAGTTAGTGGTTATGGTTTACTTTTATCTATTTATTTATTTTATTTATTTCATTTTGAAAAGATAAAGAGAATGGTGGCTTTTTTGTAGTTTTGTGGAAACTTCATGAAGTGTTGAAAGTTTGACCATTCTTGTTCTTTTCCTAAACCTAACCATTAACCCTAACCATGGTTTATTCTCTACACATAACTATGGTTGCTATTATGATAAGTATCATTTTATTTGATATTTTAAAATACTCATCATAATTCTAGCTTGATCTTCTTCTTCATCTTCAAAAGAAAAAGCTTGATGCCTTTAATGGCAACTTGAGCTATAGTGTGAGAAATCCAATTCCAAAGTGAACCCACTTCCTATTTCTTCATCCTCTACCTCTTGCCAAGTAGTATAGGGTGTTTCCTTCACAAGTTTTCATGGATTGGTGAAGGTGGAGCTTGATCTAGCGATGCCTCAACGTAGATCATCTTCGGCATGGACATCGACGACCTAGCTCGCCTATTCTCCGATGAAGCCGACGCAAGAGCCCGGATTTCATTTTGGATAGCGAGGACACTTCATCATGGAGCTATGGAGGTAAAGAACCGGATCTACAAAGGTTGTATTTCCGTTCTTGTAGTTTAGTTGTAAACTAGTTTCAATTTATCGCCTAAACATCTAGCCAACGATCTAGTCTAGGATTTCTCGGCACCGTATTTTTAGAAATTGGCATGGTTGATGCCTTGTGAGACCTCTTGAGAGTGCCTAGAAACCCTACAGTGGTATCAGAGCCTAGCTAGAGCGTTAGACGAAGTCTAGACGGTGTTTGAAACCCGATCGAACTGAAAACCCAACCCGGAAAATGCTCTCTGGACTTTTTCTAAAAACTGGGTTTTTTCCAGACTAAAAATTTCTAAAAAATTCAGCAGGAAGATCTAAGAGTTCTGGTGCAAGACGAGATCCTAATTCATCTAAACCGCCGCGGTTCCGCGGCATGAGCATGGCTCATGCGACGGTTCCGCGGCCGTACGGTCGACTCTCACAGTAACTGTTGCACAGTAATTCCTATTTTCTGATGCTGTATTTTATTGGAATTTTTAATATTTTTTCAAGAGTTGAATTTTCTGGGTTGTTTTGGGGATGCGAATGTTCGACTGGATTATCAAATTTTGTCTGTGTGGCTTTCCGGATAAATTTTAGAATATGTTAAAAAGTTCGACCGGATAAAAATACGCAATTTTTCCCCTGTCGGGAAATTTCCAAGTGTTGGATCTTTCCGTGGTTTAAAGACGTTCTAAGTAGTGCAAGTAACGCGATGGACCCTCTAAAAGACAACAAACCTTAACTCGATTATGTGACCGTCTTGAACTGCCCATTGAACCTTCGGGTTTGGGGCAGTACGGCGTGCCATATGTGAGGCGTTGGCTTGACCCTTCTACGGCTGGACCGTTGGTACTGAGGCACGAACTGAATGCTTTTAGACTTGTTTCATGTGTTGATCTGTATCGGGAAAACTTGGGTGTTTGACTGTTCGATCGGAAAGTTTAACATTTTCTAATTATCTGGAATGGGATACAACAATTGGAATTCACAAGTTTGTTATGTGATAACTGAATGAATATTTTAAACATAGCAGTTTAGTCTCACTTGATCGGTTGCCACGGAATTTTGATGTGATCAAAAGTCCGTCGCAATCACGTAGCGTACGCGGATACTCGCCGGGTAAACTTATTAGACATATACATTCCTTAGCCCCGACCAAGTGACTGTAGGAGAACCCCATCACCGTAAGCATCCGTTCGGATGCTCGCGGCAGCAGTGTTCCGCCTTGGTTCACTCCGTCGACGGTATCGGGGGTGCGGCCGTCTACTAAAGTTTGCGACGAGCATTCGATCAGGATGTCGGGAATCTTGTTGAATTGCCCGACTTGATATTGAAAAGAGTTTTCGATTTTGAGACTAAAATGCGGGGTTTATAATTGTTAGGCATGCGATGTCTAAGTAATTCATTTGGTCAGGCATGCGATGTCTGAGGTGGTTGCGGATTCCAACTGTTGTAGTTTTACACTTTCTTTTCTGTGACCGTAAGTGTAACATGTGATCTCGCCGGTTTCGTTGCTATATGTCAACGACAATTAGGACACGCATGTTTACTTACGTTGATGACATGTGATGTTATATGTTGCTGGATATGTTATATTGGATCGTCGTGTTTGAATAGCCGGGGTTTTTTTTATGTGAGATGAGTGTTTTTTTCATTTTCATTCATGTAAAAACTTGTATGTAATATTCTTTTGTTGGGGCACTTCCAGGTAGCGGAAGTTGTCACCTCTTGTATATTATTTACTTTTCCGCACTAGGATAGACCCAAGGAGGGGAGCACAAGTAACCGGGTTCTGGAGTCCAGTGGGAGACCAACTCGAGGAGTCGAGTCCGGGTCTGCTAACTCCAAAATTGGTAGGGTTGCTTGCCGCTCTCGTAGGGGTCTAGGGGTGTGGGTTTGGCTATTCATCACGACCGTGGAATCCGTGTTTTATACTGGCTCGTATTCAAAACACGGACGTCCTAGTATATCCAATATTTCATATGATTCTTCTGCTGCGATATCTGTGATGTGATCGTGTGATGTTCTGTGATAGATACAGTATATAGTATATATGATATATTATATAGGCGTTACTTATGTTTTACACCCGCGCTAGCCCTGCCCCGCTCTGCCGTTAGTTACCTAACCTAACGGTGCACGAGGGGACATCGAGGCGAATGCGGATGGCATAAGTGTACGTCGTATTTATCTGTGATGTTTAGGTACTTTAAATGATGGGACTTCATTAATGAGATTAATGAAATAAAAGAAACCTAAGATGTTGTAGAATCGAATTTCAAAATAAAACAGGTAGCTACAGTTCTTGCTTTGCACAGCGGTATATGTGATATATCCAGCACCTTATTCTATAAGGAAAGGACCGAGATCCCTTCACCGGGAGTGACTCCTTTAGCAATAACGGGTAGATGCTACACACTCGGTTTGTCTTTTGATTGCTTTTAAGAGTTTTTGCTTTGCACAGTGATATATATGATATATCCCGCACCTCATTCGACGAGGAAAGGACCGACGATCCCTTCACCGGGAGTGACTCCTTTAGCAAAACTAGAAAAGCCTCAAAGACACTCCATTTCAAAATTCATTCGATCCTACAACGATATCAAGTTCATTACGCAATAGGTTTTCAGAAAAACTTGTCGTAGCCCTCCGTCATTTCAAATAAGTCCTATTTAGTATTCGTGCTACGTTTGTTGACCTCCGTCAAGGCGTAGTGTGGTAGCTAACTAGTTTTTATCTGCTTATGCATATGATGCAGATTGGATTAGGGTAGTCGTGCGGCCTTGTTGTTCTCCGTCAAGGGTCGTGCGGGTGGGTTTAATTCGATCAAGAAATGACGGGTTGAACTTGACTAGTAGCCTATGGTTTGTTGATCTCCATCAAGGTCATAGGGTGCTAGGGGCAAAAATTATCGGGAATTTCAAGTGTTGAAATTTGCAATGAGATTGCATACCTTCTATGAGATAGTTGGATCCCGATACCCGCTGTGAGTAAGAGTTACTCCTGGGAGAGTTTTATACATTACAATTAGCCGATCAAGTAGGTGTCTAGAAAGGTGTCAATGGGGTTACGCCTCTGGGAAAACGAGGTTCACATTAATTAGGTTCGTGCGAAAGCACGGGGGACCTCCCTCAAAGTACCGACACTGGCCTGGCTGAAAGATTGGCGAACTTGTAGTGTGTAATTAATCCCGGCTAGTCTTTCCTTTTAGGGTTTGAAGGAAGATTTGATAAAAAGCAGTGGGCGCCATCCTGATTAGATAAAATAATAACCAATATATTCTTGCAAGAGCGCACGCTGAGTGTTTTCTTCTCTCTCTCTCCTGGTAACGACCATGTCACGCCTTAATCAAGATAATAATACGGAATATTGATCGAACCCGCTTGTTATACTGAGCTGGGGAACGTTGGTCCCGCTCCAACTTATAATTGTTATAAGAACGAGCAAGAAATTGGGGATTACCAGAATTCCCATGCCGCCCAAACGAAGAGAGTGCATGCTGATGCATCATCTTCGGGTGTGTTCATTATACAGAACTGTTTCTCAGTATCCTCTGCATCCTTGGTATATGATACCGGATAAGGATCCCAGATATGTAAGATGTTACATAGAGCTACAAAAGGGTAGAAAAACTGAGAACGGGTGATAAGTTTCATGAGGCAGAAAACGGGGCAAGTGTTGCAGCCAAGTCTGTCGGTCACTATCACCTTGTATTACCGATACATTGATTCTGAACGAATGTTATTAGATACCGAACCTGATATAAAAAATCATATCTGTCTCTTTATTAGTAAAGAAACGATAAAATTTTGTATTGTTGGATAATGTTTTGAACATTTCCTATATCAAAAGTTGATCGGTTCAGGCACGTTATCTAAAAGCATTAATGTTCTAAATCAAACTACAGTTCTTCGTATACAGAACACACACAAGAGGAAGAGTTCAGAAATGGACGGATCCTTCTTGAGGTATTGTAGACTAGGTCATATCAATACGACCCGACTAGCTGGAGTTATATATAGATGCATATTTAAATTAGTTTGAATTTACATCTTGTGAAACTCGCCAGTCATGTCACAAAGATAAGATGACCATAGCTCTGTTTATTGGAAACAGAGAAAGAGTTAGTGAACTCTTGGGATGATACATGTTGATGTATGTAAGTCCCCTGTCTACACATACAAAGACCGGTTCTTTTTACTTCATTACATTCTCTGATAATCTTTCGAGATTCAGACCTATGTTCCTGTTGAAACATAAGTCCGAACCTTTTAAGATATTCACAGAATATAAGTTAGAAGTAGAGAACCAAAATACGGGTATAAGTATTATTTCCTATGATGAGATCAGGGAGGAGAATACTTGTGCATGGAATTCCTGGACTATTCTAAAGGAGAATGAGATTCTCTCTCAGCATTACTCCTCCGTATACACCATAGCACGATGGTATATCGGGGCGGAGCAATCACACCCTATATGATAAGGTGTGCTATATGATGAGTACTACTGAGTTACCTATTTCCTTTTGGGAGTTATGCACTTGAGAAGCTGCATACCTATTGAAAAGGGTTCAAATCAAATCAGTTGCCTACCACTTCATATTTGATATGATATGGGAAGAGCCCATGTCTTAAGCTAGTTAAGATTTAGGGTTGTCCGGCCTATGTCTAAAAGCAAAATCCGGACAAGCTCGAGGCAAGGTCAGTTATGTAGAACTGGAAAGGTTCCAGGTATACAAACTTCAGCTGATGATTTGGTAGAACCGAAAGATTCAATAGTAACCAACGAACCTCAGCCTCTCCGCCGATCTAGTAGGGTTCCTCACCCACCTGAGAGATACTTTGGTTTCTCGATGACAGTGGGAGCGAGGATTGCATCATGAGATGATGACCCAACTAGTTTCGAGCTGGCCATCAGGAGTAAGACTCTGTAAGAATGGCTGGATGCTTAGCGATCTGAGATGGAATCCATGTACACCAGCAAAGTATGGACTTTGGCTGCTATATCTGAAGGGTTAAATCCCCATCAGGAGCAAGTATATCTTGAGAAGATTACTTGGTGTAGATGAAAAAGTTGAGACTTTCAATGCTAGACTTGTTAAAGGTTTTCGTCATTGACCAGGCGTGGATAATGATGAAACCTTTTCCAGTACCTATGCTTAAGTCCATCCAGATCCTACTTGTCATGGCTACATACCATGACTACGATATCTAGCGGTTGGGTGCCATGACTCCTTTTCTAAATGATGTTTTAGAAGAGTGTGTCTATAAGTACACAGCCAGAGGGCCTCGTAGACAGTGGGACCAGCGGAAACGTGAGCAAGATGCTTTATCTGATAAAGCAGGCATCGCGGAGTTGGAACGTCTGTTTTGATCTGTTAGTCAAAGAGTTTGACATCATCAAAATGGTAGATGAACCTTGTATAAACAAAAAGGTAGTAGGGAGTATGGTGGTGATCCTCGTAGAGTACGTGGATGACATACTCTTGATAAGAAAGAAGTTTCTTATGCTACGCTCGATCAATCTCCGTTTATCATAAAGATTCTCCGTGTAGGATCAAAATGATACCTCCTAAATCCTGAGTTTTGGATCTATGAGATAGATCTAATTGGATGTTAGGAATCTCACTAGTAGTAGTGAGATGGTATCAATCGATCCTGGGGAGAATCACTGGAAGTGTTCCAGGGTGATAAAGACGACTGAATGTTAGTCGTAGGCATTGTCTTTACCCTCAGTAAAGGGACGGTATGTTGGAAGAGTTCCAAGCTAGATACCGTGGCATACTAGACGATAAAGGCTGGATACATCGCTGCTTAAGATGCTACCGAAGAGGCTGTTTGGATGTATATTAGTTCATGAGATGAACTTAGTTCCTACCATTGTGTGACAATGGAGTTGTGGCTTATGCCAGGAACCCCCGTCCCATCAGTGATCCAGACATATTCTAAGGCAGTATCATCTGATCATGGAGATGGTTGATCTCCAGGCTGATCGAGGTTAGGAGAGCAGACTCAGAGGAAAACACGGCGGATCCACTCACGAAGGCCTATTCCCAGAGAGAGACTTTTATGGGATGGTTGAGTATGAGATACTACAACCACTGCTACAGATGGCCCTAGTGCAAGTGGGAGATTGTTAGTTATATGTATGCTCTAGAGGCCATTACTATACATAGGATGTATATTGTAGTGGATGCTGGGACATATATAGGGAGGACTTTCTTGCTCGACATGATAGTATGCTATCTGGTTGTACTTTACCTTAACGTGTACACTGATTGTCTCTCTGTTACATGTTGGTAAAGCCCTTAGGATGTGTACTTGACTACCTGGACTATGATGCAGATCATACTAGTGGGGACATGGTAGTCCATAAGTACATCCTTCAAAGTCCCTAGTCATGGGTGTATCGAGACGGGGCATCGATATACCAAAGTAGACTAGCGTGTACCTTCTCGACCCATACAGATGGGCGATGGATGATCCAATATCCATCGGTGTTTGACATCAGAGATGATATACGGGTGCTCAGTAGAGACTGGGTACACTGGACGGACTCGCCGAGAACTCCCAGATGGTATTATACCTTACGTCAGATGGCAGTTCTCTGGTGTCACTGGTACAGAGTAGTCTGTTGACCTGAGATCGTCATAGAGTCTTGTGTGGTTCCCACTGTGCTTTGATTTCCATCTTACCACGTCCAAGAGGGCGTGCAAAATGGTGGTTTTTGGGTACAGTCCCGAGTCACATGGAGGCAATGAGCGATAGGAGGGGATTCGTCTCTCCCGGTATAGGGAGTTGATGTTGCGCTGTGTTCGATTGGCTATAACAGGAAATCCCTGGCCAGGGTTGCTGAGATTTACTGGTAAGTGTTACCAGTAGTTTCTCGAATTGTTATAGACCTCATATCGACACGACTTATCGAGCTATTGGGGTCTGACGTTTACCACTCCTAGGTGAGATATGCGACATATCAGACAATCAGATCGGACTGTACGGTAGTGTAACTGGTTGGATTCAATGGAGTGTGAGCGGGCTTGCTCGTCGATCTTCAGATCGCTCAATACCCGGGTGGCCGTTATGTTTAGCAGACCGCTTGCGGCTTGTGGGTGTTTGATATGATCATCATCTGCTGCCGGCGTATTGACGAGTCTTTAGAGTCCTACACAGAGGTTTCCTGGCTCAAGCGAAACGAAATAGGAGCGCATATGAGATATGTGCGGGACCGAGAATAATGCGTGTATGTGATACCGTATTTCATTCTCGCGATCAATGTGTCGAATGGTTGTATGCGATATAACCTAGTTATCGATTCAAGCGTTGATTCGATAAGCCAATACATTGTATACTAGTCGGTTGTGTGCGACATGATCGGATCATTGAATCAAGTGTTGATTTAATGATTTAATGCATAATTATATATTTGATATATTAATTTGCATAAACTAGTATTAATTCACTTTAAATGGATTTTTCTCACTTGAATTGCACATTGTATATGTGATATATTTTTGTGCACTAGATTGTATCATGTTTGATGATACATGCAAGCTTATGTTTGTGTAAAGAATTAAACAATGGTTAAGTTAGTGGTTATGGTTTACTTTTATCTATTTATTTATTTTATTTATTTCATTTTGAAAATATAAAGAGAATGGTGGCTTTTTTTTGTAGTTTTGTGGAAACTTCATGAAGTGTTGAAAGTTTGACCATTCTTGTTCTTTTCCTAAACCTAACCATTAACCCTAACCATGGTTTATTCTCTACACCTAAATATGGTTGCTATTATGATAAGTATCATTTTATTTGATATTTTAAAATACTCATCATAATTCTAGCTTCATCTTCTTCTTCATCTTCAAAAGAAAAAGCTTGATGCCATTAATGGCAACTTGAGCTATAGTGTGAGAAATCCAATTCCAAAGTGAACCCACATCCTATTTTTTCATCCTCTACCTCTTGCCAAGTAGTATAGGGTGTTTCCTTCATAAGTTTTCATAGATTGGTGAAGGTGGAGCTTGATCTAGCGATGCCTCGACGTAGATCATCTTCGGCATGGACATCGACGACCTAGCTCGCCTATTCTCCGATGAAGCCGACGCAAGAGCCCGGATTTCGTTTTGGTCAGCGAGGACACTTCATCATGGAGCTATGGAGGTGGAAAACCGGATCTACAAAGGTTGTATTTCCGTTCTTGTAGTTTAGTTGTAAACTAGTTTCATTTTATCGCCTAAACATCTAGCCAACGATCTAGTCTAGGGTTTCTCGGCACCGTATTTTTAGAAATTAGCATGGTTGATGCCTTGTGAGACCTCTTGAGAGTGCCTAGGAACCCTACAGTGCGGCCATATAAATAATATAACATCAATTTACATATTACATGAATTGAAAGATAAAGAAAACTCTCATCTCATAACCCCCCGGCTATTCATCCGCGACAATCCAAAGAATTCATATACACAAACCATCAACATTACAGATCACAGATATGTATAACCCCCACTAATCGACGTATAGCGATTAGCAGACTTTCAATACATATGTCACATCACAGATATAACCCATTAGTCAAAGTCTAGAGAAGTTCGATCAAAATACGGATTTGTAACCACCCCAAAAACAAATTTGTTCTCTGGAAAATTTGGGCAGAAACAACATATACTAAAAATCCCAAAACATCCAAATAAGAACACTGCACAAAACCCGATCCACGGCCGAGACAAAACCCGGTCCACGGCCGAGTCAACTCGGCCGCGGTTTCTGATCGCACGCCAAAAGCGTGTCGGATGTTCAAAGTTCTAAAGTTTACCGCGATCAGGACGGTGTCGCTATGCAGCTAGCCGGTTTAGCACGGGTCGATCCACTGGGAGATGGTTGTATTTCCATTCTTGTCTTAGACGAGTCAATAAAGAATGAGTATATGTTTGTTCAAGTCTAACCTATGTGTTTTATTTGCAAGTATAAAGTTGTTAAGAAAAAGATACGAGATTGTAAGCTAAAGAAATCCGTACTCAAAACCTTTGAGCCGAGTCTTGACCAGTTGAAGCTAGAGCAATCGGCAACAACGTGGATTAGGGGATTTAAGCGCGGTATTCGTGGAATACGGCTTATTTACCATTGTCCTTCCGTTCTTGTCTCTTGCTTTCGCCTCCGGCCAAACCGAACGCAATCGGTCGCGGTTAGGAATCACCGTTACCTTGTTAGGGTAGGGTGCCTAACGGAGCGCTTGCGTATCGTTTGGGCGGAGTTCAATGGAAAATAAAGGGAAAAGGAAATGAGCAAAGAAACGTTAACTTACAATATCGTATTGATTCTTAACAACAACAATAATTACAACCATTCACAAAAAGAACAAAAAAGAGCAAAAGAAAAGAAAAGATTACAAGTAAGTAAGGGCATGGAATTTAAGTGCATGAAAGTAAAGCAAGGTAATAAAAAGCAAGAAATAAATAAGCAAGAAAAAGAACTAGAAACTAGAACTCAAGACAAGCATGGGATCAATAGCCAATGATTGTTAGGATACGTGCGTGTTCAAGTTTAGTTTAAATACCGCAATCAAGACGGTTTCGCTTGTAACTAGCCGGTTGAGTACGGGTCGTCCGCAGGGAGATGGGAGTCTTTTTCAAAGTGTTTTAACGAGTTAAGTCCTGTTTTCAGATTTTGTTGTGGTTATCTAAGCGTAAGTTGATATTTAAAGAGAGCTTGTTAGGGTGAGGATTAGGTTAGTTTGAGTTAGGAGTCTCCACATCTTTCGTTGCCCCACTTAATATCGGTGTTACAGTAATCGGCAACAACGGGGATTAGCACGACTGGGAAGGAACTTGCGAGTATAAGTTAGGCTTTCCAACGCATAGTCCTTCTTTTTGGTGCTTGTCCGTCCGTTCTTCGCTCTTATCCATAACCTCCGGTTAATTCAACCATAACCGGTCTCACTACGGAATCACCGCTATCATGTAGGATAGGGTGCCGTAAGGAGCGGATTGTGGTTCAATTAACGGGAGTCGATTTAAGTTGTTGGGCAAGGAAAGAGTGAGAGAGATTTCCTTCTCTCAAACTTCCCTTATCCTACCCTAACAAGTATAAAACTACTCACACTTCATAATACGGAAAAATAAAATAAACAAAAGAGGAAGATAGAAAGAATGAGACTAGAAGAATATGACTAACTATTTGCGACCTCACCTTGGCGAGGATCAAGCGTAAGTGTCATTGTCGTATGAATGATAAAGAAAAAGAGAGAAGGAAGAAACAATCAAGCAAATAACAACAACTACTTAACAATTAAAATTACAAAAATTAGGACAAGTAAAGAAAGAGACAAGCATGATAAAAATTGGTCTTCTTTATTCATCACTCTTCACTCAAAAGCTCACTACAAGTTTAATGGAGAAGAGGTGAGAAGAGGAAGAAGAACAAGACTAAAACTAGGCAAAAAATGAGAATACAAAAATTGACCCTTCCTTCACGAAATTCTGGACTATTTATAGGCCAAGAAATGAAACCCTAGGGCAACCAACAGAACCCTGACGCAATGACCAAACTGCCCCCCAAAAGTCACTGCCTGAACCCACTGTACGGCCGCGGATCCGCCGCCTATAGCCCTCTATGGCCGCGGATCCGCGCCCCTATAGTGTGTTTAGGGTGTGGGCTTCTGAGGTTTTTCCTGTTCTCCTGTCCCCTCTTGTCTTGTGTGGGTATTTTCTGATAATTCATTCCTATTTCTTCCAGAATTTCTATTGAGCAAAGGTGGACTTTTTTGTGGATGATTGCCTCGAGCTCCGCGTAGATCTCTTGGATTTTGTGGTACCATTGAGCCTTGTGCATGAGAATGACATTGAGTTGACACTTTGTCTTCCTAACTGGTATCTGGCAACATACGGATGAAGAGCGGAGACTGTGTTTTATCTGTGGTTGGCAGGAACCGGATTTTGTCGTGTTTTTCATGAATTTCTCCGTTTGAGAACCGGGAACCTGTATCCTGCAATTGACTAGCAAACACGGCTTAAGAGTATCTACCGATATGCAATGTGATAAAAATTGGGCGGTATGAAAATGCAAAAATCTGATATGAACAAATACCCCCAAACTTATCATTTGCTCGTCCCGATCAAAGCCCATTTATTCACAAAAAATTTCCTAACCTCACTTTCGCAGGGAACGCGATTGCACTGAGCATGTGCAACAAGCCGTTAAACCTCTAGGTGTCCCTAGTAGGAGGAGTGTTGTCTCCTGAGGGTTTTCAGCGGATACTACCCACAAAATCCGATCAAGTTGGTTTTGTAAAATAACTAAGCTTCAAACCCTAAAGTTTTGTTTTAGAAAATAACAATTCTATAATCCTAAGTCTAGATCATCGAACCTTTATTTTTCACACCTCACTTCTTATTTAACTACAGATTTTATATGCCTTTACGTGCAGTGCAAATAGAGTCATTAAGTTCCAGAAGGATCGATTAAAGTCATCATGTCGCACAATAAAGCCCAGATAACAATTTTAAAAGGATCACATAAGTTTTATAACGAGTTAAGCATTTTTCAAGTTTCGTTTTCCAGTAAGGTTTCAACTTCAGAATTTCTATCTTCCTTAACAGGAAACTAAGTCGTATTTTTCACTCCACCTTTTTCTTGTTTTCATTTCATACACACCTCTGTGAACGTGCAATAGTCTTTATCATAGAGTAAAACCTTCATATCTCCGTTAAAATTTTTATAAAAGCCTGTCTTTTATCAAGATTATTCTCACACAAAGAACCGTTAGGAATTTTAACTCGGAGAGAACACTTGCTTGACTTTGTTTTAAACTGGACTTTCTAGGCTTCTTAGCGAGCTTTGGGCCAATACTCCCAAACCAGTTGATTTTAGGGCATTAGGTGTAGAAACACCTCAGCGGACTTAATTACTCAAGTTACCTAGGTCCAAAAACAAAAGACAGTTTGGCGTGAAAATCAGATGATTTAATACGAACGGAGATATAACCGGCAGTTCAAATATATATTTTTTTTTTGGATAAAAGACGTGTCTAGTGGGTTTGGTGTGTAATCATTCCAATCAAGTTTTAGATGGGTTATTTTTCAGACTTAGCTCCAATTACGGCATCAATAACATTCCTTCATATTCGCTTTACTTCATAAACTATTCTTGACATTACTTATTTCAGAACAAACCTATTTGATCCTCAGAAAATCATTTATCTGTTTAAAAGTTAAAACATGAAAGACTTGTCATCTAATTCCCAAAATCTTACGACACGTGTAGTGTGATGTAAAGACGTATATCAGCTATAGTTGACTTCAAAGGAGAGTTATCTTTCAGGTTTTCAAAATCCAAACATAAGATCTAATTATTCCTATTTTTCCAAACAAAAACCGTCGAATGTTGAATCAGAGTTCTTCCACAAGCTAACTTGACAAAAAAGTTTTTATATTTTTTAGAAAATTTTCAGATTTTTACGGATTTTATGGATTTTAATATGCAGATGCAAAATATACATATGAATGCGAAGGTAAGAAATGCGTACCGAGCGTACCCCCAAACTTAAACTGGACAGTGTCCTCACTGTCGTTGCATGAAGAGAGTAGTTGGAAGGTTCAAAATTGTCGGTTAGTGATACACAAATTTTTATTTGTTTTTGTTTTTAAAGAAAAGAAAAAGAATATACACAAATATAAACAAAATGGTTTGTACATACCCCCAAACTTATTTGGAACAGTATCCTCTGTTCTTGGCTGGATAACCGAAGTTTGGAGGTAGGCAGAGGAAGATCATTCAAGGTAAACCGGCTCCTGTAGGAACAGGAGCTCCTCTGTTGGTTCGGCGCTAAGGTACGGTTTGCAGCGGTGTCCGTTTACTTTGAAAATAGAACCGTCCTTTGGATTTTCCAAATCCAGAGCGCCATGCGGATACACATTCCGCACAAAATACGGCCCTTTCCAGCGAGATCTGAGCTTTCCTGGATGGAAATGAAGTCGGGTGTCGTAAAGAAGTACCTGCTGACCAGGTACGAAGGTTTTGCGCAACAGGTGTTTATCGTGAAACACCTTCGTTCGATTCTTAACGACAACCGCGTTGTCATAAGCCTCATCCCTAAGCTCGTTTAGTTCGTTCAACTGCAGCTTCCGATGGCTGCCCGCGTCCTCAAGAGAAAGATTCAGCTCCTTTATCGCCCAAAATGCGCGATGCTCGATTTCGACAGGAAGGTGGCAGGCTTTTCCGTACACAAGCCGATAGGGAGACATGCCAAGGTCGGTCTTATAAGCAGTTCTAAATGCCCAAAGGGCATCAGTGAGTTTCAGAGACCAATCCTTACGGTTCTTGGAAATCGTCTTCTCCAATATCTGCTTGATTTGCCGATTTGAAACTTCGGCCTGCCCGCAGGTTTGGGGGTGGTAGGGCGTAGAAAGCTTATGATTAATGGAGTATTTCCGCATCAAGGCCTCGAAAGTCTTATTGCAGAAATGACTTCCATTGTCGCTAATGATCGCTCGGGGGTGCCCAAACCGGGAGAAAATGTTTTCTTTAAGGAACTTAACAACAACCTTATTGTCGTTAGTCCGGCTGGGCACAGCCTCGACCCATTTAGAGACGTAATCAACAGCTAAAAGTATGTACAAGTTCCCAAAAGAGCTGGGAAACGGCCCCATGAAGTCTATCCCCCACACATCGAAAATCTCCTCAACCAAGATTGGTTGGAGCGGCATCTCGTTCCTCCGGGATATCCGGCCCAAGTGTTGGCACCGGGAGCAAGTCTTGCAATAGTCGTTAGCGTCTTTGAAAAGTTGTAGCCAGTAGAAACCACATTGCAAGATCTTCTCAGCTGTCTTTCTGGGCCCAAAATGCCCGCCACATGCTTGATCGTGGCAAAATGACAGCACACTCTTGAATTCCTCATCGGGGACACACCGACGAATAATCTGGTCGGGACAGTACTTGAACAAGTAGGGTTCGTCCCAGTAAAAGTGTTTTACTTGGGACAAGAAGTGAAGTCTGTCCTGACTAGACCATTCGGTTGGTAGTAATCCCGTGGCCAAATAGTTCACAATATCTGCGAACCAGGGTTCGCAAGATACTGTCAAGAGTTGTTCATCCGGGAAAACGTCGTTAATAGGAATTGGAAGCGAAGGCGAAGAAGGAAGTCGTGAGAGATGGTCGGCAACTACGTTTTCACATCCTCTTTTGTCCTTAATGACAAGGTCAAACTCTTGAACCAAGAGGATCCAACGTATTAACCGAGATTTGGCATCTTTCTTCGCAAAAAGATGGCGCAGAGCTGAATGGTCCGTGTAGACAATGACTGGAGAGCCGATGAGGTAGGGCCTGAACTTTTCTAAAGCAAATACAACAGCCAAGAATTCCTTCTCAGTTGTTGTATAGTTAAGTTGGGCGTCGTTCAGGGTCCGGCTCGCGTAATAGATTACATGCGACATCTTGTTGATGTGTTGTCCAAGGACAGCACCGATGGCAAAGTTGGATGCATCGCACATAATCTCGAATGGGTGCGTCCAGTCAGGAGAAGAGAGAACGGGAGCAGAAGTGAGTGAGCGTTTCAGTGACTCGAATGCAGTCACACAGCTCGAGTCAGAGTCGAAGTCGAAAGGCGTGTCCTTGGCCAGCAAAAGCGTCAAGGGCCTAGCAATCTTGCTAAAGTCCTTGATAAACCGTCTAAAGAAACCGGCATGGCCAAGGAAGGCTCGGATATCTCTGACGCATCGGGGAGGAGGCAGATTGGAAATGACCTCAATCTTTGCTCTGTCAACCTCTATGCCATTTTGCGAGATGATATGTCCTAAGACAATACCTTCGCGCACCATGAAGTGGCATTTCTCCCAGTTCAAAGTGAGATTCTTTTCCTTACATCGGGTAAGGACAGCGTCAAGATGCAGCAAACACTCGTCAAAGGAGTCGCCGAAGATGGAGAAGTCATCCATGAAAATCTCCAAAAATTTTTCCACCATGTCAGAGAAAATTCCCATCATACACCGCTAGAAGGTAGCGGGCGCATTGCATAACCCAAAGGGCATGCGTCGATATACAAACGTGCCGAAAGGACACGTGAAAGTGGTCTTGTCCTGGTCTTTTTCGGCGATGGGAATTTGATTGTAGCCAGAGTAGCCATCTAGAAAGCAATAGTACTCATGTCCGGCCAATCGTTCAAGCATCTGGTCAATGAAGGGTAGCGGAAAGTGGTCTTTCCGCGTAGCGGCGTTGAGTTTTCTGTAATCAATGCAAACTCGCCACCCAGTTTGGGTGCGAGTAGGGATTAACTCATTCGCCTCGTTGGTTATGACCGTGATTCCCGACTTCTTAGGGACAACATGAATGGGGCTAACCCACTGGCTATCAGAGATAGGGTAAATGATACCACTATCTAGACATTTGACGATCTCCTTCTTCACAGCCTCCTTCATGACTGGATTAAGACGTCTTTGTGGATCCCGAGCTGGTTTGGCATCATCCATCAGATGAATGTGATGCTCAACGATCAGGGGACTAATCCCCTTGATGTCCGCCATGGACCAGCCAAAAGCTTGCCTGTTGCTGTGCAAGACCGCGAGAAGGGCTTTCTCTTGCTCGGGAGCTAGAGAAGCCAAAATGATGACAGGGAGGGTCTCGTTCTCACCTAAGTAAGCATACTTAAGGTGAGACGGCAACGGCTTGAGTTCGAGCGTTGGAGGTGAAATGATGGAAGGCAAGACTGGTGCAAAGGTCTCGAACTCAAAGGATTCCAGCAAAGGTTCAAAACGAGTGTAGGCAACCGAGTCGGATGGTTCAGGTAACTCATCCAGAAAGTCGAAAGATTCGAACTCGGGTTGTGCGCGGCTAAGATCGTTCGAGAACGTGAAACACTCGTATTCGTTATCGGGCGCAGAAACAGCAGCAGGTTCGAAGAGAAACGCACTAGTGGCGTCAAGATTATCGTGGTCAAATAGAAACTCCTCGAATTCACACTCTTCTGGTGTGATCTCCTGGATCGAGCAGACGTCCAGTATATGAGCATTAGGTTCGGCGGGCTGATTCCCTAACCTAAAAATGTTGAGTTCAATCGTCATATTTCCAAAAGAGAGGTTCATTGAACCATTGCGACAATTGATCACAGCATTTGAGGTTGCGAGAAATGGGCGACCGAGTATCACCGGAATTTGATTCCGGGGGTTAGCTACAGGCTGTGTGTCTAATACAATGAAGTCGACGGGGAATATGAAGTCCCCGACTTTTATTAACACATCCTCTAGCTCACCCCTAGGATGGGTGATCGATCGGTCGGCCATTTGGAGAGTGCAGTGTGTGGGTTTCAACTCTCCGACACCTAATTGCTCGTATACTGAATACGGAAGCAAGTTAACACTGGCACCAAGATCTAATAGTGCGCGGTTGATGTTCATATCCCTAATGGTAATTGAAATCGTAGGACAGCCAGGGTTCCGTTTTTGTGGTAAAGATTGGGTAAGGGCATCACTCACAGCACTAGCCAAGAAAACTTTCTTGGGTACCTGAGACTTCCTCTTTTTCATGCACAAGTCCTTTAAGATTTTCGCGTAAGACGGGACTTGTTGGACAGCATCTAAAAGAGGAATGTTAATGTTAACTTGCTTGAATAACTCCAAAATCTTCTCCATTTGAGGATTTTGTTTATTAGATCTCAACCGGTTTGGAAATGGAACATTTTGAAAATTGGTTGAGTCTAATGCTGGAGGAGGAGATTTTGGAGTTGGAACGGATCCCAGAATAGGTGTTTTCGTGGAGTGAGAAGTGGGTCCGTTCAGAGCAGAAGAAGAGGAAGGAGAGCCTGTTGAAGAACGGAGAATAGGCTCGGGAGACGAAGAAGAAGAAGGAGAAGGAGAAGAAGAAGCGGCGGCCGGGGCGTCATCGTTGATTCGCTTGCCAATGTTGTTTTGCAGCATCCTTCCCGATCTCAGCGTAGTCACGGCACTCACATTATGGTTTTGTTGTTCAAGAGCAACATGTGCATTATGTGGGTGACCGGGATTTGGAAGTGGCTGGGACGGGAGCTTCCCCTTCTCTCGCTCGCTCAAGGCCGCGTTTAGCTGTGCAATCTGGGCCTCGATGGTCTTGATGCTCTGCCCGTGTGCGGCGGTGTGTTGCACTAAAGATTGGATCGAAGACTGGATGTTGGCGGTGGATTGAGTCGATTGTTTAACAAACGCCTCCAGACTTCGCTCGAGCGAGGAAACCTTATCAGTGTTTGACGGAACAAAGTTGTTTGGTGGAAAAGAGTTGTTGGGTGAAAAATTGTTCGTCTGGTTTTGGAAAGGTTGGGGTTGGAAGGGCTGCTGATATTGATGCTGAGTTTGTTGTGGCGCTTGTTGTTGCGGTGGAGGGGCCCTTTGGAAATTGTTGCCTTGGAATTGATTCTGATTCTGATTCCAGGCGAAATTGGGGTAGTTCCTCCAACCGGGATTGTAGGTGGAAGAGTATGGATCATTCCTCGGTCTCTGCTGGAAGGCAGCATTAACCTGATCCTGTCCTTGCGAGGGTGGGTTGTGAGGACACTCTTCGGTCAAGTGGGAAGGATCTTAACAACAAGCGCAGATGGTACGAAGGGGGAGAACAGGGGCAGGAGCAGAAAATTTGCTCTCTATTGCTTCAAGCTTTCGTGTTATCGCAGCTATTTCTGCTTTCATCGCAATAGAGACGTCAAGTTGGTGGATTCCTACCCTAGACTGACCGGTAGAAGTGGAGGTCGAAGAAGAAGAAGAAGTCGGTCTGGTGCTCTCCCACTGTAGCGTTTGCTCCGCAAGATCGTCAAAGAACTGCCACGCTTCCTCGTCAGATTTCGATAGGAAGTGGCCCTGACAGATGGTTTCCAGCAACTGCTTCGTTGCTGGATTTAGTCCCTCGTATAAGGTTTGGCAGAGTTGCCATTTCTCTATACCGTGGTGAGGACACTGAACAAGAAGGTCTTTGTACCGGTCAAAGCACTTCCAGAAGGGTTCAGAAGGAAGCTGGGAGAATTGGTTGATTTCATTTCGAATTCTTGCGGTCTTATGATTTGGATAGAATTTTTTCAGAAACGCTTTAACAAACTCATCCCAGCTGGTGATTGAGTGGGAAGCGGTGCTATACAGCCATTTTTCAGCAAGATCGCATAAAGTGAACGGAATGACCCGTAGACGTATAGCATCGTCCGACAGCTGGGTGGTTTTCATCATGGCACATACATTTTGAAATTTATTGATGAAGATATAGGCATCTTCAGTTTCAAGCCCATGAAAACGTGGAAGCATGTTGATGAAATGGGGCTTAATTTCAAAGTTGTCCCCATTGGCAGGAGGAAGAGAAAGGCAGGTGGGAAGTGCAGAACGGGTGGGGTAAAAACGATCCTGGAGCGCAATTCGCTACGGCGCTATAACAGGCGGATGTGGTGGAAGATTGGTCTCCGTAGGAGGTGGAGCCAATCCAACGGTGGTCAAAGAGATGTTCGGATTAAATCCCGACATCGCGGAAGAAGAGGTTGGTGAAGGTGAAGGTGAAGGTGAAGATGTATGAACAGAATTCCGGTCAACGTCGGAGTTGGCCGGCAAAGGAAGGGGTGAAAGAGGAGTGGACGGAGTATCGACTTCGGAGTCGATCGCGTAGTCGGTCGCGACTAACGTAACGCGGACTAGACGGGCGCTAGTGTCCCGAGTCCAAGCGGACATACACTAAACGAGTTTAGTATAGTCAAAGCGGAGAAGGTGTGGGTAAGAAAACGTCAATGGAGAAAGGCGATGGGTGGTGGGTGAAAATGGATTTGGCGACAAAAGGGCAAGTTTTTATAAAAGTTTTTTGAATTTTCTTTTTTTTTTTTTTAGAAAGAGATTTACAGAAATATGTACGGAAATACGGCTTAAGCAATCACAAACAAGATATGCACAATCACACCTAGATCTACGGTCGCCTAGGTCTACTAGACCTGCTCCTGAACTTGATTTTCGAAGTTAAACAGTGTCGAGAAACAGGCTTAAAAATACACCGATCACGGGGCCAGGTAAGTGCAGAGATAAGGGGAGGTTGTCCAACGCTTTCGCGAAGTTCCTTAATTAAATAACCCTTTCTCTTTCGGCGGTTGCGCCTTTAACAGTTTCCTAGACACCCCGTAATCAATATACGGTTAAGCGAGGTTCTAAACACGGTTTATCTTCTCCTAATGAGCGCGAAGTCCTTAGGGCTGAAGTCTAGTATTTTTTAATTTACAATGGACAATGCATATGCTTTAGTGATTTTTGGGGTCCTGGGAAGGGTGATGAAATCCCCACCCAATCTGGATTGGTTTCAAGCCCCTTAAGTCCGTATTAAAGAATGCAAAACAGTAACAAAACAACTGCAAACAATTTTTATTTGTGTAAGTCTACGCTAGCGCCCCGGCAGTCTACAGACACCAAATGCGGAACAAAAACTTTTAACTTGGCGCTATCGTATACTTTAACCCGGATCTGCCATTATTGCTAAACTAACAAACTATAAAGAGTGTAGGAAGGTTATACCGAACGATCCGAGTCCTTCGTTCTTCAACCATCATCCCACGCTCCGTTGCGGCTGCTCCGATCTCGTCGATCTCCGATGTCCTCGTCGAAGTGGCACCACATGATCGGTTCTTTAAACGGGCTCCCGCCTCTGACTCGAGGCAACTCGATCGTCAAGTTTGCTAAAAGAGACGACCAAGATTGATGTAGAGAATGAGTAGATGACTTTGTCTCACTTCGTCCAAATCCGTGGACGATCGGTTAATGAAGTTGCCGTGGAAATCGGGTGATGGAATGAAATGAACTGTGAATTCCATACACCCCAAAACTATCATATCTTTTCTAACCGATGAATTCCACCACACTGAGAGAGAGAGAGGGGCCGGCCTCTTATAGTGAAGAGGGAGGTGACCGTAGGAGAGGGGGTGACCATATGATAAATATCATGAAGAAATATCAAGCATAAAGATCTTTAGCTAAACAAGAAATGGTTAAAATCAAAGCATGACTCATTAGCCACTTCATCACTTCTAGAAGCTTCTAGAATGATGACTCACTCATATCAGAAGAAAAGATAAATCCGTCTTTAACCGAATGTTAAAAGACGGCTGATAGAAAACTGGAAACTGGCAACTTCCAAAAGTGATCCTGAAACGACTTTCAGGATAACCCCGAAACTGTATAAATATACCCGCATTTATATTACGACCGAATATAGATGCAACTGAGACAAAGATATTATACCTACTCAATATAATACTCGGATCCGGCTTAAACCAAAGCCGACCAGTATCATCTGTCCGAAAATCGACACGTGCGTAAACGCACGTGCATTTTCCGAACCCTGCCATAAAACCATACGGCCTCTACAACGTTTCGCCCGAACTTGGGAAACTGTCTGTGGGGGACTCTAATGACTCGTCAGCACCCTGGCAGTGGGTTTAACCACAAACCGTCAGCGGCACTAGCTATGCGTAACGGCTGCCCATGGACTGACCTCAAGGGTGGCCGAGGAGCGAACTCAAGGGAGACCGATGAGCGAACTCCTCCGAAAACCCTACTGAGCCTAACAATGACAATGTATATACAGTCCGGTCCGTTCGTCAATGAGTATCGCATATCCGCCTAGGGGGCTAGTAACGTCAGACCCCCATTAGCAGTATAAGTCGTGTCGGAGTGTAGCCCAGAACGCCCTGAGATACTACTGGAATACCTACCAGTAAATCTCCTGCCTCGGCCGAGGGCTTTGCGTAATGGCTCTCCTAGACACAGCACGATCTCGCCCCCAATACCGGGAGAGACGAATCCCCTGCCGATCCGCTCACGTGCCTCCATATGGCTCGGGACTGTACCCAAAAGCTACCTGTTTGCACGACTCCTTTGAGCCGTGGTAGGGTAGAAATCAAAGCACAGTGGGAACTCATACGAGACAAATGACGACCTCAGGTCGATGAACTAACCTGTACACATGTCACCAGGGAACTGCTATCTGACGATAGGTAAAGTACTAACTAGCAGATTCCCGGCGAGTCCTGTCCGGTGTACTCATAACCCAATGAGCACCTGTATACATCTTAGGTGATCCAACTGACACCAATGGCTTGTGAGACCGGCCACCGCCCCTCGTCGGGGTCTCGACTGTACACACTAGTCTACTCCGGAGTATCGATGCCCTGTCTCGAAACTCCCACGATTAGGGACCACAATTAAGGATATGCATATAAACTACCCAACTCTCACGTATATGATCGCCATCATACTGTTGGTAGTAAAGCAAGATCCTAAGGGCTCTATCAAAGTGTAACATGCAATCAGTCACCTGAACATGAACACGACTGATAAAGGCAAACCAGATAGCATACTATCATCTCGAGTAAGACTGTCCTACCGGGATAGGTCCTCCGCAATCATTGCAATCACGTACCTGCGATCCAATAATTGACTATGAGGGCACTATCTCCAACAATCTCCCACTTGCACTCAAGGCTAATATTGCGATGTCGACTACTCACAGCCCGTGTGAAACCGAACATCCAACTCCTCTACTAATCAGTTTCACAAAGCCCGTTTGTAAAACTATTGTGTTCGAGAAATAGCCTCGGTGAGTGGATCCGCCTAGAAGTTTCTTTCTGTATCTCTCTTAATCTCAAGTTCGCGGAGAAAGCCATCTCCCGAATTGAGTAGTACCTGTCTTAGAATATGTCTGGATATCTGATGGGACCTTAGTTCATAAATGAACTCCATATCCAAACTTCTTAGACTGAATCGACCACTGAACCTAATCAGTATCGGGCACCTTGCTTCCCACAGTATCCTATTGGACCACCTGTCCATAATACTGTCCCTCGTCAGAGGGAAAACTAAAACTCTGACAATCACTCTGTCATCCATGTCACCTTTGAAGCCTGGAATGATAACCGTCTCCCGAAAGAGGCTGCCGTTATCAAATCCGCAGAACATGTACCAATGTTCTAAAACTGCTTCCTTATGTTTCTCCAGGATTGGATTAATACAAACTTATTGCATCTAGTGCAAAACCAACATTTGGTGTGGTACTTGACATCTCATGATTGACTCAATTGCCTAAGCAAGTGATCTGCCAATCATGCACATCCCTCTCCCCTTTAGTCTATACGACACCTTTAGAGAGGGTGACTCCATCACCTGCAGGTACACCACCATGCTAGGAGTCAACTATTCCAAAAACCATTAGAATATCTGTCAAAGTACCCACATTGGGAAACTACCCAAATCCAGATCTAAAACCATAGATCTAGAAACCAGAATGTCAAATATTATATCCATATCCTGTCTGGAGAAACAACTGTGTGACGACCACAGTACAACCGATCGTAGTATAGGAATTTTACTTCCTACTCTGTGTAAGTCATCCAGATACCATGACATCACACCCTACTACCTTCTTAACTGATCCATCCCCTATTCTGATTGAAGTCAAACCCATGACTTTCACATCAAAAATAGATGATCTATCTCCGCTATAACTTCTCAAGTCTATAAATAGACATAAGCTACTTGCCCACCATGCTTCCGTTGCTCCCACTGACTACGACAACCCTCCTACCGGGTCTCATATCCTGGAACAACAGTAGTGTCAAGTCTGGGTAGATAAGAACCTCCCTGTCACCGTCCTTGAGGCTACCGAAGTACCTCTCGGGTGTCTGAGGTTACCTACCATACCTGCGGAGTGGCTATTGGAATGTCAATCCTGATTGAATATATAGGTCCTATTAAATTTTCCGTAATCGTTCGCGGTTCTGGAATCACTTTTCCAGTTCTACCATACTCCCACTACTGTTTTCTGAAAAAGATCCATTTTTACTAAAACTGTGGCGAGTCAAGAACAATATCACTATTGATCTTCCACATGGTAGAATATCAACCCTCGTCATAGCCAGGGTCAACCCACAAAACAGCCATTACAGAAACGTGCCCTGAGTTATCCAGAATCTGGTTTTAACCATAAGCTGGACAACTCCCCGTACCTTAATATCTTTTAAGGTACGAACTATTCTATATCCAATATAGAAACTTTGGCACTTATTTAATTGGAACCATATTCAACCCATGCATCTGTCTCCAGTGCATATCAACTTAATGGAAAGAGGTTAATCAGCATTACTCAACTTAGGAATCCATCCAATTATGAGTAACCTGAAAGAGAAACACGTTTCTCAAAACCATCACTATCATCTGAATACCATTCACAAGAATCTACATCTTCGATCTTTTTGAAGAATCCCGATACTTGTGATACCTGGTTCTCTACTTTATTCTTATACCCATAACTTCTCAAAACTTAGACCTTGTATTTCTACGAAACACTTGTCTAAATACTAGAGAAGTTATAAGTAAACAGAACATAGTACGAGGACCTACCCCTCTGTCCTGATGGACACTTGGACAACATACAATACTCTGTATAAGTCCGCTGAGTTAAACAACTCAAAAACCTGTGCGTCGTAGGTAGAAAACTGTACCCTGGCGATTTCCTCAAATATCACCAATTGCAACGAATTCCGATATAATGAGGATGATCACCTAATTCCCAATATCTTACTCCCACTCATCATCTGTAAAACCATACAGATATGAGAATGAAACCTGGTAAATACATACCCTTGGAGTAAGTGTCTAATCGGGAAAACAGTTTTTCTTTAACAATGCACTGAAACATGAAAATGTTTCGTAGGGGTATCCTGGTATTCATAGCAATGCCTCTTCCATAATCCAATTCATGACTTCAACCGTATATTTTATTGCCATCTCACCAAATCCCTTTATTTGTCTTTAGTCGTTACCTTCTGTACACCATCGTTAGGCTAACTGGTTTTCTTCCTTCCCTACCGTTCGGCACCAGCCTATGGTTTGGAAGAAGACTATCCAGTAAGCATAATAGGTGTACCCTCCTAAACCAAGGAGTACTCGCATCTCGAGAGAAGGTGATGATAAAAGACAACTGAATAATACCTTATTCTTTTAAAGGTGAAATAGGAGCGGCGATGAAGTACGCGGTTTTGGTCGTGAATGATATCAGTCGCAATTTACTTTGCCCTCTTTCTAATCCCTTTATTTTGTCTTTACATATTACCTTCTGCACACCCTACTTAGGCTAATTGGTTTTCTTCATTCCCTACCTTTCGGCACCAGCCTATGGTTTGGAATAAGACTATCCAATAGGCGTAATAGGTGTACTCTCCTAAACCAAGGAGCTCTCGCAACCTGAGAGAAGGTGATAATAAAAGACAACTGAATAAACCAATTCTATTTCTCCTGAACCTTGATCCATCCTCGAAGAAGTCCCTTCGAGTTCGTATATAACCATACGATGGCTCTATCCAATGGAAGTGGATATCCGTAGTAATACGGGTGTTCTGAGAAATTCAAAGGGTAAAAGAAGGAGTGGCAATGACTTATGCAACATAGACAATCCAAAAGCCAGTATTTTAAGAAGGTTCGGTCAACCTGGTCACTGAGTCATAGTCTAGGGTCGGTCAAAGGTCGCTGCCAAAGAGAGAGAGAGAAAAGAAACACTCTGCGTGCACTCTAACCTAGATCAGATTGGTCATCATTTTATCTAATCCGGAAACCTCCCACTGTCCTGTCAAATTCTCCTCCAAACCTAAAGAAGAATCAATCGGGATCACCCGAAGAGTAAACCAACTCATCAGTGGGAATCAGGATCCAACTCTCATTGCATGATAACGTGATGTAATGCATCCACGTTACTCATACTCCAGAAGGTATGCGCATACTCGGCAAGTTTCAGTTTCTTTAGAAACTCCTGATATGATTTTTGCCCCATGCTCTTATAACCTTGGCTTTGGTCAAAATGTCATAAGTCACATGCCAAGTTCTACCCATCACTATCTTGTCAATTTGAACCCACCCGCACATGCCCCTGACTTTGGCCAATCGGCAGAACGACTGTCCCAAACTAACTCATCTATCTATGCAACAATTGAATACCCAGCAGCTACCAAACACTATGCCTTAACTTTGGCTAAAATGCATAGCTTGAATACTACTGAATACCCAAAAGAAGTGACGGAGGGCTACGGCTGGTTTTTGGCGAAAAACCTTTAGCGTAGTGAACTTGATATCGCTGAAGGAACCTGATAGCTTTTTAAAATATAGTGGCGAAAACCTTTTGCTAAAGAGGTCACTCCCGGTAAAGGGATCTCGGCTCTTTCCTCGTGGAATGAGGTGCAGGATATTCCACTGAATACCGCTATGCAAAGCAACTTGTAATCGACTATAGTGAAGTTATTACGCTGACGCAAACTTCTGCCCAAGGGGTCAGTCCCGGTGAAGGGATATCGGCCCTTGCCCCGTCGAATGAGGTGCTGGATATTCCACTGAATACCGCTATGCATAACAAAAGGAAACGTCTTTGCAACAACACTTTTTAAATTGTTCCAACAACTCAAACAGGTTTGTTTTACTTTGCATTGATCAGAATCAACGCAGTCCCATCAAATAATCACCAGAAAAGAACGAAAATAAAATGTACGTATATGCCATCCGCATTCGTCACTGGGTCCCGTCATAACCCGTTAGGTTACTTAACTAACGACAGAGCGGGGACTGGACTAGCGCGGGTGTAAAACATATACAACATCTAATAGTATATAAACCAATATACATAATCACTCCAGGCGTGATAGTATGCAACATTACAGAAAAGTAATAAGCATCACAGAACAATACAGATAATCTGGGATCCCCGAGTTTCACAGAGCCACTGCTGAAACTCGACGTTCCCCTGTCGTGTGGATAGCCTGTGCAATGAAACCTAGACCCCTACGGGTGCGGCAAGTTACCCGCCAAAACCTGAAGCGAGGTAGTCCCCACAGCATAGTGAATGGAACACCCGGCACTTCACGGAATCCGGTAAATTGAGCACCCCTCCTTGGGTCAACCTGTACCCCCTACGAGTGCGGCGAATAGTCTGCCAATTCTGAAGTGGGGCCCCTCTGCCTCTCAAAGCCATGAGATGCGGACCCGTTGCTTTCTCGAACCCGGCTATCCGTGCACTCCGTCGCGGGGTAAAACCTAGTACAGTAATGAAAAATAGTACAATAGGTACATCGACCGCATCCTGGTCGTGCCCCAAAAGAATATTATACAACAGGCAGTGACGGCTGTCCACAAGTTGGACGCTCGCCCCGCAATATCAAATGTACAAATAAACTCAATCAGTACTACCATTGCACACTGCTATCCACCACGACAAATCCGCAACATCACAGCACAACACAGAACATCAACGCGAATGTCACGTTCGCAAACCCGTCTAAAAGAACTATAGCAATCAGACGCGGTTTACCGATCAAATGACATTCCCGGTCGGAGATATAATGTAAGCACTGTAAAACTAACGTGTTTAAATTTCGATCGACCAAAGACCAAATATTAAAAAGTGGGCCCCACAGCTTACTGGTGAACAGTAACAAAATCTGGGCCAAAACTTTATATACCAAAAACCCCAAAATCCCAAACAGAACCTACTGACAAAATTTGGGAGCACGTGCTCCCCACGTGGCCGCGGTTGCGCGGCCAAACCATGGGTTTGGCCGCCCTTCCGCGGCGACTTGGAGGGATCACGACCCCAAATTTTGTGGTGGGTCTTAGAATTCCCTGCACGGATTTTTAAGACATCCAGAAATAATTTTTGAGACCGTTTAAAAACAACAGAAACTGTCAATATAGGATTTTGTCGTTTTTGAGTTTCGGTTCGATCGATGTTTTGAACACGTTAGCACAAGTTAGTATAGCAAAATGGTTAGTCTCTGATACCACTGTAAGTCTACGCTAGCGCCCCGGCAGTCTACAGACACCAAATGCGGAACAAAAACTTTTAACTTGGCGCTATCGTATACTTTAACCCGGATCTGCCATTATTGCTAAACTAACAAACTGTAAAGAGTGTAGGAAGGTTATACCGAACGATCCGAGTCCTTCGTTCTTCAACCATCATCCCACGCTCCGTTGCGGCTGCTCCGATCTCGTCGATCTCCGATGTCCTCGTCGAAGTGGCACCACATGATCGGTTCTTTAAACGGGCTCCCGCCTCTGACTCGAGGCAACTCGATCGTCAAGTTTGCTAAAAGAGACGACCAAGATTGATGTAGAGAATGAGTAGATGACTTTGTCTCACTTCGTCCAAATCCGTGGACGATCGGTTAATGAAGTTGCCGTGGAAATCGGGTGATGGAATGAAATGAACTGTGAATTCCATACACCCCAAAACTATCATATCTTTTCTAACCGATGAATTCCACCACACTGAGAGAGAGAGAGGGGCCGGCCTCTTATAGTGAAGAGGGAGGTGACCGTAGGAGAGGGGGTGACCATATGATAAATATCATGAAGAAATATCAAGCATAAAGATCTTTAGCTAAACAAGAAATGGTTAAAATCAAAGCATGACTCATTAGCCACTTCATCACTTCTAGAAGCTTCTAGAATGATGACTCACTCATATCAGAAGAAAAGATAAATCCGTCTTTAACCGAATGTTAAAAGACGGCTGATAGAAAACTGGAAACTGGCAACTTCCAAAAGTGATCCTGAAACGACTTTCAGGATAACCCCGAAACTGTATAAATATACCCGCATTTATATTACGACCGAATATAAATGCAACTGAGACAAAGATATTATACCTACTCAATATAATACTCGGATCCGGCTTAAACCAAAGCCGACCAGTATCATCTGTCCGAAAATCGACACGTGCGTAAACGCACGTGCATTTTCCGAACCCTGCCATAAAACCATACGGCCTCTACAACGTTTCGCCCGAACTTGGGAAACTGTCTGTGGGGGACTCTAATGACTCGTCAGCACCCTGGCAGTGGGTTTAACCACAAACCGTCAGCGGCACTAGCTATGCGTAACGGCTGCCCATGGACTGACCTCAAGGGTGGCCGAGGAGCGAACTCAAGGGAGACCGATGAGCGAACTCCTCCGAAAACCCTACTGAGCCTAACAGTGACAATGTATATACAGTCCGGTCCGTTCGTCAATGAGTATCGCATATCCGCCTAGGGGGCTAGTAACGTCAGACCCCCATTAGCAGTATAAGTCGTGTCGGAGTGTAGCCCAGAACGCCCTGAGATACTACTGGAATACCTACCAGTAAATCTCCTGCCTCGGCCGAGGGCTTTGCGTAATGGCTCTCCTAGACACAGCACGATCTCGCCCCCAATACCGGGAGAGACGAATCCCCTGCCGATCCGCTCACGTGCCTCCATATGGCTCGGGACTGTACCCAAAAGCTACCTGTTTGCACGACTCCTTTGAGCCGTGGTAGGGTAGAAATCAAAGCACAGTGGGAACTCATACGAGACAAATGACGACCTCAGGTCGATGAACTAACCTGTACACATGTCACCAGGGAACTGCTATCTGACGATAGGTAAAGTACTAACTAGCAGATTCCCGGCGAGTCCTGTCCGGTGTACTCATAACCCAATGAGCACCTGTATACATCTTAGGTGATCCAACTGACACCAATGGCTTGTGAGACCGGCCACCGCCCCTCGTCGGGGTCTCGACTGTACACACTAGTCTACTCCGGAGTATCGATGCCCTGTCTCGAAACTCCCACGATTAGGGACCACAATTAAGGATATGCATATAAACTACCCAACTCTCACGTATATGATCGCCATCATACTATTGGTAGTAAAGCAAGATCCTAAGGGCTCTATCAAAGTGTAACATGCAATCAGTCACCTGAACATGAACACGACTGATAAAGGCAAACCAGATAGCATACTATCATCTCGAGTAAGACTGTCCTACCGGGATAGGTCCTCCGCAATCATTGCAATCACGTACCTGCGATCCAATAATTGACTATGAGGGCACTATCTCCAACAATTTGCGGCGCAAAGAATCCTGCACAAGAACAGTTTATTGGAAGGGGGAGAAGAGTTTGCGCAAAGAAGGCTGCAGAAACACAGTTCAGTGGAGTTCAGAGGAGTGGAGAGAGGCAGAGGGACTTACAGAGAGATTTTGGGGCTCTGAAGCCACCAAGTGGCCGTGTTTCCGCGGCCAAACGCATGCAATGGCCGCGGATCCGCGACTATGTAGGGGAATTGGGGCTCTGAAAAATTTGGGTGTTCTCTGTTGGGTGTCCTCTGCTTGTCTGGATGTACAGAATCTTGATTTGCTCACTGTATTTGCTCCAGATTTGTACAGTAAACCGGATGCTTCGTTTTGTCCGTCGCGGTGTAGCCGCGAAAATGTGGGTCTATCTTCCCACGTCTTTGGCACTGTACTTGAACTCCGTATTTTCGACGTCCTTGGCGTCGATCTTGAACTTCGTATTTTCCTGCACACTTGCACAAAAACAAATCAAGAATAACAAGATGGTTTTTTTTACAAAGTATATTTTTTTTTTCGTTTTTTCTATACTTACAAATTAACCCGAAATTACACAAGGAAATAAACTACCGTCTCCCCGGCAACGGCGCCATTTGATTGTTAGGATACGTGCGTGTTCAAGTTTAGTTTAAATACCGCAATCAAGACGGTTTCGCTTGTAGCTAGCCGGTTGAGTACGGGTCGTCCGCAGGGAGATGGGAGTCATTTTCAAAGTGTTTTAACGAGTTAAGTCTTGTTTTCAGATTTTGTTGTGGATATCTAAGTGTAAGTTGATATTTAAAGAGAGCTTGTTAGGGTGAGGATTAGGTTAGTTTGAGTTAGGAGTCTCCACATCTTTCGTTGCCCCACTTAATATCGGTGTTACAGTAATCGGCAACAACGGGGATTAGCACGATTAGGAAGGAACTTGCGAGTATAAGCTAGGCTTTCCAACGCATAGTCCTTCCTTTTGGTGCTTGTCCGTCCGTTCTTGGCTCTTATCCATAACCTCCGGTTAATTCAACCACAACCGGTCTCACTACGGAATCACCGCTATCATGTAGGATAGGGTGCCGTAAGGAGCGGATTGTGGTTCAATTAACGGGAGTCAATTTAAGTTGTTGGGCAAGGAAAGAGTGAGAGAGATTTCCTTCTCTCAAACATCCCTTATCCTACCCTAACAAGTATAAAACTACTCACACTTCATAATACGGAAAAATAAAACAAACAAAAGAGAAAGATAGAAAGAATGAGACTAGAAGAATACGACTAACTATTTGCGACCTCACCTTGGCGAGGATCAAGCGTAAGTGTCATTGTCGTATGAATGATAAAGAAAAAGAGAGAAGGAAGAAACAATCAAGCAAATAACAACAACTACTTAACAATTAAAATTACAACAAATTAGGACAAGTAAAGAAAGAGACAAGCATGATAAAAATTGGTCTTCTTTATTCATCACTCTTCACTCAAAAGCTCACTACAAGTTTAATGGAGAAGAGGTGAGAAGAGGAAGAAGAACAAGACTAAAACTAGGCAAAAAATGAGAATACAAAAATTGACCCTTCCTTCACAAAATTCAGGACTATTTATAGGCCAAGAAATGAAACCACCCTAGGGCAACCAACAGAACCCTGACGCAATGACCAAACTGCCCCCCAAAAGTCACTGCCTGAACCCACTGTACGGCCACGGATCCGCCGCCTATAGCCCCCTATGGCCGCGGATCCGCGCCCCTATAGTGTGTTTAGGGTGTGGGTTTCTGAGGTTTTTCCTGTTCTCCTGTCCCCTCTTGTCTGGTGTGGGTATTTTCTGATAATTAATTCCTATTTCTTCCAGAATTTCTATTGAGCAAAGGTGGACTTTTTTGTGGATGATTGCCTCGAGCTCCGCGTAGATCTCTTGGATTTTGTGGTACCATTGAGCCTTGTGCATGAGAATGACATTAAGTTGACACTTTTTCTTCCTAACTGGTATCTGGCAACATACGGATGAAGAGCGGAGACCGTGTTTTATCTGTGGTTGGCAGGAACCGGATTTTGTCGTGTTTTTCATGAATTTCTCCGTTTGAGAACCGGGAACCTGTATCCTGCAATTGACTAGCAAACACGGCTCAAGAGTATCTACCGATATGCAATGTGATAAAAATTGGGCGGTATGAAAATGCAAAAATCTGATATGAACAGCCAACCCTTAAACTTGCAAGCTCAATCAAGAGGTTGCAAGATCAAGAGAAGGGTAAAGAACTCATGTGAAATGAAGCACTAATTCCATAAGAAGATACAACCCTTTAAATCAATAACAAACCCTTAAACTTTCAAGCTCAATGAAGAGGTTGAAAGATCAAGAGAAAGCAAGGATCTCAAGGGGAAGCTAAAACAAAAGAATGATACAAAAATCCTCATCTTCATTTCATCATCCACTCAAAAAGCACTCACTACAATTTTCATGGAGGAAAGAATGAAGAAGAAGAAGAAGACTAAACTATACTAAAACCTACAAAAGAGGCATAAAGAATGGACACCCCAAGCTTGGCAAGTTCTGAGATATTTATAGGCAGTAAACTGAAAACCTAGGGCAACATTCTGGCACTAAATGCAATTACCAAACAGCCCCTGAAAGTTTGTACACCGAAGAGCCTATACGGCCGCGGTTCCGCGGCCTAAGTGTGCTTATGCCGCGGAACCGCGGCCATAAAGAGGGCTTGGGCCTTCATCTTTTGTCATATGCCCTGGTTGTCTGTACTCTTTAGTGTGGTATATGACGTTTCTCAGAAACTCTTCACAATTCTTCCAGAATTTTAGTAGAACAAAAGGTGATGTGATGTGGATCTTTTGCCATGATTTCCTCGAGCTCCGCGTAGATTTCTTGGATCTTGTGTTGACATTGAGCTTTGTGCATGAAAATGACAATCGATTTTCCATTTTTTCCCTTACACTGGTATGTGGCAACACACGGATAGAGAGCGAAGACCCGTGATTTATCTGTTGTTGGCAGTAATCCAGAATTTGTTATACATTTCCATGATATTCACTGTTTAGAGCTGAGACCAGTATCCTTCAATTATGTAGCAAACACTGATTAAAAGCACCTGCCTATAAACAAACAAGCGTAAGAATGGGCGGTATAAAATGCAATATTCTGGTATGAACAAATACCCCCAAACTTAACTTTTGCTCGTCCCGAGAAAAACCAATTATTCACAAAAAAAGCCCTAACCGCACTTTCGCAGGGAACGCGATTGAACTGAGCACGTGCAACAAGCATTTAAACCTCTAGGTGTCCCTAGTAGGAGGAGTGTTGTCTCCTGAGGGTTTTCAGCGGATACTACCCACAAAATCCGGTCAAGCTAGTTTTGCAAAATTACTATGATTCAAACCCTAATGTTTTGTTTCAGGAAATAAAAATTCTATTATCCTAAGTCTAGACTATCGAACCTTTATTTTTCACATCTCGCTTCTTATTTAACTTAAGATTTTATATATCTTTACGTGCAGTGCAAATAGTGTCGTTAAGTTCCAGAAGGGTGGAATAAAGTCATCATGTCATACAATAAAGCCCAGATAAATTTTTTTAAAAGGATCACATAAGTTTTATAAAGAGTTAAGCATTTTTCAAGTTTCGTTTTCCAGTAAGGTTTCAACTTCAGAATTTCTATCTTTCTTAACAGGAAACTAGGTCTTATTTTTCACTCCACCTTTTTCTTGTTTTCATTTTATAGACACCTCTGTGAACGTGCAATAGTCTTTATCATAAAATAAAACCTTCATATCTCCGCTAGAAATATTTTTTATAAAACCTGTCTTTTGTCAAGATTATTCTCACACAAAGAACCGTTCGGAATTTTAACTCGGAGAGAACACTTGCTTGACTTTGTTTTAAACTGGACTTTCTAGGCTTCTTAACGAGCTTTGGGCCAATGCACCCAAACCAGTTGGCTTTAGGGCATTAGGTGTAGAAACACCCCAGCGTACTTAATTACTCAAGTTACCTAGGTCCAAAAACAAAAGACAATTTGGCGTGAAAATCATGATGATTCAATACGAACGGAGATATAACCGGAGATATGAAGAGAGAATGAAAGAAAGGTAGAAAAAAGGAGGTGAAAAAGGATGTGGATTTTTTTTTAGTTATTAACAAAAGAATGAAATATACATACAAAAAGAATCTGGACAAAAACAATCACGACACAAAAATACCACACACCTAATCGTTCTAGGGTTCACCTAGGTCAACTAGACCTGCTCCAGAACTTGATTGTCGAAGTAAAACTGTGTCGAGAAACGGGCTCAAGATACACTGATCACGAGGCCAAGTAAGTGCAGAGATAAGGGGAGGTTTTCCAACGCTTTCTCGAAGTTCCTTAATTAAATAACCCTTTCTCTTTTGACGGTTTCACCATTAACACTTTTCTAGACACCCCGTAAACAATATACCGTTAAGCGAGGTTCTAAACACAGTTAACTTCTCCTAGTGAGCGCGAAGTCCTTAAGGCATAAAGTCTAGTTTCTTTTAAATTTTGTGCGGGTAAACGTTATGCTCAAGTTCGTGATTTGTGGGCCACGGAAAAGGTGATGAAATCCTTTACCGTATGTTGTGGGGTTCGCTTGCCCTTAAGTCCGTATTAATGTATGCAATGCGCAAGTCAATAAAAATTCTATAAAGAATCAAACAATCGTTTTTTAGTTTAAGCACGGCACTGCAACAAATACGGGTTAGTCAATTTTTAGCGTTTGCTAGCGAACTTGCAAAGAATCCTGCAAACAATAGTATATTGGATGCGTCGGATTTGAGAAGAAGGTGTTAGTAAATACGTACCGTTAAGTTTTTGGGTTAGGAAACCCCCGTTGAATCAAATCCGGTAAGCTTGAAAAGTTCGCTTGCGCGGGTCAAACTATCCGGATCTTTGGCACTGTACTTTGCAATCACCTTAGCCTTGAATGTACACTTTGCTCCCCACAATCGCCGTTTGGAAATCCGCAAAAATCTGCAGACTTGCTCACAAAAATTATCAAAAAAACCAAAAAGATTTTTTTTATTTATAAATATATACAAAAAGAATATTAACCCGAATAACAAGAAAGAAAATACGCTACCGTCACCCCGGCAACGGCGCCATTTGATCGCACGCCAAAAGCGTGTCGGATATTCAAAGTTCTAAAGTTTACCGCGATCAGGACGGTGTCGCTATGCAGCTAGCCGGTTGAGCACGGGTCGATCCACAGGGAGATGGTTGTATTTCCGTTCTTATCTTAGACGAGTCAATAAAGAATGAGTATATGTTTGTTCATGTCTAACCTATGTGTTTTATTTGCAAGTATAAAGTTGTTAAGAAAAAGATACGAGATTGTAAGCTAAAGAAATCCGTACTCAAAACCTTTGAGCCGAGTCTTGACCAATTGAAGCTAGAGCAATTGGCAACAACGTGGATTAGGGGATTTCAGCGCGGTATTCGTGGAATACGGCTTATTTACCCTTGTCCTTCCGTTCTTGTCTCTTGCTTTCTCCTCCGGCCAAACCGAACGCAATCGGTCGCGGTTAGGAATCACCGTTACCTTGTTAGGGTAGGGTGCCTGATTGGTATAGATTTTGCGTGTTCAAGTTTTAGTTAATTACCGCAATCAAGACGGTTTCACTTGTAGCTAGCCGGTTGGGTACGGGTCGTTCGCAGGGAGATGGGAATCTTTTTCTATGTGTTTTAACGAGTTAAGTCCGGAAGTCCAGATTTTGTTTGTGATTATCTAAGTGTTAAAGCGATATGTAAAGAGAGCTTGTTAGGGTTAAGATTAGGTTAGTTTGAGTTAGGAGTCTCCCACATCTTTTGTTGCCCTTCTTAATATCGGTGTTACGGTAATCGGCAACAACGGGGATTAGCACGACTAGGAAGGAACTTGCGAGTATAAGCTAGGCTTTCCAACGCATAAGTTCTTCCTTTTGGTGCTTGTCCGTCCGTTCTTGGCTCTTAGCCATAACCTCCGGTTAATTCAACCACAACCGGTCTCACTACGGAATAACCGCTATCATGTAGGATAGGGTGCCGTAAGGAGCGGATTGTGGTTCAATTAACGGGAGTCGAATTAAGCTGTTGGGCAAGGAAAGAGTGAGAGAGATTTCCTTCTCTCAAACTTCCCTTATCCTACCCTAACAAGTATGAAACTACTCACATATCATGATACGGAAAAATAAAACAAAACAAAAGAGGAAGTTAGAAAGAAAGGGATTAGAAGATAACAACTAGCTATTTGCGACCTCACCTTGGCAAGGATCAAGCGTAAGCATCAGGGTTGTGTTAAGGATAAAGAAAAAGAGAGAAGAAAGAAACAACAAGAAATAACAACAACTAGTTAACAAATGAAAATTACAACAATTAACAAGATAATAAGACAAGCAAAATAATAAACGGTTCTTCTTTATTCATCATTCTTCACTCACAAGCTCACTACAAGTTTTAATGGAGAAGAGATGAGAAGAGGAAGAAGAAACACAACTAAACCTAGAAAAGAAAATACAAGATTATGGACCCCTTTCCTTCACAAAGTTCTGGGCTATTTATAGGCTGAAAAATGAAAACCTAGGGCAACCACCAGAACACAAATAAAAAGACCAAAACACCCCTGGAAAAGTTTTGTCTGCCGCCACCATACGGCCGCGGTTCCGCGGCCTAATAGAGGAGTTGCCTCCTCTGGTTTTCTGTGGTCCCCTGGTTTGATGTACCCTCTTGTCTGGTACATGTAGTTTCTGAAAATACTTCCACATTTCTTCCAGAATTTCTGTTGAGGGAAAGGTGGACTTTGGACATGGATTTTCTTGAGCTCCGCGTAAATTTCTTGGATCTTGTGTTGCCATTGTGCTTTGTGCATGAAGGTGACAATTGATTTGTCATTTTGTCTCCTAAACTGGTGTGTGGCAACAGACGGATAAAGAGCGGAGACCCGTGTTTTATCTGTGGTTGGCAGGAACTCGGATTTTGTCGTATTTTTCCATGGATTTCACCGTTTAGAGCTGAGAACCTGTATCCTGTAATTGACTAGCAAACACGGCTCAAGAGTACCTACCGATATGCAATGTGATAAAAATTGGGCGGTATAAAAATGCAAAAATCTGATATGAACAGTGCCTAACGGAGCGCTTGCGTATCGTTTGGGCGGAGTTCAATGGAAAATAACGGGAAAAGGAAATGAGCAAAGAAACGTTAACTTACAATATCATATTGATTCTAAACAACAACAATAATTACAACCATTCACAAAAAGAACAAAAAAGAGCAAAAGAAAAGAAAAGATTACAAGTAAGTAAGGGCATGGAATTTAAGTGCATGAAAGTAAAGCAAGGTAATAAAAAGCAAGAAATAAATAAGCAAGAAAAAGAACTAGAAACTAGAACTCAAGACAAGCATGGGATCAATAGCCAACCCTTAAACTTGCAAGCTCAATCAAGAGGTTGCAAGATCAAGAGAAGGGTAAAGAACTCATGTGAAATGAAGCACTAATTCCATAAGAAGATACAACCCTTTAAATCAATAACAAACCCTTAAACTTTCAAGCTCAATGAAGAGGTTGAAAGATCAAGAGAAAGCAAGGATCTCAATGGAAAGATAAAACAAAAGAATGAGATACGCCAATAACTGCCCTTAGTGCAAGTGGGAGATTGTTGGATATATGTATGCCCTAGAGGCCATTATATGATAGTGGATGTATTTATACATGTGTGTGTGTGTATATATATATATATATATATATATATTAAGTGTACATTCTTGCTCGACATGATAGTATGCTATCTGGTTCTTCTTTATCTGACATGTTGATTTGATCATGATTTTATTCATTCACACATGTTGATAAAGCCCTGAGGATATAGACTTGACTACTGTGATTATGATAAAGATCATACGAGTGGGACATCTGTAGTTTATAAGCATATCCTGGAATGTCCCTAGTCGTAGGTGTATCGAGACGGGGCATCGATATACCAGAGTAGACTAGCATATATGATACTGGACCCATATGATGGGCGATGGATATTCCCACATTCATCGATGTTTGACATCGAGATCGTATACGGGTGCTCAGTGGTGACTAGGTACGTTGGACGGACTCACCGAGAACTCCTATATGGAATTATATCTATCGTCGAATAGCAGTTCTCAGGTGACACTGGTGCAGGTTAGTCTGTAGACCCAAGATCGTCATAAAGTCTTGTGTGTTCTCCCACTGTACTTTGATTGCCACCCTACCATGGCTCTACTGAGTCGTGCAAACAGGTAGCCGTTGGGTACAGTCCCGAGACACACGAAGGCAATGAGCGATAGGAGGGGTTTCGTCTCTCCCGGTATTGGGAGTTGATGATGTGCTGTGCTCGATTGGCTATATCAGTAAGTCCCTGGACATGGCTGTTGAGATTTACTGATAAGTGTTATCAGTAGTTTCTCGATCTGTTATAGACCATTCGTCGGCACGACTTATTGAGTTATTAGGGTCGACGTTACCATCCTTAGACTCGATATGCAGCTTATCTGACGAAGAGACCGGACTGTACGGCAGTGTTGCCGGTTGGCTCGACGGAAGTTGTGACAGGTTCGCTTGTTTTCTTCTAATCGCTCAATAACCGGATGGCCGTTAAGTTTAGCTGACCGCTTGCGGCTTGTAGGTATTTGATATGATCATTACCTCCTGCCGGCGTATTGACGAGTCTTAGAGTCCCACAATGAAGTTTCCTGGCTCAGGCGAAAAGATGTGGTGTGCATATGAGATATGCGCGAGGACCCGATTAAATACGGATATATGATACCGTATATTAATCAGGAATTTTCTATGGGTCGGGTCGTATGTGATATGACCGGTTTGCAAAATCAAGTGTTGATTTAACAAATGACTTTTAGATTAATTCTTTAGTTAAACTCTTTTTCTATTTTTGTGTGCATACATGTATGCACATGATGATGTGCATGGATACATACATACATACATTGTATCATGGTTGTTGATACATGTTTGGTGGCAATGCAAGACTTATATTGTAGAATTATCTATTTATTTATCATTTAGAAAAAGGGAAAGGATAATTCACACAAGGTTTATGTTTATCATCTTTGACCATGCTTCAACCACCTTTTAACCTTGGGTTAATTATCCTTTTATCTTTTAACCCATTTGATAAAAATCTAGATGATTCTAACCATGGTTGAAGTGAGAAGGATTAATATAGATTAATCCTTTTTCTCATTTAAATTATTCACTCTCTCATAACATTTCCTTTTGTGAGAAAGCTTAGCCACCATCTTCTTCTTCCTCTCTTGATAATTTCTTTGAGTGAGGTTGATAAAAAGAAAGAGTTTTGATTATAGAATACAAACCACATCATCATACTACACACATCAAGCCTATTTGTGTAGGGTGTTTGCTCTACTTCATTCACATATCAAGTAAAGCAAGGAGCTTTGGACAAAGGAGCTTCAGGTGGATCGTCGTGGACCTAGAGGATCTCAAGCTAACCTTTTTCCAACCCTCAAGTAGCCAAGGAGTCTAGCGTAGGGAGCTACAAAGGTTGTACTTTCAAAACCCTAGCTTTTTCTACTTGTGATGATGTCAATGTAATGAAACCCTAAATTTCTACTGATGATTCTTTGTATGTTCACTTAGCACCTTAAAAAATTTGATTTTGGCACATGTGATGCTTCTAAACCCTTCATAAGGTGCTAGGTAAACCTAACATTAGTATCAAAGACAAGCTAGAGCTTTAGGAGACGCTTTAGCGAAGTTAAAACTCCGATTGAACCAAAAAATACGGTTTTTTAACCTTCTCTGGACATCTTTTTGAAACAGTGTTTTATCAGTATTAAAAATAATTTAAAAATTCAGCAGGCAAATCTAAGCATCTCTGTAAAAAATGATAGCATGTTCCGTACAAACAGCCGTGGAACCGCAGCCATACCCTGCTTGGGCCGCGGATCCGCGGCCGTACTGAGGCAGTATTCTATCATTTTTGTACAGTAATGTCCAGTACTGCTTGTACATATTTTTGGGTATTTTTAATCAGATTTAAGTGTTGAGTGTTCTGGGGATTGTTTGGATTCGTTGATTCGATTGGAATATTTAATTTCGTGTTGTTTTCGGGTAAATTAGAAAGTATTAAAATGTTCGAACGAATATCATTAACTCACTTTTTCTCGGTACGAAAAACTTTCAAGTGTTGATTTTTTCTCGGGTTTAAATCTTTCGGAAATACGTGGAAGTAATGTGGTGGACCCTCTAGAAGAACACAAACCTTAACTCGATTATGTGACCGTCTGAACTGCCTCTAAACCTTAGGGTTTGGGGCAGTACGGCGTGCCACATGTGAGGCGTTGGCTTCACCCTTCTACGGCTGGACCGCTGCTACTGTGACACATTCCGGGATTTTTGAACTCCGCTCAAGTGTTGAGCTATTTAGGAAATTTTGGGTATTTGATCATTCGATCGAAAACTTTAATACTGTCTATTTATCTGGAATGTGGTACAATATGTGGAATTCATATAGTTAGGCATGAAATGTGAAGTATGTGATATTTCGGATTTACGATATCTAAAGAGAATGTGGATTCCAAATGTTGTAGTTTTACACTTTCTTTTCTCTGACCGTAAGTGTAGTATGTAGTTGTATTGCCGGTTTTCGTTACTATACATCAACGACGATCGGTGTATGCATACTTACTTACGTTGATGATATGAGATATTATGTGTTGCTGAGATATGATATGAAGGATTTTCACGATTTAATAGCCAGGGTTTTTTATGTGAGATGAGAGTTTTATTTTCATTCATGTAAAATTCAAATGTAATGTAATATTCTTTTATTTGGGGCACTTCCGGGTTGAGGTTGATGTCACCAGTGTTGTATATTATTTACTTTTCCGCATTAGGATAGACCCAAGGAGGGGAGCACAAGTGACCGGGTTCTGGGGTTCAGTGGGAGGCCATCTCGAGGAGTCGAGACCGGGTCTCCTAAACTCCAGAATTGGTAAGGTCGCTTGCCGCTCTCGTAGGGGTCTAGGGGTGTGGGCTTGGCTATTCATCGCGACTGTGGAATCCGTATTTTCTATTGATTGGCTAAATACTAAATACGGACGTCCTAGTATATCCCATCATATCTGTGTTTCT
The DNA here is from genome assembly GCA_030015575.1 of Agapanthus africanus. Lineage (NCBI taxonomy): Eukaryota > Viridiplantae > Streptophyta > Magnoliopsida > Asparagales > Amaryllidaceae > Agapanthus > Agapanthus africanus. The sequence continues at coordinate 130,183,652 of JASDDO010000016.1, forward strand.
GCTGCCTGTGTTCTGTGATATCTGAGACGAATGATATATTATATAAGAAATATATAGTAAACGTTGCTTATGTTTTACACCTGCGCTAGTCCCGTCCCGGTATGCCGTTAGTTAAGTAACCTAACGGTGCATAACGGAACATTGCGGCGAATGCGGATGGCATAAGCATACGTGGTATTTTCGTTTCTTTTCTGTGATTGGCTTAATGACTTAAATGATGGGACTACATTAATATGATTACTGTAAAGAAAATAAACCTAAAAAGATGTTGTAGAATCGGATTTGAAAACCACTCGGCTATTTATGAAAAAGCTACATTTCAAAACTGCGTAGTTCAAGCCACTCCTTTTAAAAACCATTTGATTCTACGACGATATCCAGTTCAAAACGTTAAAGATTTTCTTAAAAATCATCCGCAACCCTCCGTCATTTTAGGAAGTAGAGTACTTAGTATTCGTGCTACGTTTGTTGACCTTAGCCAAGGCGTAGTGTACGGTAGCTAAGTGATGTCTTCCTACAATGCATATGATGCAGATTAATTAGGACGGGCATGTGACTTTGTTGACCTTAGCCAAGGGTCATGTGAACGGGTCTGATTAATCAAGAAATGACGGGTTGAACTTGACTAGTGCTTGTGATTTGTTGACCATAGCCAAGGTCATGAGTGCTAGGGGTAAAAACCACATCGGGAATTTCAATAGTTGAAATTTGCAATGAGATTGCATACCTTCCATATGATGGTTGGATCCTGATCCCACTGTGGGCAATAGTTTCTCCCAGGAGAGTTTTGCAGTTTACAATTAGCTAACCTATTAGGTGTCTAGAAAGGTGTTAACAGGGCTACGCTTCTGGGAAAACGAGGTTTACTTTAATTAGGTCCGTGCGAAAGCACAGGGAAGCTCCCTCAACTACTGACACTGGCTTGGCTGAACGGTTGGCGAAGTTGTAGACTGTAATTAATCCTGGCTAGTTTTCTTTTTAAGGTTTGAAAGAAAAACTTGATTAAAGCAGTGGGAGACATCGATTAGATAAGATAATAACCAATCTGATCTTTGCAAGAGCTTTCGCTGAATGTATTCTTTTCTCTCTCTTAATGGCAGATACCAATGACTGGACTCAAGCTTCTACTAGATAAAAATAAACTGAATGGGACCAATTATAAAGACTGGCTAAGGAATCTAAAAATTGCCTTGACTTATGAAAAAGTATCATATGTCCTCACGGCTCCAGCCCCGCCCGTCCCAGGTCCAAAATCCTCAGTTGCGGATAAAGAAGTCCGCAAGACATGGAACGCTGACTGTGCCACGGCCAAATGCCTCGCGCTTGCATCGATGGACAACACCCATCAAAAGCAGCACGAGAATATGGACATTCACGCCATATTCCTCCATACAAAGGAGCAATCCCGCGTATTACGATACGAAACATCAAAGAAATTGTTTCAGATGCGAATGGCCCCTGGCATACCAGTAGGAGACCATGTTCTGAAGATGATAGCTCTCATAGAAGAGCTTGATGACCTTGGATGGACAATGGACAATGAACAATATACGGATATTATTCTGCAGTCCCTCCCCTCCACCTTTGCTCAATTCATAGTTAACTTCAACATGCACAACATGGAAAAGGAACTACCTGAACTCCTTAATATGTTAAGGAGTGCAGAGAGCACACTGAAATCAGTGAAAACTCCCGTTTTGAGTGTTGGGCAATCTTCCTCTTCTCGCCCAAAGGCTAAGGCCAAGGGAAAGAAAAAGAAGGAGCCCACCAATCCTAGGGGTGGAGTTAAAAAGGTTAAGGGGAAGGACAAGTCCAAAGCTGGAGAATCGGGGAAAGGGGAATGTTTTCACTGCCACAAAACTGGACATTAGAAGCGCAACTGCACGGAGTACTTAAATCTCAAGAAGAAGCATGGGGATGCTTCCGCTTCAGGTGTGTTTGTGACAGAAAACTGTTTTTCAATAAACTCTGCTTCCTGGGTATTAGATACTGGTTCAGGTTCTCATATTTGCAATTCTATGCAGGGGCTGAGAAAAAGCAAGGTTTTGAAGACAGGTGACCATACTCTCCGCGTTGGAAATGGTTCCAATGTACATACAGTCGTAGTGGGAGAGTATCACTTGGGGTTGCCATCTGGGTGTATATTGGTTTTGAACCCATGTTATTTTGTACCTAGTATGCTTTGTAATATAATATCCGTTTCTTTGTTAGACAATGAAGGATATAATTTTGTATTGCAGAACAATGTTATGAGAATTCACCTGAATCAAATGTTGGTTGGGTATGGTACGCTTAATAACGGGATATAAGTCCTAAATCAACACACAGTTTTCAGCATATAACACACTACTAAAAGAAAACTTTCAGAAATAAATGAAGCTTTTCTTTGGCACTGTAGACTTGGTCATATTAACGAAACAAGACTAAACAAGTTACACAAAGATAGATATTTAAACCCTTTTGAATATAAATCTTATGCGACTTTCCAGTCTTGTATCAAGGGTAAAATGACCAAAACTCCGTTTACCGGACACGGAGAAAGAGCTACTGAGCTCCTAGGACTCATACATAGTGATGTATGTGGGCCAATGTCTACACAGGTTAGAGGCGGTTTTTCATACTTCATTACTTTCACAGACGATTTCTCAAGATTCGGTCATGTATTTTTATTAAAGCACAAATCCGAAGCTTTCGAAAAATTCACTGAATATAAACAAGAAGTAGAAAAACAAACCGGCTTGAGTATCAAGATGCTTCGATCAGATCGAGGTGGGGTGTACCTCAGTATAGTGTTTGCAAACTTCCTAAAAGAGAATATGATTCTCTCTCAGCTCACTCTTCCTTACACACCACAGTACAACGGTGTGTCAGAACGACGGAATAGGACCCTATTAGATATGGTGTGATCCATGATGAGTGATGCTGAGTTACCCATCTCATTTTGGGGGCATGCTTTGGAGACTGCAGCGTTTCTACTGAACAGGGTCCCAACAAAAACCGTGTCTATCACGCCATATGAGATATGGCATGGGAAGAGACCATCTCTTAAGAGAATTAAGATTTGGGGTTTCTCGGCCTATATTAAAAAGCAAAATCCGGACAAACATGAGACACGGTCGGTCATGTGTAACTTTGTGGGATATCCAAGGAATTCTTATGGGTATCTTTTCTACCACAAGGAGGAACAAAAGGTGTTTGTTTCTCAGCATGCCACATTCTTGGAAAAAGATTTTTTCACAAATGAAACTGATGGCACTGTGGTAGATCTAGAAGCGGTTCTAGAGACACAAACAACAAATGACGACTTGGTTGAACCGACTGTTGCAATAGAAACTGAGGAGTCTCGGCCACTCCGTTGGTCTGGTAGGACTTCTCGCCCACCGGAGAGGTACTACGGTTTCCTCATTGATGGTGACGGAGAAGACTACATCATGGAGGATGATGATCCTACCATCTTTCAGCAAGCTATCACGAGTGGAGACTCTGTGAAGTGGCTGGATGCCATGAGATCCGAAATGGAGTCTATGTACACCAACAAAGTATGGACTTTGGATGTTGTACCCCCTGGGGTAAAACCTGTGGGGTGCAAATGGATCTTTAAAAGAAAGATTGGTGTAGATGGGAGGGTGGAGACCTATAAGGCAAGACTTGTGGAGAAGGGTTTTCGTCAAAGACCAGGTTTGGACTATGACGAGACTTTTTCTCCCGTAGCCATGCTTAAATCCATTCGGATCCTACTTGCTATTGCTGCTCACTACGACTATGAAATCTGGCAGATGGACCTTAAAACGGCATTTCTAAATGGAAATTTGGAAGAATGCGTTTATATGGATCAGCCAGAGGGCTTCATTGACAGTGGGAGCAGCGGGAAAGCATGTAGATTGCTTAAATCCATATATGGGTTAAAGCAGGCATCACGGAGTTGGAACATCTGTTTCGATGATGTTATCAAAGAGTTGATTTCATCAAAAATCCAGATGAACCTTGTGTTTATAAGAAGACTGTAGGGAGAGCTGTCACATTCCTCGTATTGTACGTAGATGACATTCTTCTGATAGGAAATGACATTCTTATGCTACAGTCGGTCAAATCTTTCTTATCACTAAGGTTCTCCATGAAGGACCTGGGTGATGCCACATACATTCTGGGCATAAGGATCTATAGGGATAGATCCAAGAGGTTATTGGGATTATCCCAAACCAGGTACATCAACACCATCCTAAAAAGGTTTAGTATGGAAGACTCCAAGAGGGGTGCCTTACCCGCTTGCCATGGGGTCACTCTCTCCAAGGACTCTTGCCCAAAGACCGATGAAGAGAGAGCTCGAATGAGCATTATACCCTATGCTTCGGCAGTAGGATCTATAATGTATGCGATGTTATGTACACGCCCAGATGTAGCTTATGCACTTAGTGTTGTAAGCAGGTATCAATCCAACCCAGGGGAGAATCACTGGATAGCTGTGAAGAACATTCTTAAGTACTTGCGAAGGACTAAAGAATTGTTCTTGGTGTATGGTAATGGAGATCTCCAAATGGAGGCCTTTACCGATTCGAGCTTCCAGAGCGATAAGGACGACAGCAAATCTATCTCTGGGTTTATATTTACCCTCAATGGAGGGGAGGTAAGTTGGAAGAGTTCCAAACAGGATACCGTTGCAGACTCTACGATGGAGGCCGAGTACATTGCTGCGAATGATGCCGCCAAAGAAGCCGTCTGGATGAGGAAGTTCGTCTCGGTGCTAGGAGTAGTTCCAACCATTATTGATCCAATACCATTGTATTGTAATAATAATGGGCTATGGCGTTAGCCAAGGAGCCCAGGTCCCATCAGCGATCCAGACACATCTTGAGGCGCTTTCATTTGATCCGGGAGATTGTAGATCGCCGCGAGATCGAGATTAGGATAGTAGATTCAAATAATAACACCGCGGATCCATTCACCAAGGCCCTCCCTCAGCCGCAGCATGAGCGACTTTTTGAGATGTTGGGTATGAGATACGCCAATAACTGGCCTTAGTGCAAGTGGAAGATTGTTGGATATATGTATGCCCTAGAGGCCATTATATGATAGTGGATGTATTTATACATGTGTATATATATATATATTTAGTGTACATTCTTGCTCGACATGATAGTATGCTATCTGGTTCTTCTTTATCTGACATGTTGATTTGATCATGCTTTTATTCATTCACACATGTTGATAAAGCCCTGAGGATATAGACTTGACTACTGTGATTATGATAGAGATCATACTAGTGGTACATCTGTAGTTTATAAGCATATCCTGGAATGTCCCTAGTCGTAGGTGTATCGAGACGGGGCATCGATATACCAGAGTAGACTAGCGTATATGATACTGGACCCATATGATGGGCGATGGATATTCCCACATTCATCGATGTTTGACATCGAGATCGTATACGGGTGCTCAGTGGTGACTGGGTACGCTAGACGGACTCACCGAGAACTCCTATATGGAATTATATCTATCGTCGAATAGCAGTTCTCAGGTGACACTGGTGCAGGTTAGTCTGTAGACCCAAGATCGTCATAAAGTCTTGTGTGTTCTCCCACTGTACTTTGATTGCCACCCTACCACGGCTCTACTGAGTCGTACAAACAGGTAGCCGTTGGGTACAGTCCCGAGACACACGAAAGCAATGAACGATAGGAGGGGTTTCGTCTCTCCCGGTAATGGGAGTTGATGATGTGCTGTGCTCGATTGGCTATATCAGTAAGTCCTTAGACAGGGCTGTTGAGATTTACTGATAAGTGTTATCAGTAGTTTCTCGATCTGTTATAAACCATTCGTCGGCACGACTTATTGAGTTATTAGGGTCGACGTTACCATCCCTAGACTCGATATGCAGCATATCTGACGAAGAGACCGGACTGTACGGCAGTGTTGCCGGTTGGCTCGACGGGAGTTGTGACAGGTTCGCTTGTTTTCTTCTAATCGCTCAATACCCGGGTGGCCATTACGTTTAGCTGACCGCTTGTGGCTTTTAGGTATTTGATATGATCATTACCTACTGCCGGCGTATTGACGAGTCTTAGAGTCCCACAATGAAGTTTCCTGGCTTAGGCGAAAATATGTGGTGTGCATATTAGATATGCGTGGGGACCCGATTAAATACGGATATATGATACCGTATATTAATCGGGAATTTTCTATTGGTCGGGTCGTATGTGATATGACCGGTTTGCAAATTCAAGTGTTGATTTAACAAATGTCTTTTAGATTAATTCTTTAGTTAAACTCTTTTTCTATTTTTGTATGCATACTTGTATGCACATGATGATGTGCATGGATACATACATACATACATTGTATGATGGTTGTTGATACATGTTTGGTGGCAATGCAAGACTTATATTGTAGAATTATCTATTTATTTATCATTTAGAAAAGGGGAAAGGATAATTCACACAAGGTTTTTGTTTATCATCTTTGACCATGCTTCAACCACCTTTTAACCTTGGGTTAATTATCCTTTTTTCTTTTAACCCATTTGTTAAAAATCTAGGTAATTCTAACTATGGTTGAAGTGAGTAGGATTAATATAGATTAATCCTTTTTCTCATTTCAATTATTCACTCTCTCATAACATTTCCTTTTGTGAGAAAGCTTAGCCAGCAACTTTTTCTTCCTCTCTTGATAATTTCTTTGAGTGAGGTTGATAAAAAGAAAGAGTTTTGAATATAGAATACAAACCACATCATCATACTACACACATCTAGCCCATTTGTGTAGGGTGTTTGCTCTACTTCATTCACATATCGAGTAAAGCAAGGAGCTTTGGACAAAGGAGCTTCAGGTGGATCGTCGTGGACCTAGAGGATCTCAAGCGAACCTTTTTTCCAACCCTCAAGTAGCCAAGGAGTCTAGCGTAGGGAGCTACAAAGGTTGTACTCTCAAAACCCTTGCTTTTTCTACTTGTGATGATGTCAATGTAATGAAACCCTAAATTTCTAGTGATGATTCTTTGTATGTTCACTTAGCACCTTAAAAAATTTGATTTTAGCACATGTGATGCTTCCAAACCCTTCATGAGGTGCTAGGTAAACCTAACACAAACTACCGGGTACTCTGTAGTGCCGAGTGGCCTAATCATGTTGATGAGGGAGATTGCTTCACTTCGGGTATTTGGCGGGTAGTTTGCCGCACCCGTAGGGGTCTGGGGTAGGGTTTGGCTATTCATCACGACCGTGGAATCCGTCTTTCGTTATAGGCTTAACGATACGCGGAATTCCTAGTATATCTATTATGTTCATCTGTGATCTGGATGCCTATTATTGCATGAGATGAATGGTTATTATATATATTATATAATAGACGTTGCTTTTGTTTTGCACCCGCGCTAGTCCAGCTCCCGCTCTGGCGTTAGTTAAGTAACCTAACGGTGTTAAACGGGGCCCAGTGGCGAATGCTGATGGCATAAGTGGACGTGGTATTTTCGACATTTTTTGTGATGATAAGGGTAAATGATGGGACTGCATTATATCAATGCAAAGCAAACAAACCAAAGCTGAATCGTTGGAACACTTTTAAAACCATTGGTTTTTTCAAGACAGCAGACTTTTAAATGCGGAGCTTAAAGCACTCCTTTTAAAAGCTATCAGGTTCCTTCGATTATATCAAGTTCACTACGATCACGGTTTCGCCAAAACCATTCGTAGCCCTCCGTCATTTCATATGAATGTTCAGTAGTATTCAAGCTATGTTTATTGACCTTCGCCAAGGCATAATGATCGGTAGCTGCTGCATATTCATATGTAGCATAGATAGATGCGTTGGTTTGGAATAGTCGTATTACTTTGTTGGCCTTCGTCAAAGGTATATACGGGTGGGTTAAAATTAACCTGGACATTGATGGGTAGAAATTGACATGTGACTTATGATTTGTTGGCCTTCGTCAAGGTCATAAGAGCATGGGGAAAAAATACACATCGGGAGTTTCTAGAGAAACTGAAACTTGCTAATGCTGCATACCATTTGGAGTGAGATAATTTTGGTAGGATTCCTTCAGGATTATCACACAATGATATTTGGATCTTGATCCAACTATGAGTATTTGTTACTCCTCGGGAGATTCTTCACTTAACGATCAATGCTATAAACTAAGTAGGTGTCTAGAACAGTATTAGCGGGGCTACGCCTCTAGAGAAAAGAGGTTATTTAATTAAGGAACTTCACGAAAGCGTCGTAAAACGTCCCTCGAAGTACTGACACTAGCCTGGCTGAACGGTTAAGCAAGTATTGTACGGTGAGATTAATCCTGACTAATTCTTCTTTTATGGTTTAAGGAAGGATTCGAGAGACAGTGGGAGCCATCCTGTTTAGATAAATTGAAAACCAATCTAAACTTGCAAGAGCATCATGCTAAAGTATTTCTACTCTTTATTCTAATTGTAGCGACTAGTTGACCGTGCCTAGGTTATATTTAGCTAATAAATTGACTAGGCCAGACTATATTGACTGGCAAGGGTTTATCCAGATGTCCATTGCTCGTGACAAGATGAACCACCTCATTACTACTCAAGCACCCTCCGTCCTAGGACCGGTTTCCACCGTCACAGATAAAGATATCCGTAAGACAAGGGAAAAGCACAGTGCCTCGTGTTGGCCTCAGTAGATGGTGAAAACCAGAGGCAGCACGAGAATATGGACTTGGCTTCTATATTCCTCCATAACAAAGTTTTATATGGAGAGCAATCTCGTATCGCAAGATATGAGACCTCAAAATAATTGCTTCAAACGAGGTTGGCTATCGGGTCATCTGTAGGGGGACAACGTCCTTACAATGACTAGCTATATTGATGAGCTCACGACCTGGAGACCACGTTGGAGAACCAGTCAGATGCTGACTTAGTTTTACAGTCCCTACCTTCTACTTACGTCCAGGGGAAGAAAGTTATACTTCCAGTTGAAGACACCCTAAAGGAATCCAGGGAGACACCCGCTCTGCTAATTGGGGAATCTTCCTTTTCTGCATCCAAGGCGAAAGCAAAGGGTGAGAAGAAGACCTCCACAAAGCCGATATGCGGTGTCAGTGAAGTAGAGGGATAGGGAAGGGCAAAAGTTTCTGGGCTGACAGTAGGGAAGGAAGGATGTTCCTATTGTCATGGGAAAGGGCATTGGTAGAGGGATTGTAATGCTTTGAAAGCCAGAATCCAAGATCCGAAGCATGTTGTCGTTTCGACTTCGGGTGTGTTTGTAATTAAAAACTGTATGTCAATTAACTCTACTTCCTGGGTACTAGATACAGGATCAGGATCTCATATCTGTAATTCATTACATGTTTAGAGAAACCGTAGAGTTATCAGTGTAGGAGATGTGACTCTCAAGGTTGCCAACGGAATGAGTGTGGATGTTGAATCCGTTGGGGAATATCACCTAGGATTGACAAGTGGGCAGATATTGATTCTACGTAACTGTTTGTATGTACCTAGTGTAGCTTGTAATATCATAACTGTATTCTTACTTTCTAAGTAAGGATATGATTTTACATTTGTAAGCGATGTTGTCCACATCCACCTAAATCAAGCTTTGATTGGGTCAGTTACATTAGATAATGGAATATACGTATTAAATCAATCTCAGGTTTTCAGTGTCCAGAACACACTTAAAAAAAAGTTTACGGAACTAAATCAGGCTTTCTTATGGCATTGTAGACTCGGTCACATCAATGAAAAGCGATTGAAGAAGTTACATAGAGAGGAATATTTGGATCCGTTCGAATATAAGTCTTATGCAACTTGTCAATCTTGTCTCATGGAAAAGATGACAAAGACTCTGTTCACGGGACACGGAGTAAGAGCAAGCGAGCTCTTGGGACTCATACACAGCGATGTGTATGGTCCAATATCTACAAAAGCGCGAAGTGGTTATTCCTACTTCATTACTTTTACGGATGATTTCTCTAGGTATGGACATGTCTTCTTGATGAAGCATAAATCCGAGGCCTTTGAGAAATTCTGGGAATATAAAAATGAAGTGGAAAAACAAACAGGAAAAAGTATCAAGACACTGAGATCTGATCGAGGTGGTGAATACTTGAGTGCCGAGTTCCTGGATTACATAAAAGAGAATGGAATTCTCTCTCAGCTTACTCCTCCATACATGCCACAACACAACGGTGTATCGGAGAGACGGAACCGAACCCTATTGGATATGGTTCGTTCCATGATGAGTAACGCTGAGTTGCCGCGATCCTTCTTGGGTTATGCACTAGAATCAACTGCATATAATCTGAATAAGGTTCATACTGTTGGGATTCCTTAGCTCCTAGCCTAGAGTTTGCAAGAATCACAAATGCCACAACAAAAATTCAAGGGGGTGCTAAGCAATAAAACTAAGAATCATGCTAGAAAAATAGGGTAACAAAACATGTAATCTATCATCACAAAGAGAAGTGAACAAAAATACAACCTTTGTAGATCCGGTCCTTCACTTCTAAAGCTCCGTGTTGACATCCCTTCGCTGCGATCATCGAACTCCCGGACTCTAGTATAAAATTCCGCAGAGAAATGAACAAGATTGCTCGTAGTCTTTGAGGCCGAAGATGATCTACGTCACGAAGACTCAAACTCAAGCTACCACTTCACTAGGTCAAGAACTTTGTGAAGAGAACACCCTAAACTAAATGGAATGTAGTAGAGGATGATAAAATAGGAAGTGGGTTCACTTTAGATTTTGATTTCTCACTTTGTTTCTTCACTTAGAAAAATCTAGAAAGCTTTTTTCTTTTGGATGAAGAAGAAGAAGAAGAATAAAATCAAGTGAAGAGAATAATGATCAATTATGCAACCATAGGTGAGTTAGTATCATCCACTAACCTTTGTAGAGACTAATCCATGGTTTAAGCTAATGGTTTGGTTAATAAATATCTTTAGTAAGACAAAGTAAGTGGACTTGGTCAATGGATGCTTCAAGCTTCATGAAGCTTCATGCATGACAAAGTGATCACTAATTTTGAATTACAAAATAAATATAAACCCTAACCATTATCTTAAATATGGTGTAAGTCATACACACACCCAAGTTTGCATGTATCATCAAGCATGATACAATCATGTACACAAACATATATCACATATACATTATGTGCACATCAAGTGAGAAAAGCAATCTTAAGTGAACCAATACTAGTTAATATAAAGTAATATATCAAATATATAATTATACATTAAATCATTAAATCAACACTTGATTTAATGATCCTGTCATGTCGAATATAACCGACTAATATCAAGTGTATCAATATATCGAATCAACACTTGATTCGGTAACCCGACTATATCGCATATAACCGACCGATGATACAAATCACGAGAATAGAATACAGTATCACATACTGGTATTATTCTCGGTCCCGCACATATCACATCTGTGCTCCTATTTCGTTTCGCTTGAGCCAGAAAACCTCTGTGTAGAACTCTAAAGACTCGTCAATAAGCCGGCCGTAGGTGGTGATCACATCAGTCACCCACAAGCCGTAAGAGATCTGCTAAACGTAACGCCGTCCGGGTATTGAGCGATTAGAAGATCAACGAGCAAGCCTTCTCACACTCCTACGAATCCGATCAGTAACACTTACCGCACAGTCCGGTCTGTTCGTCTAATATGTCGCATATCCCGCCTAGGTGTGGTAAACGTCAGACCCCAGTAACTTGATAAGTCATGCCGATGTAAGGTACATAACGAGTGTAAAACTACTGATAACACTTACCAGTAAATCACATCAACCCTGGCCAGGGATTTCCAGTTATGGCCAGTCGAGCATAGCGCAACATCAACCCCCAATACCGGGAGAGACGAATCCCCTCTTATCGCTTATTGCCTCCATGTGCCTCAGGACTGTACCCAAAAACCACCTGTTTGCATGACTCAGTAGAGCCGGGGTAGGATGGAAATCAAAGCACAGTGGTAGACATACAAGACTCTATGACAATCTCGGGTCGACAGACAAAGATGTACCAGTGTCACCAAAGAACTGCCATCTGACGTAAGGTATAATACCATCTGGGAGTTCTCGGCGAGTCCGTTCAGTGTACCCAGTCTCCACTGAGCACCCGAATACCATCTCTGATGTCAAACACCAATGGATATGGGATCATCCATCGCCCATCACATGGGTCGAGAAGATATACGCTAGTCTACTCTGGAATATCGATGCCCCGTCCCGATATTCCCACGACTAGTAACATTGAAGGATATACTCATGGACTACCCAGGCCCCGCTAGTATGATCTGCATCGTAATCCTGGAAGTCGAGTATACATCCTAAGGGCTTTCTCAACCTGTAACAGAGAGACAGTAAGTATACATATTAAGATAAAGAGCAACCAGATAGCGTACTATCTTATCGAGCAAGAAAGTCCTCCCTATATATGACCCAGCATTCACTATCATATACATCTCATGTACAATAATGGCCTCTAGGGCATACATACAACTAACAATCTCCCACTTGCACTTGGGCCATCATATAGCAGTGGTTGTAATATCTCATACTCAACCATCCCATAAAAGTCTCTCTTTGGGAAAAGTCCTTTGTGAGTGGATCCGCCTTGTTGTCCTTTGAGTCTACTCTCGTAACCTCGATCTCCCTGGAGATCAACTATCTTCATGATCAGGTGATACTGCCTTGGAATATGTCTGGGTCACTGACGGGATGAGGGTTCTTAGGCCAAAGCCACAGCTCCATTGTCATACAATGGTAGGAACCTTGTTCATCTCATGAACAAATATATACCCAGACTACCTCTTTGGTAGCATCTTAGATAGCGATGTCTTCATCCTTTATCGTCTAGTTTGCCACGGTATATAGCTTGGAACACTTCTAACATATCTCCCCTCCAATGAGGGTAAAGACAATGCCTGTGACTGACATTCAGTCATCCTTACCACCTTGGAAGCTATCCAGTGATTCTCTCCAGGATCTATTGATACCATCTCACTGCACCTAGTGAGAATCCTAGCATCCATTTAGATCTATCCCATAGATGCAAAACCCAGGATTTAGGAGGTATCACTTTGATCCTATATGGAGAATCCTTGGGATAAGAGGAGATTGACCTTGCGTAGCATAAGAAACTCTTTTCCTATCAAGAGTATGTTATTGTAGGAAGACCACCTTACTCTATACTACCTTTTTGTATATACAAGGTTCATCTACTATTTTGATGAAGTCAAACACTTTGACTACCACATCAAAAAAGATGTTCCAACTCCACGATGCCTGCTTTAACCTGTAAAGCAACTTGCACATGTTTCCGCTGCTCCCACTGTTTATGAAGCCCTCTGGCTGTGTTCTTATAGACGCTATCTTCTAAATCAATATTTAGAAAAAACAGTCATGACACCCAACCGCCAGATATCATAGTCATGGTATGCAGCAGTGGCAAGTAGGATCCGGACGGACTTAAGCATAGCTATTGGAGAAAAGGTTTCATCATAATCCAAGCCTGGTTAATGACGAGAACCTTTTGCAACAAGTCTAGCTTTGAAAGTCTCAACTTTTCTATCTACACCAAGTAATCTTCTTAAGATATACTTTCTCCTGATGGGGATTTAACCCTTCAGATATAGCAACCAAAGTCCATACTTTGTTGGTGTATATAGATTCCATCTCAGATCGCTTAGCATCCAGCCATTCTTACAGAGTCCCCACTCTTGATAGCCTGCTCGAAACTAGTTGGGTCATCATCTTATGATGCAATCCTCGCTCCGACTGTCATCGAGAAACAGAAGTATCTCTCAGGCAGATGAGGAACCCTGCCAGATCGGTGAAGAGGCTGAGGTTCGTCGGGAACTATTGAATCCTTATTCAATAGGTATGCAGCATCACAAGTGCATAACTCCCAAAGGAAACAGGTAACTCGGTAATACTCATCATAGAGCGCACCATATCTAATAGGGTGTGACCCGATACACCATTGTGCTGTGGTGTATACGGAAGAGTAATGCTGAGAGAAAATCTCATTCTCCTTTAGAATAGTCCAGGATCTCAATGCCTAAGTATTCTCCTCCCTGATCACATCAAAGTTCATAATACTTTTACCTGTATTGGGTCTCTACTTCTGACTTGTATTCGTTAAATTTCTCAAAAGCTTCAGACATGTGTTTCAACAGGAACATGTGTCCGAATCTTGAGAGATCATCAGTGAATGTAAGGAAGTACAAAGAACCAGTCCTGGAATTGTAGACTGGGGACTTTCATACATCATCATGTATCAGTCCCAAGAGTTTACAAACTCTTTCTCTGTTTCCAGTAAACAGAGCTATGGTCATTTTATCTTTGTGACATGACTGGAAAGTTTCACAAGATGTAAATTCAAACTGATTTAAATATGCATCTTAATGTAACTTAGCTAGTCGGGTCGCATTGATATGACCTAGTCTACAATGCCTCAAGAAGGATTCGTTCATTTCTGAACTCTTCATCTTGTGTGTGTTCTGTACGTTAAGAACTGTGGTTTGATTTAGAATGTATATGTTTTTAGATAACGTGCCTGAACCTATCAACTCTTGATACAGGAAATGTTCAAAACATTATCCAATAATACAAAATTATATCCTTCTTTACTAAATAAAGAGACTGGTATGATGTTGTATATCAGGTTTGGTATCTAATAACATTCGTTCAGAATCAATGTATTTGGTAATACAGGGTGATAACTGCCAACACCTTGGCTGCAACAATTGCACCCTTTTCAACTCTTGAAACTTATCACCTGTTCTCAGTTCTCTACCTATCTGTAGCCCATGTAACAGATTACATATCCGGTATCAAATACCCAAGACGTAGAGGATACTGAGAAACAGTTCTATGTAATAAACACACCTGAAGAAGATGCATCATCATGCACTTTCTTCGTTTGGGCGGCATGGGAGTCCTGGTAATCCCCTATTTCGTGCTCGGTCTTATAATAATTATAAGTTGGAGCTGGACCAACGTTCCCCAGCTCAGTATAACAAGCGGGTTCGGTCAATACATCCATATTATTACCTTGATTAAGGCGTGATATGGTCGCTACCTGGAGAAAGAAAGAGAAGAAAACACTCTGCGTGCGCTCTTGCAAGATTAGATTGGTTATATATTTTATCTAATCATGTTGGCTCCCACTGTTTTTATCAAATCTTCTTTCAAACCCTAAAAAAAATAATAGCGGGGATTAATTACACCCTACAAGTTTGCCAATTTTTCAGTCAGGCCAGTGCCGGTATTTTGAGGGATATTCCCCGTGCTTTCGCACGGACATAATTAAAATAAACCTCATTTTCCCAGGGGCGTAACCCCGTTGACACCTTTCTAGACACCTACCTGATAGACTAATTGTAAAGTGCAAAACTCTCCCAGGACTAACAATTACTCGCAGTGGGTATCAGGATCCAACTATCATATAAAAGGTATGCAATCTCATTGCAAATTTCAACACTTGAAACTCCCGATAATGGTTTTTACCCCTAGTTCCTATAACCTTGACT
Source organism: Agapanthus africanus (assembly GCA_030015575.1). Classification (NCBI taxonomy): domain Eukaryota; kingdom Viridiplantae; phylum Streptophyta; class Magnoliopsida; order Asparagales; family Amaryllidaceae; genus Agapanthus; species Agapanthus africanus. The sequence goes on from JASDDO010000016.1 coordinate 130,199,150, forward strand.
ATGATCAACATATCATAAGCACTAGTCAAGTTCTACCCGTCATTTCTTGATCAATCAGATCCACCCATGTGACCCTTGACTATAATCAACATAATCACACGACTGTCCTGATTAATCGCATCATATGCTGTGTAGGAAGACATCACTTAGCTACCGTGCACTACGCCTTGACTATGATCAACATACGCAGCACGAATACTAAGTACTCTAGTTCCTAAAATGATGGAGGGTTGTAGATGGTTTTTGTGAAAACCTTTAACGCTTTGAACTTGATCTCGTTCCAGAATCAAATGGTTTAAAATGGAGTGTTTTTTAGGCTTTTGCTAGTTTCGCTAAAGAGGTCACTCCCAGTGAAGGGATCTCAGCTCTTTCTTCGTCGAATGAGGTGCATGATATTCACAATACCACTATACAAAGTAAGAACTAGAAAAGCAGTCAAAAGACAAAACCGAAGGTTGTAGCATCTGCTAATTATTGCTAAAGAGGTCACTCCCGGTGAAGGGATCTCGACTCTTTCCTCGTCGAATGAGGTGCTGGATATTCTACAAGGAATACCGCTATGCAAAGCAACAACTAGAGCTACTTAATTTTTGAAATTCGATTCCACAACATCTTTCAGGTTTATTTTCTTTCATTAATCTCATTAATGAATGTCCCATCATTTAAGTTTACCTAAACATCACAGATAAATACAACGTACGATTTTGCCATCCGCATTCGCCTCGATGTCCCGTCATGCACCGTTAAGTTAGGTAACTAACAGCAGGGTGGGGCAGGGCTAGCGCGGGTGTAAAACATAAGCAACGTCTATATAATATATCATATATACTATATACAGTATCTATCTCAACATATCAAATGATCACATCATAGATAACGCAGCAGAAAACAACATATGAAATATTGGATATACTAGGATGTCCGTGTTTTATTTTGAGCCAGTATAAAACACGGATTCCATGGTCGTGATGAATAGCCAATCCCATACCTCTATACCCCTACGAGAGAGGCAAGCAACCCTACCAATTCTAGAGTTAGGAGACCCGGACTCGACGCCTCGAGATGGTCTCTCACTAGACTCTAGAACCCGGTTACTTGTGCTCCCCTCCTTGGGTCTATCCTAATGCGGAAAAGTAAATAATATACATCAACGGTGACATCTTCCTCATCCCGGAAGTGCCCCAATAAAAGAATATTACATACAAGTTTTTACATGAATGAAAAAGAAAAACTCTCATCTCACATTAAAAAAAACCCGACTATTCAAACAGGACGATCCAATATAACATATCCAGCAACACATAACATCACATGTCATCAACGTAAGTAAATATGCATATCCCAATTGTCGTTGACGTATAGCAACGAAACCGGCGATACTCCACATATTACACTTACGGTCGCAGAAAAGAAAATGAAAAACTATAACAGTTGGAATCCGCAACAACATTAGACATCACATGTCTAACCAAATTAATTCCTTAGACATCGCATGCCTAACAATTATAAACCCCGCATTTTAGTCTTAATATTGAAAACACTTTCTAATAATAAGTCGGGCAATTCAACAAAATTCCCGACATCCCGATCGAATGCTCGTCGGAAACGTTAGTAGACGGCCACACCACCCGATACCGACGACGAAGTGCACTAAGGCGGAACACCACAGCCGCGAGCACCCGGACGGATGCTTTTTGTCTACAGAATTCTCTTATAGTCACTTGGTCGGGGTTATGGGGTGTGGCTATCTAGTAATGTTACCCGGCGAGTATCCGAATACACAAAGTGATTGTGACGGACTTTTGATCATATCAAAATCCCTTGGCAACCAATCAAATGTGACAAAATTGCTATACTTATAAATTTCAAATGTTGTTGATTCCAAGTATTGTATCACAATATATACTAGACTATATTAAACGTTTCGAGTGAATCAACCAACACCCCATCACCCGATAAGCTCAACACTTGAGCGAAGTTAAAGTACCAAAAACGTGCCTCAGTACCTATGATCCAGCCGTAGAAGGGTTAAACCAATGCCTCACCTATGACACCGCGAAACTACGGTAAACCCTAGGGTTCAAGCCACGGTTCCGAGGGCATAGAATCAAGTTAAGGTTTATGTGTTCTTCTAGAGGGTCCATAGAGTTACTTGCACGAACATTGAATATAATTAACATAGAAAAATTCCAACACATGGAAATTTCAGAAGGGGTCATGGGGTGATGTTTGAGATTCGTTCGAACTGTCAAATAGAGCCTAGGTTACCATCACAATGTTAAATTATATGACTACGAAACAATCAGTTTTGGTCCTATAGCAAAATTTACATCACATGAAATTTTGGAACAAACAAACAATAACTGAAACCCCAAAATGAGCACACCAGAGCACAAAACAAAAACGAAACCATTTGGAGCAATTGGGGCCGGCCTCCCCGGTTTTTAGAGGAATGTGCTCGGTTGAAATCTGAGCTTCTGGTCTCGGTTTTGTTCTGTGCACTTTAGGTACTAAATACATGACTCTGCACTTGTTTGCAAAAATTTTACAGAACTTTTTAAAATCAACAGAGAGAATGAACCGTAGGGTTTCAGAAACTATATTACGGATTTGTTGCGGTTTCGTATTATATCTAACATCGTCTAAGTTTCTAGTTAAGCTCTGATACCATGTTGGGATTACTTAGCACCTAGCCTAGGGTTTGCAAGCATCACAAATGCCACAACAAAAATTCAACGGGGTGCTAAGCAATAAAACTAAGAATCATGCTAGAAAAATAGGGTAACAAAACATGTAATTTATCATCACAAAGAGAAGTGAACAAAAATACAACCTTTGCAGATCCGTTCCTTCACTTCTAAAGCTCCGTGTTGACATCCCTTCGCTGCGATCATCGAACTCCCGAACTCTATTATGGAATTCCCCGGAGAAATGAACAAGATTGCTCGCAGTCTTCGAGGCCGAAGATGATCTACGTCGAGGAGACTCAAACTCAAGCTACCACTTCACTAGGTCAAGAACTTTGTGAATAGAACACCCTAAACTAAATGGAAAGTAGTAAAGGATGATGAAATAGGAAGTGGGTTCACTTTAGATTTTGATTTCTCACTTTGTTTCTTCACTTAGAAAAATCTAGAAAGCTTTTTTCTTTTGGATGAAGAAGAAGGAGAAGAATAAAATCAAGTGAAGAGAATAATGATCAATTATGCAACCATGGATGAGTTAGTATCATCCACTAACCTTTGTAGAGACTAAACCATGGTTTAATCTAATGGTTTGGTTGATAAATATCTTTAGTAAGACAAAGTAAGTGGACTTGGTCAATGGATGCTTCAAGCTTCATGAAGCTTCAAGCATGACAAAGTGCTCATTAGTTTTGAATTACAAAATAAATATAAACCCTAACCATTATCTTAAATATGGTGTAAGTCATACACACATCCAAGTTTGCATGTATCATCAAGCATGATACAATCATGTACACAAACATATATCACATATACATTATATGCACCTAAAGTGAGAAAAGCAATCTTAAGTGAACCAATACTAGTTAATGTAAAATAATATATCAAATATATAATTATACATTAAATCATTAAATCAACACTTGATTTAATGATCCGGTCATATCGCATATAACCGACTAATATCTAGTGTATCAAAATATTGAATCAACACTTGATTCGGTAACCCGGCTATATCGCATATAACCGACCGATGATACAAATCGCGAGAATAGAATACAGTATCACATACTGGTATTATTCTCGGTCCCGCACATATCACATACGTTCTCCTATTTCGTTTCGCTTAAGCCAGGAAACCTCTGTGTAAGACTCTAAAGACTCGTCAATACGCCGGCGGTAGGTGGTGATCACATCAGTCACCCACAAGCTGCAAGAGGACTGCTAAACATAACGACCACCCGGGTATTGAGCGATCAGAAGATCAACGAGCAAGCCTGCTCACACTCCTGTGAATCCGATCAGTAACACTTACCACACAGTCCGGTCTGTTCATCTAATATGTCGCATATCTCGCCTACGGGTGGTAAACGTCAGACCCCAGTAGCTTGATAAGTCATGCCGATGTAAGGTCCATAACGAGTATGAAACTACTGATAACACATACCAGTAAATCACATCAACCCTGGCCAGGGATTTCCAATTATGGCCAGTCGAGCATAGCGCAACATCAACCCCCAATACCGGGAGAGACGAATCCCCTCCAATCGCTCATTGCCTCCATATGACTCGGGACTGTACCCAAAAACCACCTGCTTGCACAACTCAGTAGAGCCATGGTAGGGTGGAAATCAAAGCACAGTGGGAGACATACACGACACTATGACGATCTCGGGTCGACAGACTAAGCTGTACCAGTGTCACCGTAGAACTGCCATCTGACGTGAGGTATAATACCATCTGGGAGTTCTCGTTGAGTCCGTTCAGTGTACCCAGTCTCCACTGAGCACCCGTATACCATCTCTGATGTCAAACACCAATGGATATGGGATCATCCATTGCCCATCACATGGGTAGATAAGATATACGCTAGTCTACTCTGGAATATCGATGCCCCGTCTCGATATTCCCACGACTAGGAACATTGATGGATGTACTCATGGACTACCCAGGCCCCACTAGTATGATCTGCATCGTAATCCTGGAAGTCGAGTACACATCCTAAGGGCTTTATCAACATGTAACAGAGAGACAGTAATTATACATATTAAGATAAAGAGCAACCAGATAGCATACTATCATGTCGAGTAAGAAAGTCCTCCCTATATATGTCCCAGCATCTACTATCATATACACCACATGTACAATAATTGCATCTAGGGCATACATACTGTTCCCCCAATCAGAGCAAGGCTCTGTTTGAATTTTGAAAATTCAAATTTTGGAAGCAACGCTTCAAATTCCGAGCATTGTGCGCAGCTCGCCGCATGTCAGAAGTTGATATGTCAACGCAACGCCCGAGGCAGTGTGTCCAATCAGAGCAAGGCTCTCTTTAAAAATAAAAGTATGCAACATTCAGATTGCGCAAGCGCTGCGCTGCGCGACACGTGTCTGCGCAGTTGCGCAAACGCTGCTGCGCAAGCGCTGCGCTGCGCGACACGTGCCTGCGCAGTTGCGCAAGCACAATTGCGCAAGTGCCGCACGGCGCGACACGTGTCTGCGCAGTTGCGCAAACGCTGCGCTGCGCGACACGTGTCTGCGCAGTTGCGCAAGCACAATTGCGCAAGTGCCGCACGGCGCGACACGTGTCTGCGCAGATGTGCGCAAGCGCTGCTGCGCAAGCGCCGCGCCGCGCGACACGTATCAGCGCAGCTGCGCAAGCACAGCTGCGCAAGCGCCGCGATGCGCGACACGTGTCACGCGCTGGGAGAGTTGCGCAAAACAGAATAAATCTTTTCTGTTCTTGTTAAAACAAGAAGATTTTCTTTTGTAAAACAGGGGCCTTTGGATCAAAGATCCAACGGTGGGGAAAATTCCCCAAATCACTCAGAGAAAGATCTTTTTAACAAATTTAACTAATTTGTGAGCACTATAAAAAGGACCCCAGACCTCATTTCAAGATCATCAACATCTTGCTAAAAGAAAAAGGAGAGAAAGAGAACTCTTGAGAATTCTGGAAGAACACAAAAAAAAGGTAAAACCTTTAAAAGAGAAAATTCTTTTGGGAACAGATCATTGATCTAAGAACAAGATCATGGATCTTCAATAAATAAATAAATAAGTAAATAAAATAAAAAAGAAGTAGTGCCTTGCACTTGTTATGAACCCTTGGTTCTCTGAAATAAAGAAAAACAAGAAAAGAAGAAAAAACTTGTTTTTCTTTAGATCAAAGGATTAAAAAGTGCTCTGCACTTCTGTTTCTTGAAGATTCTCAATGCAATGCATTGCTTGAAGGGCCAGGCCCAAATTAAATTGCAGAGCAATAAAAGGGAGGGCCCAAATGAAATTGATGATCTGCATCATTTTATAGAGGGCAGAGCCCAAACAAAATTGATGCTGTGCATCATTTATAAATGGGCAGAGCCCAAACAAAATAATAAATAATGCAATGCATTATCTTAAAAGGAGCAGAGCCTAAATAAAGGTCCAACAAAGACCAAGATTTAATGCTATGCATTATTAAAAATGGGCCAAGCCCTAGCATAGGCCAATAGGCCAAAAAACAAATAAAAGTGTTGAATATTCTGAACTGGACTTAGCCCAATCGTGGCCGTAAGTCCTAAAATTAAATTGACTGAGCATAATTGCTCTCTCTCTCTCTCAAATCAATTTATATTCGGTTCGAGGGTACATCTCCGAGCTCCTCTGACACATGTCGTTGTAATCATTCATCGACGTCAGAGAGGTGACGGGTCCCGACGACCACATACGTCAATATGGACTGCGGGGTCCTTAAACTCGTGGACCGAAACGTCCTTAAACTAATATCGGACCGAAACGTCCTTAAACTAATATCAGACCGAGACATCCCTAAACTAATATCGGACCGAAACGTCCTTAAACTAATATCGGACCGAGACATCCTTAAACTAATGATGGACCGAAACGTCCTTAAAGTAATATCGGACCGAGACGTCCCTAAACTAATATCGGACCGGAACGTCCTTAAACTAATGACGGACCGAAACGTCCCTAAACTAATGTCGGACCACCACGTCCCTAAACTGGAATATGGACCACCACGTCCCTAAACTGGCGATGGACCACCACGTCCCTAAACTGGAAAATGGACCACTACGTCCCTAAACTGGAACAATAGAGCCTCCAAATACTCTTTTGCCGGATCTAAACGGTCCCGTTTAAGTTGATTTTAGCCCCAAATACGGCTAACGTATCCTTAGACATTTAAATGAATAATAAAACTCCAAATCAACTTTGGTTCAAGGGTACATCTCTGAACTCCTCTGACACATGTCGTTGTAATCCTTCAACGACGTTAGAGAGGTGACGAGTCCCGACGGCCAGATATTAAATCGATCATCACGTCAAGTTGATCTTAGTCCAAAACAAGACTAACGTATCCTTGACGAACGTTTAAGTTGATCTTAGCCGCAACGCGACTAATGCATCCCAAAACTAAAAACACCAAACCCAAATCTAAGTAAATACGGATTTGGACTAATCCACGTCCTACGGGCGACGGCATTACTCAGTCTCCGTATACAATCCACGGGCAACCACAAACAAAACAAACACACACGACATGAAGTGAAATTCTGGAGAAGGAGAAAGTTGTTACCGCGATGCGGTAGCGTAATTAACTGCAGGGGCTTGCGCCTGCAGGGAAGAGCGTCCCCACAATCAAAAACCCCTCACCCTGAGGCGGAATCTGACGAAGTCTGCTACATTGGCCGCATCCGTCTAAACCTCCGATACACAGTGCCATAAATCAACTTGGCATCTTCGGAGAGGTAGACGGATAAAACCACATAGCATCTGCCCTGAATCTCAGGTAGGACGCAAAGTCCGCGCAGCCGTTCGGAGGGGAATAGATTCTGGCACGCCCGGTGGGACCTTTTCCTCTTTCCACTCCACACTTCGTGTGTCGTCTTCGCGAACCATTCGCGGTTTGTTAAATGGTTTCCTTCGGATTTCAAGTTGCTAAGATTTGGTCTTTTGTCTGGCGCAGAACTCAAGCATCCATGGATTCTAACTGCACCAACTGCGCGAAGTACCACTGCAACGGACGCTCCACCTCACCTAGAGGTGTAACATATGGGCCCCAAGCGGCCTCTTTCCTCGCTCTGCCGGTAGAACAGGTGACCCAGGCCACCACCGGCCTATTTTTCGAGACCATGGTCCCACCTACAAGCTTCTCTATGCCGATACCTGCACCGGAAATGAACAAGAAGTCGGTGTTCGACCAGCTCACTGATACCATGACCCCTTTCAACGGGTCGTCCGCTACCAAACCGACAGCCTCTGTTTTCACCAGGCTAAATCAGAACTCTAAATTGGCTGTCCCAAAGAGGGCAACGGTCGCTGTTCCGGAAGTCGTTAAGGCGGCTTCTCCCGTCAAAGAGTCAGTCTTTTCAAGACTGATGATTCCTGCTCCTGCCCCTGCACGAAGATCTGTCTTTGACAGATTGGATATTACCCCGCAAGGAACAACCTCAGCCTTTAAGAGGTTAACACCGGCGGCGCCTCATTCAGACAGGGGGCAAAAAGAAGTTATCTCTATCGCTGAGCCAATCCCAACGACTCATCGTGCTCGACATCGCCATTGGCAACGAGTAAGAAAGGCAGGGGGCAACTCCCCCTCAGGGCTAACTCCACCGGCTCCAGCAGTGGAAGTCGACGCTGCTGTTCCAACTGGGAACAGCTTTGAACTGCTAAGGAGGGTACGGAAGAACTCTCCAATCGCTACATTGAAGAGATCTCCTCTAGAAACGAAGCAAGAACAACCCCCTCAACGGCTGTCTTCAAGAATTTATAAAGTTTGGCGAAGGGTTCAAGACTCTGTGATTGACCCAGGTCACTCTCCTCGCCAGAAAAAGGCGAAGGTGGATAAAGACAAGGATTGTCCTATTAAACGGCAGGGGACAGCAGCTGCTAGGGTGCTTCCTTCAATGGTTCCTTCAACCTCAACGGCCCATAAAAGAAGGAGGCCAGAGAAAACCCCCGCGTCAGCGGCAAAAGTTGAAAATGGTGAACCTAAATGCCCTAAGTCAGGGGCATAACAGATCATACGGTTTACATGGCATTGGGAAAAGAAGACAGTCGTACATCCACGGGTCATAGACCGCTTACACGGTCAGTGACCAAGGCTCAGGAGCAGCAACAGAAGCTCCAGGAAATGATGAACGCTATGGCCGCACTTACAGGGCCGAAAGAAACCCCGGAAACATCCTCAGAAGAACGTCAAGAACAAGAAACGGACGCCGAATTCCTTCGGCGCGTGCTAGAAAAGAAAGATAAAGAACCTGCGAAGCAGGCAGCCAACATAAAGAAAATGGCCCTCCTGTTCCAGGATATGGTGGGTATGATGATTCAACAAGATCCACCTGCTGGAGATCCCCCGATCATTCTTCAAGACGATAGGGGAGAGACATCGAATCCTCCACCGGCTCTATCCGCAGCTAAAGAAGATACCATATCAAAAGCTGATTTGGATGAATACATCGCTCAGCAAATACGGGTGCATCAGGCGACTGAAGCAGCCGGTCAGGTCGTAAAGACGGGGCGGCCATATCCGGGTTGGTACGATCAGATTAAGTACCCTCCAGGTTATACAATTCCTAAGTTCCATGTCTACAAGGGGACGGGCAATCCTCATAAGCATGTTGCCCAGTTCAGGGCGCTCTGCGGCAACACCGGCGGTGACGACAAGCTGTTGCTTCGCCAGTTCGTTGGAAGTTTATCAGATACGGCGTTCGAATGGTATTCTGAACTCCCAAATGACTCTATTAAAACCTTCGCGGAGATGGAGCTGCTGTTCACTCAGCGTTTTGCAAGTGCCAGTGAGCGTACCCCGATGACGGCACTGATTAACACCAGGGTAAAACCCGGCGAGACGTGGGTTCAGTACGCTATACGATGGCGGAATTTATGGTCAAAGTGTGAGCAGCGCATTGAAGAAGCTCCCGCAGTGGGTATGTTTGTGGGAACCCTCGATCCACAAGCAACCATCTCACAATTTATGATGTTTTTCAAGCCAACTACCTTCCAGGCATTGATTGACAAACTAGCACAGATGGATCAGATGGGCCATAAACCTCCTCTTCCAAGGCCGGACTCCCGAAATGACAAAGGGAAGGAAAAAGCAATCGTCGTCGCTAATGCTCAACAACAACCAAGCGACCCGAAGCCAGTGGCTCGTCAAAATAACATGCGCCAGTACGTACCCCTTGAGGATTGGATGGGACGTCCTTATTCCTTTCCCCGCGATAAAACGAAGAGGTTATTCGAGCTGGCGTTGCGCAACAAACTCATAAATCTGCCGGATCCAAAACGTCCGTTGCAACCAAGTGACGTCAACGAGCCCAACTACTGTCCTTATCATCGAGTACTAGGCCATCCGATCGAAGACTGCTACGTTTTCAAGAATTGGCTCGAAAACCAGTACCGACAGGGCAAGTTCGCGTTATCGGACAAATGGAAGGTGAATCCCCCGCAGCCCCACACCTCTAAAGGGACGAATACGCCGGGGGCAACATGCTCCGTCATTGAAGAAGCTCCTTGGGAGGTTGTATTATCAGCCAAGATGAAGAGGATGCTAAACGATCTTCAAACATGTCCAGCGACCAAGTGGAAGAACCCGTTGGAACCGCAGGTCATTGAAGGGATGTTGAAACTGCGTACAACTCCAAAGACCAATGGTGGTGGCTCGAACACTCGCAGCCAGCCGACAAAATCTTCAAAAAAGAAGAAGAAGAAATCTAAGAAACCCGTGAAGCCTGGTGACAAGCGCACGAACTTACAAAAGCAAATTGACGTGCTGGATGAATACAACCAAAAGGCGTGGACTCCCATCACGCTCCAAGAGTTCCTCGATCATGTCTTTCAAGAAGAAGATGAAGGGGAAAGTTCATCAGATGAATCCGAGGAATATGTAGCGAGCTGTCATATGATCTCCCATTCGATCACGAACGATGAAGAGACTTCTGGCACTAAAACGCTGGGGGCAGATATTGAATCAAAAATTCCGGAGCTATCAGTCGAAATGATTGACGCGTTCCTTAACGAAGCTCGACTGAAAAGCAAAGCTGATCGAGAACGCGAGATGGCTATATTTGAAAGGGCCAAGCGCCAGCGACTTGATGAAAGAGCTGAGGCGATCCCGCTGGAGCAAAACGCCTCCACCGTTGACAAAAGCCAATTCAAGATAAAGAAAAGGTTTGCTAAGGCCACATCAATGGGCATGAAACTACCATCCTCGGAAGGAAAAATTACTGGTGAAATAGAAATGCACCCCTCCTTTTGCTTATATCATCAGAAGGTTTTGCACCCCACTCAAGAATGCAAAGCTTTCGATAAATGGTGGCAAGGATATGTTGCTCGTCAACAACGCTTCAAGCGGGAAAAGTGTAAAACTCGTCGAGAGCAAAGAGATACGACCGAAGAGCTTAAAAGAACTACCGGCGATTGTCGCATGGTTAACACTGCCGGGTCACAAGTGCCTACGTTCGGGAGCGATTCTGATGAAGAGCTGGAACTCGCCCCTCTCTTTAACGAGTCAACTTCAGGAAAAGAAGAAGAGCCAAAGTGTCACGACCCGAAAGAGCACGTGACTGGCCCTTGAACCATATGAAGTCTATAGGACTCCATCCGATCCAAGTAAGCCAAAAACCCAGAAATCTAAAACCATTTAAAGAGTAAGTAAAGAAAACTGGTTTAAAGAAGTGAAGGAAAATATGTTTGAAGTCAACGTTTTTAAATAACTAAGCCGAATGTGCATTTTTAAAATGTAAAGTCTTTTCTAAAAATTTCGGCAGAGTTTCTTTTGTAAACTGGCCCCGAATAGGGTACAACAAGAATAACAATATATGCAATGATAAAGGCATCCCCAAGCGGGAGCTAGCTCTTCGTCAATTGATGGTCACAACCACACATGCAATAATAATATACAACGCCGAATGGCGAGGATCAAACTTAAAAGAAAGCTCCAAAAGCAAGAAAACTGCAATACTACTAAGCGCGACTCTAAGGTCAAATAATACATCACTAAAGTCTGAGTCTGAAACAATATACAAGTTTGGTTGATGGAAATTCTAGATACAAAGAATAATATAAGTACAATGGTGGTTCTTGATGCGAAAGAAAGCACCTACCAAAAGCAATTCACCCGCAAGGAAGCAATATGCCAGAAATGCCGCAAAGGAACCTGTACGGCAGAACCTGCAAGAACTGTGGCACAACGGGGGTGAGTTGCCAACTCGTGAATAGAAATATCTACAAGCAGAAACCGAATGCAAGACATAAACCTAGGTCAACAATCAGTAATATAACCACAAGAGTACATCTGAAGTATAATAAGGTGGCAAGGTAGCATCTAAACATGTATGTAGTGCCAGGTACTCAGGTAATAACATGTCATCAGTATAAGGTATGTCTGCATGAAGTAAATATGATGAAGTATCAAAGGATATCAATACACATATATTAGCGTCCCATACCACTAATATTGGTGTAAGGGTATATATAACAGTGCCTCATACCCTGTTATATATACAAATGAAGTATGATCAGTGTAAATCCAGTCTGTATATGATCCATGTCTGTATAAACGTGGAATCCTGTCCACCCGTCACCCAATGACAATAAACGTGAAACCCGTCCACCCGTCACCCAATGACAATAAGCATCATGTATGCAATATGAGGACATAAACAAAATCATGGAAAAACATCATGAAACCAGTGCCTAGCATCGACACATAAATCCTCGTCCATATGGGGCTCCGTCTGCGGTATCGGCCCTCGGCCCCGGCAGTACGGGTCAACACATGTCGATCTCTGGGCTCCGTCTGCGGTATCGGCCCTCGGCCCCGGCAGTACGGGTCAACCCATGTCCATCTCTGGGCTCCGGTCGGTATCCTCCAGATATCCGCCGAGCTCAAATACAATCACCGGTAGGTAGTAATCCCTCTGCCGGGCTCACCGTCTACTACACAGCGAAACCGTTCTCGCCCCGGGGTACCATACCGGGTCCACCATGTACCCGTAATCGGCCTCAACCAGCTCCTCGATTCGGGTTCACATATATCACTCTAGCCCCGAGAAAACACATGGTGGACGCACCGAAATATCATATCAAGGGAACCGGGTTTTAAATGATTACATATTTGAAATAGCCTCGGTTCCCAAATCCAGAAATAACATAAAATCCAAACCAAAATGCAAGTCAATGATCCAATATGATATGTGCGTCAAATATAGATATCATGTCAAGTTACATAAAGGTAAGCTATACCATAATGATCCGATGTGATAAATGCATCAAGTATGAATATCAAGTCATGTCACATATAAATGAGCTACAATACTATGATGCGATGTGATATATGTATCAGGTATGAATATCAAGTCATGTCACATATAAATGAGCTACAATACTATGATGCGATGTGATATATGTATCAGGTATGAATATCAAGTCATGTCACATATAAATAGTAATGTGCATAGGTCGAGGGAAACCGCTCCTTTAGACTAAATCAGTTTTTAAAGAATATCTTGCAGCCCTCAAATCTCTAATCAAGTCAGAATCATATATGTTTGTGTACAGGAATATGTGTATAATATGCCATGCGGAAATCATATCATGAATGCAGCAGTACTACAGTGTAGTGGCATGGCAATTATCGATGATGAAGTGTGTGAGCCGGCAAATAGTGTACGTGGAACATACGCATCATCGATAATGATGCTGGTGTCCTAACAGCATGATAACAGTATAGCAATAACATATGCAGGCAATATGAATAGCATGAATATGCGGAAATCAAATAATCAACATCACAGTGAAGAAATTACATCAATATTTATAAGTCATGCAGTGATGCCTTTTGAAATAAGACGAATCAGGGTTTTAGTAAAATAAGGGATGCGATGTTTTTAAGAAAAGATACGCCTTTTAAGTATTCGCAGAATCCCTTTGTTTGTCTTTTAAGATACCCCTGATTCATAGTTTTTGAAATAGGTATGCCTCGGTCTAGTCTAACATCTACTATGCAATCTACAGATCTAAGTATCAAGTAAATCAGGAGGGGGTATGGAAACCACCTAAATCTGAGTCGATATATATATATATATAGATATAATAGTCGGTGATCCCGCCTCAATAGTATCGCGTACGATACAGTATATCATATGACATCCTCAAGTCATGAGCGCGGATCTATCATCAATATAGGCTCGTACGGTAAATCGTCGTACGTCATCCCAATAGCTGGGTACGGGTCAACATCGCATGCCTCTCATCAGATATCAGGTATCACTATCATCATATCACATAATCTGGGGTACAGATCTAAGTCTAGTACATCTGATACCATCTATAAAGTATGAATGCGGGGATAAACACACATCCCAAGCCCGCAAGAATCACATGTCATATCCCAAATAGGAATCCTATCAAATCACCGACCTTGCGGCATAAGGCCTAAAATCATCGACTCATCTCCAAAGTCAACCAATATCATCAACACAGTGCAAGTATAGGTAATATGCAAGGGTGTGCGTGTAGGTGTAATTCTATTCTAGGGTTCGCGACTATGAACTACACTAGTCACTTCTAACCCTACACTATCCATAATACACCTAACTATCATATAATAACAACTACGGACTGCGAGGGTGCTATACGCCATCCACCCGACTTCCCCCAGTAGATATAATCTACTCACCTTGCGTCTCCATCTTTCGATGTCACCACGCGTTTGCTTGTCGTCCCGTAGTCTTCATAGGGTACCTACACATCAAAATATCGTATATGCGCATTAAAACCAAATCAAGCTAAAACGGCACACGAAATCCAAAATGATACGATAAGAGGCCTATAGGTTAGAACCTATGGCACGCCTTCAAAACCATCAATAAATCCTCTATATCGTCGTATAAACGCCAAATAGTCGAAGTAAAACACAAGACACAAATTCAGACTTAAAAATACGGAATACGGAAACACGAATCCAAAACAGCAACTTAGAAAATATGTCCCAGATTTCACCCTAGGTCCAATTAGACAATTCTATGTATACCAGGGGTCTAACATAAACATGTAGGAGCAACAGAACCAATACGAGCCAAAATGGTGGGACCCAGGCCACAATTGGCGGCCAAAGGGAATAAATTGGCGGCCTGGAAAGGGAATTGGGGGCTAGGGCTTTGGTGGTAGCTTCCTGGATGCCTGCACATATCTCTGTCCACTCAATTTTATTTTAGGATAGCTCGTATGATAGCAGATTCCATAAACACTACACAGATTTCACAAATTTTCCGATATCGGTTTCTAAAATCCGTATTCTGGTTTTAGGCTTCAGGTTAGGGTCTCAATTCATACACTAGGGTGTTTATATAACCTCAACTGAGCTCAATTTCATATTACAACCCATAATTCATCACAACCCTAACTAGGTTATCCACAAGTCCACAATATCAAACAATATCGGTTCAATAACAACATTGGGGTATAGGGAATGCTAGAATTAAGCTAATGATCCAGAAATTACCTCATTTGGCAACTCAAGAATTTTCTTGAGTTGCCCCTAGTGGCCAAAATCCTTACTTCTTTAGCTCCAAGTGTAGATCTAGGGATTGTGCACATTTTTAATGAAATGGATGTGTGGTTTTGGTGTAGTTTTTGAGATGATTTGAGGGTTTGAAGGTGGAGGAAGGGTGAGGAAGCAGCAGCTGCAGCCATGGGCTGAAGAGGGAGAGAGATGTGTGAGGGGATGAAGGAAAATGGCTAAGTGTTCAAGTCAAATGAAGCCCATACCTCTCTCTCTCACCCACTACCAATTCATTATTCTTTTCCTTATTTTCTTTTCTTTAAAAACCCTTCTCACCCAAATAGTAACCCCAAAAAAACCATGGAAATAAAATGTAACACAAGTGTGAAAAAATGATATGTGCATGTTTTGCCCAAAAATATAAAAAAAACCGATTAGCGATTTTTAATCGCGATTAGCACTAAATAAGCATGTAACTATCCAATTAAACTTAGAAATGGCATAATTCTCTAATTTACCTTATTTTAGAATTTTCCATAACTTTCCACAATTTTTCTCATATTTTTCCTATTTATTTGTATTTAATAATACCAACATATTAAAATATTCAATAAAATAATCTTAAATTATAAAAATTCCCAAAATTAATATTTTATCTTTTTTGAAAATGTTACACAAAGGTTTGCGAAAATATCCAGCTACGCAATCGGACGTTACCTGAAAAGAATCTCGGACCCTTAAACAAGAAAAATAAAGGGAAAGAAAAGGTCTCTGAGAATATTACTCTAGATGACCAAGTTGCGGAAGAGCTAACCACCAAGAATCCGCCGAAAAGAAATAAGGTGGATTACAACGTCTTGGCGCATCTGAGGAAGCTGCCCTCACAACTCAGCATTCTTGATGCCCTGTTACTATCAAAAGAGGCGAGGGTTTCTTTGATTAAAGCGCTACAAGATCCGGACCAGTTTCAAGCCTTCCTTGCCGAAGAAAAGATGAAGGATGAGTTGGAAGAGGTGCACACGGCCGACATTGCTTTTGGCGATGAAGACCTTCTCCTTGGGACGCGCGAACACAATCGCCCTCTCTATGTCTCACGATACTGCCATGATATAAAGATAGGCAAAATCCTAATTGATAATGGGTCGTCTGTTAATCTTCTCAACGTGCTGGTGTTGAAGGAAATCTGCATGAGCGTCCAGCACCTTGCGCAGGACAAGATCACCATCTCCGGGTTCGACTCCCAATCGTCAAAGACTCTTGGATCTGTGATATTGACGTTACGCTTCGGGTTGCTCGTCACAGATATTAAATTCCATGTCATAGACGCCAAGACATGTTACAATGCTCTGCTCGGCCGACCATGGTTACACGAGTACAACATCATCCCTTCTACACAACATCAGTGTATGAAGTATTTTAAGGATGGTTTCGAGTATACCGTGACGGGAGAACTAAACCCGTTCTCTGTGAACGAGGTCCGCAAATACGAAGACGCCAAATACTTCTTACCGGATTTCGAAGACATGGAGAAGTGTCATAAGCCGGAGAACAAAACTAACGCAACCATCCCTGTCTTCGGCAGCGATACCGAGGAGGAGGAGGATATAGTTTATTCAAGTCCGCCCCAATACACCGAGCCGGGAACATCCGCCCCTTCACTGATCTTTGGTAGTGATTCAAAGGACGAAGTCCATGCTGTGTTCCCTGCTCGGCTTTCAATACGAGCTTCTGCTGATGAAGAGCGAAGTCTGCAGATAGCCATGGTGTCGCTTGAACATTATAAAGAACTGGATGCACTCGACACCGACAGCGTGGAAGAATTACAGACATTTTATATCCCTCCCGGACGAAAAGGCGAGAGGGCAATCCTATTCTACCGTTCCAAAGAAACCAAGGTAGAAAAAGAAATCCGGCATGGCGCGGATTCTACGCTCGACAGGCTTCAGCCTATCCGTCTCCCCAGATATTATACGAAAGGTTTGAAAAAGCTGCTGAAACGCCAGGGGATATCCTTCAAGCAGACAGTTCGAAAAGCCAAATTCTATGACAGGGTCTGGAACGTTCCCGGGACTCAACGCAAGCTGCCTAACGGGAGAATGGAAATAAAAGGGCTTGGATACATCCGGTCAAAGAAGCGAGAGTTACTACCTGGCTGTTACGTCGTGTATGACCTTGAAGAAGAGGCGGATGCTCAATGGGAGGACGTTAATCCTAAGCAAGTTCAAGTTCCAGATGCAAAGGATCCCAGTCCGTCGTTCGAGGAACAAATGGGCAAACTCATAAGGGAAGCGGGTCAAAAAGTCCGAGATGATCACAATCGTGAAATGGCAATCTATGAGAAAGCCAAAACGCAGCGCCTCCTTCAACAGGCAGTAAAAGACGAAGATGCTGCCCCATGTCAACCTAATACAAAAAGTGCTCGACGCGGAGGCAGGAACAAGTCGAAAGGCCAAAGAGGCGCTCAACAGCAACAAAGCAGGGCTAAGAAGCCACGCAAACGGGAATCGAGCGTTATTGATCTATCCCTCAAGAAGAAAATGGGTCGAGCATACTCGTTTCCTCGGGAAAAGACGAAGAAGATACTCGATCTTGCCCTAAAGCATCAAATGCTTACATTGCCGGAGTCTACACACCCCGAACAAGCGGGCGAAGCCTCACACCCGGACTATTGCTCTTACCATCGAGTGATAGGTCATTCTCTTGAAGATTGCTTCACCTTCAAGAATTGGGTCGAAGATCAGTACCAGCTTGGTAAATTCGCTCTGTCCGACAACTGTAGGGTAGCACCACCACAAAAGCACGAACCCAAGGCCACGAAAGAAAAACCAGATTCACATTGGGACTGGAAGTGAATTCGTACCTGTCACATGATAACAATGCTAAAAGGAGAACCCGAGAACATGGACAGCCTTCCTTGGTGCCTCGAAAACAACAATGATGAGGTAATCTCAGAATTTCCCCCAGCTCTGAAAGAACTGGTGGATGGAATACATACCACTGCAGATAACCTCAAGAAAATCGAGTTGGGGACGGTAAACGATCCGCGACCGACATTCGTCAGCGAGCTGCTGTCTGAAGAGAGGGCGGCTGCGTTAAAGGACGTCCTTGTGCAGCATAAAGATTGCTTCGCATGGAACTATTCCGAGATGCCGGGACTAGATCCAGAAGTTGCTGTACATACACTAGCAATATCCCCGAACATCAAGCCAGTCAAACAGGCGCCGAGAAGAATGCGACTCGAGCTTGAGATGAGCATCAATACCGAGGTCAAAAAGTTAATCGACTCTGGCTTCATCCAGGAAGTTCAATACCCTGAATGGATCGCCAACATCGTCCCAGTGATGAAGAAAAATGGGACAGTGTGCATATGCGTAGACTTCCGGGATCTTAATAAAGCTTGCCCGAAGGATGATTTCCCAGTGCCAGTCACCGAACTGATGATAGACAATACATCCACTCATGAGGTTTTCTCCTTCATGGATGGCTCATCTGGGTATAATCAGATAAAGATGCATCCCGAAGACCAGAAACACACCGCCTTCAGGACCCCTCTAGGTATATTCTGTTATAAAGTGATGCCCTTCAGTTTAAAGAATGCCGGTGCCACTTATCAATGGGCCATGACAAAGATCTTCGATGACCTTATACACGAAATCGTCGAATGCTATATCGACGATCTCGTGGTTAAAAGCAAATCATACGAAGAACATCTCGAGCATTTGAAGACCGTATTTCAACGCCTTCGGCAATACAATTTGAAGATGAATCCTCTTAAATGAGCGTTTGGGGTTTCCTCGGGCAAATTCCTGGGATTCATCGTCCGACACCGAGGTATTGAGATAGATCCGTCTAAAATCAAGGCGATCATGGAAATGCCTCCGCCGAGAACTCTTAAACAGCTGCGATCTCTCCAAGGAAAGCTCGCATACATTCGGCGGTTTATCGCTAATCTTTCATGAAAGTGTCGTCCTTACAGTCACCTGATGAAGAAGGGAACCCCATTCGTTTGGGATCACAAATGCCGAGGCGCACTGGACGGGATCGAGCAGTATCTGCAAAACCCTCCAGTGTTGGCTGCTCCAGTTAAGGGAAAGCCTCTCATTCTTTACACGGCCGCCCTTGAAGGTTCTTTAGGCGCATTATGGGCACAAGAGAATGACCAGAGGAAAGAAAGAGCACTCTACTACTTAAGTCGGGTTCTGCTGGGGGCAGAAAGCAACTACTCCCCCATTGAAAAACACTGCCTGGCGTTGATCTTTGCAATAACAAAGCTTAGACATTACGCATTAGCGCATGAAGTCCATCTCATTTCAAAGGTGAACCCTCTCAAATATCTAATGTCAAAGGCCATATTGACGGGACGACTCGCTAAATGGGCCCTGCTCTTAATGGAGTTCTCGATAACGTATCGACCCCTCAAGGCAGTGAAGGGTCAGGCCATAGCCGACATCCTTGCTGAGCACCCGATACCTGCCGATTCTCCCCTGAATTGCGATTTGCCAGACAAGCATGTGTTTGACGCAATCGACGGTGGTGATATCCGTTGGGAGCTTTATTTTGATGGAGCATCTTCCATGAAAAAGCACAAACAAAGTACGTCAATGATCAAATCGGGAGTAGGCTTTATCTTCATGACCCCACAAGGAGGAATAATGCGCTTCGCCTTCTCCTTAACAGAGCCGAGAACGAATAATGAAGCTGAATATGAAGCTTTGATAGCAGGCCTCGAGATCTCCATTGACATGGGAATTGAAAGCCTCCTCATATATGGGGACTCCCAGCTAGTCGTCAGTCAAGTGAACGGCGATTACCAAACATGCAAACCGGAATTGGTAAAATACAGTGAAAAGGTGTAACAACTGCTAACCCAGATTCCCTCCTATACTTTGGAGAGCATACCGCGCGCGGAAAACAGCAAAGCGGACGCACTGGCCAAACTTGCTAAAAAATTGGCTGACGAGAACCTCGATGACGTTAGAATCGTGGTACAAAGCCGTCGAGTGCTTGTCCCAGCACAAATATCTCTGGAATCATCCGAAGAAAAAGGAGCGAACGAGCAGACAACCCTGCAAGTAAAAAATTGGGAAAATACCAAGGATTGGAAAGAAATCTTCACAGATTACTTCAAGTCCTACCGAATGCCTGAAGAAGCGTCCACAAGACATCAGCTCGTGAAACGAGCCCTGTCTTTCGCCTTCGTCAACAATACTCTCTACAAGAGGTCATTTGATTCTTTGTGGCTGAGATGCTTAGGACCTGATGAAGCGAAAAGAGTCGTCCAGGAAGTTCACGACGGACTCTGCGGTTCTCATCAAGCAGGCCCTAAGATGAAATTGAAGATAAAATGGATGGGCTACTACTGGCCCACGATGATTCAGGACTGCATCGAATATGCGAAGCAATGCCACTCATGCCAAATTCATGGGGACTTCGTCCACCAGCACCCAAATCCACTACATCCAACGGTGGCTAGCTGGCCATTCGAAATGTGGGGGACTGACATAGTTGGCCCTATCGAACCAGCATCTTCTAGGGGACATCGTTTCATCTTGGCGACGACCGAATACTTCTCTAAATGGGCAGAAGCAGTACCGTTAAGAGAGGTGAAGACGGAAAATATCCTCCACTTCTTTAAGACGCATGTCATATATCGATTTGGAACTCCGCGACAGATCATCTCCGATAACGGGCCAGCTTACAGAAGCCACAAGATCAGTCGCTTTGCGCAACAACATAATATAGACTGGAGATATTCCTCGGTTTATAACCCGCGAGCCAATGGACTAGCTGAAGCCTTCAACAAGACATTGACAAAAATCATAAAGAAAACGGTGTCCCGAAATAAGAAAGATTGGCACGAAAGACTGCAAGAAGCTCTTTGGGCAAATCGAACTACATTCAAGAAGGCCACGAACACAACGCCGTACGCGTTGGTGTTCGGTACAGAAGCAGTACTCCCCCTCGAGATAGAGTTACCATCTCTACGAGTGGCAGTCCACTACGAGCTGACGGACGAAGAAAATGCTCACCTTCGGCTTGAGGAGCTTGACGCCCTTGATGAAACCCGGCTCATAGCGCAGCAAAATCTTGAAGCTTATAAAGAAAAGATGACACGCTCATACGAAAGATTGACCCGACCGAGGACATTCCGCCAAGGCGAACTCGTGCTAGTGGTCAAAAGGCCTATGATCCCCAATCGCGCCAAGCGGGGAAAATTCGAGCCAAACTATGAAGGCCCGTACATCATAGACAAAGTCTACCAAGGTGGAGCCTATCTACTCATGGACATGCACGGTGAAAGGCCTTTCAGGCCGATAAACGGTCGCTTCCTGAAGAAATACTACGCCTAATGAGTTACGGCCTAGGTCAATGATAGATGACGACGACTATGTCCGCTCTCTGTCTTCCTAAGCTCAAGCTCTATAAGCAGTACCCAGCCTTCTCAATAACGGACCGAGACGTCCTTAAACTAGTGACAGACCGAAACGTCCTTAAACTAACGACGGACCGAAATGTCCTTAAACTAATAGCAGACCAAAACGTCTTTCAACTACTACCGCAGCATCCTTAGGCTGACGAGACAAATAAAAAAAAATAAAGAAAAAAAGTATAATAAATAAAAACGGTATGTCCATAAGCAAAAGGGGCACGGATGAAAACCCGAAAGAGCTCCGTGAGTAAAAACAGCCGGGCTACCAGCGAGTGTTCGTGAAAACCCGAAAGGGCGCGGCCTCGTTAGAAAATATATAAAAATAAAAAGAATAATAAAAAAAAGGTATGTCCATAAGTAAAGTGGGCACGGATGAAAACCTGAAAGGGCTCCGTGAGTAAAAACAGCAGGACTACCGGCGAGTGTTTGTGAAAACCCGAAAGGCGCAACCTCGTTAAAAGACACTTATAGGGTCCTCTCGACCTTGTTAGGAGAAACCACCTGCGTGAGATCCTTACGACTCACAAGGGAACAACACACTTAGGTATCCCCACGATTCCTAAGGAGAAAATACACTTGCGAGATCCTCACGACTCGTGAGGAGAACTCTCTTATGGGACCCTCACGGCTCATAAGATTTGAAAGTCTTAAGTCACAGAGACCTAAACCTGTGCTTAAGCAACCCCCAGAACTTCCGATGCTGCCCTACTAGTGGCTCAATACTGACCCTTGTATCCAATCCACGGGCGTGAATAAACATTTCCCTAACTAAGTCTCATCCGAGACTAGGGATATGTTTGCATGGCAAACAACCCTTGTAAATCCTCTCGACTTACAAGGAGAAAACCCTCCTGTACGATCCTTACGACTTACAGCGGAACAATACACCTAGGAACCCTCATGATTCGTAGGGAGAAAATACACCTATAAGATCCTCATGACTTGTAGGGAGAAATAGCTTTGTGAGACCCTTACGGCTCATAAGGTCAAAAGCCTTAGCCGACAGGACCCTAACCCTGGTCGCTAAGCCTCCTTTGTTCAACAATGACAGAGGCAAATGATGATTCGCTCCTGGCGATATCCCAGTTGTAGCGGTGCTGATGCCGAAATCAGTGTCTAATTTCAGGTTTACGGCGAAAAGCCGATAGGCCGCACATGCATACGAAATGGCAGAAATGATAGGGCAACTTGCAATAAAAAGCAGCAAGTAAAAACGCATGCATGCAAAATAGCCGAAATGATAGGGCGGCTCGCAATAAAAAGCAGCGACTAAAAATAAAATAAATAGCCGAAATGATTGGGCACCGCGAAAAATAGCCGAAATGATTGGGCAGTCGCGTCCTTCGCGATATAAAAGCTGAAATGATAGAGCATCGTGGAAATAAAATAAAATAAAAGGAGGAAATGATAAAACTTTTGCCCTACAGTTAAGATCACATCGATCCCTGTATACAATCCAAGGGCGTAAACAAAGAAGAAAACATACTTTCCCAACGGACTCTGTCAGGCGACGAAGCCAAACCTCGACGGTTCATTTCAACCGAAGAAGCCAGTGACTTCAGCAAAACTCCTCGACTCACGGATACAAACACTCCTTGATGAGAGCCTTCTGATTCGCGTCGACTCGCAGAGCCACCAGAGCCTCTATGGGAACCCTCGACTCGTTTCAAACCCCAAGGAAACAAATAATCCTTGGCGCTTGGGAAACAAATAATCCCTAGCAAACTTCTCGACTCACAGATACAAACACTCCTTGACGAGAGCCTTCTGATTCGCGTCGACTCGCAGAGCCACCAGAGCCTCCGTGGGAACCCTCGACTCGTTTCAAACCCCAAGGAAACAAATAATCCTTGGCGCTTGGGAAACGAATAATCCCTAGCAAACTCCTCGACTCACGGATACAAACACTCCTTGACGAGAGCCTTCTGATTCGCGTCGACTCGCAGAGCCACCAGAGCCTTTGTGGGAACCCTCGACTCGTTTCAAACCCCAAGGAAACAAATAATCCTTGGCGCTTGGGAAAAAAATAATCCCTAGCAAACTCCTCGACTCACGGATACAAACACTCCTTGACGAGAGCCTTCTGATTCGCGTCGACTCGCAGAGCCACCAGAGCCTCCGTGGGAACCCTCGACTCGTTTCAAACCCTAAAGAAACAAATAATCCTTGGCGCTTGGGAAATAAATAATCCCTAGCAAACTCCTCGACTCACGGATACAAACACTCCTTGACGAGAGCCTTCTGATGCGCGTCGACTCGCAGAGCCACCAGAGCCTCTGTGGGAACCCTCGACTCGTTTCAAACCCTAAGGAAACAAATAATCCTTGGCGCTTGGGAAACAAATAATCCCTAGCAAACTCCTCGACTCACGGATACAAACACTCCTTGACGAGAGCCTTCCGATTCGCGTCGACTCGCAGAGCCACCAGTGCCTCCGTGGGAACCCTCGACTCGTTTCAAACCCCAAGGAAACAAATAATCCTTGGCGCTTGGGAAACAAATAATCCCTAGCAATTTCCTCGACTCACGGATACAAACACTCCGTGACGAGAGCCTCTCGACCTACGTCAACTCGCAGAGCCACCACTGTCTTCGCGGGAGAATTCCCGGTTCGTCCCACCTTGCAAGATGAACTCTCGGGCAGCAAAGATTGAAAAACTTGCTTCCTGAACAATGGGGCCCTACAAGTCAATCCAAAATGGTCTCTTGCATACTATTCACGGGTCTCACTCTCCGAAGTTGATTTTCGACAAGGAGGGAAACAACCGCTTACGGGTCCTCTCGACTCATAAGAGGGAAAAATTCTCTTATAGGATCCTTACGACTTGGAAGAGAAAACACACTTAGGAATCCTCATGATTCCTAAGGAGAAAATCCACCTATGAGATCCTCTCGATCCGTAGGGAGAAAAGTCTCTGTAAGACCCTCACGGCTCATAGAACTGAAAAGTCTTAGGCGGCAAATCTGAACCTGCGGCCTAAGCCATCACTATCTCTCGGAGAAGTAAACTTATCCGCCAATCAAGTTCATCGAAAACATCATAATGAAAAGGGAGAAAGCAAAGAAACAGTACCAGACATCGCAAGAAGGAATGTGTACCTTTATTCATAAATTCAATCAAAGAACAAGGCGGATCGTATAAAAAAATCAGGGAATGTGTAACGTCTTCAAAATAATAAAATATGATTTTTGGGAAATTTTATAATTTAATATTATTTTAATGAATATTTTAATATTCTGGTATAATTAAATACAAATAAATGGGGAAAAATTATGGAAAATTCTAAAACAAGGTATTTTATGGAATTATGCCATTTTAAAGTTTAAGATTAGTTATATGCTAATTTAGTGCTAATCGCGATTAAGAATCGCTAATTGGATTTTTAGCATTTTTGTGCAAAAATGTGCACATATTATTTTCCACACTTGTTACACTTGTGTTACATTCTTTTGCCATGGTTTTTCTTTTGGGTTCACTATTCAAGTGAGAAGAGTTTAGAAAAGAAAAGAAAAGAAAAAAGGTAAGTGATGATGAGAGAGAGAGAGTAGGTTGCTTTGACTTGGACCCTTTCCTTCATCATTTTCCCCACCTCTTTTCTCTCTCCCCTCTCCCCTTGTTGCTGCTGCTGCCCTCTCCCCCTCTCTCTCCCTCTTCACTAAAACCCTAGATCCATCATGAAAATAAAGCCAAAACCCCATTCCTACTTCACAAAACTTACTCCCAAGCTCACTAGCTACACACTGAACCTAGTAAGATTGGATTTGGAGGACTTTGAGCAACTCAAGAATTTTCTTGAGTTTCCAAAGGAGGTAATTTCTGCACCATTAGAGTAGTATCTCATTTCTTGTACATCTATTCTAGTTTCATATCGATATTGTGATGCTTGTGGATTTTAGAGAATTCAAGTTAGGGTTTAGGGTAAAACTGAAATTTAAGATGAAATTGAGGATTGTGGTGACCTTAGAATCCCTTGTGTGATGCTAATTTGAACCCAAACCTGAACTTGAAAACCAGAATATGGAATTACCGAATCGATATTGGGGGAAAACTGTAAATCTGGAAGTGTTTTGTGGAATCTGCTATTACCCCGAGACCCCAAAAATGAAACTGAGTTGACAGTGAGATGTGCAGGCACCAATGAACCACCACCCCAAACCCTAGCTCCCCACTCCATTTCCTGGCCGCCAATTCTTCCTTTCTGGCCGCAATTTGCGGCCAAAGCCTGGTGAAACTGCCTCGTTTTGCGTGCATGCCCCCATTTCCTCTATTCTTGGCCCTAGGTACATCTAGTTTTGACTGATTCCATCTAGGGTGAAATCTGGGTTGATTTTCCTATGTTGGTGTATGGTTTACGACTTTATTTAGCATGGATTTTGGTGTTTTGTGATTCATTCCTGTCGGGTGGCGTTTGGTCGTCAACGACAAGTGGATATTGATCGTGTTTACATGCGAGTCGATAGGTTTTTACCTATGTGGGTAGCGTGTGCTATTTTGGTTTCCGATGTGATTTTCATGTGCTTTAGCATTGTGATATACTTGTAGGTACCCTACGAGATGTTGAGGCAAAGAAGATGAAGAGGGCGACATCGGCACCGACACATGAGAAGCAAGGTGAGTAGATTTATATCTACGGGGAGAAGTCGGGTGGATGGCGTATAGCACCCCCGCAGTCCGTGGTGATGTATACGAATACTTATACACACATATATTTATTATGTGCTGTTTAGGATTAGTGATGGTAATAATGGATTATTGGTGATAAGGATGTATTGGTTGAGTAGTGCGAAACCCTAGAGTAGTGGTTGCACCCACACTCACACATACACACATACTTGCATACATTCTTTCATATATCTGTGCGCATATGGTGGTGGGTATATCTACACATGGGTATGGGACTATGTGTTTATATACGGGTTTTGAGGATGATACGTGGGATTGAGGTGAGTCGATGAGATTCGATTGAGGCCGTGAGATTTGGCGACATGACAGAGTTCATATTGGAGATGTGATATGATGGTAGTGATGCCTGTCATGTGATGAGATATGTGAGATCGACTCAGATTTAGGTGGTTTCCATACCCCTCTCTATTGACTTGATTGTCGGGTTCGTAGTTCGCATAGTAGACGTTAGACTAGACCCGAGTCATACCTATTTCAAAACTAACGAATCAGGGATATTTTAAAAATAGGAAAAAGGGTTTATACGGATATTTTCAAAAGGCGCATCTTTTCTTAAAACACCGTAGCCCTTATTTTACCAAAAGCCCTGATTCGTTTTATTTCAAAAAGGCAAGGTTGCATGATATAGCTATTGAGGCAGGTTCTCTACTGTTGCGTTGATTACTCGATTCCGCACATTCATGCTGTTTGCATTGCATCGCTTGTATTGTTGATATATTTCAGTCATGCTGCTAGGATACCAGCACCATTATCGATGATGCGTATGTTCCACGTACACTGTTGCCGGCTCACACACTTCATCATCGATAATTGTCATGTCACTACACTGTAGTACTGTTGCATTCAGGATTTGACCCTAGCATGACATATTGATATTCTTACCTTTCTGCTATATGTCGCATACATGCTGCTTTCTGATTATACGCATTGAGATATGCTGTTTCCATGATATTTCTGGTTTTGGGAACCGTGGGTGTTTTCAAAGAGGATATGTAATTGTTTGAAAACCAGGTTACCCTTGATATGATATTTCAATGCGTCCACCATGTGTTTTCTCGGTGCTGAGAGCGACATGTGAAACCCGATTCGAGGAGGCGGATGAGGCCCATTGCGAGTACATGGTGGACCCGGTATGGTTCCCCGGGGTAAGAAATGTTTTTCGTGGAGTAGACGATGAGCCTGGCAGGGTGGCGAGTACCTACCGGTGATTTTGTTGGACCTGACGGTTATCCGGAGGATACCGACCGGAGTCGATAGATGGATATGGCGTACTGCCGGGGACGAGGGCCGATACCGCAGACAGAGCCTGTGGGCCGATCCGGACTGACGGAGCCCGATATATGAGGATTTACGTGCCGATGCTGGGCACAGTTTTCATGATGTTTTCGAGTGCCGATGCTGGGCACTCCGGTTCAATGATTTTGACGTGTCGCGAGGGATACAGGTGGTTTATATCCTCATATTTCCATGCATATGCTGATGATATTTACATGCATGATGGTTATTGTCATTAGGTGACGAGTGGACGGGATCCACGTACATGCAGATTGATTTCATTGATTGTACCTCACATTTATGATATGCTATTACCTGAGGCACTGGCACGAGCACTAGTCATTACACTCATGTATAGAGATTATATTGCCAGTTTAGCATGTTTTAGACCTATTCATATTGAGGTTTATACATATATCTGATCGTATTGACCTAGGATGGGTCATGCATTCGATCTCTGCTTGTAGATATTTTCTATTCACGAGTTGGCAACTCACCCCCGTTGTGCCACAGTCCTTGCAGGTTTTTGCCGTACAGATTCCATAGCGGCATTTCTGGCACCCTGCTTCCATATGGGTGACTTGCGTTGGTAGGTGGGTTCTTTTGTATCAGAACCGCCATTGTTCATGTATTAGTTATTGTATCTAGTCCTTCCATCAACCAAAACTTGTATATTGTTTCAGACTTAGAAAACAGTGTTGTATTATTTCGACCTTAGAGTCGCGCTTGTAGTATTACGGTTTTCTGGCTGTTTTGAGTTTCTTTTTGGCTTTTGATCCTCGCCCTTGGCGTTGTATATTATTATTGCTTGCGTGGTTGTGACCATCGATTGACGAAAAGCTAGCTCCCGCTTGGGGATGCCTTTTATCATTCCTTATATATTATTCTTGTTGTACCCCGTTCGGGGCCAGTTTTTATAAAGGAAACTCTGCCGAAATTTTCAGGAAAGGTTACATATTTTAAAAATACACATTTGGCTTAGTTATTTAAAAACATTGATTTTCGAAACATGATTCCTTACTTTTCAAAACCAGTTTTCCTTATTTACTCTTTAAATGGTTTTAGATTGCTGGGCTTTTGGCTTACTTGGATCTGATGGGGTCCTATAGACTTCATATGGTTCAAGGGCCAGTCACGTGCTCTTTCGGGTCGTGACAAAGTTGGTATCAGAGCGCTAGGTTGACCTTGGTTCGAGTCTGAGTTTGACTATGTGGAGCCTAGGGCGTTATTTATATACGGAACTTACGCTTGACCTTACGGAACTTAGACTTAGTCGAGGGGGTATTAAACCCGAACTTTCGTCGTATAGGATGACCCTTGGTTGATGGAATAGGTGACTAAAGTAGAGTGACGTACCGTGGGTATGTTCCGCGGCATACTTACGACACGCCACTCCGCTTAAGAAACCTTAGGTTGTACATTTCCTTGCACCGTATTATATTCCTTCCTTTGATCTATCTTCATCGATACTGGTTATGGTTTTGCTGCCGCGATTGCACGGGCAGAGTGAGCTACGGCTCGAGTTCCGTCAGCTTGAGCTCGTTATGGACGAGGGCTGACCGGGGCGTGATTCCAGAGACATACGGTTGCATTGAGGCTTCGTATTTTGTGTTTTCGCACTTTGAGCGTTTGACAGATCGTTGTTGCGAGATTTCTCGGATGTACCGGACGGTACCAGAGGATTGAGCCACTGATAGAGGCTAGCCAGGATGTGATGACCGTTGATATATCGCTTATTCAGGACGATTGAGGCGCTGCTTAGCGTACCGACGAATGAGCCAGTTGCTGCTGCGAATGATGAGATATCGCCCAGATGATTGGAGCTACTGCAGCATGAGCATATACTTAGATATATGACGGTGAGTCGCTAGTCACCGTGGATGAATGACTAGGACATGTGGTTCGTTCGCTTACCCCGATGCGAGGTCATCAGGTAGATTAATTCTAGCTAGAGACGACTTCACGCAGATTCGTTGAGAGTCGGTTGAGACGATCGAATGTCAGGAACCCATTTTCCAAGTTTAAAGTATTTGGAAAGACATGCAAGCGATTTTATGGACCCTCTAGAAGAATGAAACCCTAACTCGACTTAATGACCGTGTGAATGCCTTTGAACCTTAGGGTTTGCGGCAGTTCCTCGGCGCCATTAGTGAGGCTTGGGTTTGCCCTACTACGGCTGGACCACCGATGCTGTGGTATGTACTCGATACTATTAAACTGTACCCGAGATGTTGAGCTCTTGGGGGATTGTGAGGTTTTGACGAGTCGATCGGATGATTCGACATCATTCGGATATCATGTGATGGGACACTGCTTGGGAGACTCCAGATACGAGCATAGCCGTCGGAGCGCAGTCTGTCTAGCCACGATGAGATGAGTCCGAATCAGTCGATATTGGAGCAAGGTGGAGTAAAGAGTTCGCATGAGATTTCGACGAGATGGCGTTTCACTCCGCTGACATCAGAGATGCGATATGCACGCTGAGGACGTGTTCGGCTAGATATCTTCTACTGAGTGATGAAGATACTGAGTTCGTGATTTCGAGTCCGTGTTAGAGACTTCGGGTGGACTGTAGCCGAGGACATTGCAGTGCGCAGATAGAGACGCGACGTCGAATGGTCGATGATACAGACAAGCGGGACAAGAAGTTCGTGCGATAAGCAGACGAGCTGTTACTACACCCCGTTAAGATTAAAGGACGGATATGCATACAGAGGCGCAAGGATGCGACCAGCTTCCGAGGAGATGTTGTACTAAGGGTGCAGATGTTCAGAAAGTGAGGAAAGATTACGCCAGAGTACCAGCCTCCTTACAGTTTTGCTTAGGCAAGATCAGAAGAGACCTTGAGTAGGATTGCTTCTAGTACACTGCTGCAATAAGAGTTGCACCCAGGAGTAGATGCGTGATGTGCATTCAGAGGACCCGAGGTCGGCGCCAGAGATGTGCTGCTTTACGAGCGGTCGTGAGGATTGACCGAGTGATGACCAGAGAAGTGCCAGAACGGAATCGTTCCAGTCAGCACACCTGACCGGGCCGATGAGCCGATGGATTGCGAGATTGGTAATCTACAGGAAAGATCAGGAACCAGAGGCAGAGGACGCCAGCCGCGAGCAAGAGGCAAGTAGATATCTTGCGCCGCTAGCATCGAATGTTCCGGTACCTTCTCGACCCTGAAGAAGGATATACCGACGACGGTATTTATGATTTGTGATTTTGTGATTTGACTATCACGTATCCGTTGCTTTGGATTTCGGTATTTTGGGCGATCTATTCGCATGATTTAGTCTTGATGACTGAGTTACATGATATTTGATTTTGTGCACCATGGTTGCACTTACTGGGTATTTATACCTTGCATATAGTTATTACTTTGGAGGTGTTGATTGCGATTTCATGCCTATTTTATGCCGGTGATTTGATTTACGCTTCCAGCATAGTTTCATGTACTTTTAGTGTTTTGATTTGTGCACGCTGATGCACGCGGTTGTGAGTTTTCCATCGCGGTACACCTGATTTTGATTAAGCCGCGTTGTATATTGTTTCGTGCCTTGGCTGCACCTGCTTATGACTTTATGGATTTCATACGTTTGATTTGATGTTGTGCATATGTTACGCACACGATTTGATTTTTGCACTCGGTATAGCTTATATGTGCTTGTAGTGCATTGATATGTGTTTTGTGCACGCAGCTGCACAGGTTTATGATTTTCTTTATATCTAGGTACACTTAGTGTTGCTGCTTACGCATTTGAGTTATTGCTGGTATTTGTGCATGTCAGATGCACAAGCTCTATACTTCGTGCGTTTGTCGCACCAGTTTTGTGTTTATTGCGTTTATCGCATCAGATTTATATTTCGTGCCTTTGTTGCACCGGATTTATATTTTGTGCATTACGATTGCACCTGACTTCGATTTGATGCCTTTCGGTATGTCGATTTTGATTGTGATATTGATGTTGATTCTTGCACTCCGTGCTTTTGACTGAACTTACGCATATTCGGCGTTGCTATTGGATTTTTGTGATTCCGTGCATATTGAGTGCGCAGGGTCAAGATTTTCATTCGTGCACGATGGATGAACCGATTTGGATTTTCGCGCATGTTGGGCGCAGGCTTTGAGATACGATTTTGGGGCACACCAGATGCACCAAATTGAGATTCTTCGTGCATGACAGATGCACCTGTTTTGGCTGTCAGGCACACACGTTGCCTATGACAGATGTTTCATGCACACCCGTTGCACCTAGATGTTGTTTTGTGCACCTGTATGGCGCATATATGGATTTTGATTTCCATGCGCACCAGATGCACAGGATGGTGTTATGTGCACTTTTGGGATTTATTCCTTTTGGAGCAGTACATTTTTATGATATTGGATATTTGTTTTCATACTGAGCAGGACTAGTCAGAGGATAGTACCTGGATATATTTTGCATCCATTGATAGTGTAAGTCGATGCACTACACCACAATACTTGTGGGGAGGCGGAATTTTCAAAAATGAACTTGTTTAGTGAACGAACATCGACTAACCGCTTGAATCGAAGCTAAACTATAAATAACCAAACACAAAGTGTTTCTAAACTACTGTGTTTAGGGATTATACCAAATGAACCAACTCCTTCGTCTTTACGAACTCCTTGTTCTCCTCGGCCTTCTCTAAGTAGTAGACGATCCACCCGAGAGCAAAACTCCAAGCTTAGCCTCTAAACTTGAGGCAACTAACCTTCTTGGATTGCTAATCAAAGAATATAGATTGAGATAGAGTGATGGTTATGGATTGTTTAGTCTTACTAACCCTTGTACTCAACTCATGAGAGGGGAGGATTAGTCTTTTGAAGAGAGAGAGCTTGAGGAGAGAGAATGTGTAGATAATAATGATATGAGATTATTGAGTATCATAATAAATATGAAGCATTCTCTTTTATGAAGAAAAGAATAATACATGATGAATAAGCATGCTTCACAAATATCTAATGGTGATTCATTATCATGAGTCATTAAGCATTTATGATGCTTTAATGACATGAATGAATCACCCTCATGACTCACTAATCTCATTCATTGCATATGACACCTAAACCTCCTTAGTCACCACTTCTAGAAGCTTCTCGCACAATTACGAGAACGCCCCTCCAATCCGCAAAAATACGGAAAAACTTTAGACTGTAAAAATCCAATAACCGGATACCAGTAACTGGCTTAAACCAAAGCCGACTGGTTAAAACTGTCCGAAAGTCGTACGCGCGTAAACGCACGTATGTGTTCGAACCCTTGTCGTAAAACCATACGACCTCTATGTCGTTTCGCCTGGAATAGGAAACTCTCTGTGTGGGACTCTAGAGACTCGACTACTACGCTGGCAGTGGGTTTAACCACAGACCGCAAGCGGCACTAGCTGTACGTAACGGTCCCCAGGTAGTTGTCGATAAGAAGGCCGATGAGGAAACCCATCCGAACTCCTACTGAGTCTGATGTGATAATCTCCATACAGTCCGGTACGTTCGTCCAAGACTATCGCATATCCGGCCTAGGGGGCGGCAAGCGTCAGTCCCCTAATAGCGGAATAAGTCGTGTCGGAGGGAAGCCCATTACACCCTGAGAAACTACTGGAACCTACCAGCAAATCTCACTTGCCCTGGCCAGGGACTTTGCGTAATGGCTCTCTGACACAGCGCGATATCTACTCCCAATACCGGGAGGGACGAATCCTGTCTAACCGCCACTGCCTCCAAGCGCTCGGGACTGCACCCAACTGCTACCTGTTTGCACGACTCCTCTGAGCCGTGGTAGGGTAGCAATCTAAGAACAGTGGGACACACTCGAGGCGAAGTAGCAGTGTGAAGTCTGCGGACTATGCTGTACTCATGTCACCTGGGAACTGTTCACTGACGACTGGTATAAAACCAACCAACAGTTCCCTGTGAGTCCTGTCCGGTGTACCCGTAACCTAACGAGCACCTGTATACTATCTCCAGTACGACGTACTGACGGCTATGGGACAGACCATCTCCCCAACAGGGATGAGAAGCGTACACACTAGTCTACTCCGGAGTACCGATGCTCTGTCTCGATAATCCAACGACTAGGGACCTGAATAAGGATGTGCTTGTAGACTACCCAGCCCCCACTAGTGTGACTGCCATCACAACGCTGGTAGTCAAGCAAGATCCTAAGAGCTCTATCAATACGTATACTCACATATTAAGATAGAAAAACCAAGTAGCATACTACCATGGTTAGCAAGACTGTTATATACATGTGAATATCCCAAGCTTCCATTAAGTAATATACAAACTAGTATGATACAGTAATGGCCTTCTAGGGCATAAACACTAACAATCTACCACTTGCACTAGGGCCATGTACTGGCATATCGAAGACCAATGATCTCGAGTAGCCTCTCGAACTGCATCTGAGGTAGGGCCTTCGTGAATGGATCAGCAATTGTGTCTTCTGAAGCAACTCTCCGAACCTCGATCTCCTGACGATCAATGATCTCCCTGATCAGGTGATACCGCCTTAAGATGTGTCTGGACATCTGATGGGACCTTGGTTCCTTCGCTAAAGCTATAGCTCCATTGTTGTCGCAATACAGAGGTATTGGGTCAACTATGGTAGGAACCACCTGAAGTTCTGTTAGGAACTTCTTCATCCAGACTGCTTCTTTTGCGGCATCGCAAGCAGCTATATACTCCGCTTCCATCGTCGAGTCAGCAACGGTGTCCTGCTTGGAGCTCTTCCAGCACACCGCCCCTCCATTGAGGGTAAAGACATAACCCGACATGGACTTGGAATCGTCCTTATCACTCTGGAAGCCGGAATCAGCAAAGGCCTCCAACCTGAGGTCTTTTCCGCCGTAAACCAAGAACATCTCTTTAGTCCTCTTCAGGTACTTGAGAATGTTCTTTACTGCTATCCAGTGTTTCTCCCCTGGGTCTGACTGATACCGGCTCACCACGCTCAGTGCGTAAGCTACATCTGGTCTGGTACACAACATCGCATACATTATAGAGCCTACCGCAGAAGCGTAGGGTATAATAGACATGCCTTCCCTTTCCAAATCAGTCTTGGGAGACATCTCTTTGGAGAGGGTGATTCCGTGACATGCCGGTAGATTACCGCACTTAGAATCTTCCATACTGAATCTTTTCAGTACAGTGTCGATATACCTGGACTGTGAAAGTCCCAACATCCTCTTGGATCTATCACGATAGATCCGGATCCCCAGAATGCAAGAGGCATCACCCAGGTCTTTCATGGAGAACCTGTGTGAAAAGAATCCTTTGACAGATTGTAGCATAGGAATGTCATTTCCTATCAATAGAATGTCATCCACGTACAAGACGAGGAATACGACACTTCTGGCTACAACTTTACTATATATGCACGGTTCATCTGGATTTTTGATAAAGTCATATTCTTTGACTGTCTCATCAAAACAGATGTTCCAACTCCGCGATGCCTGCTTTAGTCCATAAATGGACTTAAGTAGCTTGCATACTTTCCCGCTGCTCCCACTCTGATTGAAACCCTCTGGCTGATCCATATAGACGCTCTCTTCTAAATTTCCATTCAGAAAAGCCGTCTTTACGTCCATCTGCCAGATTTCATAATCATGGAAGGAAGCAATTGCAAGAAGGATACGAATGGATTTGAGCATAGCTACTGGAGAAAAAGTTTCGTCATAGTCCAAACCAGGTCTTTGACGAAAACCCTTTGCAACAAGTCTAGCTTTATAGGTTTCCACCTGCCCATCTACACCAATCTTTTTATTGAAGATCCATTTGCATCCTATAGGTTTTACCCCACCTGGAGCAAAGTCCAAAGTCCATACTTTGTTGGTGTACATGGACTCCATTTCGCTTCGCATTGCATCTAGCCATCGTACCGAGTCGCCGCTCTGGATGGCCTGCTGGAAGCTAGTAGGTTCATCATCATCTATGATGCAATCCTCTCTATCCCCATCTATGAGAAAACCGTAGTATCTCTCAGGCGGATGAGATGGCCTACTACTCCTGCGGAGGGGTGCGGGAATGTCCTGTTCTTCTTGAACTTCCGGTTCTACCAAACTTTCAGTAGCAGTTTGTGGTTCTGGAATTTCTTCCAGTTCTATTTCGCTCCCACTTGATTCCTTTTCTAAAAACTGATGTTCTAGAAAATGGGCATTACGAGAAACAAATACCTTTTGTTCCTCTGCGTAATAGAATAGATATCCCCTGGAGTTCTTTGGATATCCCACAAACTTACACTTTACTGATCGTGCCTCGAGCTTGTCCACATGCTGCTTTTTAACAAAAGCTGGACATCCCCAAATCTTTATATACTGTAGATGGGGTTTCTTTCCGCTCCACATCTGATATGGAGTGGTAGGCACAATCTTGGTAGGTACCATATTCAAAAGATATGCCGCTGATTCTAGCGCATGACCCCAGAAAGATCGCGGTAACTCAGCATTACTCATCATGGATCGTACCATATCCAATAGGGTTCGATTCCGTCTCTCCGATACACCGTTATGCTGTAGAGTGTACGGAGGAGTAAGCTGAGAGAGAATTCCTTTCTCTTTTAGGTAACCTAGGAACTAGGCACTCAAGTATTCACCACCTCGATCAGATCTAAGTGTCTTGATACTTTTGCCGGTTTGGTTTTCTACTTCATTCTTATACTCTTGGAATTTCTCAAAAGCCTCGGATTTATGTTTCATCAGATAAATAAATCCGTATCTTGAGTAATCATCCGTGAAAGTAATGAAATAGGAAAAACCACCTCTCGCATGTGTAGACATTGGACCACATACATCGCTGTGTATGAGTCCTAAGAGCTCGCTCGCTCTTACTCCTTGTCCAGGGAATGGAGTCTTTGTCATCTTTCCTTTGAGACAAGATTGACAAGTGTCATAAGATTGATATTCGAACGAGTCCAAATATCCTTCTCTATGCAACTTAGTCAACCTTCTCTTATTGATGTGACCCAGTCTACAATGCCATAAGAAAGCTTTATTTAAATCTGGAGACTTTCTTTTTAGTGTGTTCTGGACATTGAAAATTTGGAGTTGGTTTAAAACATATATGCCGTTATTTAGTGTACCTGACCCAATCAAACCATGATTAAGGTGGATGTTGACAACATCTCTTACAAACGTGAAATCATAACCTTTATTTGATAACAAGGAAACTGATATGATATTACACGTTAAGCTTGGTACAAAATAACAGTTATGTAAAACCAAAATGTATCCACTCGTCAATCCTAGGTGATAATCCCCGACGGACGCAGCTCCCACGCTAGCTCCGTTAGCAACCTTTAGGGTCATATCACCTTCCTTCAGCACTCTACGGTTTCTCAGTGCCTACAATGAATTGCAAATATGAGATCCTGATCCGGTATCCAATACCCAGGAAGTAGAGTTGATCGACAGACAATTCTCAATTACAAACACACCTGAAGTCGAAGCCACAGCTTGCTTCGGTTCCTGGTTCTTGGCGTTCCACGCCTTGCAATCCTTCTTCCAGTGCCCTTTCCTGTGACAA
This sequence comes from Agapanthus africanus, assembly GCA_030015575.1. Lineage (NCBI taxonomy): Eukaryota > Viridiplantae > Streptophyta > Magnoliopsida > Asparagales > Amaryllidaceae > Agapanthus > Agapanthus africanus. The sequence continues at coordinate 130,236,269 of JASDDO010000016.1, forward strand.
TGGAAGCACTCATCCTGGCCAACTATCGGTACTGCAATCTTTTTCTTTCCCTTCCCTCCAACCTTACTAACACCTCCTCTAGGTCTGGGTGCGGCCTTCTTCTTCCTTCCTTTGGCCCTAGCCTTGGACCCGGAAGAAGATGTACCGCCAACAAACATAGCGGGTGTTTCCCTTGAATTCTTCAAGGTGCCCTCTGCACTCCTTAACATGTTCAGGAGTTCCGGAAGTTCAACTTCTTTTCTTTGAAGGTTGAAGTTCAGGATAAACTGGGCGTAGGTGTGAGGAAGGGACTGGAGAATAAGGTCTGTATAGAGCTCATTATCCAAAGTCGTCCCAAGGTCTGCGAGCTCTTCTATATAGCCGATCATCTTTAGGACATGTTCTCCTACCGATGACCCGACAGCCAACCTCGCTCGAAACAAGTTCTTTGAGGTCTCGTATCTTGCTATACGAGATTGCTCTCCATAAAGTTCCTTTGTATGGAGAAATATGCCATCAAGGTCCATATCCTCGTGCCTCCTCTGATGTTCATTGTTCATCGAGGCAAGCACGATGCACTTGGCTTTCGCGCAATCTAAATCCCAGGTTTTGCGGATTTCCTTATCCGCATTGCTGGATTTGGGACCAGGGACAGCAGGTGCCGTAGCGGTGAGGACGTACCCCAGTTTGTCATAGGTCAAAGCCATTTTGACATTCCGCAGCCAATCTTTATAGTTTGGCCCTGTCAGTATATTTTTCTCTAAAAGTAACTTAAGTCCAGTCATTTTCAGGGTCGCTGCAATTAGGAGAGAGAGAAGAAAACTCTTTAGCATGATGCTCTTGCAAGTTTAGAGTGGTTTTTAGTTTATCTAAACTGGATGGCTCCCACTGTTTCTCGAATCCTTCCCCAAACCATAAAAGAAGAATTAGCCAGGACTATTCTCACCGTACAATACTTGCTTAACCGTTCAGCCAGGCTGGTGTCGGTACTTCGAGGGAGGTTTTCCAACGCTTTCGCGAAGTTCCTTAATTAAATAACCTCTTTTCTCTGGGGGCGTAACCCCGCTGACACTTTTCTGGACACCTACTAGGTTTATAGCATTGATCGTTAAGTGACGAATATCCTGATAAGTAGCATATACTCACAGTCGGATCGGGATCCAAATATCATCGTCTGATAATGTTGTAGGAATGCTACCAACATTCATCAAACTCAAAATGGTATGCATCTCTTTGCAAATTTCAGTTTCTTTAGAAATTCCCGATATAAGTTTTTGCCCCATGCTCTTATGACCTTGGCGTTAGGTCAAAATGTCATAAGTTACATGTCAAGTTCTACCCATCATTATCTTGTCAATTTGAACCCATTCGTATATATCCTTGACGTTCGGCCAAAATGATAATACGACTGTCCCAAACTAACTCATCTATCTATGCAACAAATGAATATCCAGCAGCTACAAAACACTATGCCTTGGCGTTAGGTCAAAATACATAGCTTGATTACTACTGAATACCAAGATGAAATGACTGAGGGCTACGAATGGTTTTGGCGAAACCGTGAACGTAGTGAACTTGATATAACCGAAGGAACCTGATAGCTTTTAAAAGGAGTGGTTAAGGCTCCGCATTTAAAAAATATCTGTTTTTAAAATTAACCGAGTGGTTTCTTTTAAATTGTTCCAACGATTAAAACTTTGGTTTATTTTCTTTGCATTATAGATAATGCGTCCCATCATTAACCTATCATTGCAGAAAACAATGAAAATACAACGTCCTCTTATGCCATCCGCATTCGCCACGGGGTCCCGTCATCACCCGTTAGGTTACTTAACTAACGACAGAGCGGGGGCTGGGCTAGCACGGGTGTAAAACATAAGTGACGTCTAAATAGCTATCATAAATATAGATATTTTACATTCGTCTGACGCAATGATATACATTCCAGAACACAGATGAACTTAATTGGATTTGCTAGCAATCCGTATTTCTTTTGAGCCTGCAAGAAAAGACGGATAACACAGTTGTGATGAATAGCCATTACCCCACCCACGACCCCTACGGGTACGGCAAACTACCCACCCGGCAGTTTGTGTACCCCACCTTGGGTCAGTCCTAGGAGCAAAAACAGTAAAATGAAATAATACAACGGTGGCTACAACCACAACCTGGATGTGCCCCACAAAAATAATATTACAACAAATTACATTTACAACAAATGAATTAATTAATAACCCATTGCTAAACCCCGGCTATACACCACAACAGTCCAATTACAGTTCATATGCACAAACAGATAAAACCATTACAGAAATGTGCAACCCCCTGCCAACCGACATACTAGCAGTTAGGGTAGGTTTACGAACACATTAAACAATCACAGATATAATCCAACATGCAAATACTGTACAATTTCGATCGATTAAACGTATTTAATATTGCTCCAATACTGCTCTGTAAAACTAAAACCTGAGCAAAATTAAAATATTCCAGAAAATCCCAAATACCACAGAGGACCCACACAAGAAAAACGAGTTCCTGACTCGTCAAATCGGCGGCGGAAGCGCGGCGGATCGTGTAGGATCCGCCGCGGTTACACGGCTCCGTAGACGATTCAGGAACCCAAATTTCTTGGGTGTTCTTCTGTGGTCATTTCAAGCTTTCTGCACATGCCTGAAAAATTTTAGGACATCATTTTAAAATCGACAGAAAACTGATATTTTAAAGGTTTTCCGGCTTCGTTTTTCCGTTCGAAATTCGTACAAATTTGCAATAAAGTTATTTATTGTTTAGGGAAGCTCTGATACCACTGTAAGTCGATGTACTACACCCCAATACTTGTGAGGAGGCGGAATTTTCAAAAACGAACTTGTTTAGTGAACGAACATCGACTAACCGCTTGAATCGAAGCTAAACTATAAATAACCAAACACAAAGTGTTTCTGAACTACTGTGTTTAGGGATTATACCTAATGAACCAACTCCTTCGTCTTTACGAACTCCTTGTTCTCCTCGGCCTTCTCGAAGTAGTAGACGATCCACCCGAGAGCAAAACTCCAAGCTTAGCCTCTAAACTTGAGGCAACTAACCTTCTTGGATTGCTAATCAAAGAAGATAGATTGAGATAGAGTGATGGTTATGGATTGTTTAGTCTTACTAACCCTTGTACTCAACTCATGAGAGGGGAGGATTAGTCTTTTGAAGAAAGAGAGCTTGAGGAGAGAGAATGTGTAGATAATAATGATATGAGATTATTGAGTATCATAATAAATATGAAGCATTCTCTTTTATGAAGAAAAGAATAATACATGATGAATAAGCATGCTTCACAAATATCTAATGGTGATTCATTATCATGAGTCATTAAGTATTTTTGATGCTTTAATGACATGAATGAATCACCCTCATGACTCACTAATCTCATTCATTGCATATGACACCTAAACCTCCTTAGTCACCACTTCTAGAAGCTTCTCGCACAATTACGAGAACGCCCCTCCAATCCGCAAAAATACGGAAAAACTTTAGACTGTAAAAATCCAATAACCGGATACCAGTAACTGGCTTAAACCAAAGCCGACTGGTAAAAACTGTCCGAATGTCGTACGCGCGTAAACGCACGTATGCGTCCGAACCCTTGTCGTAAAACCATACGACCTCTATATCGTTTCGCCTGGAATAGGAAACTCTCTGTGTGGGACTCTAGAGACTCGACTACTACGCTGGCAGTGGGTTTAACCACAGACCGCAAGCGGCACTAGCTGTACGTAACGGTCCCCAGGTAGTTGTCGATAAGAAGGCCGATGAGGAAACCCATCCGAACTCCTACTGAGTCTGATGTGACAATCTCCATACAGTCCGGTCCGTTCGTCCAAGACTATCGCATATCCGGCCTAGGGGGCGGCAAGCGTCAGTCCCCTAATAGCGGTATAAGTCGTGTCGGAGGGAAGCCCATTACACCCTGAGAAACTACTGGAACCTACCAGCAAATCTTGCTTGCCCTGGCTAGGGACTTTGCGTAATGGCTCTCTGACACAGCGCGATATCTACTCCCAATACCGGGAGGGACGAATCCTGTCTAACCGCCACTGCCTCCAAGCGCTCGGGACTGCACCCAACTGCTACCTGTTTGCATGACTCCTTTGAGCCGTGGTAGGATAGCAATCTAAGAACAGTGGGACACACTCGAGGCGAAGTAGCAGTGTCAAGTCTGCGGACTATGCTGTACTCATGTCACATGGGAACTGTTCACTGACGACTGGTATAAAACCAACCAACAGTTCCCTATGAGTCCTGTCCGGTGTACCCGTAACCTAACGAGCACCTGTATACTATCTCCAGTACGACGTACTGACGGCTGTGGGACAGACCATCTCCCAAACTGGGATGAGAAGCGTACACACTAGTCTACTCCGGAGTACCGATGCTCTGTCTCGATAATCCAACGACTAAGGACCTGAATAAGGATGTTCTTGTAGACTACCCAGCCCCCACTAGTGTGACTGCCATCACAACGCTGGTAGTCAAGCAAGATCCTAAGAGCTCTATCAATATGTATACTCACATATTAAGATAGAAAAACCAAGTAGCATACTACCATGTTTAGCAAGACTGTTATATACATGTGAATATCCCATGCTTCCATTAAGTAATATACAAACTAGTATGATACAGTAATGGCCTTCTAGGGCATAAACACTAACAGATAGTTCGAAAGGATTTCCAAGAGCGAGCTATGGTCTCGATATATATATACCAACGTGTCCGATATGACACGAAACGTTTAAAAACAAGGAAACCCTTCTAAATTGTTTCAAAACGGCGGAACATACTTATTAAACAAAGGATATATATATACGTATATAGTTATTTTCTTATGAAAAACGTCCGCCACTGTGCTGTGTTACACGCATCGTACAGCGACTTAAAAGATTTGGCATGCAACTACATCAGCTATTCACATGTATAGATTGGATGTCTACATGTATAGTTCTGATTTATATCATATTGATTTTGTATTGGATTTGACATTTGTGTCTTTACCATGACTCCGATGATTGTGGGATACTTGATGGAGTGTTGCTTTTGAGTTATCTGCTCAGTACTCATGCGCATGTATTGCGCTGTGATGTTTTATGTATAGATGATTTCGGAGCCCCGATGACTTAGAATTTGTATTGAAATATTTTAGCGTTTCGGGGTTTAAATTTAAATTCGGGGACCGAATTTCTTTAAAGGGGGTAGATTGTAACGTCTTCAAAATAATAAAATATGATTTTTGGGAAATTTTATAATTTAATATTATTTTAATGAATATTTTAATATTCTGGTATAATTAAATACAAATAAATGGGGAAAAATTATGGAAAATTCTAAAATAAGGTACTTTATGGAATTATGCCATTTTAAAGTTTTTAAGATTAGTTATATGCTAATTTAGTGCTAATCGCGATTAAGAATCGCTAATTGGATTTTTAGTATTTTTGTGCAAAAATGTGCACATATCATTTTCCACACTTGTTACATTTGTGTTACATTCTTTTGCCATGGTTTTTCTTTTGGGTTCACTATTCAAGTGAGAAGAGTTTAGAAAAGAAAAGAAAAGAAAAAAGGTAAGTGATGATGAGAGAGAGAGAGAGTAGGTTGCTTTGACTTGGACCCTTTCCTTCATCATTTTCCCCATCTATTTTCTCTCTCCCCTCTCCCCTTGTTGCTGCTGCTGCCCTCTCCCCCTCTCTCTCCCTCTTCACTAAAACCCTAGATCCATCATGAAAACAAAGCCAAAACCCCATTCCCACTTCACAAAACTTACTCCCAAGCTCACTAGCTACACATTGAACCTAGTAAGATTGGATTTGGAGGACTTTGAGAAACTCAAGATTTTTCTTGAGTTGCCAAAGGAGGTAATTTCTGCACCTATTAGAGTAGTATCTCATTTCTTGTACATCTATTCTAGTTTCATATCTATATTGTGATGTTTGTGGATTTTAGAGAATTCAAGTTAGGGTTTAGGGTAAAACTGAAATTTAAGATGAAATTGAGGATTGTGGTGACCTTAGAATCCCTTGTGTGATGCTAATTTGAACCCAAACCTGAACTTGAAAACCAGAATACGGAATTACGGAATCGATATCGGGGGAAAACTGTAAATCTGGAAGTGTTTTGTGGAATCTGCTATTACCCCCAGACCCCAAAAATGAAACTGAGTTGACAGTGAGATGTGCAGGCACCAATGAACCACCACCCCAAACCCTAGCTCCCCACTCTATTTCCTGGCCGCCAATTCTTCCTTTCTGGCCGCAATTTGCGGCCAGAGCAGGGTGGACCTGCCTCGTTTTGCGTGCATGCCCCTATTTCCTCTATTCTTGGCCCTGGGTACTTCTAGTTTTGAATGATTCCATCTAGGGTGAAATCTGGGTTGATTTTCCTATGTTGGTGTATGGTTTACGACTTGATTTAGCATGGATTTTGGTGTTTTATGATTCATTCCTGTCGGGTGGCGTTTGGACGTCAACGACAAGTGGATATTGATCGTGTTTACATGCGAGTCGATAGGTTTTTACCTATGTGGGTAGCGTGTGCTATTTTGGTTTCCGATGTGATTTTCATGTGCTTTAGCATTGTGATATACTTATAGGTACCCTACGAGATGTTGAGGCAAAGAAGATGAAGAGGGCGACATCGGCACCGACACATGAGAACCAAGGTGAGTAGATTTATATCTACGGGGAGAAGTCGGGTGGATGGCGTATAGCACCCCCGCAGTCCGTGGTGATGTATACGAATACGTATACACACATATATTTATTATGTGTTGTTTAGGATTAGTGATGGTAATAATGGATTATTGGTGATAAGGATGTATTGGTTGAGTAGTGCGAAACCCTAGAGTAGTGGTTGCACCCACACTCACACATACACACATACTTGCATACATTCTTTCATATATCTGTGCGCATATGGTGGTGGGTATATCTACACATGGGTATGGGACTATGTGTTTATTTACGGGTTTTGAGGATGATACGTGGGATTGAGGTGAGTCGATGAGATTCGATTGAGGCTGTGAGATTTGGCGACATGACAGAGTTCATATTGGAGATGTGATATGATGGTAGTGATGCCTGTCATGTGATGAGATATGTGAGATCGACTCAGATTTAGGTGGTTTCCATACCCCTCTCTATTGACTTGATTGTCGGGTTCGTAGTTCGCATAGTAGGCGTTAGACTAGACCCGAGTCATACCTATTTCAAAACTAACGAATCAGGGATATTTTAAAGATAGGAAAAAGGGTTTATACGGATATTTTCAAAAGGCGCATCTTTTCTTAAAACACCGTAGCCCTTATTTTACCAAAAGCCCTGATTCGTCTTATTTCAAAAAGGCAAGGTTGCATGATATAGCTATTGAGGCAGGTTCTCTACTGTTGCGTTGATTACTCGATTCCACACATTCATGTTGTTTGCATTGCATCGCTTGTATTGTTGATATATTTCAGTCATGCTGCTAGGACACCAGCACCATTATCGATGATGCGTATGTTCCACGTACACTGTTGCCGGCTCACACACTTCATCATCGATAATTGCCATGTCACTACATTGTAGTACTGTTGCATTCAGGATTTGACCCTAGCATGACAAATTGATATTCTTACCTTTCTGCTATATGTCGCATACATGCTGCTTTCTGATTATACGCATTGAGATATGCTATTTCCATGATATTTCTGGTTTTGGGAACCGTGGGTGTTTTCAAAGAGGATATGTAATTGTTTGAAAACCCGGTTACCCTTGATATGATATTTCAGTGCGTCCACCATGTGTTTTCTCGGTGCTGAGAGCGACATGTGAAACCCGATTCGAGGAGGCGGATGAGGCCGATTGCGGGTCCATGGTGGACCCGGTATGATTCCCCGGGGCAAGAAATGTTTTTCGTGGAGTAGACGATGAGCCTGGCAGGGTAGCGAGTACCTACCGGTGATTTTGTTGGACCTGGCGGTTATCCGGAGGATACCGACCGGAGTCGATAGATGGGTATGGCGTACTGCCGGGGCCGAGGGCCGATATCGCAGACAGAGCCTGTGGGCCGATCCGGACTGACGGAGCCCGATATATGAGGGTTTACGTGCCGATGCTGGGCACAGTTTTCATGATGTTTTCGAGTGCCGATGCTAGGCACTCCGGTTCCATGATTTTGACGTGTCGCGAGGGACACAGGTGGTTTATATCCTCATATTTCCATGCATATGCTGATGATATTTACATGCATGATGGTTATTGTCATTGGGTGACGAGTGGACGGGATCCACGTACATGCAGATTGATTTCATTGATTGTACCTCACATTTATGATATGCTATTACCTGAGGCACTGGCACGAGCACTAGTCATTACACTCATGTATAGAGATTATATTGCCAGTTTAGCATGTTTCAGACCTATTTATATTGAGGTTTATACATATATCTGATCGTATTGACCTAGGATGGGTCAAGCATTCGATCTCTGCTTGTAGATATTTTCTATTCACGAGTTGGCAACTCACCCCCGTTGTGCCACAGTCCTTGCAGGTTTTTGCCGTACAGATTCCATAGCGGCATTTCTGGCACACTGCTTCCATATGGGTGACTTGCGTTGGTAGGTGGGTTCTTTTGTATCAGAACCGCCATTGTTCATGTATTAGTTATTGTATCTAGTCCTTCCATCAACCAAAACTTGTATATTGTTTCAGACTTAGAAAACAGTGTTGTATTATTTCGACCTTAGAATCGCGCTTGTAGTATTACGGTTTTCTGGCTGTTTTGAGTTTCTTTTTGGCTTTTGATCCTCGCCCTTGGCGTTGTATATTATTATTGCTTGCGTGGTTGTGACCGTCGATTGACGAAGAGCTAGCTCCCGCTTGGGGATGCCTTTTATCATTCCTTATATATTATTCTTGTTGTACCCCGTTCGGGGCCAGTTTTTACAAAGGAAACTCTGCCAAAATTTTCAGGAAAGGTTACACATTTTAAACATACACATTCGGCTTAGTTATTTAAAAACTTTGATTTTCGAAACATGATTCCTTACTTTCAAAACCAGTTTTCCTTATTTACTCTTTAAATGGTTTTAGATTGCTGGGCTTTTGGCTTACTTGGATCAGATGGGGTCCTATAGACTTCATATGGTTCAAGGGCCAGTCACGTGCTCTTTCGGGTCGTGAAAGAATGTGTATACATTATATAAAAATTACAAATGTGTAAATGATACAAGATATTCAGGGAGAAGGAAGTTTCTTGAACAGCTCTATCAACTGCCCGCGTACTTCCTTCCACGCCTTCTCCTGATCAGCTGCCACCGCCAGTTCGGCCTCTACTTGAGCCCGCTGCTGCGTGAAGGATGCGAGCTCTTCCCCAACAACCTGCTGAGCTGCTTCTTGGCCTCGAGCATCACGCTCAGCGGCATTAAGTTTCACCCTCAGTGCTAGCCCATTAGAGATACGCTCCACAAGGCCGTCAAAGACGGCTTTCACATCAGCAGCATTCGTCCTCACTTCAGCGCGCAGGCGAGCGGTTGCGTTTGAAGATTCCCGACGCTCCTTCAACCGTAAAGCTGCTTCCTGCTCCAAATGGAGGAGATAAGAAGCGCTTTGCTCTAGCCAGGCTGTCCGTTCGGTGCTCATGGCCAAAACTTCGGGAGAAGGGCGCGTCGTCTCCAACCGATGCAAGCAGGCCTCAATCTCTCTGCAGTGGTTAACCCAAGATTCGACGACGCCTTCATTGTGAAAGTTAACGAGCGCCGCAAACATCGGGTTAACCTCCATTGCGAAATCCACGGCAGAAGGGAGAGCGTCCATGTTAAGCTCTTCGATATACCCGCTCAGCATGCCCAAACTCATCACGACACCTTTTGAAGATGCACGTTTCAAGAAAGGGCCCGCTGGTGAAAGAACACGAGACTCAAGAGGGATAGGAGCTGGAACAATAGCTGCAAAACGAAACATGGTTAAACAATGATTCGAAAAGATGTTGAAGGATCATATAAAAAGGGGGGAGGAATATACTGTACCAGCTGCAACGGACGGCAAAGCCGGAAGGGCCGGTGGCGTGGCTGGTCTTGCGTCCCCTCCTTCGATTTGTGGCACTGCAATAAGGAAGAGGAAAAGTCAGAAATCATCCCATTGCTAAAAAAGGGAGTAAACAAAGACATCAAAATGAAAATGTACTCACCGGCACCACTAGAGGAAGAAGCGAGTTCGGACGGGAAGGAAAAGTGTGGGAGCAACACTTGGTATAGATGATCAAAGAGCACTCCTGAAAGGACACAGTGGTATGACGTTAGTCCATAAGCTACACGTTTAAAAGATTAACTTGCGAGTCGCAAATCCATACCTTCCAACATCCGCGATGGCACAAGGGAAGGCGGGGAAGTGATCACTGCCAAAGCAGTAGTTGACGGTGCTCCTTGAAGCAGTGGAGCATCGGCACTGGCCGCACCTGCTTTAAAAACAGAAGAAAACTTGTTAGAAAAGATTGCAAGATAGAAAAAGGAAGAAAGAAAATGATAAGTAACTCGAAATTTACCTGACGAACTGCCAGCCGAGACTGAGGCAATTCCTTCCTCCATTGACATCAGGCCACCGCCCGTGGCCTCGTCACCCGACTCAATGGGAACCGTTATTGCACTCGCAGGCCCTGGAGAAGGCGGGGGAATATAGGCGGGGAGGGCTATGATTGGAGCATTGCCAGATTCCTGAGAAAGAGCAGCTGGCTCGTCCTCAGGAATCGTGGCCACCTCACCCGCTACTCCTTCGGGTCCTGCGGTCACGATTGTCTCGTCCACCGTCGCCGCGAGGTCTCCAGCCTCAAACACCTCACCTATCATTACCCTCGGCTCGCTTATGATGATCATTTCATCTGCCGCCACTTCAGGGGCGACATCCATGACCCTCTCGGCTGCAGATCCCCCAACCTCTGCTTCGGGTCCCGTGGCCCCAACGACGCGCCTCACCGTCGGCTCGGGTTCGGTAGGCACCGCTTCCGCCGTTTCCCTGGGTTCAACGATCTCTGCCTCCCCCTCAGTCGGACTAGGCCCTGCAAGATGGAATGCATATGAGCCAATGGCTTTATAATTCTTACAACAAAGCTCTGAAAGAAATGCTACCTGAAAAGGATTTATCGTTTGCACTTCGGGCCGCGCGCGCCACTTGCCTATAAGCAGTAGATAGGGCGACAGGGGCCTCTTCAGAAGGTGTGTCTGCGCGAGGAATAGTGCTAGGGCACGCTCCCGTGGCCAAAGCAGCTCGGTGCGCCTTTGCTTCGCGTCTCAGCCGCTTCCGCTTCTCCCGAGCCGTTGTGAAGAATGCCACTAGGGTTTCTCTAATTGTGGCGTCCTCGTCCGTGAATAGGGATGCCTCCAGATTTTTCAGGGCATCCCTCGTCGTCTTGTCAAGTCGAGGCCCCTCCAGCAGCCTCGATGAGACCGGGACTTCAGCAACAGGCTCAGGAAGGATCCCCGCATCAACTGATATAACCCCTGCAAAGAAACAAAAGAAGGTTAGGTTGACCATCAGAAAAGATGACAAACTTTCCTTATAAAAGAGAAAGGGATGGGACATACCAACGCCTGCTAGAGCACGCTTCTCCTCCTCCTCTTGGAAGGTTTTCAAAGAGGCAGCAATAGCCTCTTCGGAAGAGACACCTGTTGAAAATCGGGCGAATATTAGTTAAAGACAATAATAAAAAGTGCAATAAAATTACGAAGAAAGTGGCTGATAATTACCTGACTCAGCGAGTTTACTTAACATCGCTTCGAGCCTCGCCGATCGCTCCGAAGCTGCAATGGCGGCAGCCAAATTAGTGTCTGCAGGGTCTACCAAGAAGCCCTCGTTGCTGCCATATTCACTTATGCCTTCGTTGGGAAGAGCCGCAGGCTCTAGGTTAAGGATCGCATCAAGGGAAAGGGCGGACTTTTTCTTCTTCTGTCCGCCAGCTTTAGATCCACCCGGAATAGATTTGCGCTTGGCAGTTACTTTAGGGCGGCGGGTCCCAATATCTGCTCCTACGCCTGGCTCTGGCGATACTACATTAGCTGCCTTCGTAGGAGCACGGGGCGCCGATGGTGCATCCACCGTAGCGGGCAGCGGCAATCCTCGCGAAGGGCTCAACACGCGTGGTCGATCGACTCCAGCATCTTTTAGCGGAGGGACGACCTGGAGCCTTGGCTGCAAGGGAGCCTTGCGATCACCACCGGGAGGCGCACCCCTACGGTCAGCCAGCATACGCTTCTCCGTTAAGATGATTGGGCCCATAGCATGCGCATACCAGGCTACATATGAATGGAGTATCTTAGGGGCACAGCTGGGTTCACTAATGAAGAAATAGGAACCTGTGTTAAGCCGTGTAAAATGATGCATCGCATTCTTTATCCCCTCTGGGCCGACCACGGGCATTTCCAAGAAAGCTTCCAGCGGGATCCCTTGGTTGTAGCTTGACTGCCGGGCAAATCGGTGTGGGTTATATCTCATAAACAAGGCTGTTTCATTCTGCCTGAACACTAGATAGCCCGGCCGGATGGAGTAGAGATGGAGGATTTCCCGAGCTATCAATACAGAAGCCCATCTTTGAAGTCATCACGCCGGGGCACCACTGACTTGGTGGTCTCTGAGCCTATGGTTATGACCTTATCCACAAAGGAAACCTTCGCTCCGACCAGATGTGGACGAAGGAGCAGCCCTCTAGACTCCCGTGGGGCTGGAACAACAATTGAAGCCCCGACCAACCGCATGACTCTCGGGAATCTGTATTTCTCGAAGAACGGAGGAGTCTTGTGGGCACCAAACGCCCCTCGCTCATGCATCTCCATCCAAGAAGTGAAGTAATGCATCGGGAAGTTAGCAGGCTGTACCCCAGGCTCACTGGCGTCCGCCGCTACGCTAAGTCCATGATAAAGGTAAGCCAGCCCGGCGATTCCTATCGATAACTGCAAACCAGCCACCATTCGATGCGCTGGGTAAAAGACAGAGGGCCGCATGAGGCGGGGGTGCATAAGGAGTGCAAAGTTGCATAGCCACAAGCCCAAGAATCCAATAAAAAAGGTTTCCTCATCCATGCCTGGGACGGCAATTTCCGAGAAAGCAGCAATGGCAGCGTTGGGGAGATAGAAATCATTCTGATCATTTTCCGATACGGGTCGGCGGTCCAAGCCGAAACCAAAAGGGTCACCAAGCTGAGCGAACTTCTCGCTCTCCTCTGATAGGAACTCTGGGCGAATAAAGCGAGCAATAAAATCTGCGAAACTGACGCCCAGCTCGCCCGATTCCAAATGGAGTTCCTCATAGATCTCCAACACCTTCACCAAGCCCGGATACTGATGCTGAATGGCATTTTCTGGAGTTAAGTCAAACACCAGCTGCTTGGTGGCAAAGACGTACTCGTCAGGAGGAAGCAGCTCCTCGTAGTGCTCTCCCCTCATTGGTAAACCCGAAATCTTAGCGAATTCCTCCAAGGAGATAGAGACTTCCCTATCCGTCATCAGGAAAGTGTGAGTAGGGATATTCCATTGTTCAATAAAGGCCTTGACCCACCACGTTGGAGGAGAGGGATACTCGAAAAGCGAAACGTAGATGGCTGAATATAAACCAATCATCGTTAGATGAGTCCTTTTCGCCGATAAGATGTACCGGGCCCATTGCAAATATCCGGCCGGGGGTCGCGAGATCAGTCCAATATTGTAAGCCTGTCCCCAAGGGCGTGCTTCACCCTGACAGATTCGCCTCAACAGAATATCTATTGCCGGCGGCGGCTGCACGGGGATGGCACCGATCGCAGGCTGGAGGAGGTCATCAAAATTCCAGTTTTTAACCTCCACGGCATACTTCACCGGGGGTTCGTCTGCATAGGGGATCGGGACTATAGGCTCAGACGGCGAGGCGGAACTGAAGCTGCGACAGTCTTGGATGATCTGGCTGTACCACCTTCCCCACAGGTGGAGCTTTTTGCACTCAGGGTCATGATCTTTAATGAGAGCGAACGCCACCCGGTCCACCGGCGAATGGGGAAACCCTCCTTCCGAGCGAACAAAGGGGAAAGACAAGTCGCCGGACATGTTTCCTGTAGAAAGACAAAAAAATAACCGTTAGCGTTCTGACACTTGGCATTTTGAAATCCTACTCCACACTGCGATGTAATGGGTAGGGGATAAAAAGGGGGACCCACAAAATCTGGATGACGGTACATCATTTAATAAGACAACCCCATCATTAGATGAGACTGTCAATTAAAGAAAAGGTCCCCAAAAGAATATCCTCACAGATGGGAAATCCCTGGAGACAAGGAGAAATAGTCTCTTTCAGAGCAAAGCTCTGTCACAGAGTGACATTTGTCAAACTCTGGTCTCAGGGGAACAAGATTCCTTAAAAGAGCATAGCTCTATGATAATGGTGGAAAGATCCATAAATTTTATCTAGAAGAATTAGAGTTTTGGAATCTTGAAAAATCCATGAAAACTTATAAAACAAAAATTTTCTCCGTTTCTCAGATCTAAAAAGATCTACATTTGATCTAAGAGCAATGCTCTGTTCATGGGTTAAAACCCATGGATCAGATCTCTGTAAATCTGTAAATGTTTGAGAGCAAGGCTCTGTTGAAGAAACCCCAAAGGGGTTTTTCTTTAGATCAGAGATCTATAAGAGCAAGGCTCTGTTAATTAAATTTAGTTTAAATTAATTTAATTTAATTAATTTTACCTAGAGTGATTCTAAGACTGGAACAATGAACTTTTTGGGGAAATCACAAGAGCAAGGCTCTGGAAGTTCTTAAGCAAGAGCAAGGCTCTGAAATTCAAATTCTTGAAAATGGTAAAGAATTACCAAGGACCAAGGGTCCTATTTATAGGCGCCTGCGCCTTCTCACCTGACCCCTTTGATCCGACGGTCAGGATCTCGCCATCGCTGCACTCACGTGCGCGTCACGTGAGCGCAACGGGGGGGCATTTGTTCCCCCAATCAGAGCAAGGCTCTGTTTGAATTTTGGAAATTCAAATTTTGGAAGCAACGCTTCAAATTCCGAGCATTGTGAGCAACGCGCCGCGTGTCAGAAGTTGATACGTCAACGCAACGCCCGAGGCAGTGTGTCCAATCAGAGCAAGGCTCTCTTTAAAAATAAAAGTGTGCAACGTTCAGATTGCACAAGCGCTGCATTGCGCGACACGTGTCTGCCCAGTTGCGCACATGCTGCTGCGCAAGCGCGACACGTGTCTGCGCAGTTGCGCAAGCACAATTGCGCAAGCGCCGCACGGCGCGACACGTGTCTGCGCAGTTGCGCACGCATAATTGCGCAAGCGCCGCGCTGCGCGACACGTGTCCGCGCTGCGCGACACGTGTCTGCGCAGTTGCGCAAGCGCAAGCGCCGCACTGCGCGACACGTGTCTGCACAGTTGCGCTAGCACAGCTGCGCAAACGCCGCACTGCGCGACACGTGTCACGCGCTGGGAGAGTTGCGCAAAACAGAATAAATCTTTTCTGTTCTTGTTAAAACAAAAAGATTTTCTTCTGTAAAACAGGGGCCTTTGGATCAAAGATCCAACGGTGGGGAAAATTCCCCAAATCACTCAGAGAAAGATCTCTTTAACAAATTTAACTAATTTCTGAGCACTATAAAAAGGACCCCAGACCTCATTTCAAGATCATCAACATCTTGCTAAAAGAAAAAGGAGAGAAAGAGAACTCTTGAGAATTCTGGAAGAACACAAAAAAAAGGTAAAACCTTTAAAAGAGAAAATTCTCTTGGGAACAGATCATTGATCTAAGAACAAGATCATGGATCTTCAATAAATAAATAAATAAGTAAATAAAATAAAAAAGAAGTAGTGCCTTGCACTTGTTATGAACCCTTGCTTCTCTGAAATAAGGAAAAACAAGAAAAGAAGAAAAAACTTGTTTTTCTTTAGATCAAAGGATTAAAAAGTGCTCTGCACTTCTGTTTCTTGAAGATTCTCAATGCAATGCATTGCTTGAAGGGCCAGGCCCAAATTAAATTGCAGAGCAATAAAAGGGAGGGCCCAAATGAAATTGATGCTCTGCATCATTTTATAGAGAGCAGAGCCCAAACAAAATTGATGCTCTGCATCATTTATAAATGGGCAGAGCCCAAACAAAATAATAAATAATGCAATGCATTATCTTAAAAGGGGCAGAGCCTAAATAAAGGTCCAACAGAGACCAAGATTTAATGCTATGCATTATTAAAAATGGGCCAAGCCCTAGCATAGGCCTAATAGGCCAAAAAACAAATAAAAGTGTTGAATATTCTGAACTGGACTTAACCCAATCGTGGCCGTAAGTCCTCAAATTAAATTGACTGAGCACAATTGCTCTCTCTCTCTCAAATCAATTTATATCCGGTTCGAGGGTACATCTCCGAGCTCCTCTGACACATGTCGTTGTAATCATTCATCGACGTCATAGAGGTGATGGGTCCCGATGACCACATACGTCAATATGTATTGCGGGGTCCTTAAACTCGTGGACCGAAACATCCTTAAACTAATATTGGACCGAAACGTCCTTAAACTAATATCGGACCGAGACGTCCTTAAACTAATATCGGACCGAAACGTCCTTAAACTAATAACGGACCGAGACGTCCTTAAACTAATATCGGACCGAGACGTCCTTAAACTAATGATGGACCGAAACGTCCTTAAACTAATATCGGACCGAGACGTCCCTAAACTAATATCGGACCGGAACGTCCCTAAACTAATGACGGACCGAAACGTCCCTAAACTAATGTCGGACCACCACGTCCCTAAACTGGAATATGGACTACCACGTCCCTAAACTGGCGATGGAACACCACGTCCCTAAACTGGAAAATGGACCACTACGTCCCTAAACTGGAACAATAGAGCCTCCAAATGCTCTTTTGCCGGATCTAAACGATACCGTTTAAGTTGATTTTTGCCCTAAATACGGCTAATGTATCCTTAGACATTTAAATGAATGATAAAACTCCAAATCAACTTTGGTTCAAGGGTACATCTCTGAACTCCTCTGATACCTGTCGTTGTAATCCTTCAACGACGTTAGAGAGGTGACGAGTCCCGACGGCCAGATATTAAATCGATCATCACGTCAAGTTGATCTTAGTCCAAAACAGGACTAACGTATCCTTGACGAACGTTTAAGTTGATCTTAGCCGCAACGCGACTAATGCATCCCTAAACTAAAAACACCAAACCCAAATCTAAGTAAATACGGATTTGGACTAATCCACGTCCTACGGGCGACGGCATTACTCAGTCTCCTTATACAATCCACGGGCAACCACAAACAAAACAAACACACACGACACGAAGTGAAATTCTGGAGAAGGAGAAAGTTGTTACCGCGATGCGGTAGAGTAATTAACTACAGGGGCTTGCGCCTGCAGGGAAGAGCGTCCCCACAATCAAAAACCCCTCACCCTGAGGGGGAATCTGACGAAGTCTGCTACATCGGCCGCATCCATCTAAACCTCCGATATACGGTGCCATAAATCAACTTGGCATCTTCGGAGAGGTAGACGGATAAAACCACATAGCATCTGCCCCGAATCTCAGGCAGGACGCAAAGTCCGCGCCGCCGTTCGGAGGGGAACACATACAACTAACACGTACTAAGTCAGTGGCTACCATACCATATCAGATGTGGAGTGGGAAGAAACCCTATCTTGAGTACCTTAAGACATGGGGATGTACAGCTTTTGTAAAAAAGAAGCATGTGGACAAGGTCGAGGCACACTCGGTACTCGGTATGTTTGTGGGATACCCAAAGAACTCCAGGGGTATTATTTCTATTGCGCAGAGGAACAAAAGGTCTTTGTTTCTCGTCATGCCCACTTCTTGGAATCTGAATTTTTAGAAAATCAGAAAAGTGGGAGCGAAATAGAACTGGATGAAATTCCAGAACCATAAGCTATGTTTGAAAACTTGGTTGAACCAGAGGTTTCAGAAGAACTGGACATCCCCGCGCCACTCCGCAGAACTAGTACGCACTTTCATCCGCCTAAAAGATACTACGGTTTTCTCATAGACAGGGATCAAGAGGATTGCATCATTGATAATGATGAGCCTACTAGCTTCCAGCAAGCCATTCAGAGCGGCGACTCAGTAAAATGGCTAGATGCAATGCGGGCCGAAATGGAGTCCATGTACTGTAACACCTTAGAATGTGTTTTGTAGCTAATTATATTTTTAATGTGTGGTTTTTAATAAAAAGTATACGAAATTAAGTTTTAAATATTTTATCCTAATTATTGAGTATTTTATTAGAATTTTGTTAGGCGCACACATACTTGTGCTTGATAACTAGGGTTGTTTTGGGGGTTTAACCATGATTAGCAATCATGGTTAGCTAACCATTGTCTTAAGTTAGTTTTAAGTTTTGTTTAAGTGTCATGGTTGTTAAAAAGTGACAATGAATTTAAAAAGGGTTTTAAAATGGAATTATTAAATTTGGTTGACTTTGAGGAGAGAGAGTGAGCATGGGCATCATAGCAAGAGCCATGCCTTATTATGAGAGAGAGAGTGAGAAGGGGTCTATGTTGTGTTCTCATTTCTCCATCTCATTTTCTTACTCTCATTCTCTCACACTCCCTCACACACACACACCGTCACACTCTCAGCAGTAGCAACAATAGCAAGAGCATCAGCAGAAGAGACAACAACAACAGCAACATCAACAACAAGATTAACAACAACAACAGCATCATCATCATCATCATCATCATCTCAGCAACAACAACAACAACAAGAACAGCAAGCAGCAGCAACAGCAAAGTAGCACCAGCAGTAGACAGGCATAGCAACACCATTAGCAACAGCAGCAGCTTCATCAACACACACCCCCCCTACAGCAGTGGCAGCAGCAGCACCATCAGCTTCAGCATTCATCAGAAGCAGCAGCAGCAGAGGCAGGCATCAGCAACAGCAGCAACAGGAACCCCAGCTCCTGCAGAAGCCCTTCTCCACTTCTTCACCTGCTTCTTGGGGGTCTTTAGGGTATAATTGCTGAACCCAATTCCCCTTATTGCTAGCTTAGGTGTTGATTGGTGTCGGTTAGTATTAATTAGCTAATTTAGTGCTAGTTTTGGTGATTTGTGAGATGTGGTGATAAATTGTTGATTTTGTTAGCTACCTTAGTTTATTTTAGTGTTAATAGGGCCACTTCAACTGAGGAATAGCCAGATTACACTAAAATACCATAGGTTTTCCTTTTTGTGCAATATTGGTGTTTTAAAGTGATATTTATGACTTTTGTAATCTGCTATTGACCCGGACCTTACAGAGTAAAATTGAAAAGACTAGAGCATGTACACTAGGTTTAGAGCACACCACATGAACACGAACCCACCCCTCCCAAACCTGGCCGCCAATTTCTCCATATTGGCCGCAAATTGCGGCCCAGAAGGGGACTGGGTGTTGGGGTTTTTTGTAGGGTTCTCTGCAGTGTTTTCTAGGTCTTTGGTATGTCTAGTTTTGTGATATCTTACCTGTAGGAAAATCTGGGGTCATATATCGTTTTTAGTGTCCGTTGTGTTTGCGCGATACGCGCGATACGTGGGTGGGTTCTGTGATCCAGCGTATCGCGGCGTGTCGCGATGGTTTTAAACGCGTATACACACGATTCAGCGTATCGTGCGCACGCGCGTTTAGTTCGCAATGCGAGTTTCTCGTTTTGGTTCGATATCGCGTTTCGCGGAATATTTTGGCTTATATATGATTTTCATGTCGTATTTGCAGGTTTGCAGGCAGGAACTACGGACACGGCTACAGGGGGAGCAGATGGTAGGATTCACCTAGCGTGGAGTGTAGGTGAGTAGATTTAACATCTACAGGGTGTTGGAGATAGTGCCCTCATAGTCAATTATTGGATCACAGTTACGTGATTGCAATGATTGCGGAGGACCTATACCGGTAGGACAGTCTTACTCGAGATGATAGTATGCTATTTGGTTTGCCTTTATCAGTCGTGTACATGTTCAGGTGACTGATTACATGTTACACTTTGATAGAGCCCTTAGGATCTTGCTTTACCATCATCAATATGATGGCGATCATATACGTGAGAGTTGGGTGGTTTATATGCATATCCTTAATTTTGGTCCCTAGTCGTGGGAGTTTCGAGACAGGGCATCGATACTCCGGAGTAGACTAGTGTGTACAGTCGAGACCCCGACAAGGGGCGGTGGCCGGTCTCACAAGCCACTGGTGTCAATTGGATCACCTAAGATGTATACAGGTGCTCATTGGGTTATGAGTACACCGGACAGGACTCGCCGGGAATCTGCTAGTTAGTATTATATCTATCGTCAGATAGCAGTTCCCTGGTGACATGTGTACAGGTTAGTTCATCGACCATAGGTCGTCATTTGTCTCGTGTGAGTTCCCACTGTGCTTTGATTTCTACCCTACCACGGCTCAAAGGAGTCGTGCAAACAGGTAGTTTTTGGGTACAGTCCCGAGCCATATGGAGGCACGTGAGCGGATCGGCAGGGGATTCGTCTCTCCCGGTATTGGGGGCGAGGTTGTGCTGTGTCTAGGAGAGCCATTACACAAAGTCCATGGCCATGGCAGGAGATTTACTGGTAGGTACTCCAGTAGTATCTCAGGGTGTTATTGGGCTTCACTCCGACACGACTTATACTGCTATTGGGGGTCTGACGTTGCTAGCCTCCTAGGCAGATATGCGATACTCATAGACGAATGGACCGGACTGTATATACATTGTCACTGTTAGGCTCAGTAGGGTTTTCCGGATGAGTGCGCTCATCGGCATCCCTTGAGGTCAGTCCATGGGCAGCCGTTATGCATTGCTAGTGCCGCTGACGGTTTGTGGTTAAACCCACTGCCAGGGTACTGACGAGTCATTAGAGTCCCCCATAGACAGTTTCCCAAGTTCGGGCGAAACGTTGTAGAGGCCGTATGGTTTTATGGCAGGGTTCGGAAAATGCACGTGCGTTTACGCACGTGTTATTTTTCGGGCAGATAATACTGGTCGGCTTTGGTTTAAGCCGGATCCGAGTATTATATTGAGTAGGTATAATATCTTTTTCTCAGTTGCATTTGTATTCGGTCGTAATACAAATGCGGGTATATTTATACAGTTTCGGGGTTATCCTGAAAGTCGTTTCAGGATCACTTTTGGAAGTTGCCAGTTTCCAGATTTCTATCAGCCGTCTTTTAACATTCGGTTAAAGACGGATTTATCTTTTCTTGGATAGGGTTGAGTCGTGCTTCTAGAAGCTTCTAGATGGTGAGGTGGCTAAGTGACTCATCTTGACATTAATGGTTGCATTAATGACCTGATGAGGTGTTTTAGTGAGTCATGCTTTAGCTTTAATGATCCTTGTTTAGCTAAGGATATTTTGTGAGAAGCTTCTTGTCTTATGGTCACCTCCCTCCTCCTACACTCACCCTCCTCATTCTATATGATGTGGCCGGCCACCCTTGAAGAGAGAGAGAGAGAGAGAATGATTTCATTTTTGGAGAGAAAAGACTATGGTTAAGGGTGCATGGAAATTTCATTACCTCTTTCATTCCATCACCCGATAAAAATGGAAGCTTCATTTACCGATCGTCCACGGACTTGGACGAAGTGAGACAAAGTCATCTACTCATTCTCTACATCATTCTTGGTCGTCTCTTTTAGCAAACTTGACGACCGAGTTGCCTCAAGTCAGAGGCGGGAGCCCGTTTAAAGAATCGTCGACGTGGTGCCACCTCGACGAAGATATCGGAGATCGACGAGATCGGAGCAGCCGCAACGGAGCGTGGGATGATGGTTGAAGAACGAAGGACTCGGATCGTTCGGTATAACCTTTCTATACTCTTTACAGTTTGTTAGTTTAGCAATAATGGCAGATCCGGGGTAAAGTATACGATAGCGCGAGTTAAAAAGTTTTTGTTCCGCATTTTGGCGTCTGTAGACGGCCGGGGCGCTAGCGTAGACTTACAGTGGTATCAGCCATGAGATGCGGACCCGTAGCCCCCAGAACCCGGCTATCCGTGCACTCCGTCGCGGGGCAAAACCTAGTACAGTAATGAAAAAATAGTACAATAGGTACATCGACCGCAACCTGGTCGTGCCCCAAAAGAATATTATACAACAGGCAGTGACGGCAGTCCACAAGTTGGACGCTCGCCCCGCAATATCAAATGTACAAATAAACTCAAACTGTACTACCATTGCACACTGCTATGCACACGACAGGGGAACGTCGAGTTTCAGCAGCGGCTCTGTGAAACTCGGGGATCCCAAATATCTGTATTGTTCTGTGATGCTTATTACTTTTCTGTAATGTTGCAAATTATCATGCCTGGAGCGATTATTGTATATTGGTTTATATACTATTAGATGTTGTATATGTTTTACACCCGCGCTAGTCCAGTCCCCGCTCTGTCGTTAGTTAAGTAACCTAACGGGTGATGACGGGACCCAGTGACGAATGCGGATGGCATATACGTACATTTTATTTTCGTTCTTTTCTGGTGTGATTAATTGATGGGACTGCGTTGATTCTGATCAATGCAAAGTAAAACAAACCTGTTTACAGTTGTTGGAACAAATTTAAAAAGTGTTATTGCAAAGACGTTTTCTTTTGTTATGCATAGCGGTATTCAGTGGAATATCCTGCACCTCATTCGACGGGGCAAGGGCCGATATCCCTTCACCGGGACCGACCCCTTGGACAGAAGTTTGCGTCAGGGTAATAACTTCACTATAGTCGATTACATGTTGCTTTGCATAGCGGTATTCAGTGGAATATCCTGCACCTCATTCCACGAGGAAAGAGCCGAGATCCCTTTACCGGGAGTGACCTCTTTAGCAAAAGGTTTTCGCCACTATATTTTAAAAAGCTATCAGGTTCCTTCAGCGATATCAAGTTCACTACGTTAAAGGTTTTTCGCCAAAAACCAGCCGTAGCCCTCCGTCATTTCATATGAATGGTCAGTAGTATTCAAGCTATGTTGGTCTGGCCCTTAGCTAGGACATAGTGATTGGTAGCTGCTGGGGTGTTCACATGTTGCATAGATAGATGCGTTGGTTTGGGACAGTCGAACAGCCTTGTTGGCCCTTAGTCAAGGGCGAGTACGGGTGGGTTCAAATTAACAAGATAATGATGGGAAGAACTTGACATGTGACTTATGATGGGCTGGCCCTTCGTCACGATCATAAGAGCATGGGGTAAAAATCATATCGGGAGTTTCTAAAGAAACTGAAACTTGCCAAGTATGCGCATACCTTCTGGAGTATGAGTAACGTGGATGCATTCCATCACATTATCATGCGATGAGAGTTGGATCCCGATTCCCACTGATGAGTTGGTTTACTCTTCGGGTGATCCCGATTGATTCTTCTTTAGGTTTGGAGGAGAATTTGACAGGACAGTGGGAGGTTTCCGGATTAGATAAAGTGATGACCATTCTGATCTAGGTTAGAGTGCACGCAGAGTGTTTCTTTTCTCTCTCTCTTTGGCAGCGACCTTTGACCGACCCTAGACTATGACTCAGTGACCAGGTTGACCGAACCTACTTAAAACACTGGCTTTTGGATTGTCTGAGTTGCATAAGTCATTGCCACTCTTTCTTTTACCTTTTGAATTTCTCAGAACACCCGTATTGCTACGGATATCCACTTCCATTGGATAGATCCATCGTATGGTTATATACGAACTCGAAGGGACTTCTTCGAGGATGGATCCAGGTTCAGGAGAAATAGAATTGGTTTATTCAGTTGTCTTTTATTATCACCTTCTCTCAGGTTGCGAGAGCTCCTTGGTTTAGGAGAGTACACCTATTACGCTTATTGGATAGTCTTATTCCAAACCATAGGCTGGTGCCGAAAGGTAGGGAATGAAGAAAACCAATTAGCCTAAGTAGGGTGTGCAGAAGGTAATATGTAAAGACAAAATAAAGGGATTAGAAAGAGGGCAAAGTAAATTGCGACTGATATCATTCACGACCAAAACCGCGTACTTCATCGCCACTCCTATTTCACCTTTAAAAGAATAAGGTATTATTCAGTTGTCTTTTATCATCACCTTCTCTCAGTTGCGAGTACTCCTTGGTTTAGGAGGGTACACCTATTATGCTTACTGGATAGTCTTCTTCCAAACCATAGGCTGGTGCCGAACGGTAGGGAAGGAAGAAAACCATTTAGCCTAACGATGGTGTACAGAAGGTAACGACTAAATACAAATAAAGGGATTTGGAGAGACGGCAATAAAATATACGGTTGAAGTCCTGAATTGGATTATGGAAGAGGCATTGCTATGAATACCAGGATACCCCTACGAAACATTTTCATGTTTCAGTGCATTGTTAAAAGAAAAACTGTTTTCCCGATTAGACACTTACTCCAAGGGTATGTAGTTACCAGGTTTCATTCTCATATCTGTATGGTTTTTCAGATGATGAGTGGGAGTAAGATATTGGGAATTAGGTGATTATCCTCATTATATCGGAATTCGTTGTAATTGGTGATATTTGAGGAAATCGCCAGGGTACAGTTTTCAACCTACGACGCACAGGTTTTGAGTTGTTTAACTCAGCGGACTTATACAGAGTATTGTATGTTGTCCAAGTGTCCTTCAGGACAAAGGGGTAGGTCCTCGTACTTTGTTCTGTTTACTTATAACTTCTCTAGTATTTAGACAAGTGTTTCGTAGAAATACATGGTCTAAGTTTTGAGAAGTTGTGGGTATAAGAATAAAGTAGAGAACAAGGTATCACAAGTATCGGGATTCTTCAAAGAGATCGAAGATGTAGATTCTTGTGATTGGTATTCAGATGATAGTGATGGTTTTGAGAAACGTGTTTCTCTTTCAGGTTACTCATAATTGGATGGATTCCTAAGTTGAGTAATGCTGATTAGCCTCTTTCCATTAAGATGATATGCACTGGAGACAGCTGCATGATTTGAATCTTGGTTCGAATTAAATAAGTGCCAAAATTTCTATATTGGATATAGAATGGATCGTACCTTAAAAGATGTTAAGGTACGGGGAGTTGTCCAGCTTATGCTTAAAACCACACTCTGGATAACTCAGGGCACGTTTCTGTAATGGCTATTTGTGGGTTGACCCTGGCTATGACGAGGGTTGATATTCTACCATTTGGAAGATCAATAGTGATATTGTTCTTGACTTGCCACAGTTTTAGTAAAAATGGATCTTTTTCAGAAAACAGTAGTGGGAGTATGGTAGAACTGGAAGTGATTCCAGAACCGCGAACGATTACGGAAAATTTAATAGGACCTATATATTCAATCAGGTTTGACATTCCAATAGCCACTCCGCAGATTTGGTGGGTAACCTCAGACACCCGAGAGGTACTTCGGTAGCCTCAAGGACGGTGACAGGGAGGTTCTTATCTACCCAGACTTGACACTACTGTTGTTCCAGGTTATGAGACCCGGTAGGAGGGTTGTCGTAGTCAGTGGGAGCAGCAGAAGCATAGTGGGCAAGTAGCTTATGTCTATTTATAGACTAGAGCAGTTATAGCGGAGATAGATCATCTAATTTTGATATGACAGCCATGGTTTTGACTTCAATCAGAATAGGGGATGGATCTGTTAAGAAGGTAGTAGGGTGTGATGTCATGGTATCTGGATGACATACACAGAGTAGGAAGTAAAATTCCTATACTACGATCGGTTGTACTGTGGTCGTCACACAGTTGTTTCTCCAGACAGGATATGGATTTAATATTTGACATTCTGGTTTCTAGATCTATGGTTTTAGATCTGGATTTGGGTAGTTTCCCAATGTGGGTACTTTGACAGTATTCTAATGGTTTTTAGAATAGATGACTCCTAGCATGGTGGTGTACCTGCAGGTGATGGAGTCACCCTCTCTAAAGCTGTCGTATAGACTAAAGGGGAGAGGGATGTGCAAGATTGGCAGATCACTTGCTTAGGCAATTGAGTCAATCATGAGATGTCAAGTACCACACCAGATATTGTTTTTGCACTAGATGCAATAAGTTTGTATTAATCCAATCCTGGAGAAACATAAGGAAGCAGTTTTAGAACATAAGTACATGTTCTACGGATTTGATGACGGCAGCCTCCTTTGGGAGACGATTATCATTCCAGGCTTCAAAAGTGACATGGATGACAGAGTGATTGTCAGAGTTATAGTTTTTCCCTCTGACGAGGGACAGTATTATGGACAGGTAGTCCAAGAGGATACTGTGGGTGGCATGGTGCCCGGTACTGATTAGGTTCAGTGATCGATACAGTCTAAGAAGTTTGGATTTGGAGTTCATTTATGAACTAGGTCCCATCAGATATTCAGACATATTCTAAGACAGGTATTACTCAATTCGGGAGATGGCTTTCTCCGCGAACTTGAGATTTAGAGAGATATAGAAAGAAACTTCTAGGTGGATCCACTCACTAAGGCTATTTCTCGAACACAATAGTTTTACAAACGGGCTTTGTGATACTGATTAGTAGAGGAGTTGGATGTTCGGTTTCACACGGGCTGTGAGTAGTCGACATCGCAATAATTAGCCTTGAGTGCAAGTGGGAGATTGTTGGAGATAGTGCCCTCATAGTCAATTATTGGATCACAGGTACGTGATTGCAATGATTGCGGAGGACCTATACCGGTAGGACAGTCTTACTCGAGATGATAGTATGCAACTGGTTTGCCTTTATCAGTCATGTACATGTTCAGGTGACTGATTACATGTTACACTTTGATAGAGCCCTTAGGATCTTGCTTTACCACCATCAGTATGATGGCGATCATATACGTGAGAGTTGGGTGGTTTATATGCATATCCTTAATTTTGGTCCCTAGTCGTGGGAGTTTCGAGACAGGGCGTCGATACTCCGGAGTAGACTAGTGTGTACAGTCGAGACCCCGACGAGGGGCGGTGGCCGGTCTCACAAGCCACTGGTGTCAGTTGGATCACCTAAGATGTATACAGGTGCTCATTGGGTTATGAGTACACCGGACAGGACTCGCCGGGAATCTGCTAGTTAGTATTATATATATCGTCAGATAGCAGTTCCCTGGTGACATGTGTACAGGTTAGTTCATCGACCTGAGGTCGTCATTTGTCTCGTGTGAGTTCCCACTGTGCTTTGATTTCTATCCTACCACGGCTCAAAAGAGTCGTGCAAACAGGTAGTTTTTGGGTACAGTCCCGAGCCATATGGAGGCACGTGAGCGGATCGGCAGGGGATTTGTCTCTCCCGGTATTGGGGGCGAGGTCGTGCTGTGTCTAGGAGAGCCATTACATAAAGTCCATGGCCATGGCAGGAGATTTACTGGTAAGTACTCCAGTAGTATCTCAGGGTGTTATTGGGCTTCACTCCGACACGACTTATACTGCTATTGGGGGTCTGACGTTGCTAGCCCCCTAAGCAGATATGCGATACTCATAGACGAACGGACCGGACTGTATATACATTGTCACTGTTTGGCTCAGTAGGGTTTTCCGGATGAGTGCGCTCATCGGCATCCCTTGAGGTCAGTCCATGGGCAGCCGTTATGCATTGCATGTGCCGCTGACGGTATGTGGTTAAACCTACTGCCAGGGTACTGACGAGTCATTAGAGTCCCCCACAGACGGTTTCCCAAGTTCGGGCGAAACGTTGTAGAGGCCGTATGGTTTTATGGCAGGGTTCAGAAAATGCACGTGCGTTTACGCACGTGTTATTTTTCGGGCAGATAATACTGGTCGGCTTTGGTTTAAGCCGGATCCGAGTATTATATTGAGTAGGTATAATATCTTTGTCTCAGTTGCATTTGTATTCGGTCGTAATAAAAATGCGGGTATATTTATACAGTTTCGGGGTTATCCTGAAAGTCGTTTCAGGATCACTTTTGGAAGTTGCCAGTTTCCAGTTTTCTATCAGCCGTCTTTTAACATTCGGTTAAAGACGGATTTATCTTTTCTTGGATAGGGTTGAGTCGTGCTTCTAGAAGCTTCTAGATGGTGAGGTGGCTAAGTGACTCATCTTGACATTAATGGTTGCATTAATGACTTGATGAGGTGTTTTAGTGAGTCATGCTTTAGCTTTAATGATTCTTTTTTAGCTAAGGATATTTTGTGAGAAGCTTCTTGTCTTATGGTCACCTCCCTCCTCCTACACTCACCCTCCTCAATCTATATGATGTGGCCGGCCACCCTTGAAGAGAGAGAGAGAGAATGATTTCATTTTTGGAGAGAAAAGACTATGGTTAAGGGTGCATGGAAATTTCATTACCTCTTTCATTCCATCACCCGATAAAAATGGCAGCTTCATTTACCGATCGTCCACGGACTTGGACGAAGTGAGACAAAGTCATCTACTCATTCTCTACATCATTCTTGGTCGTCTCTTTTAGCAAACTTGACGACCGAGTTGCCTCAAGTCAGAGGCGGGAGCCCGTTTAAAGAATCGTCGACGTGGTGCCACCTCGACGAAGATATCGGAGATCGACGAGATCGGAGCAGCCGCAACGGAGCGTGGGATGATGGTTGAAGAACGAAGGACTCGGATCGTTCGGTATAACCTTTCTATACTCTTTACAGTTTGTTAGTTTAGCAATAATGGCAGATCCGGGTTAAAGTATACGATAGCGCCAGTTAAAAAGTTTTTGTTCCTCATTTTGGCGTCTGTAGACGGCCGGGACGCTAGCGTAGACTTACACAGGGGAATCGCCCGCATGGCGTTATGCGTCTAGGCTAGGATTCAAATACCTGTCGCACATTCTACGTCATTGTAGAATTGCGCCTTTACTGTTTTTCCTTAGATATTGTTATACTGTGACTAGCAGACGTAGGACACTGCATATATTATTGACGGTCCATGTTGCACGAGCACGGATTGTATGCTACACACACACCGTCAATAATTGCCATGTCACACACTAACCCTTATAGCTACTATTGCCTACCACACATGACATCTAGATTACCGGTATACCTATAGTGTATCATATCTTTAGTGATAGGTACATTTACACCTTGCGATACAGCTACAGGTATACCGTGCACATATCTTAGTTATACCGGGAGGGATTTTCTACATATGTTACTTATACCCAGGGGTGTATACGACATCAGTTCCTATAGGTAGATACCTGTGCATTGCTACACCTGTATGTTACACACATATTCAGTTGCAGATACCTATTTACTTTTACTGATGTCACTTAGCTGTATCATCTTGATTTCGCATACATCTGGTTCAGCTATATATATTTGTTTACCTGCTCGCATTCAGATATATCGCATATATTTATTCCTGGATTTGTACATTGTTTATCTGGATTTTATATGATGTTTTCGGGATTTGGGAACCGCGGGAGTTCATGAAATTATGCATACATGGCACAACCCGGTTTCCTTGATATGATATTTGAGCGTCCCCCATGAGTTTTATCGGTGCTGATTATATACTCCATACGAGGTGTGGTTGTCGTATGAGAGTACATGGTGGGGCCCGGTAGGGTTCCCCTCGGCAAGAAGATCGATGGGTTTGCCGATTGAGCCTGGAGGCGGGCGAGTACCTACCGGTGATTGGTTGGACCTGGCAGTTGTCCGGAGGATACTGGCCAGAGTCGAGAGATGGATGCGGGATGATCTGTACTGTCGGGGCCGAGGGCCGACACCGCAGACGGACACCGTGGGCCGATCCGGACTGACGGAGCCCGATTTACGAGGATTTCTGTGTCGATGCTTGGCACACTGTTTTCAGGATATTTCTTTAACCCCTTTTTGTATATATAACAGGGGATTTAGCCGTTGTTATATATACCCTTACACCAATATTAGTGGAATGGGACGCTAATATATGTGTATTGCCCCCATCATACTTATTTCTATGTATTTACCTTTAGGATGTTAGATTCTTACTTAGGATTTGACTTGGGATATTAGGTGATTCATTGGGATTGGATATTGGACATACCTATGTGATTGCTGATTTGTACATTCGGGATATAGGAGATTACTCGATATTGTACATTGAGGAGATGTGAGACTTATATGATGTGAGTGCCCAAAGTGGGGGCTGATTTAAGCATTTGGGATTGGAGTGTCTTGATGGATTTTGATCCTGCCACGATGTCAGGTTTCCGTGGGAAATGACATATTCCACCCTATACCTCACCCTTTCCTACCTTATGCACAGATTCATATATTGGTAGTACTTGTAGTGTACCATTATGATAGTTGCATACCTAACTTCTCATATCCTTATTGCATAGTTATTACATATTGATTGTACCGCTAGTGTACTTTACTTAGTTCAGCATTTGCATGACATATTATTACTGTAATCGCATATCTTAGATTCATGCTGTACGTGCATTCCTGCGATTACCTGCATATGTTTTATACTATTCACGAGTTGGCACTCACCCCCGTTGTGCCACAGGTGTTTCAGGTTGTTCCCCAGAGTAGTCGAGGCAGGCTATTTCTCTATTCAGCTATTCAGCTACTATCTTTTGCCACAGATACCGCATCAGCTCACAGTATACCGTTTTGCTTAGGCGGGTTAGATGATTATCTGTATTTCCTATTGTACCTTCGTTGTATTTGTACTCTCCATCTACTATTGTATTGTTGCCTTAGAGACGTGGTGAGGACGACATGTGTATTATTGTGGATTTGATTTTTTTTATATACAGCTTTATCTCTATTGTCTTTCATTTCTTCGCTACGGCGTCGTATACTTGTGATGAGTTTTGTTTTCCGCCTTTGGGCTGCGTTTTACAAAAAGAGGGTGTTGCTAAAATTTTAAAGAAAGAAAGTAGACCTTTTTAAAGAATTTGGGTTGTGATTTCAAATGTTTCGAAAACTTATATTATCTTTTCCGTATCTTTATGGTTTAGATTTCTGGGTTTTGGCTTTCTTTTACTGCGCTACGTCTTTAGGCGTGGCGTAGTATTAGGGCCGTCACGGGCCAATTTTTGGGTCGTGACATGTACACCAACAAAGTATGGATTTTGGACATTGCTCCAGAAAGGGTAAAACCCGTTGGCTGCAAATGGATCTTCAGAAAGAAAAATGGTGTAGATGGACAGGTTGAAACCTATAAGGCTAGACTTTTTGCAAAAGGTTTTCATCAAAGACCTGATTTGGACTATGACGAGACCTTTTCTCCAGTGGCTATGCTCAAATCCATTCGGATCCTTCTTGCCATTGCTGCTTTCCACGATTATGAGATCTGGCAGATGGACGTAAAGACGGCTTTTCTAAATGGAAATTTGGAAGAGTGCGTCTATATGGATCAGCTAGAGGGTTTCATTCAGAGTGAGAGCAGCGGGAAAGTGTGAAAGTTGCTTAAATCCATTTATGGACTAAAGTAGGCATCATGGA
Organism: Agapanthus africanus; assembly: GCA_030015575.1. Classification (NCBI taxonomy): domain Eukaryota; kingdom Viridiplantae; phylum Streptophyta; class Magnoliopsida; order Asparagales; family Amaryllidaceae; genus Agapanthus; species Agapanthus africanus. Next base: position 130,267,597 of record JASDDO010000016.1, read on the forward strand.
GTTAGAACTTCTGTTTTGATGATACAGTCAAAGAATTCGACTTTATTAAAAATCCAGATGAACCATGCATATATAGTAAGATTGTAGGGAGAACTGTGGTATTCCTCGTCTTGTACGTGGATGACATTCTCTTATTAGGAAATGACATTCCTATGCTACAATCAGTTAAAGGATTCTTATCACAGAGGTTCTCCATGAAAGACCTGGGTGATGCCTGTCACGACCCGAAATTTAGCTAATGACCGGCACTTAAATGACGCCACGTCTAAAGGCGTAACGTAATTTAAGTAAACCGAAGCCCAGAAATCTAAACCTTTTATGAAAATAAAAGATGTGAAGTTTTCAAATAAAGGTATAGTGAAATCAAGGATTTCTTAAATGCATAAATAGTGGAACATGAAAAATGCAAATGGAATTTACTAGTTGAAAAACATATTTCGTCTTTTAAAAAAATTGGGCAGCACCTCTTTTGTATATTTTGATCCAAAACCGCATATAAACAATAATAATAAAGGCATCCTAAAGCGGGAGCTAGCTCTTCGCCAATCGGCGGATCACAACCATGCAAGACATAAAAATAAGTATACGACGCCCAACGGTGAAGATCAACACCAAAAAAAGAATGTAAAGCAAGACATCAAACCCACCAAGCGAATATAAACCCTCGCTCTAAGTTTCGCAACCACAAGTCTCACTAAGTCTTACCAATTATACAAATACTAGTTTCTGATTTGATGGAGTTAACTAGATACAACAAGAATAATAAATACAAGAGGGGTACGATCCAACATGTACCACCTACCAAAGCAATCACCCGAATGCAACTGTGTGCCAGCTATGCCGTTGGTGATCCATGCGATCAACCTGCACGAACTGTGGCACAACGGGGGTGAGTTTCCAACTCGTGAGTAGAAAATATCAACAGGTAGAAATCAAATAAACAATGATTCCTAGGTTAAATATATCATGATGGTAATATTATGATATCTAAGGTGGCCGTATCTGCATATGTGTCAACAATGTAATCAATGCCTATATGCAAGTGGATATCATCCAAACATAATAAATGCCTGCATGCATATGGATCTCATCCACGTGTCAACCAATGACACAACAACATCATGCATTTAAATATCATAAAAGCATATCCATGAAAGTATAAGGATATAAATCAATGTGTGTCCCTCGCGACACATCAAAATCATGGAACCTGAGTGTCCAGTATCGACACTCGAAACATCATGAAACCCATGTCCAACATCGATACGTAAATCCTTATATATCTCAGGCTGCGTCAGTCCGGATCGGCCCACGGGCTCTATCTACGGGATCGGCCCTCAGGCACAGGCAGAACGGTTCGGCCCATATCCATCTCTCGACTCGGGTCGGTATCCTCCGGATAACCTCCAGGTCTAACCAATCACCGGTAGGTAGTAGTCCCTCTACCAGGCACATCATCTACTGCACAACATCCCTTTCTTGCCCCAGGGTATCATACCGGGTCCACCATGAACCCGCAAACGGATCATCCAACTCCTCGAATCGGGTTTCACATATCACACGTCTCAGAACCAATAAAAGGCATGGTGGACGCACTGAAATATCATATCAAGAGAAACTGGGTTTCTAAAACAATACATACTTTCTTTTGAAATAACTATGGTTCTCAAATCCAGAAATCTCATGAAAACAACATATCTCAATACGTATAATCGTAAATCATGATGTATGCGACATATAACAGAATGTAAGCATATCCGTATACCATACAACATGGAACAGTGATGTGAGCATGGGCATATCATCATAATGTGAGCATAGAAATATAATAGCATGATGTATCAATTCTACCGTGTGAGTGACATAGCAATTATCGATGATGAAGTGTGTGAGCCGGCCAATCAATGTAACTGTAATATACGCATCATCGATAATGGTGTAGGTGTACTAGCACAGGTATATGTAATGGAACGAGAGTGACATGAATGTAGCAAAAAGTAAATCATGGGCGAAATTCTATCAGTATACGTCTCTATCACATATCCGAGTCGGTGAATCTAACAATCGGGATCCAGCCTCACAACATCAAGTACGGTATAATCCATCGTACGGCATCCTCTAGTCAAGGGTATGGATCAGTCATCTTAAAACTTGTCACGTACGCTAAACCATCGTACGACGGCATTAAACCATTAGGAATTCTATCCTCCTATATGACAATGAGGGTACGAACCTGATGTCACGTACGGATTATCACTCATAATTCACAACATCTTATATCTCTATATGCCTATATCCCAGGTCACATCCATAACAATCCCATATCAGGGAACCGGCGAAGGTATCAATCCTCTCTTATCGACTCGCATCCGTATACCGACATATCAATATAGTTATCATATCACATCGTATATTCCTTTCATCGCATTAAGTCATCTTACATTAAGACAATTTTATATATACATTCTACCTTATACATCAAATGTCATGCTATTCCAAAACTCATACCTATTCTAGTGCAACTACATATCTATAAGTCGTGATATACATTCGCAGGGGGTATAGAGTGCACACACCAAACCTGGGGGCCCACCTCCCTACCCAGGCCGTCGAAAAATGCGTTCTGGCAGCAATTTGCGGCCAGATTAGTGATTTGGGGGTTGGGGTTGGGGTTTGGGTCACAGGAGTCTGCTGCTATATGGAGTATTTTGGTATATCTATTTTTGTAATATCTGTTCTGTATCAAAATCTGGAGTAGAATACCCTATTTCCCGTATTTTTTTAATCTTTCATGACACGCGTGATACGTGTTTGTGGGTTTGGGGTTTTCTGCGTATCGCGACGCGTCGGAGTGACTTCAGGCACGTAATCACATGTTTTAACGTATCGCACACACGCGCGCTTGGTTTGCGACACGGGTTTCTAGTTAACCTTAAATGTCGTGTTTGTATAGTTTTGAGCTTATGCGTGATATTCTGTGGAATTCTAGGTTCGCAGGCGAGTGCGACGGACGCCGCGAAGAAAGGGAAACAAGTCATCGGCTATACCTAGAGAGAGACTACAGTGAGTAGATTTAACATCTACGGGGATATCGCCCGCATGACGTTCTACGTCAGGGCTGAAAGGATCTTATAGCTGCATTTCCGTACATTGATTGTTCATGGCTACTATTTAGTGCATACCACATTCCCTGCTATATCTATATAAACTAGAATTGATAGAACACCGCACCATTACTAACCGTTCATGTTGCACGAGCACTATCCTGCATGTTACACACACACCGTTAGTAATTGCCATGACACCCACACTGTAGAATTTCCATGATCAGTATGTTGTAGCTCATCTTTTATGCGACTTGACATGATATTCATACTTGATGCATATATCACATCGGATCATTATGTTGCAGCTCATATTTTATGCGACTTGACATGATATTCGTACTTGATGCATATATCACATCGGATAATTATGTTGTAGCTCATCTTTTATGTGACTTGATATGATATTCATACTTGATGCATATATCACATCGGATCATTATGTTGTAGCTCATCTTTTATGCGACTTGACATGATATTCATACTTGATGCATATATCACATCGGATCATTATGTTGTAGCTCATCTTTTATGCGACTTGACATGATGTTCATACTTGATGCACATATCACATCACATTGACTTGCATATTGGTTTGGATTACATGTGATTTCTGGATTTGGGAACCGTGGCTATTTCAAATATGTAATCATTTAAAAACCCGGTTCCCTTGATATGATATTTCGGTGCGTCCACCCTATGTTTTCTCGGTGCTATAGCTATATATGAGCAACAGAGGGCTGACCCGGACTGACGGATGCCCGATATATATGAGATAGAGAGGGCTGACCCGGACTGACGGTTGCCCGATATATATATAAGAGAGAGGGCTGACCCGGACTGACGGGTGCCCGATATATATATGAGAGAGAGGGCTGACCCGGACTGACGGATGCCCGATAGATATATGAGAGAGGGGGCTGACCCGGACTGACGGATGCCCGATATAGGAAGAATTGCGTGTCGATGCTGGACACGAGTATTTATGATATTTGGGTGCCGATGTTGGGCACTCGTGATTCTCAGTGATGTACAGGATTTGAGGGCCGATGGGAGTGCCGGTGTCTGGGTTGTTGGGATTTGGGGTGCATTGATGGACACCGACTACATATTCCACGTTGATATTCCGTGTAGATGTTATACTTCCCATGCTCAGCATTCATTATTGTATCTCATCTTGTAGTTATATTACCAGATAGAGCACTTGCATGATTATTGCACATACTGCTTATCACGCATTGATATCATCTGTTGGCATATGATAGAGTAGCGCAGTACGTGCATGCTCGCGATTACCTTTATATGTTATCTCTATTCACGAGTTGGCAACTCACCCCCGTTGTTCCACAGTATTTGCAGGTTGCCTTTCGGAGTAGTCGTGGCAGGCTGCGTTTTGCATCTTTTGACACAGATACCCCTACAGTTGGTGTACTAGCTCTTTTGCTGATAGGTGGGTTTTATGCGGTATCTGTTTATCTTTCAGTTATTTACATTGTTGTATCTAGTATTCTCCATCTACTATATATGTACTTGACTTAGAGACAGTATGAGGACGATGATGTATATTATTTGTATTCTGGTGTCGAGCTCGTTGTGAGCCGACTTTACTTATGCAGTTTATTCTATCTGTGATGTTCCCACTTGTTATTCTTGATCTTCGCTACGGCGTTGTATATTGCTATCTTGGTGATTGTTTACTTAAGATTTATTATCACTTCTAAATGCTTTCATTTAAAACTTAAAACACTCTATATACTTTTACTGGTTTGCTTTTTGGGTTTTCGGTTCACTTAGTTGCATTACGCCTGTAGACGTTACGTGGTTAAGTGCCGGTCACGGGCAAAACTTTGGGTCGTGACAAAGTTGGTATCAGAGCGTAGGTTTTACCTTCGGAGTGTAGGATGACCCTGGTATGATGCAGTAGGTTGCTGCAGCAGAGTGGCGTAGCGTGCGTATGTTCCGCGGCATACTCACGACACGGTACTCCGCCTAAGCGACCTTAGGACTTATTTATTGAAATTCCCTCAAGATTGTATACATCCTTATGATTCGATTTCCGTATCCTCATCGAATCCTACCTTCTTTTCAGCCATTATGCCGCCAAGGACTATGAGGGTACAGAGATCGGCCGTGAGAGCCGAGGTTCGAGTTGATTCATCTGAGATGAGGACTGATCCGAGTAGTACCCCTGCTGTACCAGGATAGATTTTTCCCCCTACGACAGCTCAGATCGCTAGACTAGTGGTACAGATGCAGAGCTTGTGCCAGGCGATGAGCTCGTTGGTGGAGGTCGTTCGAGCACAGCGACAGGTGGTAGTCACCCCTATTACCCAGTTGTTCCGTGCGATTATCGTGCAGTACTCCGTCCCCTACATAGCACCGGTGGAGGCAGCCCCAGTTTACAGGACACGTCTTCCAGAGACCATGAGAGTTCCAGAACAGTTGATGAATCGTACTGGTGTACCAGCCCAGAGCAGAGGCTTAGGCCGAGGATAGTCGTTTGGCTCTCATCCCCAGGAAGGACAGCAGTTAGTGCATAGATGTTTATGATGCGGAAGCCTTCAACACCTCATCAGGCAGTGTTCCTTCACACCCCGTCAGGGTCGTAGCCTGAGACGTCATGGACGCGGAAGGTTCGCGCAGAGGGGTCAGGCTAGTAGAGAAGGAGTTCGGTCAGTCGCAGATGAAGGGCAGGCCCAAGTCTTCGCTTCGACTCATCAGGATGCTCAGACGTCCAATGCCGTGGTTTTTGGTACTCCTTCACTATGTACTTTTTGTAACACTCGTTTGTTTCCACACACTTTGTGCTGAGTTGCGTAGAGAGTCCGGTTTGCTTGATCAGCCGCTGGTTGTGACTACTCCTGTGGGAGAGTCGTTTGTAACTAGGCGCGTGTTCCGATCCTGTACCGTCCGTATTGGCGAAAGAGAGTTGCCAGTCGATTTGATCCTTCTTGAGAGGTTGGACTTCGACGTTCTTTTGGGCATGGATTGGTTAGCCACGTGCTATGCTTCTGTTGACTGCTATGGGAAGACAGTTAAATTTTGGTTTTCCCGGCAAGTCGGTTTTTGTTGTGTTGGGGGACCGTGGTGCCACCCCTCACAGTGTGATTTCTTCTTTTCACGCTGGACAACTTTTGAGGAAAGGATGTCTGGGATTTCTCGCCTATGTTTGCGATATTAGAGCTACAGAGGTTCCGATGGATCAGGTTTCGGTTGTTAGCATGTTCCCTGATGTGTTCCCTGACGAGCTTCCTGGGCTACCGCCCGAGCGTGATATTTCTTTCTGTATTGATTTGGTTCCTGGCACGGGGCCTATTTCTGTACCGCCTTATCGGATGGCCCCGGAGGAACTTAAAGAATTGAAGGGTCAGTTGCAAGATTTGCTGGATAAGGGACTTATTCGACCCAGTGTTTCTCCTTGGGGTGCTCCAGTCCTGTTTGTCAAGAAGAAGGACGGCAGTATGCGTTTGTGTATTGACTACCACCAACTGAACAGGGTGACAGTGCGGAACAAATATCCTTTGCCACGTATCGACGATTTGTTCGACCAGCTTCAGGGGGCAGGATACTTTTCGAGGATCGATTTGCGATCAGGCTATCATCAGCTGCGGGTTCGACAGGAGGACATTCCTAGGACAGCTTTCCGCACGCGCTACGTCCATTACGAGTTTTTGGTGATGTCGTTCGGACTCACCAACGCGCCAGCAGCATTTGGGGACTTGATGAACCGTGTTTTCCGGCCGTATCTTGATCTGTTCATCATAGTGTTCATTGACGATATTCTAGTGTATTTTCAGAGTAGAGAGGAGCACGAGCAGCACCTGTGGATTACACTACAGACCTTGAGGGAGCATCAGCTTTTCGCCAAATTCTCCAACTGTGCTTTCTGGCCGGACAACGTAGACTTCTTGGGGCACGTGATTACACGAGATGGTATATGTGTAGACCCGAGGAAGATTGAGGCCGTTCGGAGTTGGCCTAGACCCACGTCAGTGACGGAGGTTCGCGGCTTTCTAGGGCTGGCAGGCTACTACAGGCGATTCGTGCAGGACTTCTCCCGCATTGCTACACCTTTGACCGGGTTGACCCGGAAGGGAGTTCGTTTCGATTGGACGGAGGAGTGTGAGCACAGTTTCCAGCAGCTACGGGCTCTACTGACTACGACACCAGTGCTATCATTGCCTTCAGGATCATGCAGATTTGTGGTCTATTGTGATGCTTCAAGAGTAAGGCTAGGGTGCGTATTGATGCAGCATGACAGGGTGATCGCGTATGCTTCGCGGCAATTGAAGAAACATGAACAGAATTACCCCACTCACGATTTGGAGATGGCTGCAGTGGTCTTTGCACTTAAGATCTGGCGACATTACCTATATGGAGAGTCGTGCAAGATATTCACTGATCACAAGAGCTTAAAGTATATATTCCAGCAGCGAGACTTGAACCTTAGACAGCGCCGATGGACGGAGTTAGTGAAGGACTACGATTGTGAGATCTTGTATCACCTGGGCAGGGCTAATGTAGTGGCGGATGCTTTGAGCAGGAGGCTCGGGGGCAGTCTATCTTGTTTGAGCGCAGTACATAGGCAGTCGTCGGCAGATTGGCAGATCTTATGCGACGGCCTGGTACAGTTCGAGTTTACGCCGATCGGAGGACATATTGCGCATGTTCATGCACACCCACAGTTGCTCGACCGTATACATGAGGCGCGGCATAGTGATGACCGATGTTCAGAGATTAGGACACAGATTGGACAGGGCAGATTTTCTGAGTTTAGGATCGATGATCAGGGGGTACTACGATTCGGGACTAGACTATGCGTACCAGATGCTGAGGGATTGCGGCGCGAGATTCTTAAGGAGGCACATCGATCGGTATACAGTGTTCATTCCGGTTCCACCAAGATGTACCATGATATGAGAGGTGTTTACTGGTGGGACAGAATGAAGAGAGACATCGCAGATTTTGTGTCGAGATGCCAGACTTGTCAGCAAGTCAAGGCTAAGCACCAGAGGCCCGCGGGAGAGCTACAGCCGTTACCCATTCCGGAGTGGAAATGGGAGCAGACTTCTATGGACTTCATTGTGGGTGTACCCAGGACTAGTCGAGGGTATGACTCCATCTGAGTGATCGTGGATCGGTTGACGAAAGCGGCTCACTTCCTACCGGTGAAGACGACTTTCGGATTTGCTCAGTATGTCCAGATTTACATCGACGAGATTGTACGACTGCACGGAGTTCCGACATGTATCGTGTCCGACAGAGGCACCCAGTTTACCAGCCGGCTATGGCAGAGACTTCAGGAGGCTTTGGGCACTCGCTTGAGCTTCAGCACAGCATTTCATCCGCAGACCGACGGACAGTCAGAGCGGACTATTCAGACTCTAGAGGACATGCTCAGAGCGTGCGTCTTAGACTTTGGAGGTAGCTGAGATCATCATTTACCCTTAGTAGAGTTCTCCTACAAAAACAGCTACCAGGAGACCATTCAGATGGCACCGTTTGAGGCTCTTTATGGGAGGAGATGCAGATCGCCCACCTGGTGGACAAAGCTCAGTGAGAGCAGTATCTTACGGCCATAGATTGTGGAGGAGACGACCGCGAAGATTCAGTTGATTCGCGATAGGATGAGGGCAGCCCAGAGTAGGCAGAGATCTTATGCGGACCGTCGTCGGCACAGACTTGAGTTTTCTGTTGGTGATCATGTTTTTCTTGAAGGTCTCCCTAATGAAAGGTGTGTGAGGTTTGGAAAGAATGGGAAAGCTTAGTCCCATATATGTGGACCTTTCGAGATCCTCGAGCACGTTGGTGCAGTTGCGTATCGGTTATCCCTTCCGCCCAGTTTTCCAGATGTGCACCCCGTATTTCACGTTTCGATGCTCCGCAAATATCTTCATGATCCTTCGCATGTGATTCAGCACCCGACGATCCAGCTTGAGCGCGACCTTTCCTATGCAGAGCAGCCGGTGATGATCTTGGATCGACAAGTGAAGAAATTAAGGTCGAAAGAGATACCGTCCGTCAAGGTACTTTGGCGTGGTCCAAGCAGAGAGGAGGTCACTTGGGAGACCGAGAGCGATATGAGGAAGAGGTATCCCCACCTTTTTAAAGGTACGTGTAGTTATATTTTGAAATTCGGGGACCGAATTTCTTTAAGGGGGGTAGATTGTAACACTTTGAAATTTCGTTAGAATGCGTTCGTGTTATTTAGCAGTTGTGCGTGTTATTTTATATGTGTGTATAGGATTATTAGTTATATTTAGTCGTGTTGCCCTAATTGGAATTTTCCTTGATGTAGTTTACACTTGCACACTTAGCCGTTTTGGGACATAGGTTAAAGTTAGCCATTTCATTATTGTATGGTTCATTATTTTTCCCCACACTTTTATCTAAACAAAACCCTTTTTAGAATTCTAAAATCCAAATAAACAAATGAAGCATGGTGGTTAGGTGAGAACTTGACTTTTTGACCCCTTTTCTTCCTCTCTTCTCTCTCTCCTCCTCATTTCTGAGTCCAGCAGAAATTCAGCAGAAAAACCCTACCCTTTTCTTCATCTTCTCTTCTTCTTTTCATTTCCCTTTGATCCCTACACAAAACCCTACACAAATCAACACATTTCCTTCACAAAACCTTAGAAAAATGAGCTTTTGAGGTGTTTGGAGGCAAATCTGCACACTTGAGGCTAGGACTGAGATTAATGGTGTTTCATAAGGTCTTTTGAAGGTATATAGCTCATATTTAGCACTCTTTTCCATATCTTGTAGTATCTTAGCTAAAAATCATGTCTTTTGTGCATTATTAGTGATATTGAGGGAAATTAGTAAAGTATATGTTAGATTGGTGTTCTCATGGTTTAGTGAACTCTTTTAAGTGCTATTGGAGCTATTTAACCCAGGTTTTTGTTTCAGTTTGCACAGAAATACCATAAAGTATCATTTTAGTGCTATATTAGACGTTTTAACAAGAAATAGGACTCTGTTGGATCTGCTCCTACCCGAGGTGTTTCAGAATGAAATTGGAATTACTGTAGCATACACAGGGGGTATAGAGTGCACACACCAAACCCGGGGGCCCACCTCCCAACCCAGGCCGCCGAAAAATGCGTTCTGGCCGCAATTTGCGGGCAGATTAGTGATTTGGGGGTTGGGGTTTGGGTCACAGGAGTCTGCTGTTATTTGGAGTATTTTGGTATATCTATTTTCGTAATATCTGTTCTGTATCGAAATCTGGAGTAGAATACCCTATTTCCCGTATTTTTTTAATCTTTTGTGACAAGCGTGATGCGTGTGCGTAGGTTTGGGGTTTCTGCGTATCGCGACGCGTCGGAGTGACTTCAGGCACGTAATCACATATTTTAACGTATCGCGCACACGCGCGCTTGGTTTGCGACACGGGTTTCTAGTTGACCTTAAATGTCGTGTTTGTATGGTTTTGAGCTTATGCGTGATATTCTGTGGAATTCTTGGTTCGTAGGAGAGTGCGACGGATGCCGCGAAGAAAGGGAAACAAGTCATCGGCTATACCTAGCGAGAGACTACAGTGAGTAGATTTAATATCTACGGGGATATCGCCCGCATGGCGTTCTACGTCAGGGCTGATAAGATCTTATAGCTGCATTTCCGTACATTGACTGTTCATGGCTACTATTTAGTGCATACCACATTCCCTGCTATATCTATATAAACTAGAATTGATAGAACACCACACCATTACTGACGGTTCATGTTGCACGAGCACTATCCTGCATGTTACACACACACCGTTAGTAATTGCCATGACACCCACACTGTAGAATTTCCATGATCAGTATGGTGTAGCTCATCTTTTATGCGACTTGACATGATATTCATACTTGATGCAAATATCACATCGGATCATTATGTTTTAGCTCATCTTTTATGCGACTTGACATGATATTCATACTTGATGCATATATCACATCGGATCATTATGTTGTAGCTCATCTTTTATGCGACTTGACATGATGTTCATACTTGATGCACATATCACATCACATTGACCTGCTTATTGGTTTGGATTACATGTGATTTCTGGATTTGGGAACCGTGGCTATTTCAAATATGTAATCATTTAAAAACCTGGTTCCCTTGATATGATATTTCGGTGCGTCCACCCTATGTTTTCTCGGTGCTAGAGCGATATATGAGCGAGAGAGGGCTGACCCGGACTGACGGTTGCCCGATATATATGTGATAGAGAGGGCTGACCCGGACTGACGGTTGCCCGATATATATATGAGAGAGAGGGCTGACCCGGACTGACGGATGCCCGATATATATATGAGAGAGAGGGCTGACCCGGACTGACGGATGCCCGATAGATATATGAGAGAGGGGGCTGACCCGGACTGACGGATGCCCGATATAGGAAGATTTGCGTGTCGATGCTGGACACGAGTATTTATGATATTTGGGTGCCGATGTTGGGCACTCGTGATTCTCAGTAATGTACAGGATTTGAGGGCCGATGGGAGTGCCGGCGTCTGGATTGTTGGGATTTGGAGTGCATTGATGGACACCGACTACATATTCCACGTTGACATTCTGTGTAGATGTTCTACTTCCCTTGCTCAGCATTCATTATTGTATCTCATCCTGTAGTTATATTACCTGATAGAGCACTTGCATGATTATTGCACATACTGCTTATCACGCATAGATATCATCTGTTGGCATATGATAGAGTAGCACAGTACGTGCATGCTCGCGATTACCTTTATATGTTATCTCTATTCACGAGTTGGCAACTCACCCCCGTTGTGCCACAATGTTTGCAGGTTGCCCTTCGGAGTAGTCGCGGCAAGCTGCGTTTTGCATCTTTTGACACAGATACCCCTACAGTTGGTGTACTAGCTCTTTTGCTGATAGGTGGGTTTTGTGCGATATCTGTTTATCTTTCAGTTATGTACATTGTTGTATCTAGTATTCTACATCTACCATATATGTACTTGACTTAGAGACAGTGTGTATCACCTTAGAATGTGTTTGTAGCTATTTATATTTTAATGTATGGTTTTTAATAAAAATTTACCAAACTAAGTTTTAAACATTTTATCCTATTTTATGAATATTTTATTAGATTTTTCCTAGGCTAGGGTTGTCTTCAGTGTTTTCTAGTGCTTTGGCATGTCTAGTTTTATAAGACTTGGCCTGTAGGAAGATCTGGGGCAATATATCGTTTTGCATGTCCGTTGTGTTTGCGCGATACGCGCGATACATGAGTAGGTTCTGTGATCCAGCGTGTCGCGGTAGTTTTAGATGCATATACACACGATTCAGCGTATCGTGCACACGCGCGTTTAGTTCGCAACGCGAGTTTCTCGTTTTGGTTTGATATCGCGTTTTGCGGAATATTTGGCTTATATACGATTTCCATGTCTTATTTGCAGATTTGCAGGCAGGGACTACGGACACTACTACATGGGGGAGCAGATGGTAGGATTCACCTAGCATGGAGCGTAGGTGAGTAGATTTAACATCTATAGGGGAATCGCCCACATGGCGTTATGCGTCTGGGCTAGGATTCAAATACCTGTCACATATTCTACGTCATTGTTAGAATTGCGCCTTTACCTTATTTCCTTGATATAGTTGTACTATCACTAGCAACTGTAGGACACTGCACATATTATTGACGGTTCATGTTGCACGAGCACGGATTGTATGCTACACACACACCGTTAATAATTGCCATGTCACACACAACCCCTTATAGATACTATATTGCTTATCATACTTGACATCTAGCTTATCGGTATACCTATAGTGTATCTTACCATTAGTGATAGCACCTTGCGATACAGCTACAGGTATAACTTGCACATATTTTACTTATACCCAGGGGGTACCCTTCATATTCTACTTATACCCAGGGGGGTATACGACATCTTTTACTTATAGGTAGACGCCTATACTTAGCTGTACCTTATTGATTTCGCATACATCTGGTTTCAGCTATATGTTCTCATTTATATGCTTGCATTCAGATATATCGCATATATTTATTCCTGGATTTGCGCCTTGTTATTTGGATTTTACATGATGTTTTCTGGATTTGGGAACCGCGGGAGTTCATGAAATTATGCATACATTGAAAAACCCGGTATCCTTGATGTGATATTTGTGCAGCCACCATGAGATTTATCGGTTCTGATTATATACTCCATACGAGGTGTGGTAGCCGTATGAGGTTACATGGTGGGGCCCGGTATGGTTCCCCTCGGCAAGAAGATCGATGGATGTTGCCGATTGAGCCTGGAGGCGGGCGAATACCTACCGGTGACAGTACTGATGACTCGGCGGAGATCATGGAGATACCGTTGGGAGTCACGTACGTATGCATACGTCGAAAGGCGAGGGTCAGAGCTAGGCACTCGTGCTTTCGGGATAGCGTATGATACGTGATCAGGATTTCTGTGTCGATGCTTGGCACATGGTTTTCATGATATTTCTTTAACACCTTTGTATATATAACAGGGGATTTAGCCGTTATTATATATACCCTTACACCAATATTAGTGGAATGGGACGCTAATATATGTATATTGCCCCCATCATACTTATTTCTATATATATTTATCTTTAGGATGTTAGATTCTTACTTGAGATTTGACTTGGGATATTAGGTGATTCATTGAGATTGGATATTGGACATACCTATGTGATTACTGATTTGTACATTCGGGATATAGGAGATTACTCGATATTGTACATTGAGAAGATGTGAGACTTATATGATGTGAGAGCCCAATATGGGGGCTGATTTGAGGAATTGGGATTCGAGTGTCTTGATGGATTGTGATCCTACCACGATGACAGGATTCCATGGATGACATATTTCACTCCATACTTCGTACCTTTTCACTTATGCACTGTTCCATGTATTAGGAGTACCTGTTAGTGTACCCTTCATGATAGCTGCATATTTGCATTCTCATATCCCTATTGCATAGTTATTGCACACTATTGTCATGTTATTATTGCTTTACATATTGATTGTACCTGCTAGTGTACTTTCCATTATTCAGCATGTGCATGACATGTTATTACTGTAATCGCATATCTTAGATTCATGCTGTACGTACATTCCTTCGATTACCTGCATATGTTATCTACTACTCATGAGTTGGCAGCTCACCCCCGTTGTGCCACAGGTGTTTCAGGTTATTCCCCAGAGTAGTTGAGGTAGGCTATTTCGCTATTCAGCTATCATCTTTTGCTACAGATATCGCATCGGCTCACAGTTTACTATTTTTGCTCAGGTGGGTTGGATGATTATCTGTATTTCATATTGTACATTCGTTGTATCTTGTACTCTCCATCTACTATTATGTTGTTGACTTAGAGACTTGGTGAGGACGATATTGTATATTATTGTGGATTTGTTGTCTTTTATATACAACTTTCTCTCTATTGTCTTTATTTCTTCGCTACGGTGTCGTATTTTTGTGTTATATTCATCTTGGCTAGTTTTTACAAAAAGGGGGTGTTGCCAAAATTTTAAAGAAATAAAGTGGGACTTTTAAAGAATTTGGGTTGCGATTTCAAATGTTTCAAAAACTTATATTATCTTTTCCATATTTTTATGGTTTAGATTTCTGGGTTTTGGCTTTCTTTTACTACGTTACGTCTTAGGGCGCTGCGTAGTACTAGGGCCGTCACGGGCCAATTTCGGGTCGTGACAAAGTTGGTATCAGAGCACTAGGTTTTACCTTTTGGAGTGTAGGATGACCTTAGTATGATGGAGTAGGTAGCTTAAGCAAAGTAACGTAGTGTGTGTATGTCTGCAGCATACCCATGATGCGATACTTCACCTAAAGTGACCTAAGTACAATTTGCTTGAAATTCCTCCCTTGATGATTCATATCCTTGAGATTCGATTCCTATTTCTCATTGAATCTTATATCTATTTATAGCCTTGCCGCCGATGACTATGGGGACTCAGAGTGATGCAGCGAGGGCCGAGGTCAGAGTTAGCTCGGATGAGACGAGTACTGACCAGGATGGCACTCTAGTTGCACAGGTGTCGACGGATCAGCCTACAACATACACTATTGATAGACTTTTGGCAGAGATGCAGGAATTCCGCCAGACTATGAGTTCATTGGTTGATGTCATTCGGGAGCTACGACAGGAGGTTGTCACCCCTGTTATTCAGTTGTCACTTACGATCAGCATGCAGCAGTCCGTGACCTACATAGCACCAGTGGTTGCAGCTCCAGTTGACGAGGCGTATATTCCAGAGGCTCAGAGAGTTCCAGGACAGTGGAGGACTCGTACCAGTGTACCAGTCCAGAGATAGAGATTTGGTCATCGAGACAGATTTCGTGGCCGTCGCGGGAGCAGCAGAGGCTTAGGACGAGGACACTCGTTCAGCTCTCATTCCCAGGAGGGTCAGCAGTCACCACGTGGATGTTTTCGATGCGGAAGCCTTCAGCACTTCGTCAGGGATTGTTCCTTAGCATCTCGTCAGGATCGTTTTTAGAGAGGCCGTGGACGTGGAAGGTTCACTCAGAGGGCTCAGTCTACCAGAGGAGTTCAGCCAGTTGCGGGTAGAGGGCAGACACAGGAGTTTGCTTCTACTCATCGGGACGCGCAGACGTCCAATGCAGAGTTTTCAGGTATCCTTATTCCGCATGTTCTTTTGATTAATTCGTTTGTTTTTCATGCTTGTGCCTTGGTTGGGTAGATTAGTCGTAGTTGTGTTAACTTTTGTCAGCGATTCTTTTGTTGCGCGATACGTATTCAGTTGTGTGTCAATCGGATAGGAGATAGAGATTCGTCAGTCGTTTTGATCCTCCTAGAGATGTTGGATCTGACGATCTCCTGGGCACGGACTGTTTAGTTA
The DNA here is from genome assembly GCA_030015575.1 of Agapanthus africanus. Taxonomy (NCBI): domain Eukaryota; kingdom Viridiplantae; phylum Streptophyta; class Magnoliopsida; order Asparagales; family Amaryllidaceae; genus Agapanthus; species Agapanthus africanus. The sequence goes on from JASDDO010000016.1 coordinate 130,283,569, forward strand.
CGTGCTAGGCGTCTGTGGACTACCGTGAGGAAACAGTCAGTTTTGTTTTCCCGGCAGGTCAATTCTTGTTGTGCAAGTGGATAGTTGTGTCGCCTCTCACAGCTCGAATTTAGCCTTTTTCGCTAGTCGGCTACTGAGGAGATGTCGTGGATTCTTGGCGTTCATACGTGATACCGTAGCCACAGAGGGTTTGTTGGACCGGTGTTCCTTTCGTGCGAGAGTTTTTCCGACGTTGTTCCGGATGAGCCGGCGAAGCTTAGGGAGCTTAAGGATCAGCTGCAGAGTTGTAATTTGGGGAATTTTGTGCGTCTGAGTGCTTCGCATTAGGAGGCTCCTATTTCTATTCGTCAAGGAGAAAGACGGCAGTTTAGGGTTGTGTATCGACGGATCGTTAATTGAACCGGCTTATAGTGCGGATAGGTGTCCTTTACCTCGCATTGACGATTTCTTCGATCAGCTCCAGAGTGCGGGACATTTTCTAAGTTTGTTTGGGATCAAGTCATCATTACTGCGGATTCGGGGTGATGGCATTCCAAAGACTGCCTTATTCGTGCTACGGGCTTTGTGTGTGTTAGTGAGTCATTGGATTCACTGATGCCCTAGCAGCATTCGTAGATGTGATGAACCATATTTCTTCAGGCTTATTTTGTGTTGACTCCTAGGTCTTGTAGTCACGGGAGACGGTTTCGTATGGTTCCGAGGGAGATCGTGGCTGTACAGCTTAGGTCCAGACTTGTGTGCAGGATGGAGGTCCGCAGATTTTTGGGCTTAGCAGGTTCTTACCGCCGTTTCATGCAGGATTGCTAGAGTAGTACTGCATCGTCGACTGAATGGACCGGAAGGGAGGTTTCTTTTCTGTGGACTGAGGCATGTGTGTGGAGTTTTCAGCAGTTGAAGATTCAGTTAACAACTGCATCAGTCTTTCTTTGTCTCTGGTTCGGGCGACCTTGTTGTTTAACTGTAATGTTTCTTGAGTGGGGCTCGAGTGTACTGAGGTGACACTATAGAATTATCACTTTTGCTTCCCTACATTTGGAGGAAGTACGAGAAGGATATTCCACTCATGATCGAGAGATGGCCGCGGTGGTTTTGCGTTGGAGATTTGGAGACACTATCTGTTCGAGAGTCATGTCAGATTTTCATGGACCACCAGAGCCTAATGTACAACTTCCTGCAGCGGATTTTGATTGTTGTGATAGTCTTCTGCAGATTTACAGTTCTTGTGTGATCGTTGAGTACAGCTTAAGTTCGTCACTACGGAGGGGACAGCTTGCTCATGTCCGTGCTCGACCACTTTCCTTAAATCGTTTTCGCGAGACACTGCCCGCCGATGCTCGTTCGTCAGAGATACTTGAGCATACTCGACTGGGTAATGATTCGGAGTCCTTGATTTATGACACGGTGTGCTAAGTTAGGGACGCGTGGGTGTACCTGATGTTATCTGGTAGAGACGTGTAATCCTAGAACATGCACATCTGTCAACTCTCTATATGCATTCAAGTTCCACCAACATTTAACATGACTTGTGAGATAGTTACGGGTGGACAGGGATGTAAAGAGAAGTTTCAGGTTTCGTTTCAAGGTGTCTGTCTTGTTGTGTGCTTGGGTCGAGCATCTGAGGCCGGCAGGAGAGTTGCAACCTTTTACCGTTCCGAAGTAGGAGTGGGAGCAGATCTCCACGAATTTCGTTATGGTTTCTACCCAAGTTTAGTCAGGGTATGACTCCATTCGGATTCTTGTCGTCAGGTTATACTCAATTTGCTTAGTTGTTCCTTGTTAAGTTGTGTGTTTGTTTTGATTGTTGTCAGCAGTTGGGGATCGTCACTCGCCATCGTTAGGGTTCTTCTTCGATAGCTGTTATCAGGAGACACTCCAATTGGCCACCTTTAGGTTTAGAGGATAGGTCGTATCGATCACCAGTCTGTTGTTTTTCTGACTCTGCGTAAGTAGGATTTTGGACCCCGGCTATGTCTAGAGACTTCGGAGATAGTCCAGTTGTGTTAGGTCAGAATGGAAATTGTCCATTTCGAACTGAGGTCTTATGCCGACTGTGTTGGTCATAGACTCGAGATCGCAGGGACAGAGCATGTATTCCTATGGACTTTTCGATGAATGACGTGTTGGATTTTAGGAAGCTTATCCCAGGATTTAGGTCCTTCCGAGATCCTATAAGCGAGTTAGTTTCGTTGCCATTAATTTGGCACTTCCGCCCAGATTATTGGATTTTTACCCCGTATTCCTTGTAATGATACTTTACAATTACCTTCTTGACCTTTCTCACATGATTTGGCACCAGACCATTGGACTTGGACGCGATCGTTTCTCTCACAGGCAGCCATGTGTGTTAATGGCTCGGCAGGTGGAGGAACATCGGTCAAGGGTCTTGCCATCTGTGAAGGGTTTTCTTGGGCGTAGCCGTATAGTGAGGTAATCACTTAAGAAGCTGCGATCGGGATTTGAGAGTTGTAATCTTCTCTTTGAAGGTACGCGTAACAGTATATTTTTAAATTCGGGGACGAATTTCTTTTAAGGGGGGGGAGATTGTAACACCTTAGAATGTGTTTGTAGCTAATTATATTTTAATGTATGGTTTTTAATAAAAAGTTTACCAAATTAAGTTTTAAACATTTTATCCTATTTTATGAATATTTTATTAGATTTTTCCTAGGCTTGCACACACTTGTGCATGATAACTAGGGTTGTTTTTGGGGTTTAACCATGATTGACAACTATGGTGGACTAAATATTTCCTTAAGCCATTTTAAGTTTTGTATTTGGTACTTTTGGGTTTTTATTTGTATATGGTTCTTTTCAAAAATAAAATGAATTTAAAAATGGGTTTTTAAATGATTGCTTTATGTTGACTTGGTGAGAGAGAGAGAGAGAGAGTGCATTATGAGGCATGATGGCTTTGCCCATGCCTTCATTAATGAAGAGAGAGGGAGAGAAAGGGTTGACTAATGCTAGATCTCATTTCCCTTTCCTTCTCATTCTCTCACTCTCAAACTCACACACAACTCACACCCTCACACCCTCACAGCAGCAGCAGCAGCAACAGAAGACACAGCAGCAGCAGCAGCTGCAGAAGCAAGCAGCATCAGCAGCAGCTGCAGAAGCAAGCAGAAGCATCAACAACTGTAGCAGCAGCCCCAGCCACTACAGCAGCTCTTCTCCACTTCTTCACCTGCTCTCTAGGGTTCATTAGGGTATATTTCTGAACCCTTTCCCTAGTTTGCTTAGCTTGTGTGTTAATTAGCGTCGGTTTGTGTTAATTAGCTAGTTTAGTGCTAATTTTAGTGATTTATGAGATGTTGTGGCAAATTGATGATTGTGTTGGTAAACCCTACTTATTTAAGTGTTGTTAGGGTCACTTTAACTGAGTTTAACCCTGGATTACACTAAAATACCATAGGGTTTGTGTTTTGTGCAAAATTAGTGATTTTAAAGCGATGTATTGGCTTTCTGTGATCTGCTATTGACCCGGGACCTTCAGGTTAAAATTGAGAAAACTGGGGCATGTACACTAGGTCTAGATACCACCACCAGAACACGAGCCCCTAATTCCCAAACTTGGCCGCAATTTGCGGCCAAGTAGGGGGTAGGGGTGTTGGGGTCTTGGCTAGGGTTGTCTTCATTGTTGTCTAGTGCTTTGGCATGTCTAGTTTTGTAAGACTTGGCCTGTAGGAATATCTGGAGCAATATATCATTTTGCATGTCCGTTGTGTTTGCACGATACGTGGGTTGGTTCTGTGATCCAGCGTATCGCGGCGTGTCGCGGTAGTTTTAGACGCATATACACACGATTCAGCGTATCGTGCACACGCACGTTTAGTTCGCGACGCAAGTTTCTCGTTTTGGTTCGATATCGCGTTTTGCGGAATATTTGGGTTATATATGATTTCCATGTCTTATTTGCAGGTTTGCAGGCAGGGACTACGAACACTACTACAGGGGGGAGCAGATGGTAGGATTCACCTAGCGTGGAGCGTAGGTGAGTAGATTTAACATCTACAGGGGAATCTCCCGCATGGCGTTATGCGTCTGGGCTAGGATTCAAATACCTGTCGCATATTCTACGTCATTGTTAGAATTGCGCCTTTACCTTATTTCCTTGATATAGTTGTACTATGACTAGCAGCCGTAGGACACTGCACATATTATTGACGGTTCATGTTGCACGAGCACGGATTATATGCTACACACACACCGTCAATAATTGCCATGTCATACACAATCCCTTATAGATACTATATTGCTTATCATACTTGACATCTAGCTTTTCGGTATACCTATAGTGTATCTTACCATTAGTGATAGGTACATCTACACCTTGCGATACAGCTACAGGTATACCTTGCACATATTTTACTTATACCCAGGGGGTACCCTTCATATTCTACTTATACCCAATGGGTTACGACATCTTTTACTTATAGGAAGACACCTATACTTAGTTGTACCTTATTGATTTCGCATACATCTGGTTTCTGCTATATGTTCTCATTTATATGCTCGCATTCAGATATATCGCATATATTTATTCCTAGATTTGCGCCTTGTTATTTGGATTTTACATGATGTTTTCTGGATTTGGGAACCGCGGGTGTTCATGAAATTATGCATACATTGAAAAATCCGGTTTCCTTGATGTGATATTTGCGCAGCCACCATGAGATTTATCGGTTCTGATTATATACTCCATACGAGGTGTGGTTGCCGTATGAGGGTACATGGTGGGGCCCGGTATGGTTCCCCTCGGCAAGAAGATCGATGGATGTTGCCGATTGAGCCTGGAGGCGGGTGAGTACCTACCGGTGACAGTACTGATGACTCGGCGGGGATCATGGAGATACCGTTGGGAGTCATGTACGTATGCATACGTCGAAAGGCGAGGGTCAGAGCTAGGCACTCGAGCTTTCGGGATAGCGTATGATACGTGATCAGGATTTCCGTGTCGATGCTTGGCACATGGTTTTCATGATATTTCTTTAACACCTTTGTATATATAACAAGGGATTTATCCGTTGTTATATATACCCTTACACCAATATTAGTGGAATGGGACGCTAATATATGTGTATTGCCCCCATCATACTTATTTCTGTATATATTTATCTTTAGGATGTCAGATTCTTACTTGAGATTTGACTTGGGATATTAGGTGATTCATTGAGATTGGATATTGTACATACCTATGTGATTATTGATTTGTACATTCGGGATATAGGAGATTACTCGATATTGTACATTGAGGAGATGTGAAACTTATATGATGTGAGAGCCCAATATGGGGGCTGATTTGAGGAATTGGGATTCGAGTGTCTTGATGGATTGTGATCCTACCACGATGACAGGATTCCATGGATGATATATTTCACTCCATACCTCGTACCTTTTCACTTATGCACTGTTCCATGTATTAGGAGTACCTGTTAGTGTATCCTTCATGATAGCTGCATATTTGCATTCTCATATCCCTATTGCATAGTTATTACACGCCATTGTCATGTTATTATTACTTTACATATTGATTATACCTGCTAGTGTACTTTCCATTATTCAGCATTTGCATGACATGTTATTACTGTAATCGCATATCTTAGATTCATGCTTTACGTACATTCCTGCGATTACCTGCATATGTTATCTACTATTCACGAGTTGGTAACTCACCCCCGTTGTGCCACAGGTGTTTCAGGTTGTTCCCCAGAGTAGTCGAAGCAGGCTATTCCGCTATTCAGCTATCATCTTTTGTTACAGATATCGCATCGGCTCACAGTTTACTATTTTTGCTTAGGTGGGTTGGATGATTATCTGTATTTCATATTGTACATTCGTTGTATCTTGTACTCTCCATCTACTATTATATTGTTGACTTAGAGACTTGGTGAGGACGATATTGTATATTATTATGGATTTGTTGTTTTTTATATACAGCTTTCTCTCTATTGTCTTTATTTCTTCGCTATGGCGTCGTATTTTTGTGTTGTATTCATCTTGGCTAGTTTTTACAAAAAGGGGGTGTTGCCAAAATTTTAAAGAAATAAAGTGGGACTTTTAAAGAATTTGGGTTGCGATTTCAAATGTTTCAAAAACATATATTATCTTTTCCGTATTTTTATGGTTTAGATTTCTGGGTTTTGGCTTTCTTTTACTACGTTACGTCTTAAGGCGTTGCGTAGTACTAGGGCCGTCACGGGCCAATTTCGGGTCGTGACACAGTGTGAGGACGATGATGTATACTATTTGTATTCTGGTATCGAGCTCGTTGTGAGCCAACTTTACTTATGCAGTTTATTCTATCTGTGATGTTCCACTTGTTATTCTTGATCTTCTCTACGGCGTCGTATATTGCTATCTTGGTGATTGTTTACTTAAGATTTATTTTCACTTCTAAATGCTTTCATTTAAAACTTAAAACAATCTATACTTTTACTGGTTTGGTTTCTGGGTTTTCGGTTCACTTAGTCGCGTTACGCCTGTAGACGTTACGTGGTTAAGTGCCGGTCACGGGCCAAACTTTGTGTCATGACAAGGCTGCACATGGATCTTCAGAAAGAAGATTGGTGTAGATGGGCAGGTTGAAACCTATAAAGCTAGACTTGTTGCAAAGGGTTTTCGTTAAAGAGCTGGTTTGGACTATGACGTGACCTTTTCTCCAGTGGCTATGCTTAAATCCATTCGTATCCTTCTTGCCAATGCTGCCTTCCAGGATTATGAAATCTTGAAGATGGACGTAAAGATGGCTTTCCTAAATGGAAATTTGGAAGAGTGCGTCTATATGGATCAGCCGGAGGGATTCATTCAGAGTGGGAGCAGCGGTAAAGTATGCAAGTTGCTCAAGTACATCTATGGACTGAAGTAGGTATCGCGGAGTTGGAACATCTGCTTTGATGATACTGTCAAGGAATTCGACTTTATCAAAAACCCAGATGAACCATGCATTTACAGTAAGATTGTAGGGAGAACTGTGGTATTCCTCGTCTTGTACGTGGATGACATTCTCCTAATAGGAAATAATATTCCTATGCTACAGTCAGTCAAAGGATTCTTGTCACAGAGGTTCTCCATGAAGGACCTGGGCGATGCCAACTACATTCTGGGGATCCAGATCTATCATGATAGATCTAAGAGAATGTTGGGACTTTCACAGTCCAGGTACATCGACACCATACTGAAATGATTCAGTATGGAAGATTCCAAGTGCGGTAATCTACCGGTTTGTCACGGAATCACCCTCTCCAAAATGATGTCTCCCAAGACTGATTTGGAAAGGGCTCGCATGTCATCTATACCCTACGCATCTGCGGTAGGCTCTATAATGTATGCGATGTTGTGTACCAGACCAGATGTAGCATACGCATTGAGCGTTGTAAGCCGGTATCAGTCGGACCCAGGGGAGAAACACTGGATAGCAGTAAAGAACATTCTCAAGTACCTGAGAAGGACTAAGGAGATGTTCTTGGTGTATGGCGGAAAAGACCTCCAGATCGAGGCATTTGCTGACTCCAGCTTCCAGAGTGACAAGGATGACTCCAAGTCCATCGCAAGAGTGACAAGGATCGAGGTCTTTGCTGACTCCAACTTCCAGAGTGACAAGGAGGGGCGGTTTGCTGGAAGAGTTCCAAGCAGGAGACCGTTGCTGACTCAACTATGGAAGCAGAGTATATAGCTTCTTGCGATGACGCAAAGGAAGCTGTCTGGATGAAGAAGTTCCTCACGGAGCTTCAGGTGGTTCCTACCATTGTTGATCCAATACCGCTGTATTGTGACAACAACGGAGCTATAGCTTTAGCGTAGGAACCCAGGTCCCATCAGAAGTCCAGGCACATTTTGAGACGGTACCACCTGATCAGGGAGATCGCAGATCGCCGGGAGATCGAGGTGAAGAGAGTAAATTCGGAGGATAACACTGCAGATCCATTCATGAAGGCCATACCCCAGACTCAGTTCGATCGGCTGATCAAGATGATAGGTCTTCGATACGCCAGTATAAGGCCCTAGTGCAAGTGGGAGATTGTTAGTGTATATGCCCTAGAGGCCATTACTGTATCATACTAGTTTGTATATTACTTAATGGAAGCTTGGGATATTCACAGTTGTATAAACAATCTTGCTCAAAATGGTAGTATGGTACTTGGTTTGTTTCTACTTTAATATGTGCATGAGTTTCTTTTAGCATATTGCTTATACATATTAGTGGAGCCTTTAGGATCTTGCTTGATTACCAGCGTTGTGATGGCAGTCACACTTATGGGGGCTGGGTGATCTATAAGCACATCCTTATACAGGTCCCTAGTCGTAGGATTATCGAGACAGGGCATCGATACTCCGGAGTAGACTAGCGTATACGCTTCTCATCCCAGCAAGGGAGATGGTCTGTCCCACAGCCATCAGTACGTCGTACTGGAGATAGTATGCGGGTGCTCGTTAGGTTACGAGTACACTAGACAGGACTCGTCGGGAACTGTTGGTTGGTATTATACCTATCGTCAGTTATCAGTTCTCAAGTGACATGAGTACAGCTTAGTCTGTTGACTTGACACTGTCACTTCGCCTCGAGTGTGTTCCCACTGTTCTTTGATTACTACCCTACCACGGCTCAAAGGAGTCGTGCAAACAGGTAGTAGTTGGGTGCAGTCCCGAAGCACTTGGAGGCAGTGACGGTTAGACAAGATTCGTCTCTCCCGGTATTGGGGGTTGATATCGCGCTGTGTCTAGGAGAGCCATTACACATTGTCGTCCCTGGCCAGGGCAAGCGAGATATACTGGTAGGTTTCCAGTGTTATCTCAGGGTGTTCTGGGCTATACTCCGACACGACTTGAACCGCTATTAGGAGACTGACGTTCGCCACCCCATAGGCCCTCCATGCGATGTTCTTAGACGAACAGACCGGACTGTACGGAGATTGTCACATACAGGCTCAGTAGGAGTTCGGATGGGTTTACCTCATCGGCCTTCTTATCGACATCTACCTGGGGACCGTTACGTACAGCTAGTGCCGCTTGCGGTCTGTGGTTAAACCCACAGCCAGCGTAGTGTCGAGTCTTTAGAGTCCCATATAGAGAGTTTCCCTGCACTGAGCGAAAGGTGTAGAGGTCGTATTGTTTTACGGCAGGGATACGTACACTTGTGTGCGTATGCTGTTCGGGCGGGCAATACTAGTGGGCTTTGGTTTAAGCGGGATCTTAGTATTGCACGGATGGATTTGTTTTGTCTTCTGTGCATTCGCATTCTACGGAATGCGGATGCGGGTGTGTATGCACAGTTGTGAGGAGCGAAGAGGAAGGAGGTGCCTCATTAGGGTTTTGACAGTTGATTCGGTCGAAACCATAATGAGGCGGACTCATTAGGGTTTTGGCAGTTCGTTCGGTCAAAACCATTATGAGCCGGGGACATTATTTACTAATCTTTTTAGTGATTATTATGTAATGGTTAATTGCTTTGACCATTTGACCATACTTGACTTTGTTGACTATTTGACCAAAGTTGACTTGGACCTTCATGAGAGGTCTAGAGTTTTCTTTGGTTTTCTTTTTATTTTTAGATTATGATAATGGTCAAGTCAATTGTTGCCATCAACTTAATCTAGAAAAGATTTGTAATGATGATAGTGGTGTATTATTGCAACCATGGTTCATTCTCTCTAGACAATAATTCATTTCTCATTTCTCATTCTCTCTCTTGAAAAGAAATGAGAAAGCTCCATGGTTGTTCTCCTTCATCTTCCTCCTCTTGAAAAATTCCTTTGATCTCATGTGTTGAGAGAAAAAGGATCCATATAGACAAACACTTCCATCTACCTCTTCTACACATCCTAGGACATCAAGACTAGCGATCTTGTTCCCTTAGTTGCCTCGGCTCGAGGTGGAGCTCGGAGTACAACTCTCGGGTGGATCGTCTTCGACTCAAGAAGGCTGCGGAGGTGATCAAGATCCGGATCGACCCTTGGAGCGTGGATGGACGAGCAGGACAGCGGAGAGAAGGCCCGAAGGACCGGAATCATGATGTATAATCTCTATGGCATAGTAGATAGCACCTCTAGTTGTTTGCTAGTTTGTAGTATAGCAAAGATCCTTCTTTTAGTCCATGTTGCCTTTGCGCCAAAAATTGTTTTTCGCCGTTTCCGCCTCCCCGTAAGAACCGGGGTGAGCAACGTGGACTTACAGAGTTATATGAGATATTTCTCACCCATGGTTGCCATTCACTCTCTCATCCATTATTTGGATCTTCTTCTTCATCAAGAGCTTAGCTCTCTAAGTTTTTGAGAGGAGAAGAAAAAGAGTGAGAAAAATAATTCTAAAGTGAGCAAAAATCCGACTTCATTATCCTCTACTAGATTAGTCATTTAGTTTATGGTGTTAGCTTCACTAATCTCTCATTAGTGAAGAAGTAGCTTGGGTTAGTATCTCCTCGACGTACATCATCTTTGGCCTCAAAGACTTCGTGCAAGCTCGTTCCTTTCATCTTGTGGAGCCATTCTAGAGTCCGGAAGATCACTACTTGGAGCGAAGGGACTACTACACGGAGCTATTGAAGCGAAGGACCGGTCTACAAATGTTGTATTCCATATTCACTTGGTTGTAAAGTTGTTTACACTTTGTATTGTCTAAATTTCTAGTTAAGATTCTAGGATTAGGATTGTTTAGCATAAAAAAATTTGAAAATGGCATGGACGATGCCTCCCGAACCCTTGTTGTCATACTAGGAATTCCTACATCCCTGCATCGGGCCAATGATGTAGAGGTCGTATGGTTTTACGACAGGGCTTCGATCACGTACGTGCACTTATGCACGTATGATGTTCGGGCGGATAATACTAGTGGGATTTGGTTTAAGCCGGATCCTAGTATTGTATTGAAGGATTTGTTTTGTCCCTTTGTATTCGTATTCTTCGGAATGCGGATGCGGATATGTATATACGGATGTGGGGCATTCTCGTAATTTTTCGGGAAAGCTTCTAGAAGTGGACACCTATTAGAGTTTGATTTCTTAATTTGGATTAAACTTTATTAGATGGGGAAATGAGGTAGATTTGAACATTGAACCTAGCATGGCTACTTGGTGACTTATGGCTATGACTCACCATAAGATATTTATGAAACTCATTAGATATTTCTGTGAGAAATATCTCCTTAATTATTAGATAAGCTTCACTAATTCTAAAGAGGCAGCCACACTTCATTCATTGTTCACAACTTCACTCTCATTTCTCAATTCTTCTACTTCTTTCTCATGAACCCTAATTGTCTCATGAGTTGAGAAACCTAGGGTTCCAAGAGACAAATTATTCCATCTTCACTCTCTACATCACCTAGGCCATCTAGTCTAAAAAGCTAGTTGCCCTAATTACCTCGGATTTGAGGTTGGTGCTCGGACTATAGACTCTCCGATGGATCGTTTTCGATTCGTGGAGGCCGGCAGGGTTACCCGATCCAAACGATCCTTGGAGCTAATGATGACGAGGAGGAGGACAGTGACTAAAAGACCCGAAAGACTTGGTTTCGTGAGGTATAACTTTCATCCGAGTAGTTAAACCTCACACAGTATTTTTTTAGCTAGGGTTTAGCATTGATCCTGGAGTTTAAGTCCGAGTTGCGAGCTTTGAAAAATAGTTTCTTGCAAATTTCGCCTCCCCGCGGACATGTGGGGGTGCGCGACATGGACTTACACCAATGAGCACCTGTATACTATCTTAGGTCACTAACAGACACCAATGGCTTATGAGACTGGCCACCGCCCCTCATTGGGGTCTTGATAAGTATACACTAGTCTATTCCGGAGCATCGATGCCCAGTCTCGATACTCTCTCGACTAGGGACATTTAAGGATGTGCTTATTGACCATCTATCTCCCACGTTTATGATCGTCATCATAATGCTGGTAGTCAAGAAAGAATCCTATGGGCTCTATCAACATGTAATAGTGATCTGTAATACCACATAATGCATGTACATGATGATAAAGACAAAACAGATAGCATACTATCATTTTGAGTAAGACTGTTCTATCCGTATAGGTCCTCCCTCAATCATCATAATCACCTGCCTGCGATTATGATAATTGTCGTGAGGGCACTATAGCCAACAATCTCCCACTTGCACTTAAGGCTAATTATTGCGTTGTCGCATACTCACAGCTCGTGTGATATCGAACACCCAACTTCTCTACTAATCAGTCACACAAAGCCTGTTTGTGAAAGTATTGCGTTCGAGAAATAGCCTCAGAGAGTGGACCTGCTCCAGTGTTTCTATCTTTATCTCTCTATATCTCAACTTCTCGGAGAAAGACTATCTCCCGAAATGAGCAATACCAGTCTTAGAATTTGTCTGGATGTCTGATGGGACCTATTTCACAAATGAACTCCAAATCCAACAAACTTCTTAGACCGTATCATCCACTGAATTTAATCAGTATCCTGCCCCATGCCTTCCACATTATCCGCTTGGACCACCTGTCCAACATACTGCCCCTCAAAAGAGAGAAAACTATAACTCAGATAGCCACTCTGTCAACCAGGTCACCTTGGAAGCTATAATGAAAACCGCCTCCTGAAGGAGGCTGCCGTTACCATATACTGAGAACATACACTTATGTTCATAACTGCTTCCCAATGTTTCTCCAGGATTTGGATTAATATATGTTTATTGCAGCTTGTGCAAAAAACAATATATGGTGTTGTAATTGACATCTCATGATTGACTCAATTACATAAGCAAGTGATATGCCAATCATGCAAATCCCTCTTCTCATCAGTCTAGAAGACATATTTTTAGAGAGGGTGACTCCACCACTTGCGGATACACCACCACGCCAGGAGGCATCCATTCTAAAATACTATAGAATAGTGTCAAAGTACCCGAGTTGGGACACTTCCCAAATCTAGATCTAAAACCATAGATCTAGTCACCAGAATCCCTGATATTTTATCTAGATCCTATGTGGAGAAACTCCTTGTGAAAACCACAGTATAACCGATCGTAGTATAGGAATCTCACTTCCTATCAAGACCATGTCAACCAATACCAGGACATCCCTCCCTACTACCTTCTGAAAACTAGATCCATCTGTTATTCTGATGAAGTCAAACTCTATGACTGTCACATCAAAATTAGATGATCTATATCCGCTATATCTGCTTTAGTCTATAAATAGACATAAGCTACTTGCCCACTTTGCTTCTGCTGCTTCCACTGACTACAAAAACCCTCTGGCAGAGTCATATACACGTGCACATCTAAAGCTAGTTTAGAACGACGTTATACTCATCCTCCTGTCAGATCCCATAGTCTCGAACAGCAGTAGTGTTAAGTTTGGGTAAGCAAGAACCTCCCAGTCACCGTCTTTGAGGAGACCGAAGTACCTCTCAGGTGCCTGAGGTTACCCACCAAATCTGCGGAGTGGCTAATGGATTGTCGAAACCAATTGAATTCTCAGGTTCTACTAAATTTTCAATAGCCGTTTATGGTTCTGGAATCACTTCCAGTTCTACCGTACTCCCACTAATGTTTTCTAAAATGAAACCATTTTACTAAAACTGTGGCGAGTCAAGAACAATATAACTATTGATCTTCCTAATGGTAGAATGTTAACCCTCGTCATTGCTCGAGATAACCCACAAACTACCATTACTGAAACGTGCCTTAAGTTTTTCCAGATTCTGGTTTTAAGCATCAGCTGGACTACTCAATATAACTTAACATTGTTAAGATATGAATCTATTCTATATACCATATAGAAACAAAGGCACTAATTTAATTAGAAGCAGATTCAAAAATCATGCAGCTGTTTCCAGTGCATATCAACCAAATGGAAGAAGGCCAAGCAGCATTACTCATCAAGGAATGCATCCATATATGAGTAACCTGAAAGAGAAGCAAGTTCTCAAAACTTTTACTTACAATGGAATACCTAACACAAGTATCTATATCTTCGATCACCTTGAAGAATCCTGATACTTACAACATACGGTTCTCTACTTTATTTGTTAAACCTATATCTTCTTAAAATCTGGACCTTGTATTTCAAGGAAATACCTGTCTAAAACTAAAGAAGTCATGAGTAAACAGAATATAGTACGAGTACCAACCCCTTTGTCCTTACAGACATCGGATAATACACAATACTTTGTATAAGTCCACTGAGTTTAATAACTTAAACCCTGTGCGTCGTTGGTTGAAAAACTGTACTATGGTTAAGAAGAATTACACCGTTGTTGAATGCACCTTACCTAACCATCAATGATATAGGTAAATGTCATAGACATAATTTCAAAAAGTTATATCTCACTTTATAAAATAAACTTACAGATATATCAGTTTGAAATTGGTGCATAACAATGGATATTCAAAACCAAATATTTGCCGTCAGGCAAAACCCAGGTGATTTCCTCAAATATCACTAATTACAAAGAATTCTGATATATAGAGGATCTAATCACCCAATTCCCAATATCTTACTCCCACTCAGCATCTGTAACGACATACAGATGTGAGAATCAAATCTGGTAAATGCATACCATGGAGTTAGAATCTAATTGGGAAAACAATTTTCAATTAAGACCGCACAGTAAAACCGAAACATGAAAATTTTTGAAGGGGTAACCGGGTATTCCTAGTAATGCCACTTCCACTATCCAGATCCATGACAGTAACCGTATACTATCTTGCCCTCACTCCAATCCCTTTATATGTCTTTACTTATTACCTTTTGTACACCACCTTTAGGCTAATTGGTTTTCTTCCTTCCCTACCCTTCGGCACCAGCCTATGGTTTGGAAGAAGACTATCCAATAAGCATAATAGGTGTACTCTCCTTATACCAAGAGCACTCGCAACCTGAGAGAAGGTAAAGATAAAGACAACCGAATAATCCTATTCTATTTCTCCGGAACCGTAATCCATCCTCGAATTGGAACAAGTTCCTTCGAGTTCGTATGTAACTATACGATGGCATATCCAAGCAATATGCATGTTCGTAGTGATACGAAGTGTTCTGGAGAAATGGAAAGTGGATGTAGGAGTGGCAAGGGTATACGCGGTTTTTTCATGAATGATAGCAGTCATAATTTCCTTTGCCCTTAATCTAATCCCTTTATATGTCTTTACTTATTACCTTCTATACACCGCTCTTAGGCTAATTGGTTTTCTTCCTTCCCTACCTTTCGGCACCAGCCTAAGGTTTGGAAGAAGAATATCCAATATGCGCAATATGTTTACTCTCCTAATCCCAGGAGCTCTCGCAACCTGAGAGAAGGTAAAGTGAAAAGACAACCGAATAATCCTTTTCAATTTCTTCAAAACAAGAATCCATCCTCAAACTGGAACAAGTTCCTTCGAGATCGTATGTAACTATACGAAAGAATATCCAAGAAATGCAGATCTTCGTAATGATACGCAGTGTTCTGGCGAAATGCAAAAGGGAAAGAAGGAGCGGCAATGATATATGCAACTAACTGACAATCCAAAAGCCAAAGTGTTTTAAGAAGGTTCAGTTAACTTGGTTCATGAGTTTTAGTTTAGGGCCAGGCCATGGTCGCTGCCAATGAGAGAGAGAAAAGAAACACTCAGCGTGCACTGTAACCTAAATTAGAATGGTTAATCACTTTATCTAATCAGGATGGCTCCCACTATTTCCTCGAATTCTCCTCCTAACCCTAAAAGGAGAATTAGTCGGGATCAATCGTACGTCACTATACTTGCTTAACCTTTCGGAAAGGCTAGTGTTGGTACTTCGATGGAGGTTTTCCAACGCTTTCGTGAATTTCCTTAATTATATAACCTCTTTTCCCAGTAGGCGTAGCCCCGCTAACACCGTTCTAGACACCTGCTTGGTTTATAGCATTGATTGTTAAGTGAAAAAATCTCCCGAGAGTAATCCTACCCATCAGTGGGATCGGGATCCAACTATCATTGTGTGACGACCTAGATGGAATCCACTCTAGTCACCATATTCCAGAAGGTATGCTAGATCTGCAAGTTTCCTGTATATTTGAAACTCCCGATGTGGTTTTTTCCCCAAGCAGTTTATGACCTTGACAAAGGTCAACAAATCATAAACCCTAGTCAAGTTCAACCCGTCATTTTCCTGGATTAACCTAGACCCACCCGTACAAACCCTTGACAAAGGCCAACAAGGTTATACGACTGTCCTAGATAATCACATCTCAATGCAACAGACAAGCAATATCTATCTACCACACACTACGCCTTGACAAAGGACAACAAACGCAACACGAAAACTTGGTACTACTCATCCGAAATGACGGAGGTCTACGGCTGGTTTTTGGCGAAAAACCTTTAACGTAATGAAATTGATATCGTTGAAGGAACCGAGTGGTTTTACAAATATATAGTGGCGTGACCTTTTTCTAAATAGGTCACTCCCTGTGAAGGGATCTTGACTCTTTCCTCATCGAATGGGGTGCAGGATATTCCTAACTGAATACCACGATGCAAAGAAAAATAATCGACTATAGTGAAGTTTATTACAATAACGCAAACTTTTGCTCAAAAGGTCATTCCCTGTGAAGGGATCTCGGCTCTTGCTTCCTCGAATGAGGTGTTGGATATTCATAACTGAATACCACTGTGCAAAGCAAAAGAAAACGTCTGTAATGTCAGTTTTTAAAAAACTTGTTTCCGACAACATCATATAGGTTTGTTTTCCTAGCATTAATCAGAATTAATGCAGTCCCATCAATTAAACCATATCACACAAGAAAAGAACGAAAATATAATGTACGTATATGCCATATGTATTCGCTACGGGGCCCCTTCATGCGCACCGTTAGGTTAGTTAACTAACGACAGAGAGGGGGCTGGACTAGCACGGATGCAAAATATATACAACATCTACTAGTATATATATAAATTTATAGCATTCGTCCCAGGCATGATATAAGCAACATTAAAGAATCTCAGCAAGTAACACAGGATAGTGGATAATCTTAGAGCCTTGGGTTTCATTTGAGCTGCAAATAAAACCCAACATTCCCGGTCGTGTGGATAGCCCGTGCAATGAAAACCTGGATCCCTACGAGTGCGGCAAGTTACCCGCCAATCCCAGAAGTGAGGCAACCCTAATCAACAATGTGAATGGGCCACCCAGCACTTCATGGAATCCGGTAACTTGAGCGCCTCTCCGTGGGTCATCCTATACCCCCTACGAGTGCGGCGAATAGCCCGTCAATTCTAGAGTAAGGCCCCCTCCATCTCAAACGCCATGAGATGCGGGCTCATTGCCCTTTAGAACCCGGCTATTTGTGCACTCCACATCGGGGTAATCCTAGTATAGAAAAAGAAAATATATATACAATGGCAACATCGACCTCAACCCGGTCGTGCCCCAATAAAATAATATACAACCTGGTAGAAGTGGCAGTCCACATGTTGGACGCTCGCCCCGCAATACTGAATATACAACCAAATCTGAACTGTATAACTACCATTGCATAATAGGCTATCCACCACGACAATCCAACCACAATATCAGCACAACTCAGAATATCAACGTGAATATCACGTTCACAAACCCGTCTAGTTGAACATATAGCAACTAGTCGGGTTGTACTGCTCAATGATATTCACGGTCGCAGATATATTCACATGCACTGAAATAAACGATGCAAAATTTCAAGTTTTGAAACTTTCCGAGTCCCCCCCTCCAAAGCAATGTCAACACTAAGTGAAATCTGGGGAAAACAAACAAGACCAAAAAACCCAATTTACAAAACCCTAGACACTGGATGAAAACGAGACCCTGATGTGAAAGTCAAAAGGAGAGGCCAGTTTTTTCAAGGATGTGGTCGGCCAAGTTTACATGGAATTGCCTCGTTTTCATTCTATTTCATACTCATGTCTAAACTAAGAATTTGCATCTGTTTAAAAAGATTTCAGAGATAAAAAAACTGGCTCTGATACTATGTTGGGGTTTGCCGGCGCCCTGGCCA
Source organism: Agapanthus africanus (assembly GCA_030015575.1). Taxonomy (NCBI): domain Eukaryota; kingdom Viridiplantae; phylum Streptophyta; class Magnoliopsida; order Asparagales; family Amaryllidaceae; genus Agapanthus; species Agapanthus africanus. The sequence continues at coordinate 130,301,520 of JASDDO010000016.1, forward strand.
TCTACCGTGGCCAGTGCGGAACAAAAACTGGCGTTTAAAAACTTGGCACCAACAAACCCGAATAGAATCGAACTATAAACCCTAAACTAGAAAACTACCAATAGCTAAACTAAGGTGATAGAAGTGTTATACCGAATGATCCGTGTCCTTCGGTCTTCTACCATCTTCACAAGCTCCTTGAGGTATCCATGGATCAAGCTTGGTCGCCGGTCTCCCTCCATCGATGATGATCCACCTGAGGATTTGTAGTTCGAGCTCCAACCACAATACCAATGTAACTAGGGTACCTAATTCGCTAAACTAGATAGCCGAGAGGATGTAGAGTCTAATGATGGATTAGTTTGTCTCAAAACACCTTAGGTTTCTCAACACATGAGACTTTTAGGGTGGAGATAGAAGAAGAAGCTTGAGGATATGAGAGTGTGTTATTGAGCATGAATGATGAATGGCTAAGAGTTGTGAACTCATAAAATATCTCACAACACCAAATAAATATCAAGAATCCAATAATAGTAAACCATGAGTCACCATGTGAGTCACCAAGTAGCCATGCTTGATTCAATGTATCATAACACCTCATCCCTCCACCTCATTAACCATTTAATCCTAAATGGTTAAAACTAAATGAGGTGTCTTCTTCTAGAAGTACCTTATAATAAATTACAAGAATACCCCTCACCGTATATACATACCCGTATCTGTATTCCGACAAAATATGAATACAATGAGACGAAAATAATCCAACAATATAATACTAGAATCCTGCTTAAACTAAAGAACACTAGTATTATCCATCCAAATCATAATCCGTGCATAAGTGCATGTATATGATCGAACCCTACCGTAAAACCATATGGCCTCTACATCGTTTTGCCCGAAGCAGGAAAACCCTCTGTGTGGGACTCTAAAGACTAGTCAATACGCTGGCAGTGGGTTTAACCACAAGCGCGTCTGCGACACTAGCTGTACGTAACGGCTACCTAGGTATTGAATGAAAGGTAGACCAATGAGCAAACTCAGTTGAACCCCTACTGAGCCTGTCCATGACAATATCTGTATAGTCTGGTCTGTTTGTCTATGAATATCGCATATCGGGTCTACGGGGTGGATAAAGTCAGACCCCTAATAACGCGATATTTCGTGTCGGTATGAAGCCCATCACCTACTGAGAAACTATTGATCCAAATCTGTAATTGTCATCTACCTTGGCCAAGGATTTCTGGTGATGGCCACCCGTCCACTGCGTGACATCAACCCCCAATAATGGGATAGATGAATCCCTGTCGATTCGCTCACTTCCTCCATGTGGCTCAGGACTGTACCCAACTAAAACCTGCTTGCATGACTCATTTGAGCCATGGTAGGGTAGTAATCAAAGCACGGTGGGAACTCACACGAGACAAATGACAATCTCAGGTTGACAGACTAACCTGTACACATGTCAACTAGAAACTACTATCTTACAATAGGTATAATACCAACTAGCATATTCCCGGCGAGTCCGTCCATTGTACTCATAACCCAATGAGCACCTGTATACTATCTTAGGTAACTAACAGACACCAATGGCTTGTGTGACCGGCCACCTCCCCTCGTCGGCGTCTCGATAAGTATACACTAGACTACTCCGGAGCATCGATGCCCAGTCTCGATACTCCCTGGAATAGGGACATTTAAGGATGTGCTTATAGACCACCCAACTCCTATGTATATGTTCGCCATCATAATGCTAGTAGTCAAGCAAAAATCCTATGTGCTCTATCAACATGTAATAGTGATCTGTAATACCACATAATGAATGTACATGATGATAAAGACAAACCAGATAGCATACTATCATTTTGAGTAAAACTGTTCTATCCGTATAGGTCCTCTCTCAATCATCATAATCACCTGCCTGCGATTACGATAATAGCCTTAATAGCACTATAGCCAAAAATAAGTGTTGGTACAAACAACAGTAGCCTACCTACCAAGGCAATCACCGAAGGAAAGAATGTGCCGCAAGCCGCTGATGCTCCAAGCAGTATCCTTCTAGAAACTGGGGCACAACGGGGGTGAGTTGCTAACTCAGTGAATAAAAGTATATCACAAGATAGAAATCGAAATGCACAACGATATCCTAGGTCATAAAGTATAGTACTATCATATCCTGTGCTAATGTATACATAATGCATAAGTATAATCAATGCAATACTATCCATCACGTAAACTACATATATCATCTCGTATGTAAATAACTTGTATCCAGCTATAAACTTATATGGTAGCCGAAATATGTACGTAAAAACTCTTCTAAAAATAGCCGTGCAATACGTATGTCACGGCATAAAAACAGACGTAATAGTATGAAGTATAATAGGCTTCTTATATAAGATATGCATCTTGCTATTTAGTAAAGAGTTTTAAAAGGATTACAGTTTTAAAGATACATGTGTCATTCTAGACACATAAAAATAATAAGACTATAGCTCATTTAGAAATCACTTTTATAAATCAACAGGTAAAATAATATTCAGGTATTGTCCCCCGGATCAGTCCTGGTCGGCTACTGTAACGCAAACACTATAACGATATAACTCGAATGATCACAAAGATCAATATATGGGTGTCCAGCATCGACACCCCAAATCCTCAAATCTCTCGTTTCCATTACCGACATGCAAATCCAGATATCGTTGACACTGTATCAACAGATCGGTCGCCCCTCGATATCTCCATCTCCGGTCAGTATCCCCAGGATATCCGCCGTGCTCATATCTATCTCCGGTATCGAGTGTCCTCGCTAGGCTCCCCTCTTCTAATGCGGCTTTCCTGCCCTTCGGTCTCGACCGGGTCCACCATGTATCCGACTGTATACCCCCACTCATTCTGGATATGTAGCACGTCCATAACCGTATATCCCCCCCGGTTCGGAATAAAACCAAATCAGAAAACATAAAACTCATGGTGGACATCAACTCATCGTATCCAGAAATATTAAGTAAAGAAGGAGAATAATTTCATATACCACTCTGATGATTATATATATATATATATATATATATATAGAGAGAGAGAGAGAGAGCAGCGTCCCATACCACTGATATATATCATCGAAGTAAAAACATCATAAAAACTCATAACGATCAAATACGAATACCCATAGTACCGGTATTCACAATAAGGCAGCAGGTAATAAAGGCACCGTACGTAAGTACAGTCAGGCATGCAAACAACGTAGCAGTTCTACCGTGTCATGGTAATACTAATGATGTGTAGTGTTGTTGGATATAGTGCCCTCAAAGTCAATTATTGGATCCAGGCACGTGATTACAATGATTGAGGGAGGACCTATGCTGATAGGACAGTCTTCCTCAAGATGATAGTATGCTATCTGGTTTATCTTTATCATCGTGTACTGCTTTAGGTGATATTACAGATCACTATTAAACGTTGATAGAGCCCATAGGATTCTTGCTTGACTGCCAGCAGTATGATGGAGATCATATACGTGAGAGTTGGGTAGTTCATAAGCACATCCTTAAAGTGGTCCCTAGTCGTGGGAGTTTCGAGACTGGCCATCGATACTCCATTAGTAAACTAGTGTATACAGTCGCGACCCCGACGAGGGGCGGTGGTCGGTTTCACAATCTATTGGTGTCAGTTGAATCACCTAAGATGTATACAGGTGCTCATTGGGTCATGAGTACACCGGACAGGACTCGCCGGGAACATGCTAGTCGGTATTATACCTGACGTCAGATAGCAGTTCCCTGGTGACATGTGTACAGGTTAGTTCATCGACCTGAGATCGTCATTTGTCTCGTGTGAGTTCCCATTGTGCTTTTATTACTACCTTACCATGGCTCAAAGGAGTCGTGCAAACAGGTTTAGTTGGGTACAGTCCCGAGCCACATAGACGCAGTGAGCGGATCGGCAGGGGTTTCGTCTCTCCCGGTATTGGGGATGAGATCGCGCTGTGTCTAGGAGAGCCATTACACGAAGTCCTTGGCCAAAGCAAGATATTTACTGGGAGGTATTCCAGTAGTATCTCAGAGTGTTCTGGGCTACACACCGACACGACATGTAACGATTTTGGGGGTCTGACTTTTACCAACCCCCTAGGCCCGACATGCGATACTCATAGACGAACGGACCGGACTGTACGGATATTGTCACTGACAGGTTCATTAGGGTGTCAGGATGAGTTCGCTCATCGACCTCTCTTTTGGTCAATACCTGGTAGCCCGTTACGTACAGCTAGTACTACTGACGTGCTAGTGGTTAAATACACAGCCAGTGTATTGACGAGTCTTTAGAGTCCCCCATAGACTGTTTCTCAAGTTTCGGGCGAAACGTTGTAGTGGCCGTATGGTTTTATGGCAGGGTTCGATCATATACGTGCACTTATGCACGGATCATGATCGGACGGATCATACTAGTGGGCTTTGGTTTAAGCCGGATCCTAGTATTAGATTTGTTGGATTACTTTCGACTCATTACATTCGCATTCAGTCGGAATGCGGATGCAGGTATGTATATACAGGTGAGGGATACTCTTGTGATCTGTCATGAGTTTACTTTAGTAGATACCATTCTCTTTTTATTGTTGCAAACATTTAGATTAATGTTTGTAAATGGAAATTGTGAGCTCAAAGTCATAATGGATTGCATTAAATGTGGCATGTGCAAGGGTAGTGACTCATGGTGTTATTCTTTGTTCATGCCATCATTTCATGGTTGATTATTGTGTGAGATTGTGATGGGAGGAGAGAGAGGGCAGCCACACTATATTGGGGTAAGCTCTTGGATTATTTTTCTAAGCACTCACAACATTATCTCACACAAGAATAACAAAAGGCTTCATCATCTTCTTCTTCCTCTTTCTTCTTGAGCTCACCATCTCCATTAATGGCATCCACTTCAACCTCCATCCATACACTCTCATGTGTTGAGAATCAATGGATGCTTGAGACAATGTTGTCACACACATCCTCTACATCGCCTTGGACATGTCGGCTAGCGAACTTCATGTTCGAGTTGCTTCGGATGAAGCGGGAGCCCGTAAAAAGACTCATTGATGCAGTGCCCTTCCGAATCGGAGATCGGAGATGCCGTGAGGAGCTTGGGATGGTGGCCAAAGAACGAAGGACTCGGATCGATCGGTATAGCCATTCCTAACTTCCTTTAGATTGCTAGTTTAGCGTTAATGGTTCGATCCGGGTTTATAGTATACGTTAGCGCCAGTTTCAAATTCATGAAAAAGTTTTTGTTTCGGCATTTTGGCCTCAGATTGACGGCCGGGGCGCTACCGTAGACTTACATGGTATCAGAGCCGCGCCATTAACCTTTACTAGCTTGTTCTAACATGTTTAAAATATCGATCGATCAAAATTTCCGAAACCGCAACTCCATTTTCAAAGTTTCTGACGAATTTTAAAAGTCGTCGAAAAATTATTTTCAGTGTGTCAGAAAATCGTGCAGGCTTTTTTAAGACACTGGAAGAAATTTTGAAGCACGATCCTACTTTGAGACCGCGGAACCGTGGCGAAACAGGCATGTTTGCCGCGGTTGCGCGGCGGAATGGTGGGAACAATGCACCATTTTTCTTCCTGGGGTTTTTCACATGGAAATGGGGTTTCTGGAATTTTTAGTTTTGGCCCAGATTATTTTGAGTACTGGATTTATACATGGGGCCCACTTCGGGAAATTTTGTCGATCGAAATTTGAAATAAGTTAGTTCGCAATACTTACATTATTATCTGTGACCGTGAATGTCATTTGATCGGTAAATCTTGTCTAATCGCTATAGCCCTTTTAGACGGATTTGCGAACGTGACATTCGCGTTGATGTTCTGTGGTGTGCTGTGATGTTGCGGATTTGTCATGGTGGATAGACTGGATGCAATGGTAGTACCGTTTAGTTATATTTGTACATTTGATATTGCGGGGTGAGCGTCCGACATGTGGACTGTCGTCAGTGCCTGTTTGTATATTATTCTTTTGGGGCACTACCGGGCTGAGATCGATGTACCCGTTGTACATATTTTATTTTTGTTAGTTATATGTATGCCCTAGAGGCCATTACTGTACATTGGATGTATATTGTAGTGGATGGTAGGACATATATAAGGAGGACTTTCTTGCTCGACATGATAGTATGCTATCTGGTTGCTCTTTACCTCAACGTGTATACTGATTGTCTCTCTATTACATGTTGGTAAAGCCCTTAGGATGTGTACTTGACTACCTGGACTATGATGCAGATCATACTAGTGGGGACATGGTAGTCCATAAGTACATCCTTGAAAGTCCCTAGTCGTGGGTGTATCGAGATGGGGCATCGATATACCAGAGTAGACTAGCGTGTACCTTCTCAACCCATACAGATGGGCGATGGATGATCCCATATCCGTCGGTGTTTGACATCAGAGATGATATACGGGTGCTCAGTAGAGACTGGGTACACTGGACGGACTCGCCGAGAACTCCCAGATGGTATTATACCTTACATCAGATGGCAGTTCTCTGGTGACACTGGTACAGAGTAGTCTGTTGACCCGAGATCGTCATAGAGTCTTGTGTGGTTCCCACTGTGCTTTGATTTCCATCTTACCACGTCCAAGAGGGCGTGCAAAACGGTGGTTTTTGGGTACAGTCCCGAGTCACATGGAGGCAATGAGCGATAGGAGGGGATTCGTCTCTCCCGGTATAGGGGGTTGATGTTGCGCTGTGTTCGATTGGCTATAGCAGGAAATCCCTGGCCAGGCTTGCTGAGATTTACTGGTAAGTGTTACCAGTAGTTTCTCGAATTGTTATAGACCTCATATCGACACGACTTATCGAGCTATTGGGGTCTGACGTTTACCACCCCTAGGCAAGATATGCGACATATCAGACGACGAGACCGGACTGTACGGTAGTGTTACTGGTTGGATTCACTGGAGTGTGAGCGGGCTTGCTCGTCGATCTTCTGATCGCTCAATACCCGGGTGGCCGTTACGTTTAGCAGACCGCTTGCGGCTTGTGGGTGTTTGATATGATCATCACCTGCTGCCGGCGTATTAACGAGTCTTTAGAGTCCTACAAAGAGGTTTCCTGGCTCAAGCGAAACGAAATAGGAGCGCATATGAGATATGTGCGGGACCGAGAATAATGCGTGTATGTGATACCGTATTTCATTCTCGCGATGATTGTATCGATTGGTTGTATGCGATATAACCTAGTTATCGAATCAAGTATTGATTCGATAAGCCGATACATAGGATACTAGTCGGTTATATGCAATATGACCGGATTGTTAAATCAAGTGTTGATTTAATGATTTAATGTATAATTATATATTTGATATATTACTTTGCATTAACTAGTATCGGTTCACTTTAAATGGATTTTCTCACTCGCTTGTGCACATTGTATATTCGATATAGTTTTGTGCACTTGATTCTATCATGTTTGATGATACATGCAAAATTGGTTAAGTGTAAAGATTGAACCTTGGTTATATGAATGGTTAGGGTTATGATTACTTATTCATTTATTTATTTATTGGTTTTGGAAAATAAAAGCATAAAGTGAAAAAACAAAATGGTTTTCTTTCATTCTTTCTTTCATGAAGCTTGTTGAAGCTTCATGAAGCTTTTGACCAAGTGACCATTTTGTCTTCTTCTTTAACCCTAACCACTCACATAAACTCTAGTTAGCTCTCTACACTTAACTATGGTTTGATTATGATAAGAATGATTATTCTTTTCTATTCTTTAATTAACTTATCATATTATTCCACCTTCTTCTTCATCTTCTTAAAAGAAGAAAAGCTAGCTTCATCAATGGTGATTGATTGAAACAAGTGAGAAATCCAATTCTAAAGTGAACCCACTTCCTATTTCTTCATCCTCTACCTCTTGCCAAGTAGTAGAGTGTGTTTTCTTCACAAGTTTCTTGACTTGGTGAAGTTGGAGCTTGATCTAGTGATGCCTCGACATAGATCATCTTCGGCAACGTCGTCGATGACCTAGCCCGCCATTTCTCCGATGAAGCCGACGCTTGAGCCCGGGATTCATTTTGGACAGCGGAGAGATATCATTGCGGAGCTATGGAGGTGGAGCACCGGATCTACAAAGGTTGTATTTCCGTTCACTGAGTTAATTTGTTAACTAGTTTGATTTGTCGCCTAGAAATCTAGCCAACGATCCGTAGTCTAGGGTTTCTCGGCACCGTAATTTTTGAACTTGGCATGGTTGATGCCTTGTAAGACCTCTTGAGAGTGCCTAGGAACCCTACAATTTTCTGTACTAGGATTACCACCCGGAGGAGAGCACGGATAGCCGGGTTCTAGAGGGCAACGGGCCCGCATCTCATAATTTTGAGACGGAGGGGGCTTCACTCTAGAATTGGCGGGCTATTCGCCGCACTCGTAGGGGGTATAGGTTGACCCAAGGAGGGGTGCTCAAGTTACCGGATTCCGTGAAGTACTGGGTAGTCCATTCACCTTGTTGAAGGGGGCTGCCTCGGTTCAGGTTTTGGCGGGTAACTTGCCGCACCCGTAGGGATCTAGGTTTTCATTGTACAGGCTATCCACACGACCAGGGGAACATCGGGTTTCAGTTGCGGCTCTATGAAACCCGGGGATCCCAGATTATTTGTATTATTCTGTGATGCTTAATACATTTCTGTGATGTTGCATTTTATCACGCCTTGAGCGATTATTATATATTGATATATATACTAGTAGATGTTGTATATGTTTTGCATCCGCGCTAGTCCAGTCCCCGCTCTGTCGTTAGTTAAGTAACCTAACGGGTGATGACGGGACTCACTAGCGAATGCGGATGGCATATACGTACATCATATTTTCGTTCTTTATTGGTGTGATCAATTGATGGGACTGCGTTGATTCGGATCAATGCAAGCTAAACAAACCTGTTTGATGTTGTTAGACCATTTTTCAAAAAGTTATTATTGCAAGGACGTTTTCTTTTGTTTTGCACAGTGGTATTCGGTTATGAATATCCAGCACCTCAGTCGACGAGGCAAGGGCCGGGATCCCTTCACCGAGAGTGACCCCTTGGGCCGAAGTTTGCGTCAGGGTGATAACTTCACTATAGCCGATTGCCTTTTGCTTTGCATCGCGGTATTCAGTTGGAATATCCTGCACCTCATTCTACGGGGAAAGAGCCGAGATCCCTTCACCGGGAGTGACCTCTTTAGCAAAGGTTTTCGCAACTATATTTATAAAAAGCTATCCGGTTCCTTCAACGATATCAAGTTCATTACGTTAAAGTTTTTTCGCCAAAAACCATTCGTAGACCTCCGTCATTTCAGACATGTAGCACTTTGTATTCATGCTATGTTTGTTGACCTTCGTCAAGGCATAGTGAATGGTAGCTGCTTGTTACCTCTCTGTTGCATAGATAGATGCGTTGGTTTGGGACAGTCGTACAGCCTTGTTGACATTCGTCAAGGGATTGTACGGGTGGGTTCAAATTAACCTGGACAATGACGGGTAGAACTTGACATGTGACTTATGATTTGTTGACCTTCGTCAAGGTCATAAGAGCATGGGGTAAAAATCACATCAGGAGTTTCTAAAGAAACTGAAACTTGTTAGGCATGCGCATACCTTCTGGAGTGTAACAACGTGAGTGGATTCCATTACGTTATCATGCGATGATAGTTGGATCCCGATTCCCACTGATGAGTTGATTTACTCCTCGGGTAATCCCGACTAATTATTCTTTCAGGTTTGGAGTAGAATTTGAGGATACAGTGGGAGGTTTCCTGATTAGATAAAGCGATAACCATTCTGATCTAAGTTAGAGTGCACGCAGAGTGTTTCTTTTCTCTCTCTCTTTCGCAGCGACCATGGCCCGACCCTAGACTATGACTCAGTGACTAAGTTAACCGAACCTTCTTAAAATACTGGTTTTTGTATTGTCAGAGTTGCATACCTCATTGCCACTCCTACTTTTACCCCTTTTTTCTCCAGAACACCCCGTTTTACTACGAACATCCACTTCCATTGGATAAAACCATCGTATGGTTATATACGAACTCGAAGGAACTTGTTCCAAATTCGAGGATGGTTTCCGGTTCTGGAGAAAATGAATAGGACTATTCGGTTGTCTTTTCCTTTTACCTTCTCTCAGGTTGCGAGTGCTCCTTGGATTAGGACGATACACCTATTACGCTAATTGGATAGTCTTCTTCCAAACCACAGGCAGGTGCCGAAAGGTAGGGAATGAAGAAAACCATTTAGCCTAAAAGGTGTACAGAAGGTATTAAGTAAAGGCAAATAAAGGGATTAGAAATAGGGCAAAGTAAATTGCGACTGCTGTTCACGACCAAACCAAGTATTTCATCTCCACTCCTACTTCACCTTTTTATTTCTCCAGAACACCCCGTATCACTACGAACATCCAATTCCATTGGATAAATCCATCGTATGGTTATATACAAACTCGAAGGAACTTTTTCGAAGATGGATTCTGGTTCAGGAGAAATAGGAATAAGGTTTATTCAGTTGTCTTTAATCTTTACATTCTCTCAGGTTGCGAGTGCTCCTAGGATTAGGACAGTGCACCTGTTACGCTTATTGGATAGTCTTCTTCCAAACCATAGGCTGGTGCCGAACGGTAGGGAAGGAAGAACCATTTAGCCTAAAGATGGTGTGCATAAGGTAATGACTAAAGACATATAAAGGGATTTGGAGAGATGGAAAAAGAAATATACGGTTACAGTTGTGAATCTGATAATGGAAGAGGCATTACTAGGAATACCCGGATACCCCTACAAAACATTTTCATGTTTCAGTTTCACTGTGCATTGTTAATAGAAAACTGATTTCCCAATTAGTACTTACTCCAGGGTAAGTATTTACCAGGTTTGATTCTCACATCTGTATGGTTTTACAGATGATGAGTGGGAGTAAATTATTGAAAATTAGGTGATCATCCTCATTATATCGGAATTCGTTGTAATTGGTGATATTTGAGGAAATCGCCTGGGTTGTTTGTCGGACGGCAAATATTTGGTTTTGAATATCCGTTGTTATGCACCAATTTCAAATTGATATATCTATACGTTTATTTTTATAAAGTGAGATATAACTTTTTGAAATTATGTCGATGACATTTACCTATATCAGTTGATGATTAGGTAAGGAGCATTAAACAGCGGTGTAATTCTTCATAACCATAGTACAGTTTTCAACCTACGACACACTGGGTTTGAGTTATTCAACTCAGGGGACTTATACAGAGTATTGTATGTTGTCCAGTGTCCATTAGGACAGAGGGGTTGGTCCTCGTACTGTATTCTATTTACTTGTGACTTCTCTAGTTTTTAGACAAGTGTTTCGTAGAAATGTAAGATCTAAGTTTTGAGAAGTTATAGGTATAAGAATAAAGTAGAGAACCAGGTGTTGCAAGTATCAGGATTCTTCAAGGTGATCGAAGATGTAGATACTTGTATCCGGTAGTCAGTTGATAGTAATGGTTTTGAGAAACTTGTTTCTCTTTCAGGTTACTCATATCTTGATGCATTCCTAAGTTGAGTAACGTTGATCTGCCTCCTTCCATTTAGTTGACATGCACTGGAGACAGCTGCATGATTTGAATCTGGTTCCAATTAAATCTGTGCCTCTGTTTCTATATTAGATATAGAATGGCTCATATCTTAACGATGTTAAGGTATATGGAGTTATCCGACTTATGCTTAAAACCAGACTCTGGATAAGTCAAGGCACGTTTCTGTAATGGCTGTTTGTGGGTTGACCCGGGCTATGACGAGGGTTAACTTTCTACCATCTGGAAGATCAATAGTGATATTGTTCTGAACTCACCACGGTTTCAATAAAAATGGATTTTTTCAGAAAACAGTAGTGGGAGTATGGTAGAACTGGAAGTGATTCCAGAACCACAAATGATTACTGAAAATTTGATAAGAACCTAAAGATTCAATCAGGTTTGACATTCCATTGGCCACTCTGCAGATATGGTGGGTAACCTCAGGCACTCGAGAGGTACTTCGATATGCTCAAAGACGGTGACATGGAGGTTCTTGTTTACTTAGACTTGACACTACTGTTGTTCCAGGCTATGAGACCCGGCAGGAGGATGAGTATAGCGTCGTTCTGAACTGGCTTTAGAAGTGCACGTGTATATGACTCTGCCAGAGGGTTGTCATAGTCAGTGGGAGCAGCGGAAGCGTAGTGGACAAGTAGCTTATGTCTATTTATAGACCAAAAGCAGATATAGCGGAGATAGATCATCTATTTCTGATGTGTCGGTCATAGGTTTGACTTCATCAGAATAGGAGATGGATCTGTTAAGAGAGTAGTAGGGTGTGGTGTCCTGGTACTTGGATGACATACACAAAGTAGGAAGTGATATTCCTATACTATGATCGGTTATACTTTGGTTGTCACACAATGGTTTCTCCTCATAGGGCTTGGATATTATATTAAACGTTCTGGTTACTAGATCTACGGTTTTAGATTTAGATTTCAGTAGTTTCCTAATCTGGGTACTTAGACAACATTCTAAAGGTGTTTTAGAATGGACGACTCCTGGCACGGTAGTATACCTGCAAGTGATGGAGTCACCCTCTCTAAAGGTGTCTTGCAGACTAAAGGGGAGAGGGATGTGCATGATTGATATATCACTTGCTTAGGCAATTGAGTCAATTATGAGATGTCAAGTACCACACCAGATGTTGTTTTTGTACTAGACGCAATAAGTTGATATTAGTCCTATCCTGGAGAAACGTTCGGAAGAAGTTTTAGAACATAAGTGGATATTCTAGGGATATGATAACGACATCCTCCTTCAGGAGATAGTTATCATTACATGCTTCCAAGGTAACCTGGATGACAGAGTGACTGTCAGAGTTATAGTTTTCTCTCTGACGAGGGGCAGTAGTTTGGACAGGTGGTCCAAAGGGATACTGAGGGAGGCATGGCGCAGGATACTGATTAAATTCAGTTGACGATACAGTCTAAGAAGTTTGGATTTGGAGTTCATTTATGAACTAGGTCCCATCAGATATCCAGGCATATTCTAAGACAGGTATTGCTCATTTCGGGAGATGGCTTTCTCTGCGAACTTGAGATTAAGAGAGACATAGAAAAAAACATCAGAGCGGATCCACTCACTGAGCCTATTCCTCGAATGCAATAGTTTCACAAACGGGTTTTGTAAGACTGATCAGTAGAGGAGTTGGGTGTTCGGTATCACACGGGCTGTGAGTATGCGACATCGCAATAATTAGCCTTGAGTGCAAGTGGGAGATTGTTGGATATAGTGCCCTCAAAGTCAATTATTGGATCGCAGGCACGTGATTACAATGATTGAGGGAGGATCTATGCCGGTAGGACAGTCTTACTCAAGATGATTGTATGCTATCTGGTTTATCTTTATCATCGTGTACTGCTTTAGGTGATATTACAGATCACTATTACACGTTGATAGAGCACATAGGATTCTTGCTTGACTGCCAGCAGTATGATGGCGATCATATACGTGAAATTTGGGTAGTCCATAAGCGCATCCTTAAAATGGTCCCTAGTCGTAGGAGTTTCGAGACTGGGCATCGATACTCCATTAGTAGACTAGTGTATACAGTCGAGACCCTGACGAGGGGCGGTGGCCGGTCTCACAAGCCATTGGTGTCAGTTGGATCACCTAAGATGTATAAAGGTGCTCATTGGGTTATGAGTACACCAGACAGGACGCGTCGGGAACATGCTAGTTGGTATTATACCTGACATCAGATAGCAGTTCCCTGGTGATATGTGTATAGGTTAGTTCATCGACCTGAGATCGTCATTTGTCTCGTGTGAGTTCCCACTGTGCTTTGATTACTACCCTACCACGGCACAAAGGAGTCGTGCAAACAGGTTTTAGTTGGGTACAGTCCCGAGCCACATGGAGGCAGTGAGCAGATCGGCAGGGGTTTTGTCTCTCCCGGTATTTGCGGTGAGATCGCGCTGTTTCTCGGAGAGCCATTACACGAAGTCCTTGGCCAAGGCAAGAGATTTACTGGTAGGTATTCCAGTAGTATCTCAGGGTGTTCTGGGCTACACTCTGACACGACTTATACCGCTTTTGGGGGTCTGACTTTTACCAACCCCCTAAGCCGGACATACGTTACTCATAGACGAACGGACCGGACTGTACGGATATTTTCACTGATAGGCTCAGTAGGGTGTCAGGATGAGTTCGCACATCGACCTCCCTTTTGGTCAATACCTGGTAGCCCGTTACGTACAGCTAGTACCACTGACGTGCTAGTGGTTAAATCCACAGCGAGTGTATTGACAAGTATTTAGAGTCCCCCATAGACAGTTTCTCAAGTTTCGGGCGAAACGTTGTAGAGGTTGTATGGTTTTATGGCAGGGTTCGATCATATACGTGCACTTGTGCACGGATCATGATCGGATGGATCATACTAGTGGGCTTTGGTTTTAGCCGGATCCTAGTATTAGATTTGTTGGATTACTTTCGTTTCATTGCATTCGCATTCAGTCGGAATGCAGATGCAGGTATGTATATACAGGTGAGGGGTACTCTTGTGATCCGTCACGAGTTTACTTTAGTAGACGCCATTCTCTTTTTATTGTTGCAAACATTTGGATTAATGTTTGCAAATGGAAATTGTGAGCTCAAAGTCATGATGGAGTGTATTAAATGTGGCATGTGCAAGGGTAGTGACTCATGGTGTTATTCTTTGTGCATGCCATCATTTCATGGTTGATTATTGTGTGAGATTGTGATGGGAGGAGAGAGAGGGCAGCCACACTATATTGGGGTAAGCTCTTGGATTATTTTTCTAAGCACTCACAACGTTATCTCACACAAGAATAACAAAAGGCTTCATCATCTTCTTCTTCCTCTTTCTTCTTGAGCTCACCATCTCCTTTAATGGCATCCACTTCAACCTCCATCCATACACTCTCATGTGTTGAGAATCAATGGATACTTGAGACAAAGTTGTCACACACATCCTCTACATCGCCTTGGACATGTCGGCTAGCGAACTTCATGTTCGAGTTGCTTCGGATGAAGCGGGATCCCGTAAAAAGACTCGTTGATGTGGTGCCCTTCCGAAGAGGAGATCGAAGATGCTGCGAGGAGCTTGGGATGGTGGCCAAAGACTGAAGGACTCGGATCGATCGGTATTGCCTTTCCTAACTTCCTTTAGATTTCTAGTTTAGCGTTAATCGTTCGATCTGGGTTTATAGTATACGTTAGCGCCAGTTTCAAGTTCATGAAAATGTTTTTGTTTCCGCATTTTGGCCTCGGATTGACGGCCGGGGCGCTACCGTAGACTTACAAGTGTAGCATACGCGTCTGTGCTCGTGCAGCTTGGCAATCATTAGTATTTGTGCATGTAACAACGCTAAACTTTCTGTACATTTTTTTCCAGAAAGGGGTACTTTTGCCTGAGCACAAGTTATAAGTTTGTATTGCTTTAGAACAGCAAGAAGGAGCTTTTAGCTCATTGGTAAAACCTTGCACTGCTGAACCAAAGCACCAGAGTTCAAATCCCATCAGCCACATTATTTTTTAATTAGTTTTCTTTCAATATTTTTAGAAGCCCAAAAGTCTACACGTGCATAACCCGTAAAACCAAGAGTCACACATAAAACGAACAGGTCTACGACATAGGACACATGGCATGAAGGTACGGCCTGACTCGGCCGACTCCGGAAGGCGACTCGGCCGGCGCCGCCGGCCCGACTCAGATGAAACCCTAATTTTCTTCTTTGCTCTGAAATCTTTGGCCTACACCATTTAAAATCTCTAAATTAAACAGAGAATTTAAAACACCCCTTTTAATTTTTTAAATGCAAAATTAAATACAATTTTTATCACACCCTTTTATTTACCCTAAACCCTAATTTTTACTATAAATACCACACCTAAAATTACCCCTCTTCACTTCCAAAACTCGGTCCAAACTCTAAGGAAAATTCCTTAGACATTTTGTGTGCAAGTGGAGTTAGCGAGGGGAGAAGCTCCGGCGAACTTCCGACGACGATCCGAAGAGTTTTCGGCGATGAAACGACGCACCGGCATCTCCCACATCTTTCTTTTCCTCTCCTATAAACAACAATCCCGTAAGTCCCTATTCTCTATCTCTTTTACTACTCTCAAATTCTTAATTATTAAAACGTGTCGGAAGCGGAGTTATCCGGCTTCCGATTCTCTTGTCTTCCAAAAATACAACATTTTCTTAATAACAAACCTACAAATTTTGATATATTGTTTAATACTCATTATCTAAGACAATAAAACAAGTTTGACATTAAAATGATAGCCATAGCAATTTTTATTCCGCTTTTACATTAAAATACCTTCAGGTTTCATTTCGACATACTTGAACTTGTTAAACCATATTACCTTAGAAAACTCATGAGGTAATGACCTACCTCTGCACAACACTCATATGCAACATAGCACGATGACATTTGGGAACATAGATTTGGGAAATTACGACTTTACAGAAAACTACCTCCAACTTATAAAAAACCTTTTTCTACAAGATATGTATTTTTAACAAATCTTTGCAATGTGCCACTACAACCCATTTCGGGGAACTCATTCGGGGATGTGCGATAATCTGCACTATCCCGAACGGGTTCCCCGAAATGGGTTATAGCGGCACATTGCAAAGATTTGTTAAAAATACATATCTTGTAGAAAAGGTTTTTTTATAAATTGGAGGTGGTTTTGTGTAAAATCGTATTTTCCCAAATCTATGTTCCCAAATGTCATCGTGCTATGTTACATATGAGTGTTTTGAGGAGGTAGGTCATTACCTCATGAGTTTTCTAAGGTAATATGGTTTAATAAGTTCAAGTATGTCGAAATGAAACATGAAGGTATTTTAATGTAAAAGCGGAATAAAACTTGCTATAGTTATCATTTTAATATCAAAATTGTTCTATTGTCTTAGTTAATGAGTATTAAACAATATATCAAAAGTTGTAGGTTTGTTATTAAGAAAATGTTGTATTTTTGAAAGAAAAGAGAATCGGAAGCCGGATAACTCCGCTTCCGACACGTTTTAAGAATTAAGAATTTGAGAATAGTAAAAGAGATAGAGAATGGGGACTTAATGGATTGTTGTTTAGAGGAGAGGAAAAGAAAGATGTGGGAGGTGCCGGTGCGTCGTTTCGTCGCCGGAAACTCCTCGGATCATCGTCGGAAGTTCGTCGGAGCTTCGCCCTTCGCTAACTCCACTTGCACACAAAAACTCTTAGGAATTTTCTTGAGAGTTTGGACAGAGTTTTGGAAGTGAGGAGGGGTGATTTTAGGTGTTGTATTTATAGGAAAAATTAGGTTTTAGGGTAAATGAAAGGGTGTGATAAAAATTGTATTAAATTTTGCATTTAAAAAATTAAAAGGGGTGTTTTAAATTCTTTGTTTAATTTTAGAGATTTTAAATGGTGCAAGGGGAGTGGGGTATGAGCAAAGAAGAAAATTAGGGTTTCATCTGAGTCGGCCGAGTCGCCGGCCCAAGTCGATCGAGTCAGGCCATACCTGTAAGTACACGGTAGCGCCCCAGCCGTCTAACAGACGCCAAATGCGGAACAAAAACTTTTTGACTGTCGCTATCGTATACTATAACCCGGATCTGCCATTAAAGCTAAACTAACAAACTACAAAGTGGGTAGAAATGTTATACCGAACGATCCGAGTCCTTCGGTCTTCAACCATCATCCCACGCTTTGTTGCGGCTGTTCCGATCTCCTGAATCTCCAGTCTTCTCGTCCAGGTGGCACCACGTCGACCTTAAACGAGCTCCCGCCTATGAACCGAGGCAACTCGATCATCAAGTTTGCTAAAAGAGATGACCAAGATTGATGTAGAGAATGAGTAGAACACTTTGTCTCGTTACGCCCAAAGTCATGGACGAACGGTTAATGAAGTTGCCTTTTGGATCGGATGAAAATGAAAGAATGGGTATACTTAATTTCCATGAACCAAATAACTATCATATTTTCCCAAATTAACAACCAACTCTTTTGCAAGAGGGGGCCGGCCACTTTAAAAGAGGGGGGAGGTGAGTGTAAGAGGAAAAATGGTGACCATAAGAATAAATGAATGAGTGAGTCATATTAACACATCACCAAACCATTAAATGCAAACTATGAATCACTAACCTGGCCATCAACCTAGTCACCATTCAATTAATGCTATGAATGAGTCACATAACCAAGTCGCCATTTCTAGAACCTTCTAGAATATTCCACACTCATGACTCACCTCAAGAAAAGATAAATCCGTATTAAACCGAATGTTTAATACGGCCGATAGAAAACTGGAAACTGGCAACTTCCAAAAGTGATCCTGAAACGAATTTCAGGATAACCCCGTAACAGTATAAACATACCCGCATTTGTATTACGACCGAATACAAATGCAACTGAGACAAAGATATTATATCTACAGAGTATAATACTCGGATCCGGCTTAAACCAAAGCCCACCATTATTATCTGCCCGAAATATGACACGTGCGTAAACGCACGTGTATTTTCCGAACCCTGCCATAAAACCATACGGCCTCTACAACGTTTCGCCCGAACTTGGGAAACTGTCTGTGAGGGAATCTAATGACTCATCAACACACTGGCACTGGGTATAACCACTAGCACGTCAGAGGTACTAACTGTACGTAACGGTTGCCTATGTATTGATTGGAAGGGAAGCTGACGAGAGAACTCATCCAGAAACCCTACTGAGCCTAACAGTGACAATATACATACAGTCCGGTCCGTTCTTCTATGAGTATCGCATATCTGCCTAGGGGGCTGGTAACGTCAAACCCCCATTAGCGGTATAAGTCGTGTCAGAGAGTAGCCCAGAACACCCTGAGATACTACTGGAGTACCTACCAGTAAATCTCCTGCCTCGGCCGAGGGCTTTGTGTAATGGCTCTCCTAGACACAGCGCGATCTCACCCCCAATAACGGGAGAGACGAATCCCCTGTCGATCCGCTCACTTGCCGCCATGTGGCTTGGGACTGTACCGAAAAAAGACCTGTTTGCGCGACTCCTTTGAGCCGTGGTAGGGTAGAAATAAAAGCACAGTGGGAACTCACATGAGAAAAATGACGACCTAAGGTCGATGAACTAACCTGTACACATGTCACCAGGGAACTGCTATCTGACGCTAGGTATAATACCAACTAGCAGGTTCCCGGCGAGTCCTGTCCGGTGTACTCATAACCCAATGAGCACCTGTATACATCTTAGGTGAACCAACTGACTCCAATGGCTTGGGAGACCGGCCACCGCCCCTCGTCAGGGTCTCGACTATATACACTAGTCTACTCTGGAGTATCGATGCCCTGTCCCGAAACTCACACGACTAGGGACACTTTCAAGGATGTGCTTATAGACCCCAACTCCCATGTATATGATCGCCATCATACTGCTGGCAGTCAAGCAAGAATCCTATGGGCTCTATTGTAGGACTATGGTAGCGCCCCGGCCATCTATCCGAGGCCAAATGCGGAAACGAAAATTTTTCTTCACTTTAAAACCGGCACTACCGCATCCTAAAAACCCGAATCGTAACCATTAACCTATTACTAGCAAACAAGAGAATGGGTAGAAAGCTATACCGAGCGATCCGTGTCCTTCAGTCTTCGGCCTCCACTCCGATCTCCTCGCGGAATCTCCGGTCCTCATTTCCTCGTCGGAACGGGCACCACAACGCCGGGTTCTTTTACGGGCTCCCACCTCTGGACCGAGGCAACTCGGGCACGAAGTTAGCGAGCCGACGTGCCCAAGGGTGTTGTAGGATAAGTGTGGAATCTATTTGTCTCAAGGGGTTGAAGTTGCCATAACAATGGAGGTGGAATGAACTTTTTGAGATAAGTGAGGAATTTTGTAGCAAGCTAAATGAGATGAAGAAAATTCCCCGTACCAAAAATGAATCACCCTCTCCCCAAGAAGTAGCCGGCCCCTTAGATAAGAATGAGGAGGAGAGAGCCAAAAACCAAGAAGGGAGGTGAGTATAGTAAAAGCAATGGTGACCATAAGCCAAAAGCAAGTCTCACATCAATCTCTCATTTTATCCCATCTCAATCAATGCAAAAGAAATGATGAAAGAAAAAGCAAAGATGCTTAATCTATCATAATCCCTCATTTACAAGAAACCCCTTCTACATGTCTAATTTGCACACTTGCAAATTAGCCCCTCTCATCACAAAAGTCCGGCCTGAAGGAACAAAGAAAATCTGGCCGAAACGGAATGCAAACTGGCAACTTCAAAAACTGATCCCGTAATAAATTACAGGAAAACCCCGCGACTATATATATATACCCTCATTTGTATTCCCACTGAATACAAATGCAATGAGACAAAATCTACACTGTACAATACTAGAATCCGGCTTAAACCAAAGCCCGCTAGTATTATCCGTCCGATCATGATCCGTGCAATACCGCACGTATATGATCGAACCCTGCCATATCTCCATACGGACTCTACAACGTTTTGCCCGAAACTTGAGAAACTGGTCTGTGGGGGACTCTAAAGACTCGTCAATACATTGGTTATGGATTTAACCACTAGCACGTCAGAGGTATTAGCCTATACGTAACGGGCTACCAGGTATTGACCAAAAGGGACGTCGATGAGCGAACTCATCCTGACACCCTACTGAGCCAGTCAGTGACAATATCCGTACAGTCCGGTCCGTTCGTCTATGAGTATCACATGGCGGGCCTATGGGTTGGTAAAAGTTAGATCCCGAAAAGCGGTACAAGTCGTGTCGGAGTGTAGTCCAGAACACCCTGAGATACTACTGGAATACCTACCAGTAAATCTCCTGCCTCGGCCGAGGGCTTTGTGTAATGGCTCTCCTAGACACAGCGCGACCTCACCCCCAATACCGGGAGAGACGAACCCCTGCATATCCGCTCACTGCCTCCATGTGGCTCGGGACTGTAACTAACTAAAACCAGTTTGCACGTCTCCTTTGAGCGTGGTAGGGTAGTAATCAAAGCACAGTGGGAACTCACACGAGACAAATGACGATCTCAGGTCGATGAACTAACCTGTACACATGTCACCAGGAAACTGCTATCTGACGTCAGGTATAAGACCAACTAGCGTGTTCCCGGCGAGTCCTGTCCGGTGTACTCATAACCTAATGAGCACCTGTATACATCTTAGGTGAACCAACTGAAACCAGTGGCTTGTGAGACCGGCCACCGCCCCACGTCGGGGTCTCGACTGTATACACTAGTCTACTCTGGAGTATCGATGCCCTGTCTCGAAACTCCCACAACTAGGGACCTTTTAATGATGTGCTTATAGACCCCAGCTCCCACGTATATGATCGCCCTCATACTGCTGGCAGTCAAGCATGAATCCTAGGGGCTCTATCAACGTGCAATAGTGACCTGTAAGGTCACCTAAAGCAGTACACGATGATAAAGATAAACCAGATAGCATACTATCATCTTGAGTAAGACTGTCCTACCGGTATAGGTCCTCCCTCAATCATTGCAATCACGTGCCTGTGATCCAATAATTGACTCTGAGGGCACTATCTCCAACAATCTCCCACTTGCACTCAAGGCTAATTATTGCGATGTCGCATACTCACAGCCCGTGTGATACCGAACACCCAACTCCTCTACTAGTCAGTCTCACTAAGCTCGTTTGCGAAACTATTGCGTTCGAGGAATAGCCTCAGTGAGTGGATCCGCTGTGATGTTTCTTTCTATGTCTCTCTTTATCTCAAGTTCGCGGAGAAACCCATCTCCCGAAATGAGAAATACCTGTCTTAGAATATGATTGGATGTCTGATGGGACCTAGTTCACAAGTGAACTCCAAATCCAAACTTCTTAGACTGTATCGTCGACTGAACTTAATCAGTGTTCTGCGCCATGCCTCCCTCAGTATCCGCCTGGACCACCTGTCCAAAATACTGCCCCTCGTCTTAGGGAAAACTATAACTCTGACAGTCACTCTGTCATCCAGGTCACCTTGGAATCCTGAAATGATAACTGTCTCCCAAAGGAGGCTGCCATTATCATTTCCCTAGAACATCAACTTATGTTCTAAAACGGCTTCCGATCGTTTCTCCAGGACTGGATTAATATCATATGTGGAGAAACCACTGTGTGACAACCAAAGTATAATCGACCGTAGTATAGGAATTTCACTTCCTACTCTGTGTATGTCATCCAAATACCAGGACATAACACACTACTATCTTCTTAACAGATCCATCCTCTATTCTGATGAAGTCAAACCTATGACTATCACATCAGAAATAGATGATCTATCTCCGCTATATCTGCTTTAGTCTATAAATAAACATAAGCTACATGTCCACTGTGCTTCCGCTGCTCCCACTGACTACGACATCCCTCTGGCAGAGTCATATACATGTACACATCTAAAGCTAGTTTAGAACGATGCTATACTCATCCTCCTGCCGGGTCTCTTAGCCTGGAACAACAGTAGTGTCAAGTCTGGGTAAACAAGAACCTCCCTGTCACTGTCTTTGAGCATATCGAAGTACCTCTCGAGTGCCTGAGGTTACCCACCATATCTGCGGAGTGGCCAATGGAATGTCAAATCAGATTGAATCTTTAGGTTCTCATCAAATTTTCTGTAATCGTTTGTGGTTCTGGAATCACTTCCAGTTCTACCATACTCCCACTACCGTTTTCTGAAAAAATCCATTTTTATTAAAACTGTGGCGAGTCTAGAACAATATCACTATTGATCTTCCAGATGGTAGAAAGTCAACCCTCGTCATAGCCTGGGTCAAACCACAAATAGCCATTACAGAAACGTGCCTTGAGTTATCCAGAGTCTGGTTTTAAGCATAAGCCGGACAACTCCCCGTACCTTAACATCGTTAAGATATGAACTGTTCTATATCCAATACAGAAACAGAGGCGTTGATTTAATTGAACCAGATTCAAATCATGCAGCTGTCTCCAGTGCATGTCAACTAAATGGAAGGAGGCCTATCAGCGTTACTCAACCTAGGAATACTTCCAATTATGAGTAACCTGAAAGAGAAGCAAGTTCTCTTAATCATTACTATCAACTGAATACCATACACAAGTATCTACATCTTTAATCACCTTGAAGAATCGCGATACTTGCAATACCTGGTTCTTTACTTTACTCTTATACCTATAATTTCTCAAAACTTGGACCCTGTATTTCTACGAAACACTTGTCTAAAAACTAAAGAAGTCATAAGTAAACCAAATATAGTACGAGGACCAACCCTTCTGTCCTAATGGACACTGGACAACATACAATACTCTGTATAAGTCCCCTGAGTTTAGTGACTCATTCACTGTGTGTCGTAGGTTGAAAACCGTACTCATGGTTAAGAAGAATTACACAGTTGTTCAATGCTCCTTACCTAACCATCCACTGATATAGGTAAATATCATAGACATAATTTCAAAAGGGTATATCTCACTCTATAAAAATAGACGTACAGATATATCAATTTGAAATTGGTGCATAACAACGTATATTCAAAACCGAATATTTGTCGTCCGGTAAACAACCCAGGTGACTTCCTCAAATATCACCAATTACAACGAATTCCGATATAATGAGGATGATCACCTAATTCGCAATAACTTACTCCTACTCTTCATCTGTAAAACCATACAGATGTGAGAATCAAACCTGGTAAATACATACCCTGGAGCAAGTGTCTAATTGGGAAATCAATTTTCTTTTAACAGTACACAGTGAAACTGAAACATTGAAATGTTTCGATGGGGTATCCCGGTATTCCTAGTAATGCCTCTTCCATTATTGAGATTCACAACTGTAACCGTATAATTCTTTGCCGTCTCTCCAAATCCCTTTATATGTCTTTAGTCATTACCTTCTGTACACCCTCTTAGGCTAAATGGTTTTCTTCCTTCCCTACCGTTCGGCACCAGCCTATGGTTTTGAAGAAGACTATCCAATAAGCATAATGGGTGTACTGTCCTAATCCTAGGAGCACTCGCAATGCGATAGAAGGTGAAGATAAAAGACAACCGAATAAACCTTATTCCTATTTCTCCTGAACCAGAATCCATCCCTGAACTGGAACAAGTTCCTATCGAGTTCGTATATAACCATACGATGAAGTATCCAATAAACTGTGGATCTTCGTAGTGATACGGAGTGTCCTGGAGAAATACAAAGGTGAAGTGGGAGTGGTAATGAAATACTTGGTTTGGTCGTGAATAGCAGTCGCAGTTTACTTTGCCCTCTTACTAATCCCTTGATATGTCTTTACTTAATACCTTCTGTACACCATCGTTATGCTAATTAGTTTTCTTCATTCCCCACCGTTCGGCACCAGCCTAAGTTTTGGAAGAAGACTATCCAATTTGCATAATAGGTGTACTATTTCCTAAACCAAGGAGTACTCGCAACGTGAGAGAAGGTAAAGGAAAAGACAACTGAATAGTCCTATTCGTTTTCTCCAGAACCGGAAACCATCCTCGAATAAATTCTTTCGAGTTCGTATATAACCATACGATGGTTTTGTCCAATGGAAGTGGACGTTCGTAGTAATACGGGGTGTCCTGGAGAAAAGGGTAAAAGTAGGAGTGGCAATGAGGTATGCAACTCTGATAATCCAAAAGCCAGTGTTTAAGAAGGTTCGGTTAATTTTGGTCACTGAGTCATAGTCAAAGGTCGGGTCATGGTCGCTGCCAAAGAGAGAGAGAAAAGAAACACTCAGCGTGCACTCTAACCTAGATCAGAATGGTTATCACTTTATCTAATCAGGAAACCTCCCACTGTAACGTCAAATTCTCCTCCAAACCTGAAAGTAGAATTAGTCGGGATCACCCGAGGAGTAAACCAACTCATCAGTGGGAATCGGGATCCAACTATCATCGCATGATAACGTGACGGAATCCACTCACGTTATCATACTCCAGAAGGTATGCGCATACCTGGCAAGTATCAGTTTCTTTAGAAACTCCCGATGTGATTTTTACCCCTAGGACCCAAGTGACCTTGACACAGTCAACAAATCAAAGAGTCCTAGTCAAGTTCAACCCGTCATTATCCTGGATTGCATTGAACCCACCCGTACAAGCCCTTAACACAGTCAACAAAGCCGCACGACTGTCCTAACCAATCCCATTAATATGCCACAAACGAACACTACTTAACTACCGTACACTACGCCTTGACACAGTCAACAAACGCAGCACGAATACTAAGCAATGCTTGTAAGAAGTGACGGAGGGCTACGTCTAGTTTTTGGCGAAAAACATTTAACGTAATGAACTTGATATCGTTGAAGGAACTGCATAGCCTTTTTATAAAAATATAGTGACGAAAACCTTTGTTAAAGAGGTCACTCCCGGTGAAGGGATCTCGGCTCTTTCCCCGTAGAATGAGATGCAGGATATTCCAACTGAATACCACGATGCAAAGCAAAAAGGCAATCATCTATAGTGAAGTTATTACCCTGACGCAAACTTCTGTTCAAGGGGTCACTCCCGGTGAAGGGATCTCGGCCTTTGCCTCGTCGATTGAGGTGCAGGATATTCCAATTGAATACCACTGTGCAAAACAAAAAAGAACGTCCTTGCAATAACAGCTTTTTGAAAAAATGTCCCAACAACATCTGAATAGGTTTGTTTAGCTTGCATTGATCTAAATCAATACAGTCCCATCAATTGATCACACCAATAAAGAATGAAAATAATGATGTACGTATATGCCATCCGCATTCGCCACTGGGTCCCGTCATCACCCGTTAGGTTACTTAACTAACGACAGAGCGGGGACTGGACTAGCGCGGATGCAAAACATATACAACATCTACTAGTATATATATCAATATATAATATTCGCTCAAGGCGTGATAAAATGCAACATCACAGAAAAGTAATAAGCATCACAGAACAATACAGATATCTGGAATCCCCGGGTTTCATAGAGCCGCTACTGAAACCCGACGTTCCCCTGGTCGTGTGGATAGCCTGTGCAATAAAATCCTAGACCCCTACGGGCACGGCAAGTTACCCGCTAAAACCTGAAGCGAGGCAGCCCCCTTCAGCAACGTGAATGGACCACCCAGCACTTCACGGAATCCGGTAACTTGAATACCCCTTCTTGGGTCAACATGTACCCCCTACGAGTGCGGCGAATAGCCCGCCAATTCTAGAGTGAAGCCCCCTCCGTCTCAAAGCCATGAGATGCGGGCCCGTTGCCCTCTAGAACCCGACTATCCGTGCACCCCACCGTGGGGTAATCCTAGTACAGAAAGTAAAATATACATACAACGGGTACATCGACCTCATCCCGGTCGTGCCCCAAAAGAATAATATACAAACAGGCAGTAACGGTAGTCCACATGTCGGATGCTCGCCCCGCAATATCAAATGTACATAATAAACCAAACTGTACTACCATTGCATCCAGGCTATCCCCCACGACCAATCCGCAACATCACAGCACAACACAGAACATCAACGTGAATGTCACGTTCGCAAATCCGTCTAAAAGGGCTATAGCTGATAGACTGGATTTACCGATCGAATGACATTCACGGTCGCAGATATAATGTAAATATTGTGAACTAACATGTTTAAAATTTTCGATCGATCAAATTTACCGAAGCGGGCCCCAAGCACAACTTTTTAGCACTCAAAAACATCTGGGCCCCAAAAGAATATACCAGAAACCCTATTTCCATGTCAGTAAACCACTATAGAAATTTGGTACGGTTTGGCCACAAAACGGCGGCGGTTCCACGGCCAAAACGTGGTTTTGGCCGCTGAACAGCCGCGCTACAGTAACATCAGCGTACCAAATTTTCACAGAATTAAAAAAAAAAACCCTGCACGTAATTTTCCAATGTACCAAATAATTTTTAGAGCAAGGGAAAAATCGACAGAAAGTACGACATGGAAATGTGGCTTTTGGAAAATCCGATCGATCGAACTTGTAAACACGTTAGAGCAAGCTAGACAAGGTTAATGGCATGGCTCTGATACCATGTAGGACTATGGTAGCGCCCCCGGCCATCTATCCGAGGCCAAATGCGGAAACGAAAATTTTTCCTTACTTTAAAACCGGCACTACCGCATCCTAAAAACCCGGATCGTAACCATTAACCTACTACTAGCAAACAAGAGAATGGGTATAAAGCTATACCGAGCGATCTGTGTCCTTCGGTCTTCGGCCTCCACTCCGATCTCCTCGCGGAATCTCCGGTCTTTATTTCCTCGTCGGAACGGGCACCACAACGCCGGGTTCTTTTACGAGCTCCCACTTCTGGACCGAGGCAACTCGGGCACGAAGTTGGCGAGCCGACGTGCCCAAGGGTGCTGTAGGATAAGTGTGGAATCTATTTGTCTCAAGGAGTTGAAGTTGCCATAACAATGGAGGTGGAATGAACTTTTTGAGATAGGTGAGGAATTTTGTAGCAAGCTAAATGAGATGAAGAAAATTCCTCATCCCAAAAATGAATCACCCTCTCCCCAAGAAGTGGCCGGCCCCTTAGATAAGAATGAGGAGGAGTGAGCCAAACCCAAGAAGGGAGGTGAGTGTAGTAAAAGCAATAGTGGCCATAAGCCAAAAGCAAGTCTCACATCAATCTCTCATTTTATCCCATCTCAATCAATGCAAAAGAAATGATGAAAGAAAAAGCAAAGATGCTTAATCTATCATAATCCCTCATTTACAAGAAACCCCTTCCACATGTCTAATTTGCACACTTGCAAATTAGCCCCTCTCATCACAAAAGTCCGGCCGTGAAGGAACAAAGAAAATCTGGCCGAAACGGAATGCAAACTGGCAACTTCAAAAATTGATCCCGTAATAAATTACAGGAAAACCCCGCGACTGTATATACATACCCGCATTTGTATTCCCACTGAATACAAATGCAATGAGACAAAATCTACACTATACAATACTAGGATCCGGCTTAAACCAAAGCCCGCTAGTATTATCCGTCCGATCATGATCCGTGCAATACCGCATGTATATGATCGAACCCTGCCATATCTCCATACGGCCTCTACAGCGTTTTGCCCGAAACTTGAGAAACTGGTCTGTGGGGGACTCTAAAGACTCGTCAATACATTGGTTGTGGATTTAACCACTAGCACGTCAGAGGTACTAGCTGTACGTAACGGTTGCCTATGTATTGATTGGAAGGGAAGCTGACGAGCGAACTCATCCAGAAACCCTACTGAGCCTAACAGTAACAATATACATACAGTCCGGTCCGTTCTTCTATGAGTATCGTATATCTGCCTAGGGGGCTGGTAACAATATACATACAGCCTAGCCTATACGTAACGGGCTACCAGGTTTTGACCAAAAGGGACGTCGATGAGCGAACTCATCCCGACACCCTACTGAGCCTGTCAGTGACAATATTCGTACAGTCCGGTCCGTTCGTCTATGAGTATCGCATGGCGGGCCTAGGGGGTTGGTAAAAGTGATACCCCAAAAGCGGTACAAGTCATGTCGGAGTGTAGTCCAGAACACCCTGAGATACTACTGGAATACCTACCAGTTGTAACATTTTCAAAAATATAAAATATTAATTTTGGGAATTTTTATAATTTAATATTATTTTATTGATTATTTTAATATTTAATGCAAATAAATAGGAAAAACGTTAGAAAAATTATGAAAAATTATGGAAAATTCTAAAATGGGTTAATTATTGAAATTATGACATTTTTAAGTTGTTGTGATCATTTTGACACTAATTTAGTGCTAATCGCGATTAAAATCGCTAATCGGGTTTTTTGGTAATTTTGTGCAAAACTTGCACATATCACTTTTTCTACACTTGTGCATTTTTCTAGCCATGGATTTCTTTTGGGGTTACTATTGATGTGAGAAGGTTTGTTTTTAAAAGAAAAGGAAAAGAAAAGAAAATCTAATGATGAGGGTAGGTGAGAGAGAGACATGGGGTACCATTGACCTTGAGACTTAGCCATTCTCCCATCATTTTCTCTCCCTCTTCCTCTCCCTTGCTGCTGCTGCCCTAGCCCTCTCTCCCCTCCACTAAATCCTCTCACTTCATCTCAAAAACACCCCCAAAACCCCAATCTCCTTTCATTAAAAATGTGCAAAATCCCTAGATCTACACATGGAGCTAAAGAAGCATGGATTTGGCCACTAGAGGGCAACTCAAGAATTTTCTTGAGTTGCTAATGAAGGTAATTTCTGAACCAATTGCTTAATTATAGCTTTTCCTATAACCCCATGTTAAGATTTAATCGATATTGTGTGATATTATGGATTTGATGAAAACCTAGTTAGGGTTTGAGAGGAACTGGGTTGTATTGTGAAATTGAGTTCAATTGAGGATACACCAACACCCTAGTGTAGGAATTGAGACCCTAACCTGAAGTTTAAACCCATAATGCGGATTTTAGAAACCGATATCGGGGAAATTGTGTAATCTGTCACTGTTATTTGGAATCTGCTATCATACGAGGTATCCTAAAATAAAATTGAGTGGACAGTAGCATGTGCAGGCACCCAGGAAACTAACCCCAAAACCCTAGCCCCTAGTTCATCCGTACGGCCGCCAAAACCTCCATTCTGGCCGCAAATTGCGGCCAGACCAGTGAGGAAATTCCTCGTTTTCTGTGCATAGCCCCAATACCTCAATTCTTGGCCCTGGGTACTTCTAGTTTTGACAGATTCTTTCTAGGGTGAAATCTGGGACATATATCCTAAGTTGCTATTTTGGATTCGTGTTTCCGTATTCCGTATTTTTGATTCTGAAATGGTGGAACGTGTTTTGCCTCGACTATTTGTCGTTTATACAACGATATAGAGGAGTTATTGATGGTTTTGAAGGCGTGCCATAGGTTTTCACCTATATGCCCCTTATCGTATCGTTTTGGATTTTATGCGCCGTTTTAGATTGGATTTGGTTTTAATGCGCATATACGATATTTTGATGTGTAGGTACCCATGAAGACTTCGGGACGACAAGCATACGTGGTGACGTCCGCAATTGGTGATGCAAGGTGAGTAGATTATATCTACAGGGGGAAGTCGGGTGGATGGCGTATAGCACCCCCGCAGTCCGTAGATAGATTACCTTGCAGTTTATTGTGATATAGGTGTATTGTGGATAATGTAGGGTTAGAAGTGACTAGTGTAGTTCATAGTCGCGAACCCTAGGATAGAATTACACCTACACACACACCCTTGCTTATCACTTGTACTTGCACTGTGATTGATGATATGTGATGACTTTGGAGATGAGTCGATGATGTGGGCTTGGTGCCCTGGGATCGGTGATTCTATACGATTCATATGTGAGATATGACTTGTGATTCTCGCGGGCTTGGGATATGTGTTTACCCCCGCATGCATACTTCTCTGATGGTATCGACTTGTACTAGACATAGAGTAGTACCCCCAGACTATATGATCTGATGATACTGATACCTGTTGTGTGACGAGATAGTTAGTTGTTGACCCCTACCCAGCTATGGGGATGCCGTACGATGATTTACCGTACGAGACGATATTGATGATAGATCCGCACTCATAACTCGAGGATATCTTACGATATGACATTGAGGCGGGATCACCGACTACATATCTTTATATATATATACATTGACTCAGATTTAGGTGGTTTCTACACCTACCCCTCCTGATTGACCGGATACTTAGATGTAGTTTGCATAGTAGATGCTTCACTGTGGTATTGACTACTAGATATCTGCATTTTCCTACTATTCGCATTGCTGGCATATGTTCATTATTATGCTATTATCATGCTGTTAGGACACCAGCACCATTATCGATGATGCATATGTTTCACGTACACTATTTGCCGGCTCACACACTTCATCATCTATAATTGCCATGCCACTACACTGTAGTACTGTTGCATTCATGATATGATTACTGCTTGGCATATTGTACACATGTACCTGTACACAAACATAGATGATTCATACTTGATTGAGATTGAGGACTGCAAGATATTCCATGTTACATGATTTCCGATATGATTACCTCTCTTTACTTGTCGCATACATCATGGATTGATTTTATAGCACGTTGCATTGGATTTACTTCTTGATGTGGATTTTCATGTGATTTCTGGTTTTGGAGGACCGTGGGATTATTTAATAAAAGATGCTCTTTATGAAAAACCCGGTACCTCGTGATATGATATTTGGTGCGTCCACCACACGTTTTCTCGGTGCTGAGACGTGTGCTTGAAACCCGATTCGAGGAGGTGATGTACCGTTTGCGGGTTCGTGGTGGGCCCGGTATGGTTCCCCTCGGCGAGATGATCGATGGGTTATGCCGATTGAGCCTGGAGGCGGGCGAGTACCTACCGGTGATTGTATTTGAGCTCGACGGATATCCGGGGGATACCGCCTGGAGCTGAGAGATGGGCGTACTGCCGGGGGCCGACGGGCCGATACCACAGACGGAGCCCAGAGATGGACATGGGTTGACTCGTACTGCCGGGGGCCGAGGGCCGATACCGCAGACGGAGCCCCATATGGGTGAGGATTTACGTGTCGATGCTTGGCACGGGTTTCATGATGAGTTTTCCATGATTTTGGTTATATCCTCACATTGCATACATGATGCTTGCTGTCAGTGGGTGACAGGTGGACGGGTTCCACAGATATACAGACTGGATTTACACTTATCTTACACCAATATTAGTGGTATGGGACGCTAATATATGTGTATTGATATCTTTGATATTTCATCATATCTACCTCATGCAGACATACCTTACACTGATGACATGTTATTACCTGAGTACCTGGCACTACATACATGATTAGATGTTACCTTGCCACCTTATTACATTCAGATGTACTCTTGTGGATTATATTACTGATCGTTGACTTAGGATTATGTCTTGCATTCGGTTTCTACTTGTAGATGTTTCTATTCACGAGTTGGCAACTCACCCCCGTTGTGCCACAGTTCTTGCAGGTTTTGCCGTACAGGTCCTTTTGCGGCATTTCTGGCACACTACCTTCTTGTGGGTGATTTGCTTTGGTAGGTGGATTCTTTCGTATCAGGAATCACCTTTGTATTTATTTATTTCATTGTATCTAGCAATTGTCCATCAACCAAAACTTGTATATTCTTTCAGACTCAGAGACAGTGTTGTATTATTCGACCTTAGAGTCGCGCTTAGTAGTATTGCGGTTTTCTTGCTACTTTTGAGCTTTCTTTTGGTTTTGATCCTCGCCACTTGGCGTTGTATATTATCATATCATTGCGTGGTTGTGACCGTCGATTGACGAAGAGCTAGCTCCCGCTTGGGGATGCCTTTATCATTTTATATATTGTTATTCATGTTGTACCCCATTCGGGGCCAGTTTTACAAGAGAAACTCTGCCGAAATTTTTAGAATAAGACTGTACTATTTTCAAATGCACATTCGGCTTAGTTATTTAAAAACCTTGATTTCAAACCTGTATTTCTTCACTTCTTTAAACCAGTTTTCTTACTTATTCCTCAAAATGGTTTTAGATTTCTGGGCTTTTGGCTTACTTGGATCAGATGGAGTCCTATAGGCTTCATATGTTTCAAGGGCCAGTCACGTGCTCTTTCGGGTCGTGACAAAGTTGGTATCAGAGCACTAGGTTGACCTTGGTTCGAGTCTAAGTTTGACTATGTGGAGCCTAGGGCGTTGTTTATATACGGAACTTAGGATTGACCTTACGGAACTTAGACTTGGTCGAGGGGGTATTAGACCCGAACTTTCGTCGTGTAGGATGACCCTTGGTTGATGGATTAGGTGACTAAAGTAGAGTGACGTACCGTTGGTATGTTCCGCGGCATACTTACGACACGCCACTCCGCTTGAGGAACCTTAGGATGTACATACTTTTGAGATCAGTGATTCTCTTCATATCCTGGATTATACATCCATTTGAGACTCCCGATTCTATTAGTTTCATGATCATACCTTCATTGATGTTGTTCCTTCCTATGATCATGTATCCACTTTGGATCTGTTGTTTCCCTTCTTGCTACTGATGTGCTCTCTTTGATACTCGATTGAGATTCCTGTCACCGTGTTTGAGCGCAGTTTGGGCTGCTGCTAGGGTTACGGCCGGTGTGAGCTCGTTTGGTACGAGGGCCGACCTTTGTGTTTTCTGGTGACATGGGAACGTCTCGAGTTAGTATTGGTGATTGTGACCTCTGATGGAGGCGAGTGCTTGGTCTTGCACCGGATGATCGGGCCTTTGTTAGAGCTGCCAGCTGAGAGAGGACTGTTGATGTACAGCATACCTCAGGGATTGTGATGTCGGCTACCGTGCAGACAGATGGACCAGCTATTGCTGAGATTGACAGGATGTTGCTTTCGGAGCTTACGAGCTGAGATTGCCGGAGCTTTCAGGCAGATACGCGACAGATGGTAGCTATTCTACCCGATTTGAGAGACGAAGGTGATTCGTCCGAGTTTGCGCCAGAGCGGGCCCAGTTGAGTTGAAGATTTCCAGTGTGGAGAGTCTTACTCAGATCTAGAGCAGGCTGATTCAGAGATGACCGCTTATGTATTGCCTTTCCTGGAGGATTGAGGCGTTGTTCGGCGTACAGGCATATGAGCCAGTTGTTGCTGCAAATGATGAGATATCGCCCAGATGATTGGAGCTACTGCAGCATGAGCATGTTCTTGGAGTTATGATAGCGAGTCGCTAGTCACCGAGGATGAATGACTAGGACGTGTGGTGAGTTTGCTTACCCCGATGCGAGTCATCAGGTGGATTGATTCCAGATAGAGACGACTTCACGCAGGTTCGTTGAGAGTCGATTGAGATGATCGAATGTCAGGAGCCATTTTCCAAGTTTAAAGTATACGGGAAGACATGCAGGTGATTCTATGGACCCTCTAGAAGAATGAAACCCTAACTCGACTTAATGACCGTGTGACAGCCTTTGAACCTTAGGGTTTACGGCGGTTCCGCGGCGCCATTAGTGAGGCTTGGGTTTGCCCTTCTACGGCTGGACCACCGACGCTGTGGCATGTACTCGATACTATTAAACTGTACCCGAGATGTGAGCTCTTGGGGGATTATGAGGATCTGACGAGTCGATCGGATGGTTCGACATCTTTCGGATATCGTGATGGGACACTGCTTGGGAAACTCCAGATGCTAGCATAGCCGTTGGAGCACAGTACATGCAGCCATGATGAGACGAGTCCGAATCAGTCGACATTGACGCAGAGTGAAGAAAAGAGTCCGTACGAGATTTCGACGAGATGACGTCCCACTCCGCTGATATTAGAGATGTGATACACACCCCGAGGCGTGGTATATGGATATATCGTCCAGAAAGAAGCACGATAAGTAGGCAGCCGTTCCGGAATAAGATTTCGTTTCAGCATTGGATGACGACTTCCGGGCATTTCGGCAGGATAGAGATTTGAGAAAGGAATCTCGGCAGGACCTTTCTGGAGTACGATACGAGAAGACCTAGACCAGGAGTGGTCGTATTGCGCGCACCCAGCAAGACAGAGTTCAGCATGGTCGACAAGGTGGTTGGCCAGGTTCGGATAGAGGAACTTACCCAGATGCGTTGCGAATTGATCAAGGACGGACGAGTGATGAGTATTCCTCCGATGGTCGGGACGTGTTCCCGAGGACCAGTTCGGCCTGACATCTGCTACAGAGTGATGAAGCTACAGAATACGCGATTTCGAGTCCGTGTGAGAGACTTCAGATTGACCGTGGCCGAGAACAGTGCAGTGCATAGTAGCTTGGCATGACGTCATAGTGGACGATGATAGAGATAGTTGAAACCAGAGGTTCGTGTGAGACACTGACGAGCTGTCATTGCTTCCCATCGAGACTAGAGACCTGATTTGCTTACAGAGACGTTGGGATGTGACCAGTTTCTGAGAAATGTTGTTCTGAGGACACAGGTGTCTTTTGAGCGAGAAGAGGTTGTGCAGGAAAGCCAGCCTCTGTACAGATCGGCATAGGCATGATTGGAAGAGACCTTGAGCAGGATTCCTTCCAGGACGTTGCTGCAATGATGTTTGCACCCAGGATCAGATGTGTGACGTACATTCAGAGAGCCAGAGGCCGACCCCAGTGATATGCTGCCTTACGAGTGGTCGGGAGGTTTGACCGAGAGGTGACCAGAGAAGTGCCAGAACGGAATCTTCCCCGTTAGCACACCTGACAGGGCCGATAAGCCGATTGACTGTGAGATTGGTAATCCGCAGAGAAGATAAGAACCCAGAGAGTCAGAAGACGCCAGACCGTGAGCAAGAGGCAGGTGGATATCCTGCGCTGCTAGTAGTGGATTGCACTGACTCCTTCTCGACTTTGAAGGAGGAACTACCGAAGACGGTATTTATGATTTGTGATTTTGTGATTCGATTACCACGTATCCGTCATTTTGGATTTCGGTATTTTGGGCGTTCTGTTGCATGATTTAGTTTTGGTGACTGAGTTTCATGATATTGGTTTCATGCACCCACTGGACATTTATATATTTTACGCAGAGTTTTCATGCATTTTAGTGTTATGCTTTAATTCGTGCACGCTGATGCACACGGTTGTGAGATTCTCCTTTGCGGTACACCTGATTTTGGTTTGAGCTGCATTATATCGTTGATTTTGACCCGGATTTTGATGGTGGACTTTTGCACTCCGTGCTAGTGATATGCTTTACGCCTGTTCGGTGTTTGCTATTGGATTTCGTGATTCCGTGCATGTTGAGTGCGCAGGGCCTAGATTTTCATTCGTGCACGATGGATGCACCGGTTTGGATTTTCGCGCATGTTGGGCGCATGTTTTTAGATACGATTTTGGTGCACGCCAGATGCGCTAAATCGGGATTCTTCGTGCATGTCACATGCACCTGATTTATTTTGCTGTCAGGCACATACGTTACCCATGACAGATGCTTCGTGCACACCCGTTGCACCTAGATGTTGTTTTGTGCACCTGTTTAGCACATTTATGGATTTTTGATTTCCGTGCGCACCAGACGCACAGGATTGTGTTATGTGCATTTTTGGGATTATTTCCTTTTGGAGCAGTACCTTTTATGATGTTGGATTTTTTCTTTCATGCTGAGCAGGACTGGTCAGGGGACGGTACCTGGATATACTTTTGCATGCTTTTGCATCAGCTACTTACATGTATGGATTGGATGTCTACATGTGTAGTTTTGATCCATATCATATCGGTTTTGTATTGGATTTGACATTGTGTATTTACCTCGACTCCGATGATTGCGAGATGCTTGACGGAGTTTTGCTTTTGAGTTATCTGCTCATTTTTTTTCATGCGCATGCATTGCGCTGTGATGCTTTATGTGTTGATATTTTCGGAGCCCCGACAAATGGATTATTACTCAAATTGTTTTTAGTATTGGGGGTTTAAAATTAAATTCGGGGACCGAATTTCTTTAAGGGGGGTAGATTGTAACATTTTCAAAAATATAAAATATTAATTTTGGGAATTTTTATAATTTAATATTATTTTATTGATTATTTTAATATTTAATGCAAATAAATAGCAAAAACGTTAGAAAAATTATGAAAAATTATGGAAAATTCTAAAATGGGTTAATTATTGAAATTATGACATTTTTAAGTTGTTGTGATCTTTTTGACACTAATTTAGTGCTAATCGCGATTAAAATCGCTAATCGGGTTTTTTGGTAATTTTGTGCAAAACTTGCACATATCACTTTTTCTACACTTGTGCATTTTTCTAGCCATGGATTTCTTTTGGGGTTACTATTGATGTGAGAAGGTTTGTTTTTAAAAGAAAAGGAAAAGAAAAGAAAATGTAATGATGAGGGTAGGTGAGAGAGAGACATGGGGTACCATTGACCTTGAGACTTAGCCATTCTCCCATCATTTTCTCTCCCTCTTCCACTCCCTTGCTGCTGCTGCCCTAGCCCTCTCTCCCCTCCACTAAATCCTCTCACTTCATCTCAAAAACACCCCAAAACCCCAATCTCCTTTCATTAAAAATGTGCAAAATCCCTAGATCTACACATGGAGCTAAAAAAGCATGGATTTGGCCACTAGAGGGCAACTCAAGAATTTTCATGAGTTGCTAATGAAGGTAATTTCTGAACCAATTGCTTAATTATAGCTTTTCCTATAACCCCATGTTAAGATTTAATCGATATTGTGTGATATTATGGATTTGATGAAAACCTAGTTAGGGTTTGAGAGGAACTTGGGTTGTATTGTGAAATTGAGTTCAATTGAGGATACACCAACACCCTAGTGTAGGAATTGAGATCCTAACCTGAAGTTTAAACCCAAAATGCGGATTTTAGAAACCGATATCGGGGAAATTGTGTAATCTGTCACTGTTATTTGGAATCTGCTATCATACGAGGTATCCTAAAATAAAATTGAGTGGACAGTAGCATGTGCAGGCACCCAGGAAACTAACCCCAAAACCCTAGCCCCTAGCTCATCCGTACGGCCGCCAAAACCTCCATTCTGGCCGCAAATTGCGGCCAGACCAGTGAGGAAATTCCTCGTTTTCTGTGCATAGCCCCAATACCTCAATTCTTAGCCCTGGGTACTTCTAGTTTTGACAGATTCTTTCTAGGGTGAAATCTGGGACATATATCCTAAGTTGCTATTTTGGATTCGTATTTCCGTATTCCGTATTTTTGATTCTGAAATGGTGGAACGTGTTTTGCCTCGACTATTTGTCGTTTATACAACGATATAGAGGAGTTATTGATGGTTTTGAAGGCGTGCCATAGGTTTTCACCTATAGGCCCCTTATCGTATCGTTTTGGATTTTATGCGCCGTTTTAGATTGGATTTGGTTTTAATGTGCATATACGATATTTTGATGTGTAGGTACCCATGAAGACTTCGGGACGACAAGCATACGTGGTGACGTCCGCAATTGGTGATGCAAGGTGAGTAGATTATATCTACAGGGGGA
Source organism: Agapanthus africanus (assembly GCA_030015575.1). Taxonomy (NCBI): domain Eukaryota; kingdom Viridiplantae; phylum Streptophyta; class Magnoliopsida; order Asparagales; family Amaryllidaceae; genus Agapanthus; species Agapanthus africanus. The sequence goes on from JASDDO010000016.1 coordinate 130,339,454, forward strand.
AGTCGGGTGGATGGCGTATAGCACCCCCGCAGTCCGTAGATAGATTACCTTGCAGTTTATTGTGATATAGGTGTATTGTGGATAATGTAGGGTTAGAAGTGACTAGTGTAGTTCATAGTCGCGAACCCTAGGATAGAATTACACCTACACACACACCCTTGCTTATCACTTGTACTTGCACTGTGATTGATGATATGTGATGACTTTGGAGATGAGTCGATGATGTGGGCTTGGTGCCCTGGGATCGGTGATTCTATACAATTCATATGTGGGATATGACTTGTGATTCTTGTGGGCTTGGGATATGTGTTTACCCCCGCATGCATACTTCTCTGATGGTATCGACTTGTACTAGACATAGAGTAGTACCCCCAGACTATATGATCTGATGATACTGATACCTGTTATGTGACGAGATAGTGAGTTGTTGACCCCTACCCAGCTATGGGGATGCCGTACGATGATTTACCGTACGAGCCGATATTGATGATAGATCCGCACTCATAACTCGAGGATATCTTACGATATGACATTGAGGCGGGATCACCGACTACATATCTTTATATATATATACATTGACTCAGATTTAGGTGGTTTCTACACCTACCCATCCTGATTGACCGGATACTTAGATGTAGTTTGCATAGTAGATGCTTCACTGTGGTGTTGACTACTAGATATCTGCATTTTCCTGCTATTCGCATTGCTGGAATATGTTCATTATTATGCTATTATCATGCTGTTAGGACACCAGCACCATTATCGATGATGCGTATGTTTCACGTACACTATTTGCCGGCTCACACACTTCATCATCTATAATTGCCATGCCACTACACTGTAGTACTGTTGCATTCATGATATGATTACTGCTTGGCATATTGTACACATGTACCTGTACAGAAACATAGATGATTCATACTTGATTGAGATTGAGGACTGCAAGATATTCCAGGTTACATGATTTCCGATATGATTACCTCTCTTTACTTGTCGCATACATCATGGATTGATTTTATAGCACGTTGCATTGGATTTACTTCTCGATGTGGATTTTCATGTGATTTCTGGTTTTGGAGGACCGTGGGATTATTTAATAAAAGATGCTCTTTATGAAAAACCCGGTACCTCGTGATATGATATTTGGTGCGTCCACCACGCGTTTTCTCGGTGCTGAGACGTATGCTTGAAACCCGATTCGAGGAGGTGATGTACCGTTTGCGGGTTCATGGTGGGCCCGGTATGGTTCCCCTCGGCGAGATGATCGATGGGTTATGCCGATTGAGCCTGGAGGCGGGCGAGTACCTACCGGTGATTGTATTTGAGCTCGACGGATATCCGGGGAATACCGCCTGGAGCTGAGAGATGGGCGTACTGCCGGGGGCCGACGGGCCGATACCGCAGACGGAGCCCAGAGATGGACATGGGTTGACTCGTACTGCCGGGGGCCGAGGGCCGATACCGCAGACGGAGCCTCATATGGGTGAGGATTTACGTGTCGATACTTGGCACGGGTTTCATGATGAGTTTTCCATGATTTTGGTTATATCCTCACATTGCATACATGATGCTTGCTGTCAGTGGGTGACAGGTGGACGGGTTCCACAGATATACAGACTGGATTTACACTTATCTTACACCAATATTAGTGGTATGGGACGCTAATATATGTGTATTGATATCTTTGATATTTCATCATATCTACCTCATGCAGACATACCTTACACTGATGACATGTTATTACCTGAGTACCTGGCACTACATACATGATTAGATGTTACCTTGCCACCTTATTACACTCAGATGTACTCTTGTGGATTATATTACTGATCGTTGACTTAGGATTATGTCTTGCATTCGGTTTCTACTTGTAGATATTTCTATTCACGAGTTGGCAACTCACCCCCGTTGTGCCATAGTTCTTGCAGGTTTTGCCGTACAGGTCCTTTTGCGGCATTTCTGGCACACTACCTTCTTGTGGGTGATTTGCTTTGGTAGGTGGATTCTTTCGTATCAGGAATCACCTTTGTATTTATTTATTTCATTGTATCTAGCAATTATCCATCAACCAAAACTTGTATATTCTTTCAGACTCAGAGACAGTGTTGTATTATTCGACCTTAGAGTCGCGCTTAGTAGTATTGCGGTTTTCTTGCTACTTTTGAGCTTTCTTTTGGTTTTGATCCTCGCCACTTGGCGTTGTATATTATCATATCATTGCGTGGTTGTGACCGTCGATTGACGAAGAGCTAGCTCCCGCTTGGGGATGCCTTTATCATTTTATATATTGTTATTCATGTTGTACCCCATTCGGGGCCAGTTTTACAAGAGAAACTCTGCCGAAATTTTTAGAATAAGACTGTACTATTTTCAAATGCACATTCGGCTTAGTTATTTAAAAACCTTGATTTCAAACCTGTATTTCTTCACTTCTTTAAACCAGTTTTCTTACTTATTCCTCAAAATGGTTTTAGATTTCTGGGCTTTTGGCTTACTTGGATCAGATGGAGTCCTATAGGCTTCATATGTTTCAAGGGCCAGTCACGTGCTCTTTCGGGTCGTGACACCAGTAAATCTCCTGCCTCGGCCGAGGGCTTTGTGTAATGGCTCTCCTAGACACAGCGCGACCTCACCCCCAATACCGGGAGAGACGAACCCCTGCAGATCCGCTCACTGCCTCCATATGGCTCGGGACTGTACCCAACTAAAACCTGTTTGCATGTCTCCTTTGAGCGTGGTAGGGTAGTAATCAAAGCACAGTGGGAACTCACACGAGACAAATGACGATCTCAGGTCGATGAACTAATCTGTACACATGTCACCAGGGAACTGCTATCTGACGTCAGATATAAGACCAACTAGCGTGTTCCCGGCGAGTCATGTCCGGTGTACTCATAACCCAATGAGCACCTGTATACATCTTAGGTGAACTAACTGACACCAGTGGCTTGTGAGACCGGCCACCGCCCCTCGTCGGGGTCTCGACTGTATACACTAGTCTACTCTGGAGTATCGATGCCCTGTCTCGAAACTCACACGACTAGGGACCTTTTAAGGATGTGCTTATAGACCCCAGCTCCCACGTATATGATCGCCCTCATACTGCTGGCAGTCAAGCATGAATCCTAGGGGCTCTATCAACGTGCAATAGTGACCTTTAAGGTCACCTAAAGCAGTACACGATGATAAAGATAAACCAGATAGCATACTATCATCTTGAGTAAGACTGTCCTACCGGTATAGGTCATCCCTCAATCATTGCAATCACGTGCCTGTGATCCAATAATTGACTCAGCGGGCACTATCTCCAACATCTATCTTTATGCAATAGTTAACTAAAGTATGTATACGATGATAAAGACAAACCAGATAGCATACTATCATCTCAAGTAAGACTGTCATATCGGTATAGGTCATCCCTCAATCATTGCAATGACGTACCTGCGATCCAATAATTGACTTTGAGGGCACAATATCCAACAATCTCCCACTTGCACTTAAGTCTAATTATTGCGATGTCGTATACTCACAGCCCGTGTGATACCGAACATCCAACTCCTCTACTAATCAGATTCACAAAGCTCGTTTGTAAAACTATTGTGTTCGACAAATAGCCTTAGTGAGTGGATCCGCCCTGATGTTTCTTTCTATGTCTCTCTTAATCTCAAGTTCACGGAGAAATCCATCTCCCAAATCGAGTAATACATGTCTTAGAATATGTCTGGATATCTGATGAGACCTAGTTCATAAATGAACTCCAAATCCAAACTTCTTAGACTGTATCGATAACTAAACCTAATCAGTATCCAGCACCATGCCTCCCACAGTATCCTGGACCAACTGTCTATAATACTGTCCCTCGTCAGAGGGAAAACTATAACTCTGACAATCACTCTGTCATTTATGTCACCTTTGAAGCCTGGATAGCGCCCCGGCAGTCTACAGACGCCAAATGCGGAACAAAAAACTTTTAACTGGCGCTATCGTATACTTTAACCCGGATCTGCCATTATTGCTAAACTAACAAACTGTAAAGAGTGCAGGAATGTTATACCGAACGATCCGAGTCCTTCGTTCTTCAACCATCATCCCACGCTCCGTTGCGGCTGCTCCGATCTCGTCGATCTCCGATCTCCTCGTCGAGGTGGCACCACATGATCGGTTCTTTAAACGGGCTCCCGCCTCTGACTCGAGGCAACTCGATCGTCAAGTTTGCTAAAAGAGACGACCAAGAATGATGTAGAGAATGAGTAGATGACTTTGTCTCACTTCGTCCAAATCCGTGGACGATCGGTTAATGAAGTTGCCGTGGAAATTGGGTGATGGAATGAAATGAACTGTGAATTCCATACACCCCAAAACTATCATATCTTTTCTAACCGAAATGAAACCTCAAGTGAGAGTGTATATCTTCCTCGAGAGAGAGAGGAGGCTTATCATATATAAAGGAGGAGAGTGAGTGTAGGAGCAAAGGGTGAGTATAAGAAAGCTTCTCACTCAAAAGATCAAGAAGAAATATCCTTAGCTAAACAAAACTCATTAATGAAAACCATGAGTCACTTAAACACCTCATCATGCCTTTAATGAAACCATTAATGCACTAATGAGTCATATGCCTCATCATCACTTCTAGAAGCTTCTAGAATGATGACTCACTCATATCTGAAGAAAAGATAAATCCGTCTTTAACCGAATGTTAAAAGACGGCTGATAGAAAACTGGAAACTGGCAACTTCCAAAAGTGATCCTGAAACGAATTTCAGGACAACCCCGAAACAGTATAAATATACCCGCATTTGTATTACGACCGAATACAAATGCAACTGAGACAAAGATATTATACCTACTATATATAATACTCGGATCCGGCTTAAACCAAAGCCGACCAGTATCATCTGTCCGAAAATCGACACGTGCGTAAACGCACGTGCATTTTCCGAACCCTGCCATAAAACCATACGGCCTCTACAACGTTTCGCCCGAACTTGGGAAACTGCCTGTGGGGGACTCTAATGACTCGTCAGCACCCTGGCAGTGGGTTTAACCACAAACCGTCAGCGGCACTAGCTATGCGTAACGGCTGCCCATGGACTGACCTCAAGGGTGGCCGAGGAGCGAACTCAAGGGAGACCGATGAGCGAACTCCTCCGAAAACCCTACTGAGCCTAACAGTGACAATGTATATACAGTCCGGTCCGTTCGTCAATGAGTATCGCATATCCGCCTAGGGGGCTAGTAACGTCAGACCCCCATTAGCAGTATAAGTCGTGTCGGAGTGTAGCCCAGAACGCCCTGAGATACTACTGGAATACCTACCAGTAAATCTCATGCCTCGGCCGAGGGCTTTGCGTAATGGCTCTCCTAGACACAGCACGATCTCGCCCCCAATACCGGGAGAGACGAATCCCCTGCCGATCCGCTCACGTGCCTCCATATGGCTCGGGACTGTACCCAAAAGCTACCTATTTGCACGACTCCTTTGAGCCGTGGTAGGGTAGAAATCAAAGCACAGTGGGAACTCACACGAGACAAATGACGACCTCAGGTCGATGAACTAACCTGTACACATGTCACCAGGGAACTTGTCACGACCCGAAAGAGCACGTGACTGGCCCTCGAACCATATGAAATCTATAAGACTCCATCTGATCCAAGTAAGCCAAAGCCCAGAAATCTAAAACCATTTTAAGAGTAAGTGAAGAAAACTGGTTTAAAGAAGTGAAAGAAAATATGTTTGAAGTCGAGGTTTTTAAATAACTAAGCCGAAGGTGCATTTTTAAAAGGTAAAGTCTTTTCTAAAAATTTCGGCAGAGTTTCTTTTGTAAATACTGGCCCCGAACGAGATACAACAAGCATAACATATATACAATGATTAAAGGCATCCCCAAGCGGGAGCTAGCTCTTCGTCAATTGACGGTTACAACCACACATGCAATATAATATACAACGCCGAAAGGCGAGGATCGATCCAAAAGAAACACAGTAAGCATGAAAACCGCAATACTACTAAGCGCGACTCTAAGGCCAAATAAAACATCACTAAAGTCTGAGTCTGAAACAATAAACAAATTTGGTTGATGGAAATTCTAGATACAAAGAATAATATAAGTACAATGGTGGTTTTGATGCAAAAGGAACCACCTACCAAATGCAATTCACCCGCAAGGAAGCAATGTGCCAGAAATGCCGCAAAGGAACCTGTACGGCAAAACCTGCAAGAACTGTGGCACAACGGGGGTGAGTTGCCAACTCGTGAATAGAGAATAACTACAAGCAGAAACCGAACGCAAGACATAATCCTAGGTCAAAACGATCAGTACAAAATCCTCAATATAAAACATGCAGCCTATAACAAGGCCAGGGTAAATATCTAAACCAAGTGTAATCTCCTGTGCCTGTGTCAGTGCCTCAGGTAGCAATATAACATAAGAATGAGGTATGAATGCATGAGAACATAATACATGTAAATGAAGAAACTGTTTTCATACTTTAATGAGATTTCCTTTGTATTTTTAAAATGAGGTATCATAATGAAATCAGCATAAAACAGTGCCTAACATCGGCACAAAACGTAATCCAAATATCCCGATATCTCTGTATCCCAATCACAAAATCTAGGGCGCCGTCAGTCCAGACCGGCCCCTACCATCAATCTCAAGACCACGACGGTATCCTCCGGATATCCGATGCGTCAGGTAAAATCACCGGTCGGTAGTGCTCCCCTGCCAGGCTCAACGTCATCACCACATTCATCTTGCCCCGGGGTACCGCACCGGGTCCACCATGTACCCGAAACGGTTCATCCGTCTCCTCGAATCGGGTTTCCAAATCCATCAGCAAACTCATGGTGGACGACTCATACATCATGGGAAAACCGCACTTTTTATTTTAAAAGAGAGAAAATGTTTATCTGTGTTTTTGCGGTTTTCCTCCAAATCCAGAAAATCTCACGGAAATCCAAATCCAAAACCTCAGTAACACGTAAAATAGTGAATATATGCATGAGAATCCATGAATGCGGCATAACAATGAATATCAGTATGCATGAAGTAGCAGGTAATAACTACAATGTCTAAACTATTAGCTAATAGGTTATGTCAAGCAATAGTATTTTCTAAGGTGTACGTGACATGGCAATTACCGATGAAGATGTGTGTGAGCCGGCAAGTAAGTGTGCGTGGTACATACGCAACATCGGTAATGGTGCTGGTGTCCTAACAGCATGATATCAATAATGGAGTATGAAACATAATATAAGAATGCGATGCAAAGCGAACCACAAAAAAAGTGGGAGCTGAATCTAGACGCAACTATAACTAATCTGCATTAATCTAATATAAGTCCTACAAATGGTGCCTTTTGAAATATCACGAATCATGGGGTTTTGAAAATAGGGGCTACGGTGTTTTTATGAAAAGATACGCCTTTTGAAATGTCCGTAGATCCCTTGACCTGTCTTTTAAAATACCCACGACCCGCTAGTTTTGAAATAGGTAGGAGTCTAATCTAATCTAACAACTACACTAAACTATACAGCTGAACTAACAAGCTGAGCTACAGATAAGGAAACCGCCTAACATCTGAGTCGATATATATATAGATATAATAGTCGGTGATTCCGCCTCAATAGTATCGCGTACGATACAGTATATCATATGACATCCTCAAGTCATGAGTGCGGATCTATCATCAATGTAAAGCTCATACGGTAAATCGTCATACGGCATCCCAATAGCTGGGTACGGGTCAATATCACACTATCTCATCACACTTCAGGTATCACTATCAACATATCATATAATCTGGGGTACTATTCTATGTCTAGTATAAATCGATACCATCAATAAAGTATGCATGCGGGGGTAAACACACATCCCAAGCCCGCAAAAATCACATTTCGTATCCCAAATACGAATCATATCACATCACCGATCTCGCGGCACAAAGCCCAATTTCATTGACTCATCTCCAAAGTCATCCAATATCATCAACACAGTGCCAGTATAAGTAATATGCAAGGGTGTGCGTGTAGGTGTAATTCTATTCTAGGGTTCGCGACTATGAACTACACTAGTCACTTCTAACCCTACACTATCCATAATACACCTAACTATCATATATAATAACAACTACGGACTGCGGGGGTGCTATACGCCATCCACCCGACTTCCCCCAGTAGATATAATCTACTCACCTAGCGTCTTCATTTGTGGACGTCGCCACGCGCTTGCTTGTCGTCCCGAAGTCTTCATAGGGTACCTACAGATCAAAATATCGTATATGCGCATTAAAACCAAATCAAAGCTAAAACGGCACATGAAATCCAAAATGATACGATAAGAGGCCTATAGGTTAAAACCCATGGCACGCCTTCAAAACCATCAACACATCCTCTATATCGTCGTATAAACGCCAAATAGTCGAGGCAAAACACAATCCACAATTGCAGAATTAAAAAATACGGAATACGGAAACATGAATCTAAAACAGCAACTTAGGAAATATGTCCCAGATTTTACCCTAGGTCACTTTATACAAATCTATATATACCAGGGGTCTAACATGAACACGTAGGAGCTACAGAACCAATACGAGCCAAAATGGTGGGACCCAGGCCGCAATTTGCGGCCAATGGGGATAAATTGGCGGCCGGGAAGAAGAAGTGGGAGCTGGGGTCTTGGGGTTAGCTTCCTGGGTGCCTGCACGTGTCACTGTCCAATCAATTTTAATTTAAGGTGTCTCGGATGATAGCAGATTCAATATACCCTTCACAGATTTCATAAATTCCCCGATATCGGTTTCTAAAATCCGTATTATGGTTTAAGCTTCAGGTTTTGGGTTTCCAATTCATACACTAGGGTGATGGTATAACCTCTACTGACCTCAATTCCATATTACAACCCATAAATCAACACAACCCTAACTAGGTTATCCACAAGTCCACAATATCACACAATATCAATTCGATCTTAATATGAGGGTAAAGGAAATGCATAAACTAAGTTTAAGGTCCAGAAAATACCTCATTTGGCAACTCAAGAATTTTCTTGAGTTGCCCCTAGTGGCCAAAATCGTTGCTTCTTTAGCACCAAGTGTAGATCTAGGAATTGTGCACACATTTAATGAAATGGAGATTGGGTTTTGGGGTTGTTTTAGAGGTGTTTTGGAGCTTGAAGAGGGGAGGGAAAGGAGGTGCAGGAGCAGCAGCAGGAGAAGGGAGAAGAGGGAGGGAAATGAGGGGAGAAATGGTTAAGTCCTTAGTCAATGAAGCCCATACCTCTCTCTCTCACCAACTATCCATTTCTTTATTCTTTTCCTTTTCTTTTTCCTTTTAAAACCCTGCTCACTCAAATAGTAAACCCAAATGAAAAGCATGGCAAGAAAATGCACAAGTGTGAAAAAGTGATATGTGCATGTGTTGCATAAAAAGCTAAAAACCGATTAGCGATTTTTAATCGTGATTAGCACTAAATTAGTGTCAAATTAATCACAGAAACTTTAAAATGTCATAATTCTCTAATTTACCCTATTTTAGAATTTTCCAAAATTTTCCAAAATTTTTCCCCATTTATTTGTATTTAATAATTCCAAAATATTAAAATATTCAATAAAATAATATTAAATTATAAAAATTCCCAAAATTAACATTTTATCTTTTTTGAAATGTTACAATCTACCCCCCTTAAAGAAATTCGGTCCCCGAATTTAAATTTAAACCCCCAATACTAAAACAATTTTTGTAATACTCCAATTTGTCGGGGCTCCGAAGACATCAATACATAGAGAATATCCTATGCGTCTGGTGCGCAAGGAATCAAAATCCATATATGTGTCATACAGGTGTACAAAACAACATCTAGGTGCAACGGGTGTGCCCGAAACATCTGTCATTGGCAACGTGTGTGCCTGACAGCAACCAAATCAGGTGCATGTAACATGCACGAAGAATCCCGATTTAGTGCATCTGGCGTGCACCAAAATCGTATATCAAAACACTAAAGGTGTATGAAAAATCTGCTGGAAGTGTAAATCAAATCACTGTATAAGGTGGGCGTGAATTCACAATCAAAACCTCGAATGTAATAACTATGCGCAAAATATAAATATCCAGTGGGTGCATGAAACAAATATCATGAAACTCAGTCATCAAAACTAAATCATGCAAACAGAACGCCCAAAATACCGAAATCCAAAATGACGGATACGTGATAATCGAATCACAAAATCACAAATCATAGTACCGTCGTCGGTAGTTCCTCCTTCGAGGTCGAGAAGGAGTCGGTGCATCCACTGCTAGCAGCGCAAGATATCTACTTGCCTCTTGCTCACGGTCTGGCGCCCTCTGACTCTGGGTCCTTATCTTCTCTGAGGATTACCTATCTCGCAGTCAATCGACTCATCGGCCCTGTCAGGTGTGCTAACGGGGACGATTCCGTTCTGGCACTTCTCTGGTCACCTATCGGTCAATCCTCACGACAACTCGTGAGGCAGCCCATCACTGGCGTCGGCCTCTGGCTCTCTGAATGCACGTCACATATCTGATCCTGGGTGCAAACATCATTGCAGCAATGTCCTGGAAGGAATCCTGCTCAAGGTCTCTTCCGATCTTGCCTATGCCGAACTGTACAGAGGCTGGCTCTCCTGCATAATCTCTTCTCACTCGATAGACATCTGTGTCCTCAGCACAATATTTCTCGGAATCTGGTTACATCCCAATGCCTCTGTAAGCATATCTGACCTCTGGTCTCGACGGGAAGCAATGACAGCTCGTCAGCGTCTCGCCCGAACCTCTGGTTCCACCTGTCTCTATCGTCGTCCACTATGACGTCACGCCATGCATATCTACGCACTGCACTGTTCTCGGCCACGGTCAATCTGAAGTCTCTCACACGGACTCGAAATCGCGTACTCTGTAGCTTCATCATTCTGTAGAAGATGTCAGGCCGAACAGGTCCTCGGGAACACGTCCCAACCATCGGAGGAATACTCAATACTCGTCCGTCCTTGATCGATTCGCAACGCATCTGGGTAAGTTCCTTTATCCGAATCTGGTCAACTACCTCGTCGACAATGCTAACTCTGGCCTGCTGGTTGTGCGCAATATGACCACTCCTGGGTCAGGTCTTCTCGTATAGTATTCCAGAAAGGTCATGTCGAAGTCTCTCTCAAATCTCATCCCTGCCGAATTGCCCAGAAGTCATCATCCCTTGCTGAAGCAAATTCTTGTTCCGGAACGGCTGCATACTTATCGCGCTTCTTTCTGGAAGATATATCCATATACAACGCCTCTGGGTGCATATCACATCTCTAATGTCAGCGGAGTGGGACGTCATCTCGTCGAAATCTCTTGCGAACTCTTTTCTTCACTCTGCTTCAATGTCGACTGATTCGGACTCGTCTCATCGTGGCTGCATGGACTATGCTCCAATGGCTATACTCGTATCTGGAGTCTCCCAAGCAATGCATCCCATCACATGATATCCGAATGATGTCGAAACATTCGATCGACTCGTCAGAACCTTATAATCCCCCAAGAGATCAACATCTTGAGTACAGTTTAATAGTATCGAATACATGCCTCAGCGTCAGTGGTCCAGCCGTAGAAGGGCAAACCCAAGCCTCACTAATGGCGCCGCGGAACTGCCGTAAACCCTAAGGTTCAAAGGCTTTCACACGGTCATTAAGTCGAGTTAGGGTTTCATTCTTCTAGAGGGTCCATAGAATCACCTGCATGTCTTTCCGTATACTTTAAACTTGGAAAATGGGCTCCTGACATTCGATCGTCTCAATCGACTCTCAACGAATCTGCGTGAAGTCGTCTCTAGCTGGAATCAATCTATCTGATGACCTCGCATCGGTAAACGGACGAACCAAATGTCCTAGTCATTCATCCTCAGGTGACTGGCGACTCGCTATCATCTCTCTAAGTATATGCTCAGGCAGCAGCAGCTCCAACCATCTGGGCGATATCTCGTCATTTGCAGCAGCAACTGGCTCATTCACCTGCACGCCGAACAGCGCCTCAATCCTCCAGGAAAGACAACACATTGGCGGTCATCTCTGAATTGGTCTGCTCTAGATCTGAGTAAGACTCTCCACACTGGAAATCTTCAACTCAACTGGGCCCGCTCCGGTGCATAAATCGGACGAATCACCTTCGTCTCTCAAATCGAGTAGACTAGCTATAATCTGTCTCATATCTGTCTGGAAGATCCGACAATCTAAGCTCGTAAGCTCCGAAAGCGACATCCCGTCAATCTCAGCAACAGCTGGTCCCTCTGTCTGCACGGTAGGCGACATCATAATCTCTGAGGTATGATGTACATCAACAGTCCTCTCTCAACTGGCAGCTCTAACAATGACCCGATCATCCGGTGCAAAACCAAGCACTCGCCTCCACTTGAGGTCACAGTCATCAATACTAACTCGAGACGTTCCCATGTCACCAGAAAACACAATGGTCAGCCCTCGTACCAGACGAGCTCGCACTGACCGTAACCCTAGCAGCAGCCCAAACTGCGCTCAAACATGGCGACAGGAACCTCAATCGAGTATCGAAGAGAGCAGATCAATGGCAAGAAAGGAAACAACAGATCCAGAGTGGATACACGATCATAAAAAGGAACAGCATCAATGAAGGTATGATCATGGACTAATAGAATCGGGGATCTCAAATGGATGTATAATCATGGATATAAAGAGAATCACTGATCTCGAAAATATGTACATCCTAAGGTTCCTTAAGCGGAGTGGCGTGTCGTAAGTATGCCGCGGAACATACCAACGGTACGTCACTCTACTTTAGTCACCTATTCCATCAACCAAGGGTCATCCTATACGACGAAAGTTCGGGTCTAATACCCCCTCGACTAAGTCTAAGTTCCGTAAGGTCAAGCCTAAGTTCCGTATATATATAAACGCCCTAGGCTCCATATAGTCAAACTTAGACTCGAACCAAGGTCAACCTAGCGCTCTGATACCAACTTTGTCACGACCCGAAAGAGCACGTGACTGGCCCTCGAACCATATGAAATCTATAAGACTCCATCTGATCCAAGTAAGCCAAAGCCCAGAAATCTAAAACCATTTTAAGAGTAAGTGAAGAAAACTGGTTTAAAGAAGTGAAAGAAAATATGTTTGAAGTCGAGGTTTTTAAATAACTAAGCCGAAGGTGCATTTTTAAAAGGTAAAGTCTTTTCTAAAAATTTCGGCAGAGTTTCTTTTGTAAATACTGGCCCCGAACGAGATACAACAAGCATAACATATATACAATGATTAAAGGCATCCCCAAGCGGGAGCTAGCTCTTCGTCAATTGACGGTTACAACCACACATGCAATATAATATACAACGCCGAAAGGCGAGGATCGATCCAAAAGAAACACAGTAAGCATGAAAACCGCAATACTACTAAGCGCGACTCTAAGGCCAAATAAAACATCACTAAAGTCTGAGTCTGAAACAATAAACAAATTTGGTTGATGGAAATTCTAGATACAAAGAATAATATAAGTACAATGGTGGTTTTGATGCAAAAGGAACCACCTACCAAATGCAATTCACCCGCAAGGAAGCAATGTGCCAGAAATGCCGCAAAGGAACCTGTACGGCAAAACCTGCAAGAACTGTGGCACAACGGGGGTGAGTTGCCAACTCGTGAATAGAGAATAACTACAAGCAGAAACCGAACGCAAGACATAATCCTAGGTCAAAACGATCAGTACAAAATCCTCAATATAAAACATGCAGCCTATAACAAGGCCAGGGTAAATATCTAACCCAAGTGTAATCTCCTGTGCCTGTGTCAGTGCCTCAGGTAGCAATATAACATAAGAATGAGGTATGAATGCATGAGAACATAATACATGTAAATGAAGAAACTGTTTTCATACTTTAATGAGATTTCCTTTGTATTTTTAAAATGAGGTATCATAATGAAATCAGCATAAAACAGTGCCTAACATCGGCACAAAACGTAATCCAAATATCCCGATATCTCTGTATCCCAATCACAAAATCTAGGGCGCCGTCAGTCCAGACCGGCCCCTACCATCAATCTCAAGACCACGACGGTATCCTCCGGATATCCGATGCGTCAGGTAAAATCACCGGTCGGTAGTGCTCCCCTGCCAGGCTCAACGTCATCACCACATTCATCTTGCCCCGGGGTACCGCACCGGGTCCACCATGTACCCGAAACGGTTCATCCGTCTCCTCGAATCGGGTTTCCAAATCCATCAGCAAACTCATGGTGGACGACTCATACATCATGGGAAAACCGCACTTTTTATTTTAAAAGAGAGAAAATGTTTATCTGTGTTTTTGCGGTTTTCCTCCAAATCCAGAAAATCTCACGGAAATCCAAATCCAAAACCTCAGTAACACGTAAAATAGTGAATATATGCATGAGAATCCATGAATGCGGCATAACAATGAATATCAGTATGCATGAAGTAGCAGGTAATAACTACAATGTCTAAACTATTAGCTAATAGGTTATGTCAAGCAATAGTATTTTCTAAGGTGTACGTGACATGGCAATTACCGATGAAGATGTGTGTGAGCCGGCAAGTAAGTGTGCGTGGTACATACGCAACATCGGTAATGGTGCTGGTGTCCTAACAGCATGATATCAATAATGGAGTATGAAACATAATATAAGAATGCGATGCAAAGCGAACCACAAAAAAAGTGGGAGCTGAATCTAGACGCAACTATAACTAATCTGCATTAATCTAATATAAGTCCTACAAATGGTGCCTTTTGAAATATCACGAATCATGGGGTTTTGAAAATAGGGGCTACGGTGTTTTTATGAAAAGATACGCCTTTTGAAATGTCCGTAGATCCCTTGACCTGTCTTTTAAAATACCCACGACCCGCTAGTTTTGAAATAGGTAGGAGTCTAATCTAATCTAACAACTACACTAAACTATACAGCTGAACTAACAAGCTGAGCTACAGATAAGGAAACCGCCTAACATCTGAGTCGATATATATATAGATATAATAGTCGGTGATTCCGCCTCAATAGTATCGCGTACGATACAGTATATCATATGACATCCTCAAGTCATGAGTGCGGATCTATCATCAATGTAAAGCTCATACGGTAAATCGTCATACGGCATCCCAATAGCTGGGTACGGGTCAATATCACACTATCTCATCACACTTCAGGTATCACTATCAACATATCATATAATCTGGGGTACTATTCTATGTCTAGTATAAATCGATACCATCAATAAAGTATGCATGCGGGGGTAAACACACATCCCAAGCCCGCAAAAATCACATTTCGTATCCCAAATACGAATCATATCACATCACCGATCTCGCGGCACAAAGCCCAATTTCATTGACTCATCTCCAAAGTCATCCAATATCATCAACACAGTGCCAGTATAAGTAATATGCAAGGGTGTGCGTGTAGGTGTAATTCTATTCTAGGGTTCGCGACTATGAACTACACTAGTCACTTCTAACCCTACACTATCCATAATACACCTAACTATCATATATAATAACAACTACGGACTGCGGGGGTGCTATACGCCATCCACCCGACTTCCCCCAGTAGATATAATCTACTCACCTAGCGTCTTCATTTGTGGACGTCGCCACGCGCTTGCTTGTCGTCCCGAAGTCTTCATAGGGTACCTACAGATCAAAATATCGTATATGCGCATTAAAACCAAATCAAAGCTAAAACGGCACATGAAATCCAAAATGATACGATAAGAGGCCTATAGGTTAAAACCCATGGCACGCCTTCAAAACCATCAACACATCCTCTATATCGTCGTATAAACGCCAAATAGTCGAGGCAAAACACAATCCACAATTGCAGAATTAAAAAATACGGAATACGGAAACATGAATCTAAAACAGCAACTTAGGAAATATGTCCCAGATTTTACCCTAGGTCACTTTATACAAATCTATATATACCAGGGGTCTAACATGAACACGTAGGAGCTACAGAACCAATACGAGCCAAAATGGTGGGACCCAGGCCGCAATTTGCGGCCAATGGGGATAAATTGGCGGCCGGGAAGAAGAAGTGGGAGCTGGGGTCTTGGGGTTAGCTTCCTGGGTGCCTGCACGTGTCACTGTCCAATCAATTTTAATTTAAGGTGTCTCGGATGATAGCAGATTCAATATACCCTTCACAGATTTCATAAATTCCCCGATATCGGTTTCTAAAATCCGTATTATGGTTTAAGCTTCAGGTTTTGGGTTTCCAATTCATACACTAGGGTGATGGTATAACCTCTACTGACCTCAATTCCATATTACAACCCATAAATCAACACAACCCTAACTAGGTTATCCACAAGTCCACAATATCACACAATATCAATTCGATCTTAATATGAGGGTAAAGGAAATGCATAAACTAAGTTTAAGGTCCAGAAAATACCTCATTTGGCAACTCAAGAATTTTCTTGAGTTGCCCCTAGTGGCCAAAATCGTTGCTTCTTTAGCACCAAGTGTAGATCTAGGAATTGTGCACACATTTAATGAAATGGAGATTGGGTTTTGGGGTTGTTTTAGAGGTGTTTTGGAGCTTGAAGAGGGGAGGGAAAGGAGGTGCAGGAGCAGCAGCAGGAGAAGGGAGAAGAGGGAGGGAAATGAGGGGAGAAATGGTTAAGTCCTTAGTCAATGAAGCCCATACCTCTCTCTCTCACCAACTATCCATTTCTTTATTCTTTTCCTTTTCTTTTTCCTTTTAAAACCCTGCTCACTCAAATAGTAAACCCAAATGAAAAGCATGGCAAGAAAATGCACAAGTGTGAAAAAGTGATATGTGCATGTGTTGCATAAAAAGCTAAAAACCGATTAGCGATTTTTAATCGTGATTAGCACTAAATTAGTGTCAAATTAATCACAGAAACTTTAAAATGTCATAATTCTCTAATTTACCCTATTTTAGAATTTTCCAAAATTTTCCAAAATTTTTCCCCATTTATTTGTATTTAATAATTCCAAAATATTAAAATATTCAATAAAATAATATTAAATTATAAAAATTCCCAAAATTAACATTTTATCTTTTTTGAAATGTTACAGAACTGCTATCTGACGATAGATATAATACTAACTAGCAGATTCCCGGCGAGTCCTGTCCGGTGTACTCATAACCCAATGAGCACCTGTATACATCTTAGGTGATCCAACTGACACCAGTGGCTTGTGAGACCGGCCACCGCCCCTCGTCGGGGTCTCGACTGTATACACTAGTCTACTCCGGAGTATCGATGCCCTGTCTCGAAACTCCCACGACTAGGGACCACAATTAAGGATATGCATATAAACTACCCAACTCTCACGTATATGATCGCCATCATACTGTTGGTAGTAAAGCAAGATCCTAAGGGCTCTATCAAAGTGTAACATGCAATCAGTCACCTGAACATGTACACGACTGATAAAGGCAAACCAGATAGCATACTATCATCTCGAGTAAGACTGTCCTACCGGGATAGGTCCTCCGCAATCATTGCAATCACGTACCTGCGATCCAATAATTGACTATGAGGGCACTATCTCCAACAATCTCCCACTTGCACTCAAGGCTAAAATTGCGATGTCGACTACTCACAGCCCGTGTGAAACCGAACATCCAACTCCTCTACTAATCAGTTTCACAAAGCCCGTTTGTAAAACTATTGTGTTCGAGAAATAGCCTCGGTGAGTGGATCCGCCTAGAAGTTTCTTTCTGTATCTCTCTTAATCTCAAGTTCGCGGAGAAAGCCATCTCCCGAATTGAGTAGTACCTGTCTTAGAACATGTCTGGATATCTGATGGGACCTTAGTTCATAAATGAACTCCATATCCAAACTTCTTAGACTGCATGGATCACTGAACCTAATCAGTATCCGGCACCATGCCACCCACAGTATCCTCTGGAACCACCTGTCCATAATACTGTCCCTCTTCGTCAGAGGGAAAACTATAACTCTGACAATCACTCTGTCATCCATGTCACCTTTGAAGCCTGGAATGATAACCGTCTCCCGAAAGAGGCTGCCATTATCAGATCCATAGAACATGTACCAATGTTCTAAAACTGCTTCCTTATGTTTCTCCAGGATTGGATTAATACAAACTTATTGCATCTAGTGCAAAACCAACATTTGGTGTGGTACTTGACATCTCATGATTGACTCAATTGCCTAAGCAAGTGATCTGCCAATCATGCACATCCCTCTCCCCTTTAGTCTATAAGACACCTTTAGAGAGGGTGACTCCATCACCTGCAGGTACACTACCATGCTAGGAGTCAACTATTCTAAAAACCATTAGAATATCTGTCAAAGTACCCACATTGGGAAACTACCCAAATCCAGATCTAAAGCCATAGATCCAGAAACCAGAATGTCAAATATTATATCCATATCCTGTCTGGAGAAACAACTGTGTGACGACCACAGTACAACCGATCGTAGTATAGGAATTTTACTTCCTACTCTGTGTATGTCATCCAGATACCATGACATCACACCCTACTACCTTCTTAACTGATCCATCCCCTATTCTGATTGAAGTCAAACCCATGACTGTCACATCAAAATTAGATGATCAATCTCCGCTATAACTGCTCAAGTCTATAAATAGACATAAGCTACTTTCCCACCATGCTTCCGTTGCTCCCACTGACTACGACAACCCTCCTACCGGGTCTCATATCCTGGAACAACAGTAGTGTCAAGTCTGAGTAGATAAGAACCTCCCTGTCACCGTCCTTGAGGCTACCGAAGTACCTCTCGGGTGTCTGAGGTTACCTACCATACCTGCGGAGTGGCTATTGGAATGTCAAACCTGATTGAATGTATAGGTCCTATTAAATTTTTCCGTAAACGTTCGCGGTTCTGGAATCACTTCCAGTTCTACCATACTCCCACTACTGTTTTCTGAAAAAAGATCCATTTTTACTAAAACTGTGGCGAGTCAAGAACAATATCACTATTGATCTTCTAAATGGTAGAATATCAACCCTTGTCATAGCCAGGGTCAACCCACAAACAGCCATTACAGAAACGTGCCCTGAGTTATCCAGTGTCTGGTTTTAATCATAAGCTGGACAACTCCCCGTACCTTAATTTCTTTTAAGGTACGAACTATTCCATATCCAATACAGAAACTTTGGTACTTATTTAATTGGAACCAAGATTCAATCCATGCAGCTGTCTCCGGTGCATATCAACTTAATGGAAAGAGGTTAATCAGCATTACTCAACTTAGGAATCCATCCAATTATGAGTAACCTGAAAAAGAAACACGTTTCTCAAAACCATCACTATCATCTGAATACCAATCACAAGAATCTACATCTTCTATCTCTTTGAAGAATCCCGATACTTGTGATACCTGGTTCTCTACTTTATTCTTATACCCATAACTTCTCAAAACTTAGACCTTGTATTTCTACGAAACATTTGTCTAAATACTAGAGAAGTTATAAGTAAACAGAACATAGTACGAGGACCTACCCCTTTGTCCTGATGGACACTTGGACAACATACAATACTCTGTAGAAGTCCGCTGAGTTAAACAACTCAAAACCTGTGCGTTGTAGGTAGAAAACTGTACCCTAGCGATTTCCTCAAATATCACCAATTGCAACGAATTCCGATATAATGAGGA
The DNA here is from genome assembly GCA_030015575.1 of Agapanthus africanus. NCBI lineage: Eukaryota > Viridiplantae > Streptophyta > Magnoliopsida > Asparagales > Amaryllidaceae > Agapanthus > Agapanthus africanus. The sequence goes on from JASDDO010000016.1 coordinate 130,359,106, forward strand.
TGATCACCTAATTCCCAATATCTTACTCCCACTCATCATCTGTAAAACCATACAGATATGAGAATGAAACCTGGTAAATACATACCCTTGGAGTAAGTGTCTAATCGGGAAAACAGTTTTTCTTTAACAATGCACTGAAACATGAAAATGTTTCGTAGGGGTATCCTGGTATTCATAGCAATGCCTCTTCCAAAATCCAATTCATGACTTCAACCGTATATTTTATTGCCATCTCTCCAAATCCCTTTATTTGTCTTTAGTCGTTACTTTCTGTACACCATCGTTAGGCTAACTGGTTTTCTTCCTTCCCTACCGTTCGGCACCAGCCTATGGTTTGGAAGAAGACTATCCAGTAAGCATAATAGGTGTACCCTCCTAAACCAAGGAGTACTCGCATCTCGAGAGAAGGTGATGATAAAAGACAACTGAATAATACCTTATTCTTTTAAAGGTGAAATAGGAGCGGCGATGAAGTACGCGGTTTTGGTCGTGAATGATATCAGTCGCAATTTACTTTGCCCTCTTTCTAATCCCTTTATTTTGTCTTTACATATTACCTTCTGCACACCCTACTTAGGCTAATTGGTTTTCTTCATTCCCTACCTTTCGGCACCAGCCTATGGTTTGGAATAAGACTATCCAATAGGCGTAATAGGTGTACTCTCCTAAACCAAGGAGCTCTCGCAACCTGAGAGAAGGTGATAATAAAAGACAACTGAATAAACCAATTCTATTTCTCCTGAACCTGGATCCATCCCCGAAGAAGTCCCTTCGAGTTCGTATATAACCATACGATGGATCTATCCAATGGAAGTGGATATCCGTAGTAATACGGGTGTTCTGAGAAATTCAAAAGGGTAAAAGAAGGAGTGGCAATGACTTATGCAACTCAGACAATCCAAAAGCCAGTATTTTAAGAAGGTTCGGTCAACCTGGTCATAGAGTCATAGTCTAGGGTCGGTCAAAGGTCGCTGCCAAAGAGAGAGAGAGAAAAGAAACACTCTGCGTGCACTCTAACCTAGATCAGAATGGTCATCATTTTATCTAATTCGGAAACCTCCCACTGTCCTGTCAAATTCTCCTCCAAACCTAAAGAAGAATCAATCGGGATCACCCGAAGAGTAAACCAACTCATCAGTGGGAATCAGGATCCAACTCTCATCGCATGATAACGTGATGGAATGCATCCACGTTACTCATACTCCAGAAGGTATGCGCATACTCGGCAAGTTTCAGTTTCTTTAGAAACTCCTGATATAGTTTTTGCCCCATGCTCTTATAACCTTGGCTTTGGTCAAAATGTCATAAGTCACATGCCAAGTTCGACCCATCACTATCTTGTCAATTTGAACCCACCCGCACATGCCCCTGACTTTGGCCAATCGGCAGAACGACTGTCCCAAACTAACTCATCTATCTATGCAACAATTGAATACCCAGCAGCTACCAAACACTATGCCTTAACTTTGGCTAAAATGCATAGCTTGAATACTACTGAATACCCAAAAGAAGTGACGGAGGGCTACGGCTGGTTTTTGGCGAAAAACCTTTAGCGTAGTGAACTTGATATCGCTGAAGGAACCTGATAGCTTTTTAAAATATAGTGGCGAAAACCTTTTGCTAAAGAGGTCACTCCCGGTAAAGGGATCTCGGCTCTTTCCTCGTGGAATGAGGTGCAGGATATTCCACTGAATACCGCTATGCAAAGCAACATGTAATCGACTATAGTAAAGTTATTACCCTGACGCAAACTTCTGCCCAAGGGGTCAGTCCCGGTGAAGGGATATCAGCCCTTGCCCCGTCGAATGAGGTGCAGGATATTCCACTGAATACCGCTATGCATAACAAAAGGAAACGTCTTTGTAATAACACTTTTTAAATTGTTCCAACAACTGTATACCGGTTTGTTTAACTTTGCATTGATCAGAATCAACGCAGTCCCATCAATCAATCACACCAGAAAAGAACGAAAATAAAATGTACGTATATGCCATCCGCATTCGTCACTGGGTCCCGTCATCACCCGTTAGGTTACTTAACTAACGACAGAGCGGGGACTGGACTAGCGCGGGTGTAAAACATATACAACATCTAATAGTATATAAACCAATATACATAATCGCTCCAGGCGTGATAATATGCAACATTACAGAAAAGTAATAAGCATCACAGAACAATACAGATATCTGGGATCCCCGAGTTTCACAGAGCCGCTGCTGAAACTCGACGTTCCCCTGTCGTGTGGATAGCCTGTGCAATGAAACCTAGACCCCTACGGGTGCGGCAAGTTACCCACCAAGACCTGAAGCGAGGCAGCCCCCTACAGCATAGTGAATGGACCACCCAGCACTCCACGGAATCCGGTAAGCTTGGGCACCCCTCCTTGGGTCAACCTGTACCCCCTACGAGTGCGGCGAATAGTCTGCCAATTCTGAAGTGGGACCCCTCTGCCTCTCAAAGCCATGAGCTGCGGACCCGTTACCCCCCAGAACCCGGCTATCCGTGCACTCCGTCTCGGGGCAAAACCTAGTACAGTAATGAAAAATAGTACAATAGGTACATCGACCGCATCCTGGTCGTGCCCCAAAAGAATATTATACAACAGGCAGTGACGGCTGTCCACAAGTTGGACGCTCGCCCCGCAATATCAAATGTACAAATAAACTCAAACTGTACTATCATTGCACACTGCTATCCACCACGACAAATCCGCAACAATACAGCACAACACAGAACATCAACGTGAATGTCACGTTCGCAAACCCGTCTAAAAGAACTATAGCAGTTAAACGCGGTTTACCGATCAAATGACATTCCCGGTCGGAGATATAATGTAAGCACTGTAAACTAACGTGTTTAAATTTCGATCGACCAAACACGAAATATTAAAAAGTGGGCCCCACAGCTTACTGGTGAACAGTAACAAAATCTGGGCCAAAACTTTATATACCAAAAACCTCAAAATCCCACAAAGAACCAACTGAGAAAAACTGGTACACTGTTCCCTCTGAAGTGCGGCGGTTCCGCGGTCAAACCCTAGGTTTGACCGCGGAAGCGCGGCGCTTTAGTGGGATCACGTGACCGTCTTTTCTCAGATGTCTTAGAAAACCCTGCACTGATTTTTAAGATATATAGAAATCAATTTTGACACCGTTTAAAATTAACAGAAACAGTCGGGCATGGATTTTGCAGTTTTTAGTTTTCCGGTCGGATCGATGTTTTAAACGCGTTAGCACAAGTTAGTATAGCAAAATGGTTAGGCTCTGATACCACTGTAAGTCTACGCTAGCGCCCCGGCAGTCTACAGACGCCAAATGCGGAACAAAAAACTTTTAACTGGCGCTATCGTATACTTTAACCCGGATCTGCCATTATTGCTAAACTAACAAACTGTAAAGAGTGCAGGAATGTTATACCGAACGATCCGAGTCCTTCGTTCTTCAACCATCATCCCACGCTCCGTTGCGGCTGCTCCGATCTCGTCGATCTCCGATCTCCTCGTCGAGGTGGCACCACATGATCGGTTCTTTAAACGGGCTCCCGCCTCTGACTCGAGGCAACTCGATCGTCAAGTTTGCTAAAAGAGACGACCAAGAATGATGTAGAGAATGAGTAGATGACTTTGTCTCACTTCGTCCAAATCCGTGGACGATCGGTTAATGAAGTTGCCGTGGAAATTGGGTGATGGAATGAAATGAACTGTGAATTCCATACACCCCAAAACTATCATATCTTTTCTAACCGAAATGAAACCTCAAGTGAGAGTGTATATCTTCCTCGAGAGAGAGAGGAGGCTTATCATATATAAAGGAGGAGAGTGAGTGTAGGAGCAAAGGGTGAGTATAAGAAAGCTTCTCACTCAAAAGATCAAGAAGAAATATCCTTAGCTAAACAAAACTCATTAATGAAAACCATGAGTCACTTAAACACCTCATCATGCCTTTAATGAAACCATTAATGCACTAATGAGTCATATGCCTCATCATCACTTCTAGAAGCTTCTAGAATGATGACTCACTCATATCTGAAGAAAAGATAAATCCGTCTTTAACCGAATGTTAAAAGACGGCTGATAGAAAACTGGAAACTGGCAACTTCCAAAAGTGATCCTGAAACGAATTTCAGGACAACCCCGAAACAGTATAAATATACCCGCATTTGTATTACGACCGAATACAAATGCAACTGAGACAAAGATATTATACCTACTATATATAATACTCGGATCCGGCTTAAACCAAAGCCGACCAGTATCATCTGTCCGAAAATCGACACGTGCGTAAACGCACGTGCATTTTCCGAACCCTGCCATAAAACCATACGGCCTCTACAACGTTTCGCCCGAACTTGGGAAACTGCCTGTGGGGGACTCTAATGACTCGTCAGCACCCTGGCAGTGGGTTTAACCACAAACCGTCAGCGGCACTAGCTATGCGTAACGGCTGCCCATGGACTGACCTCAAGGGTGGCCGAGGAGCGAACTCAAGGGAGACCGATGAGCGAACTCCTCCGAAAACCCTACTGAGCCTAACAGTGACAATGTATATACAGTCCGGTCCGTTCGTCAATGAGTATCGCATATCCGCCTAGGGGGCTAGTAACGTCAGACCCCCATTAGCAGTATAAGTCGTGTCGGAGTGTAGCCCAGAACGCCCTGAGATACTACTGGAATACCTACCAGTAAATCTCATGCCTCGGCCGAGGGCTTTGCGTAATGGCTCTCCTAGACACAGCACGATCTCGCCCCCAATACCGGGAGAGACGAATCCCCTGCCGATCCGCTCACGTGCCTCCATATGGCTCGGTACTGTACCCAAAAGCTACCTGTTTGCACGACTCCTTTGAGCCGTGGTAGGGTAGAAATCAAAGCACAGTGGGAACTCACACGAGACAAATGACGACCTCAGGTCGATGAACTAACCTGTACACATGTCACCAGGGAACTGCTATCTGACGATAGATATAATACTAACTAGCAGATTCCCGGCGAGTCCTGTCCGGTGTACTCATAACCCAATGAGCACCTGTATACATCTTAGGTGATCCAACTGACACCAGTGGCTTGTGAGACCGGCCACCGCCCCTCGTCGGGGTCTCGACTGTATACACTAGTCTACTCCGGAGTATCGATGCCCTGTCTCGAAACTCCCACGACTAGGGACCACAATTAAGGATATGCATATAAACTACCCAACTCTCACGTATATGATCGCCATCATACTGTTGGTAGTAAAGCAAGATCCTAAGGGCTCTATCAAAGTGTAACATGCAATCAGTCACCTGAACATGTACACGACTGATAAAGGCAAACCAGATAGCATACTATCATCTCGAGTAAGACTGTCCTACCGGGATAGGTCCTCCGCAATCATTGCAATCACGTACCTGCGATCCAATAATTGACTATGAGGGCACTATCTCCAACATGACCGTCTCCCGAAGGAGGCTGCCGTCATCAAATCCGTAGAACATGCACTTATGTTCTAAAACTGCTTCCTTATGTTTCTTCAGGATTGGATTAATATAAACTTATTGCATCTAGTACAAAAACAACATCTGGTGTGGTACTTGACATCTCACGATTGACTCAATTGCCTAAGCAAGTGATCTGCCAATCATGCACATTCCTCTCCCCTTTAGTCTGTAAGACACCTTTAGAGAGGGTGACTCAATCACCTGCAGGTACACCACTATGCCAGGAGTCATCTATTCTAAATACCTTTAGAATACTGTCTAAGTACCGACATTGGGAAACTACCCAAATCTAGATCTAGAAACCAGAATGTCTGATATTATATCCATATCCTGTGTGAAGAAACAACTGTGTGACAACCACAGTATAACCTATTGTAGTATAAGAATTTTACTTCCTACTCTGTGTATGTCATCCAAATACCAGGACATCACACCCTACTACCTTCTCAACAGATCCATCCCCTATTCTGATGAAGTCAAAGCCATAACTTTCACATCAAAATTAGATGGTCTTTCTCTGCTATATCTGCTCAAGTCTATAAATAGACATAAGCTACTTGCCCACTTTGCTTCCGCTGCTCCCACTGACCACAACAACCCTCTGGCAGAATAATATATACGTACACTTCTAAAGCTAGTTTAGAACGACGCTATACTTAACCTCCTGCCGGGTCTCATAGCCTGGAACAACAATAGTGTCAAGTCTGGGTAAACAAGAACCTCCCAGTCACCGTCCTTGAGGCTACCTGAGTACCTCTCGGGTGTCTGAGGTTACCCACCATATCTGCGGAGTAGCTAATAGAATGTCAAACCTGATTGAATATATAGGTCCTATTAAATTTTCCGTAATCGTTTGCGGTTCTGGAATCACTTCCAGTTCTATCATACTCCCACTTCTGTTTTCTGAAAAAATCCATTTTACTAAAACTGTGGCGAGTCATGAACAATATCACTATTGATTTTCCAGATGGTAGAAAATCAACCCTCGTCAAAGCCAGGGTCAACCCACAAACAACCATTACAGAAACGTGCCTTGAGTTATCCAGTGTCTGCTTTTAAGCATAAGCTGGACAACTCCCCGTACCTTAACATCGTTAAGATATGAACCATTCTATATGTTAGTGTATATGCCCTAGAGGCCATTACTGTATCATACTAGTTTGTATATTACTTAATGGAAGCTTGGGATATTCACAGTTGTATAAACAATCTTGCTCAATATAGTAGTATGCTACTTGGTTTGTTTCTACTTCAATATATACATGTGTTTATTTTAGTATATCACCTATACACATTAGTGGAGCCCTTAGGATCTTTGCTTGATTACCAACGTTGTGATGGCAGTCACACTAGTGGGGGCTGGGTAATCTATAAGCACATCCTTATACAGGTCCCTAGTCGCAGGACTATCGAGACAGGGCATCGATACTCCGGAGTAGACTAGCGTATGCGCTTCTCATCCCAGTATGGGAGATGGTCTGTCCCACAGCCATCAGTACGTCGTACTGGAGATAGTATACGGGTGCTCGTTAGGTTACGAGTACACTGGACAGGACTCGTCGGGAACTGACCGGTTGGTATTATACCTATCGTCAGTTATCAGTTCCCAGGTAACATGAGTACAGCTTAGTCCGCTGACTTGACACTGTCACTTCGCCTCGAGTGTGTTCCCATTGTACTTTGATTACTACCCAACCACGGCTCAAAGGAGTCGTGCAAACAGGTAGTAGTTGGGTAAAGTCTCGAAGCACTTGGAGGCAGTGACGGTTAGACAGGATTCGTATCTCCCGGTATTGGGGGTTGACATCGCGCTGTGTCTAGGAGAGCCATTACACAAGTAGTCCCTGGCCAGGGCAATCGAGATATACTGGTAGGCTTCCAGTGTTATCTCAAGGTGTTTTGGGCTTCACTCCGATACGACTTGTACCGCTATTAGGGGACTGACGTTTACCGCCCCCTAGGCCCGCCATGCGATGTATCAGACGAACAGACCGGACTGTACGGAGACTGTCACATTCAGGCTCAGTAGGAGTTCAGATGGGTTTCACCTCGTCAGTCATCTTGTCGGCATCTACCTGGGGACCGTTACGCATAGCTAGTGCCGCTTGCGGTCTGTGGTTAAACCCACTGCCAGCGTAGTGTCGAGTCTTTAGAGTCCCACACAGAAAGCTATTCGCCTTTAGGCAAAAGAGTAGAGGTCGCATGGTTTTGCGACAGGTCGCATGGTTTTGCGACAGGGTTCGGTCACATCCGTGCACTTGTGCACGTACAGTGTCTGGACAGTTAACACTAGCGGGCTTTGGTTTAAGCCAGATCCTAGTGTACGTTTTGGGATTGGTTTTATCCAGTATGTATTCGTGTTCCTCGGAACGCGGATGCCGGTGTGTATGCACAGTTGACAGAGAGACAGAGGCAGAGGATTCTCATTAGGGTTGTTGACTGTTGGCTGTTGACCATTGACTTTTTGCTCAACCCTAAAGAGAATATGATATGTAATTAACAATAATATTAATTAAGTATTATAGTGACATGGTTGTTGAGGGGTTGACTTTGTTGACTTGTTGACTTTGTTGAACGGTTGACTAGGTTGGACTAGTTGACCATCATGATGACAATGGCTATCATTTCATGGCAAAGACTTTTGCTTGCTTGTTCTCTTGTGCAAAATGAGTGCATGAAATGATATGGCTATTGTAGCTTAAACCATCACTAATACTTGATTGCTATTATTGGTTATGATGGTTTTGGATTATGAGAGCCAAGAGAGAAAAGTCTTGCTCGTTCTTTCATTTCCTTTCTCTCTCTTGTGTTCTTGAGCTCTCATCCTCTTCCTCTTGCTCTCCCTCTCTTTAGTCTATGGTTCACTTGTCTCATGTGTTGAGAAGCAAGAACCATAGAGTATAATCCCAACACACTCTTCTCTACTCACTCTAGTTCACAAGGTTTAGCAAACCGAGTGAACTAGTTTCTTCAAAGCTCGAAGAAGCTAAAGGTAGAAGCTTTCGGGTGGATCGATCTTCGGCGCAAGGAGACGACGGAGTGAATCCAATCCGTACACCATCGAGAGTCAAAGATGAAGGAATTCAAGAAAGAAAGGTATAACCCCCTAACCGAGTAGTTAACAACTCCTAGTTAGGTTGTTAGGTAGATAGTTTAACAAAGATCCGGTTTTGAGTCCATGTTACCGCCTCTAGAAAATTGTTTTTCACCAAATTCCGCATGCCCGAAAGTACCGGGAGAGGTAGCATGGACTTACACTATATACAATATAGAAATGGAGGCACTAATTTAATCGGAACCATATTCATAAAACATGCAGCTATCTCCAGTGCATATCAACTTAATGGAGAGAGGATAATCAGCATTACTCAACTTAGGAATCCATCCAATTATGAGTAACCTGAAAGAGAAACAAGTTTCTCAAAACCATTACTTCCATCCAAATACCAATCACAAGAATCTAAATCTTCGATTTCTTTGAAGAATCCCGATACTTGCGACACTTGGTTCTCTACTTTATTCTTATATCCACAACTTCTCAAAACTTAGACATTGTATTTCTACGAAACACTGGTCTAAAAACTAGATAAGTCACAAGTAAACAGAACAAGGTATGAGGACCAACCCCTTTGTCCTGACGGACACTGGACAACATACAATACTCTGTATAAGTCCGCTGAGTTAAATAACTCAAAACCTGTGCGTCGTAGGTTGAAAAACTGTACCCAGGCTATTTCGTCAAATATCACCAATTACAACGAGTTCAGATATAATGAGGATGATCACCTAATTCCCAATAACTTACTCCCACTCATCATCTGTAAAACTATACAAATATGAGAATGAAACCTGGTAAATACATACCATGGAGTAAGTATCTAATCGGGAAAACAGTTTTCCTTTAACAATGCACCGAAACATGAAAATGTTTCGTAGGGGTATCCTGGTATTTCTAGTAATGCCTCTTCCATAATCCAATTCATGACTTTAACCGTATATATCTTTGACATCTCTCCAAATCCCTTTATTTTGTCTTTGGTCGTTACCTTCTGTACACCATCGTTAGGCTATATGGTTTTCTTCCTTCCCTACCGTTCGGCACCAGCCTATAGTTTGGAAGAAGACTATCCAGTAAGCATAATAGGTGTACCATCCTAAACCAAGGAGTACTCGCAACTTGAGATAAGGTGATGACAAAAGACAACTGAATAATACTTTATTCTATTTCTCCCGAACTGGGGAAAAAAGCAAAGGTGAAAATAGGAGTGGCGATGAAGTATGCGGTTTGGTCCTGAATGATAGCAGTCGCAATTTACTTTGCCCTCTTTCTAATCCCTTTATTTTGTCTTTAGTTATTACCTTCTGTACACCCTATTTAGGCTAATTGGTTTTCTTCATTCCCTACCTTTCGGCACCTGCCTATGGTTTGGAATAAGACTATCCAATAAGCGTAATAGGTGTACCCTCCTAAACCAAGGAGCCCTCGCAACCTGAGAGAAGGTGATAATAAAAGACAACTGAATAATAACTTATTCTATTTCTCCTGAACCTGGATCCATCCTCGAAGAAGTCCTTCGGGTTCGTATATAACCATACGATGGATCAATCCAATGGATGTGGATGTCCGTAGTAATACGGGGTGTTCTGAGAAATACAAAGGATAAAAGAAGGAGCGGCAATGACTTATGCAACTTTAGACAATCCAAAAAGCCAGTATTTTAAGAAGGTTCGGTCAACTTGGTCACTGAGTCATAGTCTAGGGTCGGTCAAAGGTCGCTGCCAAAGAGAGAGAGAAAAGAAACACTCTGCGTGCACTCTAACATAGATCAGAATGGTTATCACTTTATCTAATCATGAAATCTCCCACTGTTATCTCTAATTCTCCTCCAAACCTGAAAGAAGAATTAGTCGGGATCACCCGAAGAGTAAACCAACTCATCAGTGAGAATCGGGATCCAACTATCATCGCATGATAACTTGATGGAAGCCACTCAAGTTATCACACTCCAGAAGGTATGCGCATGCCTGGCAAGTTTCTTGTATGTTTGAAATTCCCGATGTTATTTTTTCCCCATGCTCTTATGACCTTGACGAAAGCCAACAAATCATAAGTCACATGTCAAGTTCTACCCTTCATTATCCAGGTTAATTTGAACCCACCCGTACATACCCTTGACGAAAGCCAACAAGGTAATACGACTGTCCCAAACCAACACATCTATCTATGCTACAAATGAATACCCCAGCAGCTACCAAACAATATGCCTTGACGAAAGCCAACAAATATAGCTTGAATACTACTGACCATCCATAAGATATGATGGAAGGCTATGGCTGGTTTTTGGCGAAAAACCTCTAACGTAATGAACTTGATCTCGCTGAAGGAACCTGATAGCTTTTTATAAAAATATAGTGGCGAAAACCTTTTCTAAAGAGGTCAATCCCGGTGAAGGGATCTCGTCTCTTTCCTCGTGGAATGAGGTGCAGGATATTCCAACTGAATACCGTGATGCAAAGCAACTTGTAATCGACTATAGTGAAGTTATTACCCTGACGTAAACTTCTTCCTAAGGGGTCACTCCCGGTGAAGGGATCTCGGCCCTTGCCTCGTCGAATGAGGCGCAGGATATTCCAACTGAATACCGCTATGCAAAACAAAAGGAAACATCTTTGTAATAACACCTTTTAAAATTTGTTCCAACAACATCAAATATAGGTTTGTTTTATCCTTGCATTGATAAAAATCAATGCAATCCCATCAATCAATCACACCAGAAAAGAACGAAAAATAAAATATACGTATATGCCATCCGCATTCGCCACTGGGTCCCGTCATCACCCGTTAGGTTACTTAACTAACGACAGAGTGGGGGCTGGACTAGCGCGGGTGTAAAACATATACAACATCTAATAGTATATATACCAATATACAATAATCGCTCCAGGCATGATAATATGCAACATTACAGAAAAGTAATAAGCATCACAGAACAGTACAGATAATCTGGGATCCCCGGATTTCACAGAGCCGCTACTGAAACCCGACGTTCCCCTGGTCGTGTGGATAGCCCGTGCAATGAAACCTAGACCCCTACGGGTGCGGCAAGTTACCCGCCAAAACCTGAAGCGAGGCAGCCCCCTACAGCAAAATGAATGGACCACCCGGCACTTCAGGGAATCCGGTAACTTGAGCACCCCTCCTTGGGTCAACCTGTACCCCCTATGAGTGCGGCGAATAGTCTGCCAATTCTAGAGTGAGGCCCCTCTGCCTCTCAAAGCCATGAGATACGGAACCGTTGCCCTCCAGAACCCGGCTATCCGTGTACTCCGTCACGGGGTAAACCTAGTACAGAAATAAAAATATGTACAACGGGTACATCGACCTCATCCTGGTCGTGCCCCAAAAGAATATTATACAAACAGGCAGTGATGGCAGTCCATATGTTGGACGCTCGCCCCGCAATATCAAATGTACAAATAAATCCAAACTGCACTACCATTGCACACTGCTATCCACCACGACATATCTGCAACATTACAGCACAACACAGAACATCAACGCGAATGTCACGTTCGTAAATCCGTCTAAAAGAACTATAGCAATTAGACGCAATTTACCGTTCGAATGACATTCCCGGTCGGAGATATAAAGTAAGTACTGTATACTAACAAGTTTAAAATTTCGATCGATAAAATTTCCCGAAGTGGGCCCTACGAATATCTGTTGTACAGTAATAAAAACTGGGCCCAAAATAAATTTTCCAGAAACCACAATTTCCCCTGTAGAACCTACTGTAGAAATTTGGTACCCTTATCTCACATTCTGGCGGCGGATCCGCGGCCAAACCCTGGGTTGAGCCGCGGATCCGCGGCAGTACTGTTGATTTCGGCCACCAAATTTCACCAGTATTCTAGTAAAAGCCTGCTCAATTTTCTGTAGTACTCAAAATAATTTTTAAACCCTGTTAAAAATCGACAGAAACTTAGAACATGGAAATTGCAGTTTTGAAAATTTTGTTCGATCGATGTTTTAAACACGTTAGAACAAGTTAGCAAAGCTTAATGGTGAGGCTCTGATACCACTGTAAGTACACGGTAGCGCCCCGGCCGTCTAACAGACGCCAAATGCGGAACAAAAACTTTTTGACTGGTGCTATCGTATACTATAACCCGGATTTGTCATTAAAGCTAAACTAACAAACTACAAAGTGGGTAGAAATGTTATACCGAACGATCCGAGTCCTTCGGTCTTCAACCATCATCCCACGCTTTGTTGCGGCTGTTCCGATCTCCTGAATCTCCAGTCTTCTCGTCCAGGTGGCACCACGTCGTCGGATCTTTAAACGGGCTCCCGCCTCTGAGCCGAGGCAACTCGATCATCAAGTTTGCTAGAAGAGATGACCAAGATTGATGTAGAGAATGAGTAGAACACTTTGTCTCGTTACGCCCAAAGTCATGGACGAACGGTTAATGAAGTTGCCTTTTGGATCGGATGAAAATGAAATAATGAGTATACTTAATTTCCATGAACCAAATAACTATCATATTTTCCCAAATTAACAACCAACTCTTTTGCAAGAGGGGGACGGCCACTTTAAAAGAGGGGGGAGGTGAGTGTAGGAGGAAAAATGGTGACCATAAGAATAAATGAATGAGTGAGTCATATTAACACATCACCAAACCATTAAATGCAAACTATGAATCACTAACCTAGTCATTAACCTAGTCAGCATTCAATTAATGCTATGAATGAGTCACATAACGAAGTCACCATTTCTAGAACCTTTTAGAACATTCCACACTCACTACTCACCTCAAGAAAAGATAAATCCGTATTAAACCGAATGTTTAGTACGGTCGATAGAAAACTGGAAACTGGCAACTTCCAAAAGCGATCCTGAAACGAATTTCAGGATAACCCCGTAACAGTATAAACATACCCGCATTTGTATTACGACCGAATACAAATGCAACTGAGACAAAGATATTATATCTACAGAGTATAATACTCGGATCCGGCTTAAACCAAAGCCCACCAGTATTATCTGCCCGAAATATGACACGTGCGTAAACGCACGTGCATTTTTCGAACCCTGCCATAAAACCATACGGCCTCTATAACGTTTCGCCCGAACTTGGGAAACTGTCTGTGGGGGACTCTAATGACTCATTAACACACTGGCACTGGGTATAACCACTAGCACGTCAGAGGTACTAGCTGTACGTAACGGTTGCCTATGTATTGATTGGAAGGGAAGCTGACGAGCGAACTTATCCAGAAACCCTACTGAGCCTAACAGTGACAATATACATACAGTCCGGTCCGTTCGTCTATGAGTATCACATATCTGCCTAGGGGGCTGGTAACGTAAGACCCCCATTAGCGGTATAAGTCGTGTCAGAGAATAGCCCAGAACACCCTGAGATACTACTGGAGTACCTACCAGTAAATCTCCTGCCTCGGCCGAGGGCTTTGTGTAATGGCTCTCCTAGACACAGCGCGATCTCACCCCCAATACCGGGAGAGACGAATCCCCTGTCGATCCGCTCACTTGCCTCCATGTGGCTCGGGACTGTACCCAAAAAAGACCTGTTTGCATGACTCCTTTGAGCCCTGGTAGGGTAGAAATCAAAGCACAGTGGGAACTCACACAAGAAAAATGACGACCTCAGGTCGATGAATTAACCTGTACACATGTCACCAGGAAACTGCTATCTGACGCTAGGTATAATACCAACTAGCAGGTTCCCGGCGAGTACTGTCCGGTGTACTCATAACCCAATGAGCACCTGTATACATCTTAGGTGAACCAACTGACACCAATGGCTTGTGAGACCGGCCACCGCCCCTCGTCGGGGTCTCGACTGTATACACTAGTCTACTCTGGAGTATCGATGCCCTGTCTCGAAACTCCCACGACTAGGGACACTTTCAAGGATGTGCTTATAGACCCCAGCTCCCACGTATATGATCGCCATCATACTGCTGGCAGTCAAGCAAGAATCCTATGGGCTCTATAATCATGCAATAGTGAACTAAAGCATGTATACGATGATAAAGACAAACCAGATAGCATACTATCATCTCAAGTAAGACTGTCATATCGGTATAGGTCCTCCCTCAATCATTGCAATCACGTACCTGCGATCCAATAATTGACTTTGAGGGTACTATATCCAACAATACCTTCATGCCACGTGTCCTATGTCGTTTGGTCTACCTCGTGGACCTATTTTTTTATGTGTGACTCTTGGTTTTACGGGTTATTCACGTGTATACTCATAGGCTTATAAAAATATTAAACTAAAACTAATTAAAAAATAATGTGGCTGATGGGATTTGAACTCTGGTGTTTTAGTTCAGCAGTGCAAGGTCTTACCAATGAGCTACAAGTTCCTTCATGTTGTTCTAAAGCAAAACAAACTTATAACTTGTGCTCAAGCAAAAGTACCCCATTCTGGAAAAAAATGTGCAGAAAGTTTAGGCTTGTTACATTCTACCCTCCTTAAAAAAATTTCGTCCTCGAAATTTGTAAAAGGAAAGTGTAACAGATTCAAGGACAGTTTGGTGATAAGACTATTGGTAGTGTATGAAAAATATATGAAGGAATGAAAGAATGCGAAAGGTTTGAAAAGAGTTGAGGAAATTACTAGGGTTACCTGTTGGGTTACCTACAACGGCAACAATGTTTCGGGTAGCATCCTTCATGCCAAGTTAAAATTTTTGCCATTCTAGCTAACCCTAAACCTAGGATCTTAACTAAAGAATCATACAGAATCGAAATGTAAACACTTTACAACTAAGAGTTAGGGATTACAACCTTTGTAGTCCGTTCCTTCTCTTTATAAGCTCCGAGTTGAGGTCCCTTCGCTGCGATCATCAAGATCACGGACTCTATAGAGGCTCCATGAGGTGAATGAGACATCCTTGCTTGAAGACTTCACAATCCAAGATAATCTACCTTGAGGAATCACAAACCCAAGCTCTCACTTCACTAATGAGGTATTAGTGAAGAAAACACCATAATCTAAGTGGCTAGAATAGATGTGGATGATGAAGTAGGAATTTTGCTCTCTTTAGTTTTCTTTTTCTCTTAATCATTCATCACAAAATAAAATCAAGCAAGATCTTTTCTTTTTGGTGGAAGAAGAAGAAGATAAACAAGTGATGAAATGAATTATTGTGTGAGGTTAGAAATACAACCAAGGGTTAAGCATGGCATGCTTAACCCTTGTTGAGACTTACCATGCTTAACCCTTGTAAAGACTTAACCATGAGTTAGGGTTAGGGTTGGGTTAATAAGAAACACCCGATATCAAGGGTTGGACTATGTCAACAAGAGTAAAATATCCATACAATATTGATTTATCCAAAATTGAATATTAACCCTAAACTAAACCCTAGCAAGGTTTTATCTCAAAAACCCTAGTTGCATTTGTAACCTAACATGTTGCAATTATACAAATCTCATATATATACAATTTTGTAACAAAAGAAAATAATACAATTAACATATATCACATATATATCAATGTATCATCAAGTGAGAAAAAGAATCATTTATGTGAGCTTATATTAGTTAATGTAATGTAATATATCACATATATAATTATACATTAAATTATTAAATCAACACTTGATTTAATAACCCGGCTATATTACATATAACCGACTAATATAATATGTATCTTTTTATCGAATCAACACTTGATCCGATAACCCGGCTATATCACATAAACCTGGCCGATATCACATATCGCGAGAATAGAATACGGTATCTCATGTCGTATTAATCTCGGTCCCGCACATATTACATATGTGCTCCTACTCTGTTTCGCCTGAGCCAGGAAACCTCTGTGTAGGACTCTAAAAACTCGTCAATATGCCGGCAGTAGGTGATGATCATATCAAACACCCACAAGCTGCAAGCGGTCAACTAAACGTAACAGCTACCCGGGTATTGAGCGATCAGAAGATCAACAAGCAAGCCTGTACACACTCCTGTGAGTCCAATCAGTAACACTAAAGTACAGTCCGGTCTCTTCGTCTGATATGTCGCATATCCAGTCTAAGGGTGGTAAACGTCAGACCACGGTAACCGATAAGTCGTATCGATGTGAGGCTCATAACGGGTCGAGAAACTACTGATAACACTTACCAGTAGATCTCAATATCAGCCTTTGCCAGGGACTTCCAGTTATAGCCAATCGAACACAGCGCAACATCAACCCCCAATACCAGGAGAGACGAAACCCCTCCTATCTCTCATTGCCTCCATGTGATTCGGGACTGTACCCAAAAGCCACCGTTTTGCACGTTCTCATGAACGTGGTAAGGTAGAAATCAAAGCACGGTGGGAATCATACAAGACTCTATGACGATCTCGGGTCTAAAGACTAACCTGTACCAGTGTCACCAGAGAACTGCTATCTGACGATAGGTATAATACCATCTAGGAGTTCTCGGTGAGTCCGTTCAGTGTACCCAGTCTCCACTGAGCACCCGTACACCATCTTTGATGTCAAACACCAATGGATATAGGATCATCCATCTCCCATCATATGGGTCAAGATGCGTATACACTAGTCTACTCTGGAGTATCGATGCCCTGTCTCGATACACCCTCGACTAGGAATAGTTATAGGATGTACTCTTGTACTATCCTGGCCCCACTAGTATGATCTGCATCATAGTCCCAGTAGTCGAGTATATATCCTAAGGGTTTTATCAACATGTAAGGGCAAGACAGTAAACCAATACAAGTAAACATGTTAAGATAAAGTGAAACCAGATAGCATACTATCATGTCGAGCAAGAAAGTCCTCTCTATATATATCTAAGCATCCACTATAATATACATCATATGTACAACAATGGCCTCTAAGGCATATACATAACTAACATTACCTTGGTCTACGGCCTCTGCTTCTTCGGCCGCTAAAAGGAAAGCCTAACGCCATGGTACATTTCTCCTAACAGGAGGCACATTCCTTTGTCTTTGGGGCATGTTTCTCTGCCCTCGAGGAATGTTCCTCAGAGCCTGATGGAATTGGCTAGTAGGCTGTGCTGGTGGTGGAGCAGGGAGTGCAAGGCGACGTGCAGGGGCCTGGATAGCTGGCCGTTGCGAGTAGTTGGTGGGTGTGTGATCTGTGTTGTGTATATAAGGACAGTTTCCAATTCCGTGATTGAATGCGCTACAAACTAAGCATAGGACTTTTGCACGCCTACAGTCCTTCCACAAGTGTCCATTTCTCTTGCAATAGAAGCAAAAACCTAGAATCGGCTGGTTAATTATTTATTTCTGTCTCTTAGGTTTTGAAGGTTTTATAGGATAGGCTCCTCCTTCCATCTGGGTGGCAGAGCGCTTTATACCGGTTGCTTCTGCTTCTGGTCGGTTCAATAATATAGCAGTCTGCTGCTGCATTCCTTCCAGGAGGTTTCAGATTGCCTCAAGCAAAACCATCTGCTCGTTGATCGGTGTAGCAACGGCAGGTGTGAGTGGTAGTGGTGGGGGAGTGTTGTTGACATTCGTGTTGGTGTTGTTTGGGGAATCCGTAACCTTGGAAGAAAGATTTGGGTGAAGATAGATTCAAAATATATGGAATTGGAAGATTCAAGGAATTTGAATTGTAAAGAATGTTTTTAGTTGCTGGTTCTTGTATAATATTGCTTAGGTTGTCCACGCAGAACTGAACTGCATGGTAGGGTTCCATACAGCTCTGACCTGCATGGGCTGCCAACAAAACCTGTCATGCCCAGCTTCCCAGTATATGGGCAGAGGACGCGATGAGGCCGCTACATATTTACTCTGAAATAAACACACTAAGCGTATCTAAGAAATATAAGTAAAATGCACAAGAGACAGTGACAATAGATATAATTGAACAACAACTTTATTTATTAACATTCTATTTACAATACATCTGAAAAGTTAATACATGGAATGGAAAGCAATGCCTAAACAATGGCATAACAGAAATGGAAAATACAGAATATAAATGTGTACAAATAACTAGAGCTTCGGGTTGAAGGCTAGCTGATCCAAGTCCTCGAAGGTGGGCTCGATCTCCTGAAGGTCCGAATCACCTGACGACATTCCAAAGAAGAGAAAGAGAATATCGTCAGCGAACAAATCGCTCGGTAAGTCCCGTAAATAGACAAGAATGGAATAAAAAGAATAGATAGTATATTGTTATAATGTTGTATTTAGTGTTAACGTTGTTGTTTGTAGCTTGGTACAGAAGAGGTCAGTGTATACAAGAGGAGTCTCAATAGACCAGAGACTACGGTGGACGGAATACAAGGAACCGTTCAGCCACGGTACAACTGTTGGAGATAGTGCCCTCAGAGTCAATTATTGGATCACAGGCACGTGATTGCAATGATTGAGGGAGGACCTATCCGAGGAGGACAGTCTTACTCATGATGATAGTATGCTATCTGGTTTACCTTTATCATCGTGTACTGCTTTAGGTGACCTTACAGATCACTATTGCACGTTGATAGAGCCCCTAGGATTCTTGCTTGACCACCAGCAGTATGAGGGCGATCATATACGTGGGAGCTGGTAGTCTATAAGCACATCCTTAAAAGGTCCCTAGTCGTGGGAGTTTCGAGACAGGGCATCGATACTCCAGAGTAGACTAGTGTATACAGTCGAGACCCCGACGAGGGGCGGTGGCCGGTCTCACAAGCCACTGGTGTCAGTTGGTTCACCTAAGATGTATACAGGTGCTCATTGGGTTATGAGTACACCGGACAGGACTCACCGGGAACATGCTAGTTGGTCTTATACCTAACGTCAGATAGCAGTTCCCTGGTGACATGTGTACAGGTTAGTTCATTGACCTGGGGATCGTCATTTGTCTCTTGTGAGTTCCCACTGTACTTTGATTACTACCCTACCACGCTCAAAGGAGACGTGCAAACAGGTTTTAGTTGGGTACAGTCCCGAGCCACATGGAGGCAGTGAGCGGATCTTCAGGGGTTCGTCTCTCCCGGTATTGGGGGTGGGGTCATGCTGTTTCTAGGAGAGCCATTAGCCCTCGGCCGAGGCAGGAGATTTACTGGTAGGTATTCCAGTAGTATCTCAGGGTGTTCTGGGCTACACTCCGACAAGACTTGTACCACTTTTGGGGGTCTGACTTTTACCAACCCCCTAAGCCCGTCATGCGAAGCTCATAGACGAACGGACCGGACTGTACGGATATTGTCACTGACAGGCTCGGTAGGGTGTCAGGATGAGTTCGCTCATCGACGTCCCTTTCGGTCAATAGTTGGTGGCCCGTCATGTATGGCTAATATCTCTGACGTGCTAGTGGTTAAATCCACAGCCATAGTATTGACGAGTCTTTAGAGTCCCCCACATTCAGTTACTCAAGTTTCGGGCGAAACGCTGTAGAGGCCGTATGGAGATATGGAAGGGTTCGATCAGATACGTGCGGTATTGCACGGATCAGGATCGGACGGTTAGTACTAGAGGCCGTATGGATATATGGCAGAGTTCGATCAGATACGTGCGGTATTGCATGGATCAGGATCGAATGGATATTACTAGCCGGCTTTTGTTTAAGCCGGATCCTAGTATAGTACAATGTAGATTTTGTCTCATTGCATTTGTATTTCGGTCGGAATACAAATGCGGGTGTGTATACACAGTATCAGGGTTTTTCTGTAATTTATTACGGGACCAGTTTTCTGGAGTTGCCAGTTTGCTTTCCGTTTCGGCCATTTTCATTTGTATCTTTCATTGGCCGAAGTTTGGTGGAGGATGGCTTATTTGCATTTGTGCAAATAAGCAATTATGGAAGGGGGTCTTTGCATATTATTGTATCATGATACTTGCACCATCATTGCTTGACTTTCTTTAGTCATCATGGCTAGTCTTGTAGTGTCATGATGGCATGACCTTTTGGTGACGATGATGGATTATGATGGTTGTATGAGTGTTGGAGTTTCTTTGTGATCATTTCTTTTTTCATGATAGCCTTTTCTCTCTCTCCCTTGGATTATGATGTAGGCTACCCCATTTTTGAGACTCTCTCTCTCTCTCATTCTCTCCATTCCTCAATACTGGCCGGCCAAGCATGTATGGGGGCTGCCCATTATTATTTTGGTGGGGATTTTGGTATCTTTGGCTTTGTAAAATCCCTACAACTCCATCTTCAAAAGTCCATATCATTACCTCCACCACAAAGGCAACATCCACTACCCCAAAAATGAGACATGGTTCTACACACATTCTACAGCAAACCTTGGGCACGTCGACTCGCCAGCTTCGTGTCCGAGTTGCCTCGGTATAGAGGTGGGAGCCCGTAAAAGAAGCAGGCAATGTGGTGCCCTTTCCGGCGAGGAGGTGGAGATCGGACATTCCGCGGGAGATCGGGACGACGGCAAGAAGACCGGAGGACTCGGATCACTCGGTATATCTCTCTTCCCCATCTTATAGTTAGCTAGGACTAGTTAATGGCACGATCCGGGTTTTAGTGCGCGGTGGTGCCGGTTTAAGAAAATTTAAAGTTAGCCATCGCTTCCGCATTTGGCCTCGGGATGGAGGCCGGGGCGCCGTCGTGCACTTACAGTGGTATCAAAGCCTCGCCATTAATATAGTCTAGCTTTGTCTAATGTGTTTTACATTTTCGATCGAACAATTTTCCAAAAACCGTATTTTTCTTCACATCAGTTTCTGTCGAAATTTTTTGAAGTCCAAAAATTTTTCAGGTTGTCTCAGAATGATGTGCAGGGTGTTTTAAGAGTTCTGTGAAAATTTGGGCACGTGAACAGTCCAAACCACCGCGGAACCGCGGCCAAACCCATGCTTGAGCCGCGGTTCCGCCGCGACTTTAACTGTTCAGTCCCCAAAACTTTTGCAGAATGCTCCTGAGTTGAAAATGTGGTTTCTGGAATGTTATTTTTGGGCCCAGAATTTCTTGATGTGCTACAGTAGTATTTGGGGGCCCACTTGATAAAATTTAATCGATCGGATATTTTAAACACATTATTTCACAGTATTTACATTATATCTGCGACCGTGAATGTCACTTGATTGGTAAATCCTGTCTGACTGCTATAGCCCGGTTAGACGAATTTACGAACGTGACTTTCACGTTGATGTTCTGTGTTATGCTGTGATGTTGCGGATCGGTCGTGGGGGATAGCCTGGATGCAATGCTAGTACAGTATTTGTTGTATTATGTACATTTGATATTGTGGGGCGAGCGTCCGACATGTGGACTGCCGTCACTGCCTGATTGTATTATTATTTTGGGGCATGGCCAGGTTGCGGTCGATGTACCCGTTGTATGTATATTTTACTTTCTGTACTAGGATTACCCCGCGGAGGGGTGCACGGATAGCCGGGTTCTAGAGGGCAACGGGCCCGCATCTCATGGCATTGAGACGGAGAGGGCTTCACTCTAGGATTGGCGGGCTATTCGCCGCACTCGTAGGGGGTACAGCTTGACCCAGGAAGGGTGCCCAAGTTACCGGATTCCGTGAAGTGCCGGGTGGTCCATTCACGTTGCTGAAGGGGGCTGCCTCGCTTCAGGTTTTGGCGGGTAACTTTCCGCGCCCGTAGAGGTCTAGGATTTCATTGCACAGGCTATCCACACGACCAGGGGAACGTCGGGTTTCAGTAGTAGCTCTGTGAAACCCGGGGATCCCAAATATCTGTATTGTTCTGTAATGCTGTACATTTCTGTGATTTTGGATTTTATCACGCCTTGAGCGAAATATAATATATTGGTATATATATTAGTAGATGTTGTATATGTTTTGCATCCACGCTACTCCAGTCCCCGCTCTGTCGTTAGTTAGCTAACCTAACGGGTAATGACGGGACCTAGTGGCGAATGCGGATGGCATATACGTACATCAATTGATGGGACTGCATTGATTCGGATCAATGCAAGTAAAACAAACCTATTCTGATGTTGTTGGAACACTTTTCAAAAAGCTGTTATTGCAAGGACGTTCACTTTTGTTTTGCTTCGTGGTATTCAGTTGGAATATCCTGCTCCTCAGTCGACGAGGCAAGGGCCGAGATCCCTTCACCGGGAGTGAACCCTTGGACAAAAAGTTTGCGTCAGGACTATAAGTTCACTATAGCCGATTACTTTTGCTTTGCCCCGTGGTATTCAGTTGGAATATCCTGCACCTCATTCTACGGGGAAAGAGCCGAGATCCCTTCACCGGGAGTGACCTCTTTAGCAAAGGTTTTCGTCACTATATTTTTAAAAGCTATCCGTTCCTTCAACGATATCAAGTTCATTACGTTAAAGGTTTTCGCCAGAAACCATTCGTAGCCCTCTGTCGTTTCATATGGATGGTCAATAGTATTCAAGCTGTGTATGTTGGCCAAAGTCAAGGCACAGTGATTGGTAGCTATTGGGGTATTCATATGCAGCATAGATAGATGCGTTGGTTTGGGACAGTCGTACTGCCATTTTGGCCAAAGTCAAGGGTAGGTACGGGTGGGTTCAAATTAACCTGGAGAATGACGGGTAGAACTTGACATGTGACTTATGATATGTTGGCCAAAGTCAAGGTCATAAGAGCATGGGGTAAAAATCACATTGGAAGTTTCTAAAGAAACTGAAACTTGCCAGATATGCGCATACCTTCTGGAGTGTGACACCGTGAGCGGATTCCGTCACGTTGTCATGCGATGATAGTTGGATCCCGATTCCCACTGATGAGTTAGTTTACTCCTCGGGTGACCCCGACTAATTCTTCTTTCAGGTTTGGAGGAGAATTTGACGGAACAGTGGGAGGTTTCCTGATTAGATAAATTGGTAACCATTCTGATCTAGGTTAGAGTGCACGCTGAGTGTTTCTTTTCTCTCTCTCTGGCAGCGACCATTGACCCGACCCTAAGACTATAACTCAGTGACCATGTTAACCGAACCTTCTTGAACACTGGCTTTTGGATTGTCAGAGTCGCTAATTTCATTGCACTCCTACTTTTACTCTTTTCTCCAGGACACCCCGTATTACTACGAACGTCCACTTCCATTGGACAAAACCATCGAATGGTTAGATACGAACTCGAAAGAATTTATTCGAGAATGGTTTCCGGTTCTGGAGAAAACGGATAGGACTATTCAGTTATCTTCTCCTTTTACCTTCTCTCAGGTTGCGAGTGCTCCTTAGTTTAGGAGTAGTACACCTATTACGCAAATTGGATAGTCTTCTTCCAGACCATAGGCAGGTGCCGAACGGTGGGGAATGAAGAAAACCAATTAGCATAACGATGGTGTGCAGAATGTATTAAGTTAAGACAAAGCAAGGGATTAGTAAGAGGGCAAAGTAAACTGCGACTGCTATTCACGACCAAACCAAGTATTTCTTCGCCAATCCTTAAATCACCTTTGTATTTCTCCAGAACACTTCGTATCACTACGAAGATCCACAGTTTATTGGATACTCCATCGTATGGTTATATACGAACTCGAAAGGAACTTGTTCCAGTTCGGGGATGGATTCTAGTTCAGGAGAAATAGGAATAAGGTTTATTCGGTTGTCTTTTATCTTCACCTTCTCTCGCATTGCGAGTGCTCCTAGGATTAGGACAGTACACCCATTATGCTTATTGGATAGTCTTCTTCCAAACCATAGGTTGGTGCCGAACGGTAGGGAAGGAAGAAAACCATTTGGCCTAAAGGGGTGTACAGAATGTAATGACTAAAGACATAGAAAGGGATTTGGAAAGATGGCAAAGAATTACACGGTTACAGCTGTGAATCTGGATAATGGATGAGACATTACTAGGAATACCGGGATACCCCATCGAAACATTTCAATGTTTCAGTTTCACTGTGTACTGTTAAAGGAAAACTGATTTCCCAATTAGTCCTTACTCCAGAGTATGTATTTACTAGATATGATTCTCACATCTGTATGGTTTTACAGATGATCAGTGGGAGTAAGCTATTGGGAATTGGGTGATCATCCTCATTATATCGGGATTCGTCGTAATCGGTGATATTTGAGGAAGTCACCTGGACTGTTTGCCGGATGGCAAGTATTTGGTTTTGAATATCCGCTGTTATACACCAATTTCAAATTGATACATCTGTACGTCTATTTTTATAGAGTGAGATATATCTTTTTGAAATTATGTCTATGACATTTACCTATATCAGTGGATGGTTAGGTAAGGAGTATTAAACAGCGGTGTAATTCTTCTTAACCATAAGTATAGTTTTCAACCTACGACACACAGCGAATGAGTTATCAGACTCAAGGGACTTATACAGAGTATTGTATGTTATCCAGGGTCCATCAGGACAGAGGGGTTGGTCCTCGTACTATATTCGGTTTACTTATAACTTCTCTAGTTTTTAGACAGGTGTTTCGTGGAAACACAGGGTCCGAATTTTGAGAAGTTATAGGTATTTGAATAAAGTTAAGAACCAGGTGTTGCAAGTATCGGGATTCTTCAAAGTGATCGAAGATGTAGATACTTGTGTATGGTATTCAGTTGATAGTAATGATTAAAAGAACTTTCTTCTCTTTCAGGTTACTCATAATTGGAAGCATTCCTAAGTTGAGTAACGCTGATCGGCCTCCTTCCATTTAGTTGACATGCACTGGAGACAGATGCATGATTTGAATCTGGTTCAATTAAATCAGTGCCTCTGGTTCTATATTGGATATAGAACAGTTCATATCTTAACGATGTTAAGGTACGGGGAGTTGTCCGGCCTATGCTTAAAACCAGACTCTGGATAACTCAAGGCACGTTTCTGTAATGGCTGTTTGTGGGTTGACCCAGGCTATGACGAGGGTTGACTTTCTACCATCTGGAAGATCAATAGTGATATTGTTCTAGACTCGCCACAGTTTTATTAAAAATGGATTTTTTTTCAAAAAAACAGTAGTGGGAGTATGGTAGAACTGGAAGTGATTCCAGAACCACAAACGATTACTGAAAATTTGATAGGAACCTAAAAAGATTCAATCTGGATTGACATTCCATTGGCCACTCCGCAGATAAGGTGGGTAACCTCAGGCACCCGAGAGGTACTCCGGTTGCCTCAAGGACGATGGCAGGGAGGTTCTTGTTTACCCACACTTGCCATTGCTGTTGTTTCAGGCTGCGAGACCCGGCAGGAGTTTGAGTATAGCGTCGTTCTGAACTGGCTTCAGAAGTGTACGTGTATATGACTCTACCAGTGGGTTGTCGTAGTCAGTGGGAGCAGCGGAAGCATTGGTGGACAGGTAGCTTATGTCTATTTATAGACTAAAGCAGATATAGCGGAGAGAGATCATCCATTTCTGATGTGACAGTCATAGGTTTGACTTCATCAGAATAGGGGATGGATCTGTTGAAAAGGTAGTAGGGTGTGATGTCCTGGTATTTGGATGACATACACAGAGTAGGAAGTGATATTCCTATACTACAATCGGTTAAACTTTGGTTGTCACACAGTAGTTTCTCCACATGGGACTTGGATATTATATCAGACATACTGGTTACTAGATCTATGGTTTTAGATCTAGATTTGGGTGGTTTCCCAATTAAGGGTACTTAGACAGCATTCTAAGGGCATTTAGAATGGACGACTCCTGGCACGGTAGTGTACCTGCAGGTGATGGAGTCACCCTCTCTAAAGGTGTCTTATAGACTAAAGTAGAGAGGGATGTGCACGATTGGCAGATCACTTGCTCAGGCAATTGAGTCAATCATGAGATGTCAAGTACAACACCAGATGTTGTTCTTGCACTAGATGCAATAAGTTGACATTGATCCAATCCTGGAGAAACAGTCGGAAGCAGCTTTAGAGCATAAGTGGATGTTCTAGGGATATGATAACGACGGCCTCTTTAGGGAGACGGTTATCATTCCAGGCTTCCAAGGTGACCTGGACGACAAGGAGGTTGTCAGAGTTATATTTTTCCTTCTGACGAGGGGCAGTATTTTGGACAGGTGGTCCAAGGCAATACTGAGGGAGGCATGGCGCAGGATACTGATTGAGTTCAGTTGACGATACAGTCTAAGAAGTTTGGATTTGGAGTTCATTTATGAGCTAGGTCCCATCAGACATCCAGACACATTCTAAGACAGGTATTGCTCATTTCGGGAGATGGGTTTCTCCGCGAACTTGAGATATAGAGAGACATAGAAAGAAACATCAAAGCGGACCCACTCACTGAGGCTATTCCTTAAACGCAATAGTTTCGCAAACGAGTTTTGTGAGACTGACTAGTAGAGGAGTTGGGTGTTCGGTATCACACGGGCTGTGAGTATGCGACATCGCAATAATTAGCCTTGAGTGCAAGTGGGAGATTATTGGAGATAGTGCCCTCAGAATCAATTATTGGATCCAAGGCACGTGATTGCAATGATTGAGGGAGGACCTATCCCAGGAGGACAGTCTTACTCATGGTGATAGTATGCTATCTGGTTTACCTTTATCATCGTGTGCTGCTTTAGGTGACCTTACAGGTCACTATTGCACGTTGATAGAGCCCCTAGGATTCTTACTTGACCACCAGCAGTATGAGGGCGATCATATACGTGGGAGCTGGTAGTCTATAAGCACATCCTTAAAAGGTCCATAGTCATGGGAGTTTCAAAACAGGGCATCGATACTCCAGAGTAGACTAGTGTATACAGTCGAGACCCCGACAAGGGGCGGTGGTGTTCACACCGTAATATTGTATTATTATATTCCCCATTCTTATTCGTTTTATAAATAAACAGGTGCTTTTAACGCATATCTGCTACATATTACAGGTTACAGGTTCTTGGACAGAAAACAGTGAAAACGATGAAAAGACGATGCAAAAGTGGACTTTGACCAACAAATAGAAGGATCTTAATCAAGCATACACAAAAGATCAGTACAAGGCAACGCAAGGTCCAAGATTACAAAGCAAACGGTTAAAAGTCCACTGCAATTGTTCACTAGAGATCTGGAAGAAATAGAGAAGCCAAATTGAATAAAGATCCAAAGAAATAAAAAGCCCAAGAAGCCCAGAATCAGTTCCAAAATTTCCAGACATAAAATTTTACCAAAGCTTGGAGTCTACTTTGACTAGGTCTTCCTAAGGATATTTTGGTAAATGTAGACGTGCGAATCAATTGTAACCTAGGGTTTCCTATCCTCTATAAATAGGAACTCTAAATCATTGTAAAGGCCATGCCTCCATTCATTAATAAATTACAGCATTCTTTTAGAGAGCATCATTTTTTGTAAGTTCTTTATTTTTGGCCCTTGGTTAATTTTCTATTCTTGCCCTAGATAAATTTAATTCCTTGCCCTAGTTAATCTTTTATTCTCTGCCCTAGATAAATGTATTTTAATTCCTTAATGAGCGAGTAGTCTCCTCGCTTGTTAGGGTTAGATCTGGGGAAGGTTTGAGAGACGAAGATTTCTCATCCCCTTTTTTGCCCGTCATATATTTTCATAGGACTCTATGCATACATGCACATACCGCTCCCTACGGCACCCTATCCCACGAGGTAGCGGTGATACCGTAGTATAAAGGCCCGGTTGTGATGGTTTTCCATGGAGGTTAGGGTAAGGATTTCTAAAGGAAGGACAAGAACCTAGAGGAAGAAACATCTTCCCAAATGGTTCTAATCCCTTTTATTAATAATTACCATCGAAAATTCACAACATCCCTGTGGACCGACCCGTACTCACCGGCTAGCTTCATGCGACGCCGTTCTTGATTGCGGTTACAAATATTTTTGATCTATCTTTTAGAAAGCGCGAGCACGCTAAATCAATCAATCAAATAGCGCCGTTGCCGGGGATGGCGTGTTATTTCCTTTTTGCAATTTCGGGTTAATCAAAATTAAAAAAATCATAAAAATAAAAAAAAAATATAAAAATATATCATCTTTTATTTTTGGGAAGGGTATTTTTGTGTGAATTTTGCAGGATCTACGAACAAATTCGGATCTGGAAATCTACAGAGATCAAAACAGCAAATATCAAATCCGAACAAACAGAAGATCACAACAACCGAGGAACAGAAGAAATTTGGAGGACCGAGACAAACAAGAAGAATCGCGGTGATCTGCTCCAAAAAAAAATATCTACTGACGTCATCGCCTTGCGACGGATCCGCGGTCGGAAGAGGGTTGCGGCGGCGGATCCGCGGCCTTTTGATCATTTCAAGTCGCCAGATTTGCACTGCGGTTCAGTAAAAAAAAACTGTAAGTCTTCTGATCTCCTCCTCTGCAAATCTCTGATATCTCCTCTGAAAAATCTCCTGCAGGATTCTTTGCGCTTAAAAATCTTCCCCTTCTCAATAAAAAATCTTTTGTAGGATTCTTTGCGCCGCGCATAAAATAAAAAGATTTGATTGCAAGTGATTTACTGTTTTGCATATCTTTAATCGGACTTTAAGGGGCTTTTGACCAATTCAGATTGGGTGGGGATTTCATCACTCTTCCCAGGACCCCAGAAATCACATAAGGCATATGCATTGACCATCTATTAATTAAAAAATACTAGACTCAGCCCTAAGGACTTCGAGCTTAATAGGACAGAGGACTAGTTGTAGGCATCAGCCGTTTATCCTAACCTGACTTTGCTGTGTCTAGGCAAGTGGTTACTTAATTAGGACCGCTACTTGTAGCGGGGAGCCTCCCACTTACCTGGCACTTACCTGGCCGCAATTGGCGGTGAAGAGGCAGTTTGAGGTCCTATTTCTAGCCCTTAGGAATAGTTAGGAGCTGTCTAGCTGACCTAGGTGACCCTAGAGTAAGGCCTGATTGTGCATTTCTAGTTGATTGCATTTGTGTCTAAGCCCTTTATCGAAAATCATTTTTGCAAAACAAAAAAAAAATAATAAGAGGAAAATTTTTATAAAAAGACTTGCAACTTTTTCGCTAAGAAATCCTGGCACCCAAATCTTCTTTCTCTTCTCTTTCTACTATCATGGGCACCCCACATCATAAATCTCTTGCCAAACTTTGGTATCCCGAACCTAACTTTGCGTCGTACGTCAATTGTTTCGGTCGATTTAAGGAAGATCCCTCCGTGCCCAAAATATCTTTGAAAGATCAAATAGAAGCGTCTAGGAGAAACAGTTTGACTTTGCAACCCACTCTGTGTCAACCAAGTCAACCTTTACCACCTTCATATGTTGATACCACTTTTTCAAGTCCAGCTGTAACTCCTAAACCGATGTCCATTGCTGAGCATATTGCTCGATCTCGTAGCCGATCTTTCACCCCTCTCCACACATCTAGTTCTAGGAATCCACAAGACTATTCACCTTTTTATCCACATGTTGACCCTACCCCTGTCCAACCAACCACTTCCTACCAGTCCTGCCCGAATTTCCCACCGTCACTAGACATTGTTTCTACACAGCATTTTGGGAGTTTCACATATCCAAAAAAATTCGAATCTTTTACCGAAACCCCCTTACCACCTAAGTCTAGTTTGGAAGAGTCGTTGGAGGCGTATATCGCAGCAACAAACAAAATGGTTAGGAATGTGGAAGTGTCCGTGGCCGCCCTTATGCAACCTGCTGAATTGGTAGCTAGTTTTCCGCTAGCTCCAAATTTTTTAATGTATGAAGAGGCGGTTGGACAGAGTGAGAATTTGAGAGGATTTCCAAATCAAACCTACCCAATTGAAGCCCACAACTCCAGTTTTCCATCGAATATCCTTAATGATTCACAAGTTCAAAATAAAAATGAGTTGTGTGATTTTGTAGTGTTTGATTTGCCAAATTGTGAAGAACCCCTTTCGAGTGAAACCACACCTAATCCTTTCGATCTTTACACCTCCCATCTAGAACCTAAATCGATAAATATCCATGCTTTTGATGAGGTGTCTAAGAAAATTGATTTTCACTTGACTGAGGATATAGACGCCGGGAATATTTCGGATGATGAATCTGTCGATTTGATTGATATTATATGTCCAATTCATTATCCCGAGTCATTAAATGTTTCTCCCGAACTTCATATGCGTCTTGATTTTGATGATAATGGCATGGATGAGTTGAATTTTGAGGAGAATTATAAGGATAGTATTGAGGAGAGTTTTGAGGATCATATTGAGGTTGAACCATTTTTCTTTGATGTGTCGGATTTTCCAATTCATCCTCCCGAACCTTTAATTGTTATATCACCCTCCCTCCTTTCCGTCGTTCCGACCATGCTTGAAGACTGTGAGCTTGAAAATTTTTCCTTTGAATCTGATACTGTTCTCACAGATGATAACACTTACGAGTGTTTCACTTTTTCGGACGATGTTGATGACTCACCGCCCGAGTTTGAATCTTTTACATTTTCAGATGAGTTAGTTGAACCATCAAACTCGGTTGCTTACAGTAGTTTCGAACCATTGATGGAATCTTTCAAGTTCGATACAGATTACTTAGGTGAGAGTACGACTATCCCTCAATCACTCCCTTTCGTCCTTCCTATTGTTCCGACCGTGCAAGTGACCGTTACGCTTTCATCTCAAATACCAAGTTCGGCGTACCCATGTTTTCTTGCGAATCTTGAGGGATTTGATCCCATTTCTCGACGAGTTGATAGGTTAGCGCAATCGCTTTTAACACATCGGTCATCACAAATTACGCTAATTTATTCACTCGATTTACACCTCAAGATCGCGCAACCTTTCTTTCTCCTTTCCGCCATTCTTCTCCCCCACCGATACCATATTCTACCATTCTTCTTTCCACACGGTCTCGCGTGTTTCTCATTTCTTTCCTCTACACCCCATTATTTCACCAACTCGACCATTACCACGATATCATTTTCAAATGGTTGGTGCTAACCTTTGACTTGTGTAAGGCCAAGCTTAAGTTTGGGGGGAACTTTGTTGTATATATGTACATATATTTTTTGTTTTCTTTTTCTAAAAATAAATAAATAAAAAAAAATTCAAAACATTAAAAAATATAAATTTTTTTTTATAAATAAATAAACAGGGGAGTGCCAGCATTTTGACCCTCTTGGTGTAGCATGACAGTGAGGACACTGTCAAGTTTAAGTTTGGGGGTATGCTCGGTACGTCTTCTTCCTTCGTATTCATATGTATATTTTTGCATTTGCATATTTATTTGAAAACCCATAAAAATTGAAAATTTTCAAAAATTAAAAGAATAAATGTATTCAATTTTGGCCATATTTTGACTTGAGTTTGACAAATAGGTTAACTAGCTAGGAACAACTAGATCTTAGACTTAGTAAATTAAAAACCCTAAAAATAACCTTCCTTAAAGTTTAACGGTAGAAAGTATATATCTTTGTAGTTTATTTAGAAATAGGCAAATTTTGAGTTCACTTCATGGGCTAAGTCAAAGCAAAGGAAAAGTATTGATATTTTTATTAGAATATAAGTTTGAAAAATAATTCCTAGCTTAAGTCTAGATTCTGAAAATGTATACCCTACAATTTGCACAATCACGCACCTTGAAACTTGGAATAGTAGAGGAGACCTTGAAATGCTCTTGTCTGAAGTCCCTAGTACGCAGAAAATGAAATAAAAAAATACAAGTGTGAATAAAGAAAAGAAAAAAATGAACACTGGTTTTTGTGATTACTTAAGGCTGTAAAAATAGAAAAATATTTAGCGAGGGTGCTTCATCACCTAATGCCTTAGACCAACTGGTTTGGGAGTCACTGCTAAAAGCCTTGGGTGTTGCAAGACTAGGAATTACGCTTTAAAGTGCAAACATATCTTGTAATCGGTTGTTGGTACCTCAAGAAGTATTAACGGTCGCATGAAGGATGTGTAAGCAAAATTCATTTAAATTCACCAACTAATTAGTACTTTGGACAATGGACAAGGGTATGATTGCTTGATTTGAATTTCCAAGTGTATGGGTGACTTATACACACACGTAGGGATATGTGATTGGAGTTTAGATGAGAGAAAGGAATGAAGAATAGAACTTGTATCTTTAGTAGAGTTGATAAAAATTCCTAAGTGGAGATGGAACCCTAGAATGAAAACTTAAGAGATGCCGAAAGCTAAGTAAGTCTATAGAACATGTATAATCTTAAGTTAGATGATGAGGAAGTGTGAAGAATATGGGTGAATAATTTACGAGTCGACGATAATAGAATTCCCTGTTAAAAAACCTAATTGGAGAACAAAAGTCAAAACAGCCAAATTGATAGGATTTTGTGGGTAGTATCCGTTGAAAACCCTCAGGAGACAACACTCCTCCTACTAGGGACACCTAGAGGTTTAACGGCTTGTTGCACGAGCTCAGTGCAATCGTGTTTTCCTACGAAAGTGCGGTTAGGTTTTGTAGAGAATAAAAAATAAGTTTGCTCGAGGACGAGCAAAAGTAAGTTTGGGGGTATTTGTTCACACCGTAATATTGTATTATTATATTCCCCATTCTTATTCGTTTTATAAATAAACAGGTGCTTTTGACGCATATCTGCTACATATTACAGGTTACAGGTTCTTGGACAGAAAACAGTGAAAACGATGAAAAGACGATGCAAAAGTGGACTTTGACCAACAAATAGAAGGATCTTAATCAAGCATACACAAAAGATCAGTACAAGGCAACGCAAGGTCCAAGATTACAAAGCAAACGGTTAAAAGTCCACTGCAATTGTTCACTGGAGATCTGGAAGAAATAGAGAAGCCAAATTGAATAAAGATCCAAAGAAATAAAAAGCTCAAGAAGCCCAGAATCAGTTCCAAAATTTCCAGACATAAAATTTTACCAAAGCTTGGAGTCTACTTTGACTAGGTCTTCCTAAGGATATTTTGGTAAATGTAGACGTGCGAATCAATTGTAACCTAGGGTTTCCTATCCTCTATAAATAGGAACTCTAAATCATTGTAAAGGCCATGCCTCCCTTTATTGAATAAAATTTAGAAATCTTTTGGAGAGCATCAGTGTTTCTTCTCCATTCAGAAATTCAGATCTGACAACCCTGCATGGATGATTGGAGGGATGCATCTGTAAGTAATTTAATTTCTTGCCTTAGTGTAGATTTAAATTCCTTGCCCTAGGTAGATTTAATTTCATGCCCTAGGAACTTGTTTAGGGTTTAGCTTTGGGGAAGGATTTTGAGAGATGAGATCTCTCATCCCTTTCTTACCCACCAAATATTTACAATAGGACTCCATGCATACATGCACATACCGCTCCCTACGGCACTCTATCCCTCGAGGTAGCGGTGATACCGTAGTATAAAGGCCCGGGTGTGATGTTTTCCATGGAGGTTAGGGTAAGGATCTCTAAAGAAAGGACAAGAACCTAGAGGAAGGATCACCTTCCCGAACGGATCTAATCCACTTTATTGATAATTACCATAACACCTCACAGATCTTCATTCAGGTATAGAAAGTGTTGAGGTTTACTTGCATTTCCAAACCATCCCTAAACCTAGCCCTAGCAAGAATAGATCTAGATAATTAGTATAGATTAATTAGGTTTTTAGATTTAATAATTAATCCGAACACCCTTCGGAATTAACTCGTAAGCTCGAATCGGAAATTCACAACATCCCTGTGGACCGACCCGTACTCACCGGCTAGCTTCATGCGACGCCGTTCTTGATTGCGGTTACAAATATTTTTGATCTATCTTTTAGAAAGCGCGAGCACGCTAAATCAATCAATCAGGTGGCCGGTCTCACAAGCCACAGTTGGTTTACCTAAGATGTATACAGGTGCTCATTGGGTTATGAGTACACCGGACAGGACTTGCCGGGAACATGCTAGTTGGTCTTATACCTAACGTCAGATAGCAGTTCCCTGGTGACATGTGTACAGGTTAGTTCATCGACCTGGGGATCATCATTTGTCTCGTGTGAGTTCCCACTTTACTTTGATTACTACCCTACCATGCTCAAAGGAGACGTGCAAACAAGTTTTAGTTGGGTACAGTCCCGAGCCACATGGAGGCAGTGAGCGGATCTTCAGGGGTTCGTCTCTCCCGGTATTGGGGGTGAGGTCGTGCTGTGTCTTGGAGAGCCATTACACGAAGCCCTCGGCTGAGGCAGGAGATTTACTGGTAGGTATTCCAGTAGTATCTCAGGGTGTTCTGGGCTACACTCCGACACGACTTGTACCGCTTTTGGGGGTCTGACTTTTACCAACCCCCTAGGCCCGCCATGCGATGCTCATAGACGAACGGACCGGACTGTACGGATATTGTCACTGACAGGCTCAGTAGGGTGTCAGGATGAGTTCGCTCATCGACGTCCCTTTTGATCAATAGCTGGTGGCCCGTCATGTATGGCTAATACCTCTGACGTGCTAGTGGTTAAATCCACAGCCATAGTATTGACGAGTCTTTAGAGTCCCCCACATTCAGTTACTCATGTTTCGGGCGAAACGCTGTAGAGGCCGTATGGAGATATGGCAGGGTTCGATCAGATACATGCGGTATTGCACGGATCAGGATCGGACGGTTAGTACTAGAGGCCGTATAGATATATGGCAGAGTTCGATCTGATACGTGCGGTATTGCACGGATTAGGATCGAACGGATATTACTAGCCGGCTTTGGTTTAAGCCGGATCCTAGTATAGTACAGTGTATATTTTGTCTCATTGCATTTGTATTTCGGTCGGAATACAAATGCGGGTGTGTATACTGTAAGACCACGTTGCCCACCCCGGTACTTGCGGGGAGGCGGAAAACGGAATAAAAATCGGATTTTTATGAGCTTAGGAAACATGGACTCTAGCTTGAAGGATCTTTGCTAAACAAAAACTTGCTAAAGCTAACTAGAAACTAGCTAAGTGCTAGAAAGGTTATACCTTGGGTTTTATGTCCTTCTCTCCTTGCTCCTTGGAGTAGTGGAAGGAGGTCACCTTGTCGTCTTCTCCCGTCAAAGAAAGATCCACCCGAAAGCCTCAACCTTTGGCTTCAACTCCAAGCTAGAAGTAACTAGGGTTCAAGAAGTGCTAGTCCTTCAACCCTAGATGAGAGTAGAGATGATCAAGAGAGGGTTTTTCTCAAGCTCAAGTGTTTCTCAACACATGAGAGGGGAGAGCTTGAGGGAGAGGAAGAACAAGAGAGAGAAAATATATGATAGAATGAGAATAGAATAAACCATTCTCACTAATATATGTGTATTATTTTAATTAGATAATTAGTAAGATAATTGTCATGGCTTAATCAAGACATGACCATTATCATTTCATTTTAAATGCAAATTGCAAGGATCAAAGAGCATCTTCCAAATGAAATGATGATGGTCAAAGTGTCAACCAAAGTCAACAAGTCAATAAGGTCAAATAGTCAACAACCATAACCATGCTCAATTATTAAACTAATACCAATTAACAATAATACACACATAAACATTAGGGTTAATAAAATGACAATAGCCATTAACCCTAATCAAGGTCCTCTCCCTCTGTCCCAAGCAACTGTGCATACGCACCCGCATTCGTGATCCGAGGAACACGAACACAATGAGAAAAACCAATCCCAAATCATATACTAGGATCCGGCTTAAACCAAAGCCCGCTAGTATAAACTGTCCGGACAGCAAACGTGCACAAGTGCGCGGATGTGAACGAACCCTGTCGCAAAACCATGCGACCTCTACTCATTTTACCTAAAGGCGAATAGCTCTCTGTGTGGGACTCTAAAGACTCGACACTACGCTGGCAGTGGGTTTAACCAAAGACCGCAAGCGGCACTAGCTGTACGTAACGATCCCCAGGTAGATGTCGATAAGAAGACTGACGAGGTGAACCCCATCTGAACTCCTACCGAGCCTGTAAGTGACAATCTCCGTACAGCCCGGTCTGTTCGTCTGATACATCGCATGGCGGGCCTAGGGGGGCGGTGAACGTCAGTCCCCTAATAGCGGTTCAAGTCGTGTTGGAGTGTAGCCCAGAACACCTTGAGATAACACTGGAAACCTACCAGTATATCTCGCTTGCCCTGGCCAGGGACTACTCATGTAATGGCTCTCCTGGACACAGCGCGATGTCAACCCCCAATACCGGGAGAGACGAATCCTGTCTAACCGTCACTGCCTCCAAGTGCTTCGGGACTGCACCCAAAAACTACCTGTTTGCATGACTCCTTTGAGCCGTGGTAGGGTAGTAATCAAAGTGCAGTGGGAACACACTCGAGGCGAAGTGACAGTGTCAAGTCAGCGGACTAAGCTGTACTCATGTCACCTGGGAACTGATAACTGACGATAGGTATAATACCAACCAACAGTCCCCGACAAGTCCTGTCCAGTGTACTCGTAACCTAACGAGCACCCGTATACTACCCCAAGTATGATGTACTGACGGCTGTGGCACAGACCGTCTCCCACACTGGGATGAGAAGCGCATACGCTAGTCTACTCCGGAGTATCGATGCCCTGTCTCGATAGTCCAACGACTAGGGACCTGTATAAGGATGTGCTTATAGATCACCCAGCTCCCACGAGTGTGAGCGCCATCACCACGCTGGTAATCAAGAAAAGATCCTAAGGGCTATACTAATATGTATATCAGCAATATGCTAAAAGAAACACATGCACATATTAAAGCAGAGACAAACCAAGTAGCATACTACCATTTCGAGCAAGATTGTATATACAACTGTGAATATCCCAAGCTTCCATCAAGTAATATACAAACTAGTATGATACAGTAATGGCCTCTAGGGCATATACACTAACAATCTCCCACTTGCACTAAGGCCATGTACTGGCGTATCGAAGACCTATCATCTCGATCTGCCGCTCGAACTGCGTCTGGGGTAGGGCCTTCGTGAGTGGATCTGCAGTGTTATTCTCCGTATTTACTCTCTTCACCTCGATCTCCTGGCGATCTATGATCTCCCTGATCAGGTGATACCGCCTCAAAATGTGCCTGGACTTCTGATGGGACCTGGGTTCCTTCGTTAAAGCTATAGCACCGTTGTTGTCGCAATACAGCGGTATTGGATCAACAATAGTAGGAACCACCTGAAGCTCCGTGAGGAACTTCTTCATCCAGACAGCTTCCTTTGCGGCATCGCAAGCAGCTATGTACTCCGCTTCCATAGTTGAGTCAGCAACGGTCTCCTGCTTGGAACTCTTCCAGCAAACCGCCCCTCCATTGAGGGTAAAGACATAACCCGACATGGACTTGGAGTCATCCTTGTCACTCTGGAAGCTGGAGTCAGCAAAGGCATCAAGCTGGAGGTCTTTTCTGCCATACACCAAGAACATCTCCTTAGTCTTTCTTAGGTACTTAAGAATGTTCTTTACCGCTATGCAGTGTTTCTCCCCTGGGTTCGACTGATACTGGCTTACAACGCTCAATGCGTATGCTACATCTGGTCTGGTACACAACATCGCATACATTATAGAGCCTATCGCAGAAGCGTAGGGTATAATAGACATGCGATCCCTCTCCAAATCAGTCTTGGGAGACATCTCTTTGGAGAAGGTGATCCCATGACAAGCCGGTAGATTACCGCGCTTGGAATCTTCCATACTGAATCTTTTCAGTATGGTGTCGATGTACCTTGACTGTGAAAGTCCCAACATCCTCTTAGATCTATCACGATAGATCTGGATCCCCAGAATGTAGTTGGCATCGCCCAGGTCCTTCATGGAGAACCTCTGCGACAAGAATGCTTTGACTGACTGTAGCATAGGAATATCATTTCCTATTAGGAGAATGTCATCCACGTACAAGACGGGGAATACTACAGTTCTCCCTACAATCTTACTGTAAATGCATGGTTCATCTGGGTTTTTGATAAAGTCGAATTCTTTGACAGTATCATCAAAGCAGATGTTCCAACTCCGCGATGCCTGCTTAAGTCCATAGATGGACTTTAGCAACTTGCACACTCTACCGCTGCTCCCACTCTGATTGAATCCCTCCGGCTGATCCATATAGACGCACTCTTCCAAATTTCCATTTAGGAAAGCCGTCTTTACGTCCATCTGCAAGATTTCATAATCGTGGAAGGCAGCAATGGCAAGAAAGATCCGAATGGATTTCAGCATAGCCATTGGAGAAAAGGTCTCATCATAGTCCAAACCAGGTCTTTGATGAAAACCCTTTGCAACAAGTCAAGCTTTATAGGTCTCAACCTGCCCATCTACACCAATCTTCTTTCTGAAGATCCATTTGCAGCCTACGAGTTTTACCCCTTCTGGAGCAAAGTCTAAAGTCCAAACTTTGTTGGTGTACATGGACTCCATCTCGGCCCGCATTGCATCCAGCCATTTTACCGAGTCGCCGCTCTGGATGGCTTGCTGGAAGCTAGTAGGCTCACCATAATCCATGGTGCAATCCTCTCTATCCCCGTCTATGAGAAAACCGTAGTATCTCTTAGGAAGAAGAGACTGCCTACTACTCCTGCGGAGTGGCGCTGGGATGTCCGGTTCTCTTGAAACTTCTGGTTCTTCCAAGCTTTCAGTAATAGCTTGTGGTTCTGGAATTTCTTCCAGTTCTATTACGCTCCCACTTATCTGATTTTCTAAAAATTCAGTTTCCAAGAAGTGGGCATGCTGAGAAACAAAAACCTTTTGTTCCTCTGCGGAATAGAAAAGTCCACGTTGCCCACCCCGGTGCTTGCGGGGAGGCGGAAAACAGAATAAAAATCGGTTTTTATGAGCTTAGGCAACATGGACTCTAGCTTGAAGGATCTTTGATAAACAAAAACTTGCTAAAGCTAACTAGAAACTAGCTAAGTGCTAGAAAGGTTATACCTTGGGCTTTATGTCCTTCTCTCCTTGCTCCTTGGAGTAGTGGAAGGAGGTCACCTTGTCGTCTTCTCCCGTCAAAGAAAGATCCACCCGAAAGCCTCGACCTTTGGCTTCAACTCCAAGCTAGAAGTAACTAGGGTTCAAGAAGTGCTAGTCCTTCAACCCTAGATGAGAGTAGAGATGATCAATAAAGGGTTTTTCTCAAGCTCAAGTGTTTCTCAACACATGAGAGGGGAGAGCTTGAGGGAGAGGAAGAACAAGAGAGAGAAAATATATGATAGAATGAGAATAGAATAAACCATTCTCACTAATATATGTGTATTATTTTAATTAGATAATTAGTAAGATAATTGTCATGGCTTAATCAAGACATGACCATTATCATTTCATTTTAAATGCAAATTGCAAGGATCAAAGAGCATCTTCCAAATGAAATGATGATGGTCAAAGTGTCAACCAAGGTCAACAAGTCAATAAGGTCAAATGGTCAACAACCATAACCATGCTCAATTATTAAACTAATACCAATTAACAATAATACACACATAAACATTAGGGTTAATAAAATGACAATAGCCATTAACCCTAATCAAGGTCCTCTCCCTCTGTCTCAAGCAACTGTGCATACGCACCCGCATTCGTGATCCGAGGAACACGAACACAATGAGAAAAACCAATCCCAAATCATATACTAGGATCCGGCTTAAACCAAAGCCCGCTAGTATAAACTGTCCGGACAGCAAACGTGCACAAGTGCGCGGATGTGAACGAACCCTGTCGCAAAACCATGCGACCTCTACTCATTTTACCTAAAGGCGAATAGCTCTCTGTGTGGGACTCTAAAGACTCGACAATACGCTGGCAGTGGGTTTAACCACAGACCGCAAGCGGCACTTGCTGTACGTAACGGTCCCCAGGTAGATGTCGATAAGAAGACTGACAAGGTGAACCCCATCTGAACTCCTACTCAGCCTGTATGTGACAATCTCCGTACAGTCCGGTCTGTTCGTCTGATACATCGCATGGCGGGCCTAGGGGGGCGGTGAACATCAGTCCCCTAATAGCGGTACAAGTCGTGTCGGAGTGTAGCCCAGAACACCCTGAGATAACACTGGAAACCTACCAGTATATCTCGCTTGCCCTGGCCAGGGACTACTCGTTTAATGGCTCTCCTGGACACAGCGCGGTGTCAACCCCCAATACCGGGAGAGACAAATCCTGTCTAACCGTCACTGCCTCCAAGTGCTACGGGACTGCACCCAAAAACTACCTGTTTGCACGACTCCTTTGAGCCGTGGTAGGGTAGTAATCAAAGTGCAGTGGGAACACACTCGAGGCGAGGTGACAGTGTCAAGTCAGCGGACTAAGCTGTACTCATGTCACCTGGGAACTGATAACTGACGATAGGTATAATACCAACCAACAGTCCCCGACGAGTCCTGTCCAGTGTACTCGTAACCTAACGAGCACCCGTATACTATCCCAAGTACGATGTACTGACGGCTGTGGGACAGACCGTCTCCCACACTGGGATGAGAAGCGCATACGCTAGTCTACTCCGGAGTATCGATGCCCTGTCTCGATAGTCCAACGACTAGGGACCTGTATAAGGATGTGCTTATAGATCATCCAGCTCCCACGAGTGTGAGCGCCATCACCACGCTGGTAATCAAGCAAAGATCCTAAGGGCTCTACTAATATGTATATCAGCAATATGCTAAAAGAAACACATGCACATATTAAAGCAGAGACAAACCAAGTAGCATACTACCATTTCGAGCAAGATTGTATATACAACTGTGAATATCCTAAGCTTCCATCAAGTAATATACAAACTAGTATGATACAGTAATGGCCTCTAGGGCATATTCACTAACAATGTATACACAGTATCGGGGTTTTCCTGTAATTTATTACGGGACCAGTTTTCTGGAGTTGCCAGTTTGCTTTCCGTTTCGGCCATTTTCATTTGTATCTTTCATTGGCCGAAGTTTGGTGGAGGAGGGCTTATTTGCATTTGTGCAAATAAGCAATTATGGAAGGGGGTCTTTGCATATTTTTGTATCATGATACTTGCACCATCATTGCTTGACTTTCTTTAGTCATCATGGCTAGTCTTCTAGTGTCATGATGGCATGACCTTTTGGTGATGATGATAGATTGTGATGGTTGTATGAGTGTTGGAGTTTCTTTGTGATCATTTCTTTTTTCAAGATAGCCTTTTCTCTCTCTCCCTTGGATTATGATGTAGGCTACCCCATTTTTGAGACTCTCTCTCATTCTCTCCATTCCTCAATAGTGGCCGGCCAAGCATGTATGGGGGCTGCCCATTATTATTTTGGTGGGGATTTTGGTATCTTTGGCTTTGTAAAATCCCTACAACTCCATCTTCAAAAGTCCATATCATTTCCTCCACCATAAAGGCAACATCCACTACCCCAAAAATGAGACATGGTTCTACACACATTCTACAGCAAACCTTGGGCACGTCGACTCGCCAGCTTCGTGCCCGAGTTGCCTCGGTATAGAGGTGGGAGCCCGTAAAAGAAGCAGGCAACGTGGTGCCCTTTCCGACGAGGAGGTGGAGACCGGACATTCCGCGGGAGATCGGGACGACGGCAAGAAGACCGGAGGACTCGGATCACTCGGTAAATCTCTCTTCCCCATCTTGTAGTTAGCTAGGACTAGTTAATAGCACGATCCGGGTTTTAGTGCGCGGTGGTGCCGGTTCAAGAAAATTTAAAGTTAGCCATCGCTTCCGCATTTGGCCTCGGGATGGAGGCCGGGGCACCGCCGTGCACTTACAACAACGGCAATTGAATTCAGGTTAGGTGTCTTAATGGTTGCAGTCTCATGCCACTTCTAACACCTTCCGTACCAATCTACCCCGTATAAACCCCGTGATGTCTTGATTGTATTGAATTGTAAATTGAATTGTAAATTGTATTGTCTTATATTATAGATTGTATAGATGGATGACTTGCCGAAACCATGATATCAGTAAATGAATTTAACTGGAGAATCATGTAGATGGATGTATATCCATTGTTCGGTTCAGTCAATCTAGATTGATTCGATTGAACAGATTGAATATATAGATTCATGGATTCATGTAGAATTGTGGTTTGTACTTGAATCATATTCAAGTCAGATTGATTATATCGAGACTCAGTCTGAGTAAGACAATTAGAAAAGAAATTGAATCCTGAATTATGTTTTGGTGCTATCGGTAACCGCTGCATATAGATGGCAGAATTTGTGTCTTTTTCAAAGACGATTACTGTGTTGATAACACCGTTTGTGTCACGACCCGAAGGTACGGAACGCGAATGGCACTTAAATTACGAGACGTCTAGAGGAGTAACGTAATCTAATTAAGCCAATGCACAGAAATCTAAACCATTTTTAAATGAAAAGAGTGAAGGAAAACTAGTTTTAAAGCAACATCATATTTTCCCGAAAATTTCGGCAGAGTCTCCTTTGTAAATACAGGCCCCCAAACGGGTACAATACATGAAATACAAAAATAATGAATAAAGGCATCCCTAACAGGAGCTAGCTCTTCGCTAATTGGCGAAAACAACCACGCAAGCAAATATAATATACAACGTCGAAGGGCGATGATCAAAACTCAGAAAGAAAATCAACATCCTCAAGAAAACCAGAGAAGAACCCCAGTAATACAAGCGTGGGACTCTAAGGTCGAAATAATAATAACTGTTTTTCTAAGTCTCTTAAATAATATAAGTCTGGTTGATGGAGTTTGCTTGATACAACTGAAATAAATAAAGTGCAACGGTGGTCATGATGCGGGTGAATCCAGCTACCAAAGCAATCACCGAGAAGGAA
The DNA here is from genome assembly GCA_030015575.1 of Agapanthus africanus. Lineage (NCBI taxonomy): Eukaryota > Viridiplantae > Streptophyta > Magnoliopsida > Asparagales > Amaryllidaceae > Agapanthus > Agapanthus africanus. Next base: position 130,402,055 of record JASDDO010000016.1, read on the forward strand.
GCAGTATGCCGGCAAGCCGCAATGAAACCTGTACAGCCAAACCTGCAAGGAACTGTGGCACAACGGGGGTGAGTTGCCAACTTATGAGTAGTAAACATCACCGAGAATAAATCGCATGTATGACTCTCTCCTAGATCATACAATAAAAATACACAAATATAAATATATATATCAACAAGGGTGACTGTATATCATAAGTGTGATACCAAAGTACTCGTGTCTGTGTCATGAGTAATAATATATTGATGCGTGACATGTAATAATGCACCATCCACGTGTGTCCAGTAACGACACACAAATTATGATAAAACCCGAGTGCCCAGCATTGGCACTCAAAACATCTCAAAATCAGTGTCCGACAGCGACACATAATACTCAAATCTCGGGCTCCGTCAGTCCGGATCGGCCCATGGGCTCCGTCAGTCCGGATCGGCCCATATACCCATCTCTCTAATAAATACGAACGGTATCCTCCGGATATCCATCGAGTTTTTAATACAATCACCGGTAGGTAGTGCTCCCCTGCCAGGCTCATCATCCACCATGAAATCACTCTCGCCCCGGGTACCTCACCGGGTCCACCATGTACCCACAGACGGTTCATACTCCTCCTCGAATCGAGTCTCGAAAACCAACTCAGAACCGAGAAAATATCATGGTGGACGCTACTCATCATATCAAGGAAAACCCCATCTTTCTCTTTTAAAATTATCATAAGTTTTAAAACATTCACATGCGGTTTCCCAAAACCAAAAATCTCATGAAAGATCCGAAATCTTAAAATCACTAGTCAGTGAACAGTGAATATCGGCATAAAGCACCACGATATTGCATAACATAATGAATGCATAAATGCATGAAGTATCTGAGTAAGAAATGCAATATAAAAACTAGCATATGAAGACAAGCGTACTAGTACTATATTGAAACTACCCGCTAGCAATTTATACAAATGAAGTAATGTTTTCTAATGTGTACGTGACATGGAAATTACCGATAATGATGTGTGTGAGCCGGCAAGCAAGTGTACGTAGAGCATGCGCATCATCGGTAATGGTGCTGGTGTCCTGACAGCAGAGGTCCATAATAACTAAAGAAGCACATTTATAAGCATGCAATGCGATGAGAACAACATGAATATACAGAAAAGATTTAGTAAACGCAACATTTAAGAATATACCTTTTCAAATACGAGCCATACAGTCCTTGGTGTTTGAAATAGCACAAATCATGGTTTTAGAAAAATAGGGGCTACTGGGTCTTTGGGAAAAGTTACGTCTTTTGAAAAATCCATAGTATCTCTCGGCCTTCTTTAAAATATTCATGATTCGTTAGTTTTAAAAATAAGTATGACTCGAGCCCGGTCTAAAGGGTAAATAAAGTCTGCCTAAAGTTCGAATCGATATATCTAGAAGTCGGCGATCCCGTCTCAATAGTGTCACGTACGGTAAAATACATAGTACGACATTCTCGAGTCAAGAGTGCGGATCAATCATCATATCTACATCTCGTACGGTAAAATCCATCGTACGGCATTCCAAAATCGGGGTACGGGTCAAATATCACATATACCTCATTATCCATATAATATCATTATCGATAGATCAAGAATTATGGGTACCGTTCTAAAATCGAGCACATCCCAATATCATCAACATATATCCTTATGTGTATGAAAACACATCGCCCAACGATCCGCTATAATATCATGTCGTATCATATCATGACCCAATCACATATCACAATCTCACGACATCATGCCCGATCATATCGGCTCATCTCCAAGTATCATGTAATGGGCTCATCCTCCGTGTATACGTATATGTATATATATATACCAACACACGCACGCGCGCACGCGCGCACACACACACATATATATACATATAAACATATACACCCAAACATATCACGTATGTGTATGTGTGTGTGTGAACCTTTACTCTAGGGTTTCACGACTAAGAAACTAACTAAAAACACTCTCATCCAATTACACAAAATTCAACCCATGGTCTCCAAAGGCCTTTCTTGCTTAGTATTCATATCTCGCAATAACACATGCGTTTATATAAATATCATTGTCACGACCCGAAATTTGGCATGTGACGGCCCTAATACTACGCAACGCCTAAAGACGTAACGCAGTAGAAGAAAGCCAAAACCCAGTAATCTAAACCAAGAAAAATACGGAAAAGATAATAAAAGTATTTGAAACATTTGAAATCGCAACCCAAATTCTTTAAAAGTCCTACTTTCTTTCTTTATAATTTTGGCAACACCCCCTTTTGTAAAAACTAGCCAAGATGAATACAACACAAATATACGACGCCGTAGCGAAGAAATAAAGACAATAGAGAGAAAGCTGTATATAAAAGACAACAAATCCACAAATAATATACAATATCGTCCTCATCAAGTCTCTAAGTCAACAACATAATAGTAGATGGAGAGCACAAGATACAACGAATGTACAATATGAAATACAGATAATCATCCAACCCACCTAAGCAAAATAGTATACCGTGAGCCGATGCGGTATCTGTAGCAAAAGATGATAGCTGAATAGCTGAATAGCCTGCCTCGACTACTCTGGAGAACAACCTGTAACACCTGTGGCACAACAGGGGTGAGTTGCTAACTCGTGAATAGTAAATAACATATGCAGGTAATCGCAGGAATGTACGTACAGCATGAATCTAAGATATGTGATCACAGTAATAACATGTCATGTGAATGCAGAATAATGGAAAGTACACTAGCAGGTACAATCAATATGTGAAGCAATAGTAACATGACAGTAGTATGCAATAGCCATCCAATAGGGATATGAGAATGCAAATATGCAGCAATCATGAAGGGTACACTAACAGGTACTCCTAATACATGGAACAGTGCATAAGTGAAGAGGTATGAGGTATGGAGTGAAATATGTCATCCCACGGAATCCTGTCATCGTGGTAGGATCACAATCCATCAAGACACTCAAATCCCAATTCCTCAAATCAGCCCCCACGTTGGGCTCTCACATCATATAAGTCTCACGTCTCCTCAATGTACAATATCGAGTAATCTCCTATATCCCGAATGTACAAATCAGTAATCTCATATGGTATCCAATCTCAAAGAATCACCTAATATCCCAAGTCAAAATCTCAAGTAAGATTCTAGCATCCTAAAATATATATATATATATATATGCATAAATAAATATGATGGGGTCAATACACATATATTAGCGTCCCATTCCACTAATATTGGTGTAAGGGTATATATAACAACGGCTAAATCCCCTGTTATATATACAAAGGTGTTTAAAAGAAATATCATGAAAACAATGTGCCAAGCATCGACACAGAAATCCTGATAGGTACGTATCATACGCTGTCCTAAAAGCACGAGTGCCTAGCTCTGACCCTCACCTTTCGACGTATGCATACGTGCATGACTCCCAACGGTATCTCCATGATCCCCGCCGAGTCATCAGTACTATCACCGGTAGGTACTAGCCCGCCTCCAGGCTCAATTGGCAAAATCCATCGATCTTCTTGCCGAGGAGAACCATACCGGGCCCCACCATGTACCCTCTACGGCCTCGACGCCTCCTCGTAGGGGTATATATATAAATCAGAACCGATAAAGCTCATGGTGGATGCGCAAATATCATATCAAGGAAACCGGGTTTTTCAATGTATGCATAATTTCATGAACTCCCGCGGTTCCCAAATCCAGAAAACATCATCTAAAATCCCAATAAACAATACGCAAATCCAGGAATAAATATACGCGATATATCTGAAATGCGAGCATATAGATGAGAATGTATATCTGGAACCATAAGTATGCAAAACTAATAAAGTACAGCTAAGTAACATCAGTAAAGGTAAATATGTAACAGCAACTGAATATATGGGTGACATACAGGTGTAGCAATGTATAGGTATCTACCTATAAGAACTGATGTGGTATACCCCCTGGGTATAAGTAGAATATGTAAGATACCCCCTGGGTATAAATCAAACATGAACAATGTATACCTGTAGCTGTATCGTAAGGTGTATATGTACCTATCGCTAATGGTATGATACACTATAGGTATACCGATAAGCTAGATGGCATGTGTGATAAGCAATATAGTATCTATAATGGTTGGTGTGTGACATGGCAATTATTGACGGTGTGTGTGTAGCATACAATCCGTGCTCGTGCAACATGAACCGTCAATAATAAGTGCAGTGCCCTACGGCTACTAGTCACAGTACAACTATATCTAAGTAAATAGGGTAAATGCGCAATTCTAACAATGACGTAGAATATGCGACAAGTATTAGAATCCTAGCCCAGACGCATAACGCCATGCGGGCGATTCCCCTGTAGATATTAAATCTACTCACCTATGCTCCACACTATGTGAATCCTACCATCTGCTCCCCCTGTAGCAGTGTCCGTAGTCCCTGCCTGCAAACCTGCAAATAAGACATGGAAATCATATATATGCCAAATATTCCAGAAAACGCGATATCGAACCAAAACGAGAAACTCGCGTCGCATACTAAACGCGCGTGTGCACGATACGCTGAATCGTGTGTATACGCGTCTAAAACTACCGCGACACGCCGCGATTCGCTGGATCACAGAACCCACTCACGTATCGCGCGTATCGCGCAAACACAACGGACATGCGAAACGATATTTGATCCCAGATTTTCCTACAGGTCAAATCTTACAAAACTAGACATGCCAAAACACTACAATACACTGCAGACAACCCTACCCAAAACCCCAAGACCCAACACCCTAACCTGGTCGCAAATTGCGGCCAATAAGATTAAATCTGCGGCCATGTTTGGGAGAGAGGGGCTCATGTTCTGGTGGTGTTGTCTAAACCTAGTAAGCATGCTCCAGTATTCTCAAATTTATCCTGAAAGCTCCGGGCCAATAGCAGATCACAGAAAGCCAATATATCGCTTTAAAAACGCTAATTTTGCACAAAAAGCAAACCCTATGGTATTTTAGAGTAATCTGGGTTAATTCTCAGTTAATGTGACCTTAATAACACTAAAATAGGTAGGGTTTACCAACACAATCATCAATTTGCCACAACATCTCACAAATCACCATAATCTAGCACTAAACTAGCTATTTAACACTAATCGAAGCTAATCAACACACAAGCTTAGCAACTAGGTGATTCGGTTTAGGAAATATACTCTATGGTACCCTAGAAGGCAGGTGAAGAAGTGAAAGGAGCTGCTGCAAGTTGTTGGAGCTCCTGCTGCTGCTGTTGGATGCTGGTGTTGGAGCTGCTGCTGCTGCCTTGCTCTGCTGTTGTGGGTGTGTGTGTGTTTGAGAGTGAGAGAATGAGAGCAAAGAGTGAAATGAGATAACACAAACAACTCCCCCTTCTCACTCTCTCTCACTTCATTAAATGAGGCATGGCTCTCTCTCCATGTAGCACCATACCCTCTCCCTCTCACAAGGTCAACATTTCAAACCAAACAAAAAAATCAATTTAAACCCCTTATTATTTTTAACAACCATAACTATTAAACCCAAAACACTTAAACAATATTAAAACTAGATTATAGAAATGGTTAAACCACACTTAACAACCTAGTTATCATGCACAAGTGTGTGCAAGCCTAGGAAAAATCTACTAAAATATTCAATAATTAGGATAAAATAATTAAAACCAATTTGGTAAACTTTTTATTAAAAACCATACATTAAAATATAATTAGCCACAAAACACATTGTAAGGTGTTACAATCATATCCTATGAAAACTCGGGGGTGCTATACGCCATCCACCCGACTTCCCCCGTAGATATACATCTACTCACCAGGACGCCTCGGCTAATCTGATCCTATTTCAGCTCTGTCATCTCTGCGCCACACCCGACGCATCTGCACCCGATCCAAGAACATAAATAAGGAAATAATAGAATAAATATAAAGTTAGTCGCGGACACAACCGACACAAGATAACCACGCGCACTAACTAGACGCGCACGCATTTGGTGCACAAAACGCGCTCGCGGCAACGTTACAAACCGCAACTAGGGTCGCCATATGTGGCAACACCAAACAAAAAACCCAATCGCACTAATCGCGCGTTCATAACACACTAAATATATATGAAATAGGGTGTATATCATCAAAATCTTAAACTTAATTTAATATCGATTTATTCCAAAAACCAAGTAATTATCAATTAACCGTTTTATTACAAAACTTGATGTTTAAACAATTCCAGTGGCCACAATGATCATTTAATAACTTAGTTATACCACCCAAACCTTTACTACAGTTTTATCTCACCTATTTACATTAATCCTAAATTCTAGTTTGCAAAATTATGTAATTGGTATAATTTTAAAGTGACAATTTGCAAACTAACAACTAGGTTGGGTTTTGAAATTCTCAAGATATTAAATTACACATCACAACTATAACCAATTACTCAAAACCCTAACTTCAAATTCAACCCTTCTCTTGAAAACCCAATTCTTGAAATTGAAGCCTTATTACTAACTAATTGAGTTTGATTTAAGTATTCAAACAAGAAATTAACTATAGGTCAAGATTTATACCTCACAAACCATAAATCTAGCTTGTCACTTAGCCTCTCAAACTTGCTTCCATGCTCCAAGATCCATGCTTGAATAGACAAAGAATAATGGGTAGAGGTTAAATGAGGAAATTAGTATGATTTGTGTTGATTTTTGAATGGATTTTGTGGTGAATTTGGAGTGTAAAGGAGATGAGGAATTGGGGAAAATGAGAGAGGCAGCAGCAGGAGGGGTTTCGGCCAAGGATGAAATGAGGAGGGGAGAGAGAGAAGTGTGGGGACATGTGTAGAAACTTCCCTAATTTTATTACCACTTTTAGTTCTTTCTTTAATTAATAATTTCTTCACATTTTGGATGAGATGAGAAAGTGAGTGAAGGAGAGGGGGGCTGTGCTCGGCCAGCATAGGGTTGGAATGAGGAGTGTGTGTGAGAGAGAGAAATTCCAAAGTCAACTCTCCCCATACCTCACTTATAAAACACCATGCTCATTAGTTTATTAATAATTTTCTTTAAATTTTATTTTCAATTAACTTCTCCCCTAGGATTCTCTAGAATTATGGAGACATTAACAGAACAAGTGAACATATTATAACTTGTTATATAATTGTCATGGTTGAATGATTAACCCATTCCACTTTGTAATTTATACTAAATTAATGTATTAGTGAAAGCTTAAAATAATATTAAAACAATTAATTACGGAAAATATTTAAGTGAACTAAAAATTTAGAAGTGACCAATTAAATACCAAATACTAGCAATTACATAGCTAGAATAGGTATATTTAAGTTTATGTGGAAAAATAATTATTTCCTGGTTTTTACGGAAAACACGCGTTATTTTACCGATAATACGAAATTCACCAAAACGATTTTCGAAACGTTACAGTTTGTTAAGTTGTCTACCTTAAATAGGCAAGCACCCATATCTCCGGCTCCCTGAGGCTTAAGAGACTGGTCCTGCTTAAACCTGTGTTTACTAGGGTCCTTATTGTAATTTAGTATAACTTGAGGGGGTTTTATGTAAAAATAATTTTGTATAATTTTCAAAATACACCTCAAGTATTTTATTATCGTCTTTAAAGTTTTTATTGATGTATATTTTATCAATGTGACATTTCTAGTGAAATAAACCTAATTTCATAATATATGTTATTTATTTGTAATATTGGAGTTGTGTGGTATTTTCTTGTAAATGGAATATTTTTCTTGAATTTTGGAAATATGAAATATTATAAATATTAAAAATAGATATTTTGAAATTAATTACATATATATTTATTTATTAAAAATATAAGTTTTATTTATAATAGAATTCAAATTTTTCTAAAGAAAATTGTATTTTAAATTTTTCGAGACCGTATGCTCCTTGCAGAGGTCTGCATCACTCACTACTGAGCCCGAGGATGTGCGATAATTCGCACAATCCCGAACGGCTTCCCTAAAATGGGTTGTCGTGGCACATTGCAAAGATCTGTTAAAAATACATATCTTATAGAAAAAGATTTTTATAAGTTGGAGGTAGTTTTGTGTAAAATCGTATTTTCCCAAATCTATGTTCCCAAATGTCATCGTTCTATGTTACATATGAGTGTTGTGTGGAGGTAGTTCATTACCTCATGAGTTTTCTAAGGTAATACGGTTTAACAAGTTCAAGTATGTCGAAATGAAACATGAAGGTATTTTAATGTAAAAGCGGAATAAAACTTGCTATGATTATCATTTTAATATAAAACTTGTTCTATTGTCTTAGTTAATGAGTATTAAACAATATATAAAAAGTTGTAGGTTTGTTATTAAGAAAATGATGTATTTTTGAAAGAAAAGAGAATCGGAATCCGGATAACTCCGCTTCCGACACATTTTAAGAATTAAGAATTTGAGAATAGTAAAGGAGATAGAGAATGGGGACTTACTGGATTGTTGTTTAGAGGAGAGGAAAAGAAAGATGTGGGAGGTGCCAGTGCGTTGTTTCGTTGCCGGAAACTCATCGGATCGTCGTCGGAAGTTCGCCGGAGCTTCATCCTTCGCTAACTCCACTTGCACACAAAAATTCTAGGGAATTTTCTAGAGAGTTTGGACAGAGTTTTAGAAGTGAGGAGGGGTGATTTTAGGTGTGGTATATATAGGAAAAATTAGGGTTTAGGTTAAATGAAAGGGTGTGATAAAAATTGTATTTAATTTTCCATTTAAAAAATTAAATGGGGTGTTTTAAATTCTCTGTTTAATTTCAGAGATTTTAAATGGTGCAGGGGGAGTGGGGTAGGCCAAAGGTTGCAGAGCAAAGAAGAAAATTAGGGTTTCATCTGAGTCGGGCCGGCGGCGCCGGCCGAGTCGGCCGAGTCAGGTCATACCTACTTGCTATGTGTCCTATGTCGTTTGGTCTACCTCATGGACCTATTTGTTTTATGTGTCACTCTTAGTTTTACGGGTTATGCACGTGTAGACTCTTGAGCTTCTAAAAGTATTAAAAGAAAACTAATTAAAAAATAATGTGGATGATAAGATTTAAACTCTGGTGCTTTGGTTCAGCAGTGCAAGATCTTACCAATGAGCTACAAGCTCTTTCTTGCTGTTCTAAAGCAAAACAAACTTATAACTTGTGCTCAGGCAAAAGTACCCCTTTCTGGAAAAAAAATGTACAGAAAGTTTAGGGTTGTTACAGTGCAAGTGTTCTATAAGTGTCTAAAGCAAAAGTAATTCTACCCATATCCGTAGCATATAATTACAATCAAATTTCCGGATATAGGGAATTCCGAACGCTTCGTATCGGCATCTACATACACATCGCGTGGTATAGCGGTCGCACAGTGTCATGCAGTACTAATGAGGTGTAGTGTAACATATGAGTCTGTGCTCATGCAACATAGTATTCATTGGTAGTTGAGCAGTGTTCTATTAGTGTGTTCGTATAACGGAAATGTATCTAATCGATAAACGTATCGCGAACTATAAAGTAAAGCTAAGCGTATCGCGTAAACATTAAACGTAGCTACTTGCTATGAGCTATAACATTATCATTGAAAATGGAATAAAAAGTTACATTGAAATAAGGAAGCCACATTAAGAGTATAAATAGATATTCGTTTTGGAAAATAGTATCGCATCCTTGTCATTTATTATTTAAAAGGAAAAACGAATCGTTGGTTTTTAAAAGAATATAGCTCACTCAATATGTAACGTCCAAAGTCGGGATAACTCATGACTTTGTCACGACCCAAAGTTTGGATCGTGACCGGCACTTAACCACGTAACGTCTACAGGCGTAACGCGACTAAGTGAACCGAAAACCCAGAAATCAAACCAGTAAAAGTATAGAATGTTTTAAGTTTTAAATGGAAGCATTTAAAAAGTGATAAGAAATCTTAAGTAAACAATCACCAAGATAGCAATATACGACGCCGTAGCGAAGATCAAGAGCAACAAGTGGGAGCATCACGGATAGAAATAACTGCATAGGCAAAGTCGGCACACAACGAGCTCGACACCAGAATACAAATAATATACAGCATCGTCCTCACACTGTCTCTAAATCAAGTACATATAAGGTAGATGGAGAATACTAGATACAAAAAGTGTGTACAATAAATTAACCAGATACCACAACCCACCTAACAGCAAAACAGCTCACGCACCAACTGTAGTGGTATCTGTAGCCAAAAGATGTAAGAAAACAGCCTGCCGCGACTACTCCGAGGGCAAACTGCAAATACTGTGGCACAACGGGGGTGAGTTGCCAACTCGTGAATAGAAATAACATATAAAGGTAATCGCGAGCATTCACGTACTGCGCTACTCTATCATATGCCAGCAGATGATATCAATGCGTGATAAGCAGTATGTGCAATAATCATGCAAGTGCTCTATCAGGTAATATAACTACAGGATGAGATACAATAATGAATGCTGAGCATGGGAACATAATATCTACACGGAATGTCAACGTAGAATATATAATCGGTGTCCATCAAAGCACCCAGATCCCCCAAATAGCTCAGGCGCCGGCACTCTCATCGGCCCTCCAATCCTGTAAATCTATGAGAATCACGAGTGCCCAACATCGGCACCCAAATATCATAAATACTCGTGTCCAGCATCGACACGCAAATCTTCCTATATCGAGCAACCGTCAGTCCGGGTCAGCCCCCTCTCTCTCATATATCGGGCATCCGTCAGTCCGGGTCAACCCTCTCTCTCTCATATATCGGGCATCCGTCAGTCCGGGTCAGCCCTCTCTCTCTCATATATCGCGCTCTAGCATCGAGAAAACACATGGTGGATGGACTGAAATATCATATCAAGGGAAACCGGGTTTTTAAATAATTACCTATTCTCTTTTGAAATATCCACGGTTCCCAAATCCAGAAATAACATAGAAACAGCATATCTCAATGCGTAATTCTATGCAGGTATGAGGATATCAATATATACATGGCACATGTATGAATATATGATGTAAATGTGTCCAAGTATGAATATAACATCTGCTGATATGCGGCAAACATCAATAATGCGGAAACAATCTGACATATGATTTATAGTAATCCTATAATGTGAATGTCATGGCAATCACTAACGATGTGGGTGTAGCATATAAATCGTGCTCGTGCAACTTGAACCGTTAGTAATAGTGCGGTGTTCTATCAATTCTAGTTTATATACGCATAGCAGGGAATGCGGTATGCAATAAACAGTAGTCATGTAGGTGAATGCAAAACATATCGCTATAAGGTCCTATCAGCCCTGACGCATAATGCCATGCGGGCGATATCCCCGTAAATGTTAAATCTAATCACCGTAGTCTCTCGCTAGGTATAGCCGACGACTTGTTTCCCCTTCTTCGCGGCGTCCGTCGCACTCACCTGCGAACCTAGAATTTCACAATATATCACACATAAGCTCAAAACCATACAAACACGATATTTAAAGTCAACTAGAAACTCGTGTCGCAATCCAAGCGCGCTTGTGCGCGATACGCTAAAACGTGTGATTACGCGCCTGAAGCTAACTCGACGCGCCGCGATACACAGAAACCCCAAACCTACACACATGTATCACGCGTGTCGCGAAAGATTAAAAATACGGGAAATAGGGTATTTGATCCCAGATTTTTATACAGAAAAGATATTACAAAACTATATATACCATAATACTACACATGGTAGCAGACACCCAACACCCTAAACCCCAACCCAAAACACCCCTATCTGGCAGCAATTTGCGGCCAGAATGTATTTTTCGGCGGCCTGGGTAGGGAGATGGGCTCCCAGGTTTTGTGTGTGCACTCTATACCCCCTATATATGCTACAGTAAATACAATTTCATTCTGAAATAACTCGCGTAGCAGCAGATCCTACAGAGCCCTATTTCTAGTTAAAAGCCACATTTTTACACTAAAATGATACTTTATGGTATTTTCCTGAAATCTGAAGCAAACCCAAGTCTAAAACCACACTAATAACCCATTACCAAGCTAACTAAGCCATAAAAATGCTAAATCTAACATATCATCACTAAATCCCTTCAATACCACCAAACATGCACATAAAACATGATTTCTAGCTAAACTACTACAAGATATGGAAAAAGGGTGTTAAGCAAGAGTTATATACCTCCCAAAAGCCTTAGGAAAACCAAAAATCCCAGCTCCTTCCTCAAATGTACAGATTTGCCACCAAACACCTCAAAAGAACCACCTTTATAAGGGTTTTTGTGAAGAAAATGGGTTGTTTTGTGTAGGGTTTAAGCATAAATCAATTGGGAAGTGAAAAGGGAAGAAAAGAAGATGAAATGGTGTTGTTGTTGCTGCCTTACTGCAGAAATTCTGCAATGAGAGAAAGAGAGAAAAGAGAGAGAGGAAAATGGTCCAACTAAGTCAAACCCTCACCTAACCTCCATACCTCTAATTTTCCATTTAAATTTTGAATTCTTTAAAGGGATTTGACTTGGAAAAAGGGTGAGGATAATGAGCCATGCAATAAAAGATAATGGTTAACATGTTACACCCTTAAGCCTAAGTCACAAAATGGCTAAGTGTGCATGTGTATGCTACATAAGGAAAATTTTCCAATTAGGGTAACCCGACTAAAAATAATTAATAAACCCTATATAAATGTCTAAATATATATGTATATAGCACTTCACAACACAATTATCACTAATTAAAAGGAAAATAAGATATTCGGGTTTTTATGAAAAACACGCAAAATTGTTAATTATCGCGAAAATATCCTAAACGAATTTCAAAGTGTTACAATCTACCCCCCTTAAAGAAATTCGGTCCCCGAATTTCAAAATCTAACTACAAGTACCTTCAAAAAGGTTGGGATACCTCTTCCTCATCTCGCTCTCGGTCTCCCAAGTGACCTCCTCGCTGCTCTGGCCACGCCAAAGTTCCTTGACTGATGGTTTGTCCTTCGATCTCAATTTCTTCACTTGTCGATCCAAAATGATCACCGGCTGCTCTGCATAGGAAAGGTCACACTCAAGCTGGATCGTCGGTTGCTGAATCGCATGTGAAGGATCATGAAGATATCTGCGGAGCATCGAAACGTGAAATACGGGGTGCACATCTGGAAAACTGGGCGGAAGGGCTATCCGATACGCAACTGCACCAATACGCTCAAGGATCTCGAAGGGGCCCACATATCTGGGACTAAGCTTCACCTTCTTCCCAAATCTCATCACACCTTTCATTGGGGAGACCCTCAAGAAAACATGGTCACCAACAGAAAACTCAAGTCTGCGTCGACGACGGTCCGCATAAGATCCCTGCCTACTCTGGGCTGCTCTCATCCTATCGCGAATCAACTGGATCTTCGCGGTCGTCTCCTCAACAATATGTGGCCCTAAGATACTGCTCTCACTGAGCTCTGTCCAATAGGCGGGCGATCTGCATCTCCTCCCATAAAGAGCCTCAAATGGTGCCATTTGAATGGTCTCCTGGTAGCTGTTGTTGTAGGAGAACTCTACTAAGGGTAAATGATGATCCCAGCTACCTCCAAAGTCTAAGACGCACGCTCTGAGCATGTCCTCGAGAGTCTGAATAGTCTGCTCTGACTGTCCGTCGGTCTGCGGATGAAATGCTGTGCTGAAACTCAAGCGAGTCCCCAAAGCCTCCTGAAGTCTCTGCCATAGCCGGCTGGTAAACTGGGTGCCTCTGTCGGAAATGATACATGTTGGAACTCCGTGCAGTCGTACGATCTCGTCAATGTATATCTGGGCATACTGAGCAAATCCGAAAGTCGTCTTCACCGGTAGGAAGTGAGCCGCTTTCGTCAAACGATCAACGATCACCCAGATGGAGTCATACCCTCGACTAGTCCTAGGTAGACCCACAATGAAGTCCATAGAAATCTGCTCCCATTTCCACTCCGGAATGGGTAACGGTTGTAGCTCTCCCGCGGGCCTCTGTTGCTCAGCCTTGACTTGCTGACAAGTCAGGCATCTCGACACAAAATCTGCGATGTCTCTCTTCATTCCGTCCGACCAGTAAACACCTCTCATGTCATGGTACATCTTGGTGGAACCGGGATGAACACTGTATACCGATCGATGTGCCTCCTCAAGAATCTCGCCGCAATCCCTCAGCATCTGGTATGCATTGTCTATCCCTAAATCGTAGTATCCCCTGATCATCGATCACGAACTCGGAAAATCTGCCCTGTCCAATCTGTGCCCTGATCTCTGAGCATCGGTCATCACTGTGCTGTGCCTCATGTATACGGTCAAGCAACTGTGGGCGTGCATGAACATGCGCAATCTGTCCTCCGATCGGCATAAACTCGAACTGTACCCGGCTGTCGCATAAAATCTACCAATCTGCTGACGACTGCCTCTGTACTGCGCTCAAACAAGATAGACTACCCCCAGGCCTCCTACTCAAATCATCCGCCACTACATTAGCCCTGCCCGGGTGATATAAGATCTCACAATCGTAGTACTTCACTAACTCCATCCATCGGTGCTGTCTAAGGTTCAGGTCGCGCTGCTGAAATATATACTTTAAGCTCTTGTGATCAGTGAATATCTGGCACGACTCGCCATATAGGTAATGTCGCCAGATCTTAAGTGCAAAGACCACTGCAGCCATCTCCAAATCGTGAGTGGGGTAGTTCTGTTTATGTTTCTTTAATTGCCGCGAAGCATACGCGATCACCCTGTCATGCTGCATCAATACGCACCGTAGCCCCACTCGTGAAGCATCACAATAGACCATAAATCCGCCTGATCCTGAAGGCAATGATAGCACTGGTGTCGTAGTCAGTAGAGCCCATAGCTGCTGAAAACTGTGCTCACACTCCTCCGTCCAATCGAAACGAACTCCCTTCCGGGTCAACCCGGTCAAAGGTGTAGCAATGCGAGAGAAGTCCTGCACGAATCTCCTGTAGTAGCCTGCCAGCCCTACAAAGCTGCGAACCTCCATCACTGACGTGGGTCTAGGACAACTCCGAACGGCCTCAATCTTCCTCGGGTCTACACATATACCATCTCGTGTAATCACGTGCCCCAGGAATTCTACGTTGTCCTTCCAGAAAGCACACTTTGAGAATTTGGCGAAAAGCTGATGCTCCCTCAAGGTCTGCAGTATAATCCGCAGGTGCTGCTCGTGCTCCTCTCTACTCCGAGAATACACCAAGATATCGTCAATGAATACTATGATGAAAAGATCAAGATACGGCCTGAAAATACGGTTCATCAAGTCCATAAATGCTGCCGGAGCATTGGTGAGTCTGAACGACATCACCAAAAACTCATAATGGCCGTAGCGCGTGCGGAAAGTTGTCCTAGGAATGTCCTCCTGTCGAACCCGCAGGTGATGGTAGCCTGATCGCAAATCGATCCTCGAAAAGTATCTTGCCCCCTGAAGCTGGTCAAACAAGTCGTCGATGCGTGGCAAAGGATACCTGTTCCGTACTATAACCCTGTTCAGCTGGCGGTAGTCGATACACAAACGCATACTGCCGTCCTTCTTCTTGACAAACAGGACTGGAGCACCCCAAGAAGAAACACTGGGTCGAATAAGTCCCTTATTCAGCAAATCTTGCAACTGACCCTTCAATTCTCTAAGTTCCGCCAGGGCCATCCGATAAGGCGGTACAGAAATAGGCCCCATGCCAGGAACCAAATCAATACAGAAAGAAATATCACGCTAGGGTGGTAGCCCAGGAAGCTCGTCAGGGAAAACATCAGGGAACTCGCTAACAACCGGAACCTGATCTATCGGAACCTCTGTAGCTCTAGTATCACAAACATAGGCGAGAAACCCCTGACACCCCTTCCTCAAAAGCTGTCTAGCGCAAAAAGAAGAAATCACATTGTGAGGGGTGGCACCACGGTCCCCCAACACAACAAAAACCGACTCGCCGGGAAAACAAAATCTAACTGTCTTCTCGCGGCAGTCAACAGAAGCATAGCACGTGGCTAACCAATCCATGCCCAAAAGAACGTCGAAGTCCAACATCTCAAGAAGGATCAAATCGATCGGAAACTCTCTCTCGCCAATATGGACGGTACAGGACTGGGACACGTGCCTAGTGACAAACGACTCTCCCACAGGAGTAGTGACAACAAGCGGCTGATCAAGCAAACCGGACTCTATACCCAAACTCAGCACAAAGTGTGTGGATACGTACGAGTGCGTGGATCCGGGATCGAATAACATGTGTGCATCAACTAAACATACTGGAAGGATACCTGAGACCACCGCATTGGACGCCTGCGTGTCCTGATGCGTCAAAGCAAAAACTCGCGCCTGTCTTCCACATGCGACTGACTGTCCCTTACCGGCAGCTGGCTGTCCTCTGCCTCGATCACCTCGTCCTCTATGAACAAATCCTCCACGACCATGACCTCTCTGTGCATGAGTCTGGCGTGGAGTAACAGTAGGTACAATAGGCAACGCCGTCTGGGGTGGTGAAGGTGGTAGTGTGACGTGCAGTGCTGCTGCCTCCCTCCGGGTATCTCAGGACAATCTCGTACACGATGATAAGAACTCCCGCCGCGAAAACATCCCAACGATGACCGCTGGCCCTCCTGGGGATAGGAACTGAACAACCAGCCCCGCCCTAAATCTCTGCTACCTGCAAGACGTCTATCACAGCGCCGAAAAGGCTGTCTCTGCGCTGATGTATCCGCACGAACTCCTTCGGCTCTGGAACTACCGAAGTCTCAGCAAGGCGCTCCTCGACTAATATGGCTGCATCTACAGCTGCTGCATATATCTCGTAATGCTATGCGCTGATCGTAAGAAACAGTAGTGTAAGCAAGCCTCGGACAAATCTCTTGACTCGCAACTCCTCAGTAGCCACTAGGTACGGAGCATACACTGATAGCTCGGTGAACAGGATATCATACTCTGCCACTAACATCTCTGGAGTCTAACGTAAGGACTCGAACCTGCGTACTCTAGCATCTCTGACGCTCAGTGGGAGAAAACAGGCAAGGAATAGAGCCACGAACTCTGTCCAGGTTATAGGAGGAAAACCTGCCGCTCTACCCTTCTCGACTGATTCGCACCATTTCTGCGCGAGATCTTCCAGGCGAAAGCTCGCGAACTCAACCCATCTCGCATCTGCGCATCTAAGTGAATGACATATCCGCGCCATCCTATCAATGAAAGACTGTGGGTCCTCGGCCGCATCGGTGCCTGTGAAAACCGGAGGCTTCAGCCTCATAAACTCTGACAGCGATACTGAGATGACCTCTGTAGCGGTAGGGACAACTGCCTGTGCTATGGGTATCACCGCGATCTCTGCAATGGGTGGAACTACCTCTGGTCGCTGCGCTCGAAGTGTCTCAACTAGAGATCCCATCATCCGGCGCATCTCCTGCATACTGGATCCCACCGTTTGGCGCATCGCCTGCACACCAGCCCCTAACATGGCAATCTGATCTGTCACTGCAGGAACAGCCTGCTCGGGCACAACCGGTGTACTATCCGGATCAGTCCTCGTCTCGGACGAGTCAACTCGAATCTTGGCCCACGCGGCCGCTCTCTGCGCCCTCGTAGTCTTTGGCGGCATAATGGCTGAAAGGAAAAGTATAATTCGATAAGGATACAGAAATCGAATCGCAAGAATGTATGTACTCAAGAAGGAATTTAAATCAACAAGTCCTAAGGTCGCTTTGGCGGAGTACCCTGTCGTGAGCATGCCGCGGAACATACGCACGCTACGCCACTCTGCTTCAGCTACCTACTCCATCATACCAGGGTCATCCTACACTCCGAAAAGTAAAAACCTACGCTCTGATACCAAGTTTGCCACGACCGAAAGTTTGGCCCATGACCGGCACTTAACCACGTAACGTCTACAGGCGTAACGCGACTAAGTGAACCGAAAACCCAGAAATCAAACCAGTAAAAGTATAGAGTGTTTTAAGTTTTAAATGGAAGCATTTAAAAAGTGATAATAAATCTTAAGTAAACAATCACCAAGATAGCAATATACGACGCCGTAGCGAAGATCAAGAGCAACAAGTGGGAACATCACAGATAGAAATAACTGCATAGGCAAAGTCGGCTCACAACGAGCTCGACACCAGAATACAAATACTATACATCATCGTCCTCACACTGTCTCTAAGCCAAGTACATATAAGGTAGATGGAGAATACCAGATACAAAAAGTGTGTACAATAAAAGTAACCAGATACCAAAACCCACCTAACAGCAAAACAGCTCACGCACCAACTGTAATGGTATCTGTAGCCAAAAGATGTAAGAAAGCAGCCTGCCGCGACTACTCCGAGGGCAACCTGCAAATACTGTGGCACAACGGGGGTGAGTTGCCAACTCGTGAATAGAAATAACATATAAAGGTAATCGCGAGCATGCACGTACTGCGCTACTCTATCATATGCCAGCATATGATATCAATGCGTGATAAGCAGTATGTGCAATAATCATGCAAGTGCTCTATCAGGTAATATAACTAGAGGATGAGATACAATAATGAATGCTGAGCATGGGAACATAACATCTACACGGAATGTCAACGTGGAATATATAATCGGTGTCCATCAATGCACCCAGATCCCCCAAATAGCTCAGGCGCCGGCACTCTCATCGGTCCTCCAATCCTGTAAATCTCTGAGAATCACGAGTGCCCAACATCGGCACCCAAATATCATAAATACTCGTGTCAAACATCGACACACAAATCTTCCTATATCGGGCATCCGTCAGTCCGGGTCAGCCCCCTCTCTCTCATATATCGGGCATCCGTCTGTCCGGGTCAGCCCTCTCTCTCTCATATATCGGGCATCCGTCAGTCCGGGTCAGCCCTCTCTCTCTCATATATCGCGCTCTAGCACCGAGAAAACACATGGTGGACGCACTGAAATATTTTATCAAGGAAAACAGGGTTTTTAAATAATTACCTATTATCTTTTGAAATATCCACGGTTCCCAAATCCAGAAATAACACGGAAACAACATATCTCAATGCGTAATTCTATGCAGGTATGAGGATATCAATATATACATGCCACATGTATGAATATGTGATGTAAATGTGTCTAAGTATGAATATAACATCTGCTGATATGCGGAAAACATCAATAATGTGGAAACATTCTGACATATGATTTATAGCAATCCTATAATATGAGTGTCATGGAAATCACTAACGGTGTGAGTGTAGCATATAAATCGTGCTCGTGCAACTTGAACCATTAGTAATAGTGCGGTTTTCTATCAATTCTAGTTTATATACACATAGCAGGGAATGCGGTATGCAATAAACAGTAGTCATGTAGGTGAATGCAAAACATATCGCTATAAGGTCCTATCAGCCCTGACGCATAACGCCATGCGGGAGATATCCCCGTAGATGTTAAATCTACTCACCGTAGTCTCTCGCTAGGTATAGCCGACAACTTTTTTTCCCTTCTTCGCGGCGTCCGTCGCACTCGCCTGCGAACCTAAAATTTCACAATATATCACACATAAGCTCAAAACCATACAAACACGACATTTAAAGTCAACTAGAAATCCGTGTCGCAATCCAAGCGCGCGTATGCGCGATACGCTAAAACGTGTGATTACGCACCTGAAGCTAACCAGACGCGTCGCGATACGCAGAAACCCCAAACCCACACACATGTATCATGCGTGTCGCGAAGGATTAAATATAGAGGAAATAGGGTATTTGATCCCAGATTTTTATACAAAAAAGATATTGCAAAACTATATATACCATAATACTACACATAGCAGCAGACACCCAACACCCTAAACCCCAACCCAAAACACACCCATCTGGCAGCAATTTGAGGCCAGAATGTATTTTTCGGCGGCCTGGGTAGGGAGATGGGCTCCCAGGTTTTGTGTGTGCACTCTATACTCCCTAGATATGCTACAGTAAATACAATTTCATTCTGAAATAACTCGGGTAGCAGCAGATCCTACAGAGCCCTATTTCTAGTTAAAAACAACATTTTTACACTAAAATGATACTTTATGGTATTTTCCTAAAATCTGAAGCAAAACCAAGTCTAAAACCACACTAATAACCCATTACCAAGCTAACTAAGCCATAAAAATGCTAAATTTAACATATCATCACTAAATCCCTTCAATACCACCAAACATGCACATAAAACATGATTTCTAGCTAAACTACTACAAGATATGGAAAAAGGGTGTTAAGCAAGAGTTATATACCTCCCAAAAGCCTTAGGAAAACCAAAAATCCCAGCTCCTTCCTCAAATGTACAGATTTGCCACCAAACACCTCAAAAGAACCACCTTTATAAGGGTTTTTTTTGAAGAAAATGGGTTATTTTGTGTAGGGTTTAAGCATAAATCAATTGGGAAGTGAAAAGGGAAGAAAAGATGATGAAATGGTGTTGTTTTTGCTGCCTTACTGCAGAAATTCTGCAATGAGAGAAAGAGAGAAAAGAGAGAGAGGAAAATGGTCCAACCAAGTCAAACCCTCACCTATCCTCCATACCTGTAATTTTCCATTTAAATTTTGAATTCTTTAAAGGGGTTTGACTTGGAAAAAGGGTTGGGATAATAAGCCATGCAATAAAAGATAATGGTTAACATGTTACACCCATAAACCTAAGTCACAAAATGGCTAAGTGTGCATGTGTATGCTACATAAGGAAAATTTTCCAATTAGGGCAACCCGACTAAAAATAATTAATAAACCCTATATAAATATCTAAATATATATATATATAGCACTTCACAACACAATTATCACTAATTAAAAGGAAAATAAGATATTCGGGTTTTTATGAAAAACACGCAAAATTGCTAATTATCGCGAAAATATCCTAAACGAATTTCAAAGTGTTACACTCTTCGAGTCCAAATGAAACTTGGCCGTAATCGGCACCCTCTCCTCATCATCACAAATATGGTATGATCCCCCGTACCATATCCACTCAAATCGTATCCATATCGTACGGATCTATCGTCGCGTACGTAAGTCATCATAACCATAATCATATGAAACCTACTAAATGTGAAATAACCATCAATATAATTTGCTAAGTTATCTAACATATCATTACAAACAAACTAGATAGCATAACTATCCTAGTTAAATGGTTGCGGGGGTGCTATACACCATCCACCTGACTTTCCCGGTAGATATAAATCTACTCACCAACTTGTCGAGCTCGTCGAAATCTACGCTTGCTTTGTCCGTCATTGCCCTCTCGGAAACCCCCGCGATCCTACTTACAATCGTATTTATAATATATCGGCGTAAATACCATATCAAAACCAAAACAATGTGCTAAGCACACATAAGTTAGATTCTGTAACACCCGGCCCTTTTTATACCAATATCCGTATTTATGAAAATTGTCACTTACAAATTCGTTAGTTATATTTAAAGTTATTTTAGTTTAAAAACCCTATCACCTACCTATTTTTAGACTTTTCCCAAACTCATTTATTTCTATTTCCAAGCCGGCCCCTTCCTTTCTTATTTATCATTGAATTTCTATTCCTCAAGCACGGCCTTCTTCTCTTATTTATTTTTGGTTTATTTCTTCTGCCCGGCCCCAAGCCCATTCCCTTTTATTAACCAAATTTCATTTTTCCCTTATATTCCCTCAGCCCAGCCCGTTCCCATTTCAATTTATTTCCCCAGTTTTTTCCAGCGGCCCAGTGCCTCAGCCCACTCTCTTTTTCATTTGTTAGTTAATCAAATTTTAACCTAAATCCCAAGCCCACTCCCTTTATTTTTCCCATTTGATTTTTCCTCCAAATTCCTCAGCCCATATCCTATTTCTTCTAACCTATTTTCCCTCAGCCCACTACCCATTTTCCTTACCCTAATATTATTATTATTCATCCCCCGGCCCGCTTCTTTCATTCCCCAATTAACTATTTTTCCCCTGGCCCAACTCCCCGGCCCATCCCCTCTTCCCTCCTCAAACTTTTCCGCCTTATTTTTCTTTCTGGCCCGGCCCAGTTCCCCCACTCCAAGACGCTTCACCCTCAACCCGCGCCGCTTCCTCGACCCGACCCGCACCTGCAGTGCATCTCCCCCAACGGCTTTTTTCCTATTTTCTCGCTCGCGATCCGCGCGCCTCGCCTCCGCCGATGCCCACGCTCGCGCGCGTTACCCCCACGACGCGCGCCTCGACCTCTCCTCTCGTACACACCCACACACCCTCTTCCTCATCTCGTTCTCTCTCTCCCTCGTTCTCCTTCTTCCTCCTCTCTTGCTCCGCACCCACCACCGCGATCACCCCGTCGCCGTCGCTACCATTGCCAGCATCACAGTCGCCACCTCACCTCCACCTTCGACCACCATCCACCGAGCTCCTCCTCAAAATCCAACCAATACCCATCGCCGGTGTCGCTGCCCCTGGGCTCACCCCCGGCCGATCGCCCCTGCACTTTGCCACCTCGAGCACCCTTCACCTCTGACGAGCCCTGAGCACCACCTCTGCATCACCTACAACCTCTCCTCGCCTCGAATCTCCTTCTCTCTCTCACTCTCTCTCTCCGATCTCTCCCTCTCCCCCTTTCCTCTGCTCCCCCTCTCTCCCCTCTCTGCTTGCCCTTCTCTCACTCTGCTCTCTCTATCTCTCCTCTCTAAACTTCTCTCTCCCTCTAACTCTCTCAGTCCCTCTCTCTAACCTCTCTCAATCTTTCTCTCTTCCCCTGCTCTCTCTCACTCTGTCTGCATTCACTTTCTCTCTCTAGCTCTCTCTCTCTGTCCTCTCTCTCTCACTCTCTGAATTCTCTCTCTCTAACTTTTTCTCTCTCTAACTCTTTCTCTCTCTCAATATCTCTCTCCCTCTGCAATCCCTCACCATCGGCCTCGACACACCAACGACTACCACCCTCGTCGTCAAGACCCCAGCAACCAAGCCGCTGCCGACACTCGAGTTCGAGCCAAGTCAAGTTGCCGTGCCGCGCGTGTGTCGCTATCGTGCCGTTTCCATTGCCGTACCGTCGTCGACACGTCGCCAGGAAAATATTTTACTTGCTTACATGCTATATACTCAAGTTACAATCTTTAATTACATAGATCATAAAGTTACAATTTTAGATCAATTATGTGCTATACCTGTTCGACGTGTGTTCCCAATGAAATTTCTCACCTAATTTGACGGAACTAAATTGTATAGTTTGGCCCGTATGGCTGTGAATCTATTGTGTGAATTTCGTTGGATAATATGACCGTTATTGACTAAAACGACTACCCCCAAGTTTACTCGTAAAACTGGAATTTTCTTGTACCTGAAAACCGTTAAAATCGCTATAAATTATATACACACTGGAATGATGCGTTCGAGGGCTTAAATCGAAGCCGACTCGACGAACTATAACCTTATGTAAATTTCTAATTGTTTTTGTATGTAACTGTGACAATATTTGGATCGGAGTGCGACTCTGGACTGCAGTCCGGAGCGACTCTGTTTACTGTGTGCTGTCCCGCAATGAGCACCACTCTGTTTCCTTAACTCGTAGGTTGCGGAACTCCACTTTTTATCATAGGTGAATCTGTTATCTAGATAATACAAGTGGTTTCATCCTGTTTCGTCACCATTTGTTATTTAACCTGTAATTTAAAAGATCGGGACGCTTAACAGTCCCAACAGAATCAGAATTGATGTACTAGTATTAAACAGTGTATATCTCCTGACGTACTGACGCGATTGAGGATCCTTCTGTTGCGTTGAAAACCTTACTGAAAACCATAGATTTCATTCTACTGTAATGTCGCTAAAATCTGATCCCAACTAGGATTAAAATGCGTTGTGAAACGGACTTCCGATTCTGAAACCGGATTTCCACCCGTGAACGCTTAAAATGAAATGGCTATAATTAATGATCCTGGAACCCGATTGGCATGAAACCAAATTCGCTGGATAGATAACTGAACATACTATTTATTCCCCATTCATCATTTCACTAAACTGTAACCGTATGATTTATGATAAATTATGCAAGTGGTAGATTATTGATTCATGACACCCTAATCATGCTTTACATACTGTTTACGCATCATATCATACATATGTCACGGCATTGATAACCTAGTGATAACGTGCATTACCCAGTATTAGGTATTAGTAATGATTGTGGCAAGTATGTTAGTGTTTGTGTATCAGTGAATAAGTGAATGTGATACGTACTTGTACACAATCAGTGAACCTTATTATTCTATTGCATTGTCGACGTCTGTGGGACGCGTGTACGTGTAACTATAAGTGGTATGGGACACTTATGGAAGCTCTTGCATGGGTGTCACAGATAAGGCATCAGATACTGCCATTTATCTTAGGTATTAGTTGGGACGTGCTTGATGGAGGTCCTGCCTCCAGTTCACGCGCAGACTTGTCACATACCGATTGGTATTTAAGATTATAGTTAGTGTTTGATGTAGACCACGGGGTGTGGGGTAGTTTGAGTGTGAGTTCAACAGAATCTCAGAAGTCCCTTGCCGGCTTATATATATGGAGATATATGGAGATTTACAGGGCACATGATTATTACCGTGAGTTACATGTTGGGCCCGTGGTCCCTTGCCCTTGGGTTATACCCTTGGGTGGAGGACACTCGCGAGTGGTTGATTCTCACACTTAGACTGATGATAGGTTTTGTGACCTGTACAGTGAGACTTAGAAACTGATAGGAGTGATAGCATCGACATACTCACTCACTGTGTTGACATACGTGGCATATCATTCTACTGCTTTTACTGTTCCGCTGCATTGATTACTGCATGTTCATACCTATACCATCATTGATTTACTGTTATATATATCTATTATCACTATTAGAATTGTCATATGATTTTATATATTATATTGCTATTGTTTCGCTCTGACGATCTAGGTATGCATGCTCAGTGTGAGGAGAAGATTTAGCCTGGACCAGGACTAGACGTATAACACAGACAACTCGACTTGCTATCCAGAGTTATATTCTTTTGTTTCCCCTCAGGTCAGTTCTTTACATTGTTTCATTCAGGTACTGCATTTCTCATTACCTGCGCATCATTTACTGTTTACCATGAAAACTAGAAGCCGAAGTGTGACTACGGCAGGACATTTCGTTGACCGTAGGAGCATGGCTGGCCTTGTCAACCCCTCGTATTCCGTATTTTGGGAATCGGGGCGTGACATGGTTTAGTTGGTATCAGAGCCAGGTTTTGCTTCGATTGGGATTGCAGTTTTCCGTGTAGAGCTTGACAATCTAATACATCCCTCAGTCTAGATTGTTAACTTGATATCTTTGATCCATATTCACATTGGGTGTTCTGCTATCCATTCGCTAGGGTTTCTGGTGACTTGGCAAAGTTTCGTGGTTGTAATTGTGAACTACATCACGGTTACAATACCATACTCTGTTTAAGTGACTTAGAGTCATACGTTTGATTTTCCACTTTTAATGAATTTCATCACAACTGATAATCTTGAATCTTTGCCCAATCCATATTATAATTTGATTCTTATATCATCCTCAAAATTATTGTTTCAGGATCATGTCTTCCAACGACTCTTCCTCTATCTCCACTCCCCAGTATCAGACTGTTGAGACCCTGAGTGTACTGCAAGGTTTAAAGGAAGCTCAGGAGTGAACAAACGATTTGTTAGCTGAAGGACTGCGAAGGCAGGTGAATCAGGCACCAGCGGGAGTCTCAAATCGTAAAGGGATCCCTGTTAGATGTGGAATAGAGAAGAAGATGAAGCGCCAATTTGTTTCCCCTCGACAGAAGCAGCAGAAGACCCCATGTTGTGGGTACTGTAAGAGGCCAGGACATCTTCAGAGGGATTGTCGCCGCGCCCAAGGGAAATGTCTGATTTGCAGATCCAGCGGACATCTTATCAACGGTTGCCCAAAAAGGAAGGAGCTACAAGGAGGAGACTCATCCACACTCTCCACTTCTGCCAAGTGACGATTATTGCGTAGTTCAAACATCGAGGATAAGGCGGACCCAGCGCAGGATTCAACTCACGCGACGAGAATGCAACGTTCTAGTAGTCAAAGAAGAATTTTCATGTTTTCTACTTTCAGTAATAATGTTGTCATACTCTTATGAATATTTCTTTCCGTTTGAAATCTTGTATCCGTTGAACTTTTAGTTAAATGCAATAAAATTTGAATCGTAATATATGTATCATTCTCTTGTCCTTTCCCTTGTTCATACTATTCATTAGCACAACATTTTAATCTTGATTTTTTCAATTCCTGCCACCGCATATCTTTCTATACTTCGTACACTTAGCCATTTTCCTGATGTATTCCATTGTCTAATCATGACTCTTTCTTTCAGGCCATGGCCCACCCTGGAGGAGCGCCGCATCTAGATGAGGATGCACAGTCATGCGTTTCCTCAGACCGCACGCTGATGAGTTCTGACGATGAGATCAATGGTCCCCAAGACATTGGTGAAAACAGCGATTCCGAAGATGAAGGAGCAGCCGCCCCAGAGTTTGACATGATAGGCGATTCCGACGAAGAGGAAGGAGACCCTGAAGAGAACCCGATAGAGAAAGATCCCGAGGAAGACCCGATAGAAGAAAATCCAGTGGAGGAAAACCCCATGGAAGAGAATCCAGGAGAAGAGAATCACATGGAATCGGACCTCGATGAAGAAGCTCCATCCGAGGAAGAAGGACCAGAAGATCAAGACCCTGCTGTGAAAGAACTCCCAATGGCGATCCCAGCGAGGCGCTATGGAAATGGACGCCCCTACCTGAGCGCGCGAGCCTACCGCAACCTGCTGAATCTCCACAACCGCGACTGACGGGATTTCTTTCAGATGTTGTCTTATCTGGCCAAATAAAACTGTGTATAGTTTAGGGCCACCTTTCATCTTTGAGAATGCTTTGTTTAAAATTTTCTGGAATGAAATAAATTGCTGAGTTCGCTAATCTTTCGATCTTCTTAGTTCACTTACTACTTGATTATTTCTTCTATACAATTATCCTCCTACTGAGATCTGTCCACCCCTACTCCTTACAATGTCTAAACCCTCACTAAGATTAACCAGTACCACACCCGATCTTTTTGAGGTCCATCCTACATCATTCGTCTGTGCCTCGTTTGAAATCCTTCTGGGAGGAGACAATTTTAGGGAAATTTCCGAGTTCGCTAACCCTTCAAATTTTGATTCGTGTGATGTACCGACTGTTTTTTCCCCCATACTTTTCCTCTTGTATTCCTTTGCTGCTCATCCTTACTTCCTGTGCTGACCCGATCCCAGTCTCCTTGATCTTCAGCCTAAAGCCGCCATACACCGACCTTCTGAATGAGCCACACTTCTTTGTAATCATTACCCTAGCTAGCCCTATACCTCTTCGTGTTTTTCCTATTACCCTAAATATATATATAGGAACATTATTATTCGAAATTTGGTTTTCATTATTTTATATTTATCGAAGAGTGTGTTTTATCGACTATTCCCGTTTTACGCATTTCAAGTACTCCACTACTAGCTTTCCCATTACTTTGTCACGACCCGAAAGAGCACGTGACTGGCCCTTGAACCATATGAAGTCTATAGGACTCCATCTGATCCAAGTAAGCCAAAAGCCCAGAAATCTAAAACCATTTTTAAGAATAAGTAAAGGAACTGGTTTAAAGAAGTGAAGAAATACAGGTTTGAAATCAAGGTTTTAAATAACTAAGCCGAATGTGCATTTTAAAAACAGTACAGTCTTTTCTAAAATTTTCGGCAGAGTTTGTTTTGTAAAACTGGCCCCGAATGGGGTAAAACGATAATAACAAGATATAACATGATAAAGGCATCCCCAAGCGGGAGCTAGCTCTTCGTCAATCGACGGTCACAACCACGCAATGATATAATAATATACAACGCCAAGTGGCGAGGATCAAAATCAAAGAAAGCTCAAAAGCAACAGAAAACCGCAATACTACTAAGCGCGACTCTAAGGTCGAATAATACAACACTGTCTCTAGGTCTGAAAGAATATACAAGTTTTGGTTGATGGAAATTCTAGATACAATGGAATAAAATAAATACAATGGTGATTCTTGATGCGAAAGAATCCACCTACCAAAAGCAAGTCACCCGCAAGAAAGGAGTGTGCCAGAAATGCCGCAAAGAAACCTGTACGGCAGGACCTGCAAGAACTGTGGCACAACGGGGGTGAGTTGCCAACTCGTGAATAGAAACATCTACAAGCAGAAACCGAATGCAAGACATAATCCTAAGTCAACGATCAGTATAAAAATCCTCAATATAAAGCATGCAGCCTATAGCAAGGCTAGGGTAAATATCTAACCCGAGTGCAATCTCAATGTGTCTGTGTCAGTGCCTCAGATAACAATATAGCAAATGAATGAGATATGAATGCGAGAAAACAGAATACATCTACATGAAGCAACAGTTTTCATACTTTAGTGAGATTTCCCTGTATTTTAAAAGATGAGGTACCATAATGAAATCAGCATAAAACTGTGCCTAGCATCGGCACAAACGAAATCCCAATATCCTGATATCTCAAAGTCTCAACCATCATATCTAGGGCGCCGTCAGTCCAGACCGGCCCCTACCATAAATCTCAGACCACGACGGTATCCTCCGGATATCCGACGCGTCGGGTAAAGTCACCGGTAGGCAATCTCCCCCTGTCAGGCTCATCGTCATCACCACGTCTTCTTGCCCCGGGGTACCTTACCGGGTCCACCATGTACCCGCAATCGGCCTCATCCGCCTCCTCGATTCGGGTTTCACATGTCGCTCTCAGCACCGAGAAAACACATGGTGGACGCACCAAATATCATATCAAGGGTAACCGGGTTTTTAAAACAATAATGTATTCTCTTTTAAAGACATCCTCGGTTCCCAAATCCAGAAATCACATGAACATCCAACATCAAGAAATAAATCCAATGCGATGTGTTATGCAATCAATCCATGATGTATGCTACATGTAAAGAAGGTATGTACATCATTATGTCATGTAAGAATCATATAATGAATGTAATGGTACTACAGTGTAGTGACATGGCAATTATCGATGATGAGTGTGTGAGCCGGCAACAAGTGTACGTGGAACAGATGCATCATCGATAATGGTGCTGGTGTCCTATCAGCATGATATTAATACTGGAGCATGAAACATAGTATATAAATGCGATGCAAAGCGAACCACAGAAAGGGGGTGGGAGCTCAAACTAGACGTAACCAACACTAATCTAGGTTACTCTAAAATAAGTCCTACAATTGGTGCCTTTTGAAATAACACGAATCATGGGGTTTTGAAAATAGGGGCTACGGTGTTTTTATGAAAAGATAAGTCGTTTTTGAAATATCCGTAGATTCCCTTGAGCTGTCTTTAAAAATACCCACGATTCGTTAGTTT
The DNA here is from genome assembly GCA_030015575.1 of Agapanthus africanus. Classification (NCBI taxonomy): domain Eukaryota; kingdom Viridiplantae; phylum Streptophyta; class Magnoliopsida; order Asparagales; family Amaryllidaceae; genus Agapanthus; species Agapanthus africanus. Next base: position 130,431,440 of record JASDDO010000016.1, read on the forward strand.
TTGAAATAGGTAAGAAGTCCCATCTACTCTAACAACTATATTAACTATACGACTGAACTACAGGTAAGGAAACCGCCTAACCTCTGAGTCGATATATATATATATATATATAGTCGGTGATCCCGCCTCAATGTCATATCGTAAGGTATCCTCGAGTTATGAGTGCGGATCTATCATCAATATCGGCTCGTACGGTAAATCATCGTACGGCATCCCCAATAGCTGGGTAGGGTCAACATCTCACTATCTCGTCACATAATAGGTATCACTATCATCAGATCAAACAGTCTGGGGTACTACTCTATGCCTAGTACAATCGATACCATCAATGAAGTAAGCATGCGGGGTAACACATATCCCAAGCCCGCAAGAAACACAAATCATATCCCATATATGAATCAATATCAACTCGCCGATCTCGCGGCGCAAAGTCCACATCATCGACTCATCTCCAAAGTCAATCCATCTCATCAAACACCGTGTAAGTACAAGTAATATGCAAGGGTGCGAATGTAGGTATGTAAGTATGTGTGTAAGTATGTGCAATCGCTACCTAGGGTTCGTACTATACCCAAACCATATATCTTATCATCAATAAAACCATTATTCATATCAATGATCCTAACAACACATAATAAATATGCGTGGGTATACGTATTCGTATACCACACCACGGACTGCGGGGGTGCTATACGCCATCCACCCGACTTCCCCCTGTAGATATAATCTACTCACCTGTGTCCTGCGTGTCGGTGTCGACGTCACTGTCATCCTCCGCATCGTCTCGCATCGTCGCGGTGTACCTACACATAACACACGTATCGCATCGCATCAAAACCAAATCAAAGCTAAAACGGCATACGAAGTCCAAAACGACACGATAAGGGGCCTATAGGTGAAAACCTATGGCACGCCTTCAAAACCATCAACAAATCCTCTATATCGTCGTATAAACGCCAAATAGTCGAGGTAAAACGAAACGAACCAATGCAGAAATGAAAATACGGAATACGGAAACTAAAATCCAAAACAGCAACTCTTGAAATACGTCCCAGATTTCACCCTAGGTCACTTTATACAAAACTATATATACCAGGAGCCTAAACTACAGATAAGGGAGCACCAAAACCAAAACGAGCCAATTTCTTCAGGGTCTGGCCGCAATTTGCGGCCAGAATGGGACTTTTGGCGGCCGGGTTAGGGAATTGGGGGCTAGGGTTTGGGGTGTTACCTCTATTGTACCTGCACATCTCAATTCCCACTCAATATCATTTAAGGGTTCTCGGGGTAATAGCAGATTCAAGTTAACATGCACAGATTTCACATTTTCCCCGACATCGGTTTCTAAAATCCGTATTTCTAGTTCTAGCTTCAGGTTTTGGGTTCCAATTCATGCACTAGGGTGTTTACAAGTCCTCTACTGATCTCAATTTCACATTACAATTCAAGTTTCCCTCAAGCCCTAACTAGGTTTTCACCAAGTCCATAATATCACATAATATCGATTAACAACTTGCATAGGGTATAGGAAATGCTAAAACTAAGACAATGGTTCAGAAATTACCTCATTTGGCAACTCAAGAATTTTCTTGAGTTGCCCCTAGTGACCAAAATCCATGCTTTCTTGGTCCATCTAGTAGATCTCAAGCTTGTGCACACTTTTTGTGAAAGGAGATTGGGGTTTTGGTGTTGTTTTTGAGATGAAAAAAAGGAATTGAAGAGGGGAGGAAGATGGAGGAGCAGCAGCAGCAGTAGGAGGAAGAGAGGGAGGGAAAAAAATGAAGGGAGAAATGGCTAAGTGTGGAGTCAATGAAGCCCATGCCTCTCTCTCTCTCTCTCTCACCTACTCTCATTTCTTTTTCTTTTTCCTTTTCTCTTTTTCTTTTCTTTTCTAATCAAAACCCTTCTCACATAAATAGAAACCCTAAATATCATGGAAGAAAATGCACAAGGGTGAGAAAAATGATATGTGCAAGTTTTGCACAAAATTGCCGAAAAACCCGATTAGCGATTTTAATCGCGATTAGCACTAAATTAGTGTCAAAATGATCACAACAACTTAAAAATGTCATAATTTCAATAATTAACCCATTTTAGAATTTTCCATAATTTTCCACAGTTTTTCTCATATTTTTCCTATTTATTTGTATTTAAAAATACCTAAATATTAAAATATTCAATAAAATAATATTAAATTATAGAAATTCCCCAAAATTAATATTTTATTATTTTGAAATGTTACAATCTACCCCCCTTAAAGAAATTCGGTCCCCGAATTTAAATTTAATCCCCCCCCAATTTCCAAAACATTTCAGAAAAATCCAATTTTGTCGGGGCTCCGAAAATATCAATACAGAGAGTATCATAACATGTACTGCCATACTAGAAATCCATCCTCAAAATGCATATATAGGAATATCCTATGCGTCTGGTGCGCAAGGAATCAAAATCCAAATATGTGTCAAACAGGTGTATAGAACAACTATGTGCAACGGGTGTGCACGAAACATCTGCCGTAGGCAACGTGCATGCCTGACAGCAACCAAATCAGGTGCATATAACATGCACGAAGAATCCCGATTCAGTGCATCTGGTGTGCACTAGAATCGTATGTCAAAACACTAAAGGTGCATGAAAGCTACGCTGGAAGTGCAAATCAAATCACTGAATACGATAGGCATGAAATCTCAATCAATACCTCAATGTAATAACTATGCGTGAAATATATAAATATCCAGTGGGTGCACGAAACAAATATCATGAAACTCAATCATCAAAACTAAATCATGCAACAGAACGCCCAAAATACCGAAATCCAAAATGACGGATACGTGATAATCGAATCACAAAATCACAAATCATAAGTACCGTCGTCGGTAAATTCATCCTTCAAGGTCGAGAAGGAGTCGGTGCATCCACTGCTAGCAGCGCAGGATATCTACTTGCCTCTTGCTCACGGTCTGGCGTCCTCTGACTCTGGGTCCTTATCTTCTTTGCGGATTTCCTATCTCGCGGTCAATCGGCTCATCGGCCCTGTCAGGTGTGCTAACGGGGACGATTCCGTTCTGGTACTTCTCTGGTCACCTCTCGGTCAAACCTCACGACCACTCGTAAGGCAGCATATCACTGGCGTCGGCCTCTGACCCTCTGAATGCACGTCACACATCTGATCCTGGATGCAAACATCATTGCAGCAATGTCCTGGAAGGAATCCTGCTCAAGGTCTCTTCCAATCATGCCTATGCCGATCTGTACAGATGCTGGCTCTCTTGTACTACCTCTTCTCGCTCAAAGGGCATCTGTGTCCTCAACACAACATTTCTCGGAAACCGGTCAATCTGAAGTCTCTCGCACGGACTCGAAATCGCGTACTCTGTAGCTTCATCATCCTGTAGAAGCTGTCTGGTCGAACAGATCCTCGGGAACACGTCTCAACCATCGGAGGAATACTCATCTCTCGACTGTCCTTGCTCAATTCGCAACGCATCTGGGTAAGTTCCTTTATCCGATCCTGGTCAACTACCTTGTCGACAATGCCGAACTCTGGCCTGCTAGGTGTGCGCAATCATGACCACTCCTGGGTCTAGGTCTTCTCGTGTCGTATTCCGGAAAAGTCCTGTCGAGGTTCCTTTCTTAAATCTCAATCCGGCCGAATTGCCGGGAAGTCGTCATCCATTACTGAAGCTAAAGCTTATTCCGGAACGGCTGCATACTTGTCGCGCTTCTTTCCGAAAGATATATCCATATACCACGCCTCGGGATACGTATCACATCTCTGATGTCAGCGGAGTGGAATGTCATCCCATCGAAATCTCGTGCGAACTCTTTTCTTCACTCTGCTCAAAATGTCGACTGATCCGGACTCGTCTCATCGTGGCTACACGAACTGCGCTCCGACGGCTATCCTCGTATCTGGAGTCTCCCAAGCAGTATCCTATCACGATATCCGAAAGATGTCGAATCATCCGATCGACTCGTCAGAACCTCATAATCCCCCAAGAGCTCACATCTCGGGTACAGTTTAATAGTATCGAGTACATGCCACAGCGTCGGTGGTCCAGCCGTAGAAGGGCAAACCCAAGCCTCACTAATGGCGCCGCGGAACCGCCGTAAACCCTAAGGTTCAAAGGCTGTCACACGGTCATTAAGTCGAGTTAGGGTTTCATTCTTCTAGAGGGTCCATAGAATCACCTGCATGTCTTTCCGTATACTTTAAACTTGGAAAATGGGTTCCTGACATTCGATCGTCTCTATCGACTCTCAACGAACCTGCGTGAAGTCGTCTCTAGCTGGAAACAATCTATCTGATATCCTCGCATCAAGGTAAGCGAACTCACCACACGTCCTAGTCATTTATCCTCGGTGACTAGCGACTCGCTATCATCTCCCTAAGAACATGCTCATGCTGCAGTAGCTCCAATCATCTGGGCGATATCTCATCATTTGCAGCAACAACTGGTTCATACGCCTGTATGCCGAACGACCTCAATCCTCCAGGAAGGGCAATACATAGGCGGTCATCTCTGAATCGGTCTGCTCTAGATCTGAGTAAGACTCTCCACACTGGAAATCTTCAACTCAACTGGGCCCGCTCTGGCGCAAAATCGGACGAATCACTTTCGTCTCTCAACCCGGTAGACTAGCTATCATCTGTCTCATCTGCCTGAAAGCTCCGGCAATCTCAGCTCGTAAGCTTCAGAAGCAACATCCTGTCGATCTCAGCAACAGCTGGTCCATCTGTCTGCACGGTAGGCGACATCACAATCTCTGAGGTATGCTGTACATCAACAGTCCTCTCTCAACTGGCAGTTCTAACAATGGCCCGATCATCCGGTGCAAATCCAAGCACTCGCCTCCACTAGAGGTCACAATCACCAATACTAACTCGAGACATTTCCATGTCACCAGAAAACACAATGGTCGGCCCTCGTACCAAACGAGCTCACACCGGCCGTAACCCTAGCAGCAGCCCAAACTGCGCTCAAACATGGTGACAGGAATCTCAATCGAGTATCAAAAGAGCACATCAATGGCAAGAAAGGAAACAACAGATCCAGAGTGGATACATGATCATAGGAAGGAACAGCATCAATAAGGGTATGATCATGAAACTAGTAGAATCGGGGATCTCAAATGGATGAATAACCCTGGATATGAAAAGAATCACTGATCTCAAGAAATATGCACATCCTAAGGTTCCTTAAGCGGAGTGGCGTGTCGTAAGTATGCCGCGGAACATACCAACGGTACGTCACTCTACTTTAGTCACCTAATCCATCAACCAAGGGTCATCCTAAAACGACGAAAGTTCGGGTTTAGTACCCCCTCGACCAAGTCTAAGTTCCGTAAGGTCAAGCCTAAGTTCCGTATATAAACAACGTCCTAGGCTCCACATAGTCAAACTTAGACTCGAACCAAGGTCAACCTAGCGCTCTGATACCAACTTTGTCACGACCCGAAAGAGCACGTGACTGGCCCTTGAACCATATGAAGTCTATAGGACTCCATCTGATCCAAGTAAGCCAAAAGCCCAGAAATCTAAAACCATTTTTAAGAATAAGTAAAGGAACTGGTTTAAAGAAGTGAAGAAATACAGGTTTGAAATCAAGGTTTTAAATAACTAAGCCGAATGTGCATTTTAAAAACAGTACAGTCTTTTCTAAAATTTTCGGCAGAGTTTGTTTTGTAAAACTGGCCCCGAATGGGGTAAAACGATAATAACAAGATATAACATGATAAAGGCATCCCCAAGCGGGAGCTAGCTCTTCGTCAATCGACGGTCACAACCACGCAATGATATAATAATATACAACGCCAAGTGGCGAGGATCAAAATCAAAGAAAGCTCAAAAGCAACAGAAAACCGCAATACTACTAAGCGCGACTCTAAGGTCGAATAATACAACACTGTCTCTAGGTCTGAAAGAATATACAAGTTTTGGTTGATGGAAATTCTAGATACAATGGAATAAAATAAATACAATGGTGATTCTTGATGCGAAAGAATCCACCTACCAAAAGCAAGTCACCCGCAAGAAAGGAGTGTGCCAGAAATGCCGCAAAGAAACCTGTACGGCAGGACCTGCAAGAACTGTGGCACAACGGGGGTGAGTTGCCAACTCGTGAATAGAAACATCTACAAGCAGAAACCGAATGCAAGACATAATCCTAAGTCAACGATCAGTATAAAAATCCTCAATATAAAGCATGCAGCCTATAGCAAGGCTAGGGTAAATATCTAACCCGAGTGCAATCTCAATGTGTCTGTGTCAGTGCCTCAGATAACAATATAGCAAATGAATGAGATATGAATGCGAGAAAACAGAATACATCTACATGAAGCAACAGTTTTCATACTTTAGTGAGATTTCCCTGTATTTTAAAAGATGAGGTACCATAATGAAATCAGCATAAAACTGTGCCTAGCATCGGCACAAACGAAATCCCAATATCCTGATATCTCAAAGTCTCAACCATCATATCTAGGGCGCCGTCAGTCCAGACCGGCCCCTACCATAAATCTCAGACCACGACGGTATCCTCCGGATATCCGACGCGTCGGGTAAAGTCACCGGTAGGCAATCTCCCCCTGTCAGGCTCATCGTCATCACCACGTCTTCTTGCCCCGGGGTACTTTACCGGGTCCACCATGTACCCGCAATCGGCCTCATCCGCCTCCTCGATTCGGGTTTCACATGTCGCTCTCAGCACCGAGAAAACACATGGTGGACGCACCAAATATCATATCAAGGGTAACCGGGTTTTTAAAACAATAATGTATTCTCTTTTAAAGACATCCTCGGTTCCCAAATCCAGAAATCACATGAACATCCAACATCAAGAAATAAATCCAATGCGATGTGTTATGCAATCAATCCATGATGTATGCTACATGTAAAGAAGGTATGTACATCATCATGTCATGTAAGAATCATATAATGAATGTAATGGTACTACAGTGTAGTGACATGGCAATTATCGATGATGAGTGTGTGAGCCGGCAACAAGTGTACGTGGAACAGATGCATCATCGATAATGGTGCTGGTGTCCTATCAGCATGATATTAATACTGGAGCATGAAACATAGTATATAAATGCGATGCAAAGCGAACCACAGAAAGGGGGTGGGAGCTCAAACTAGACGTAACCAACACTAATCTAGGTTACTCTAAAATAAGTCCTACAATTGGTGCCTTTTGAAATAACACGAATCATGGGGTTTTGAAAATAGGGGCTACGGTGTTTTTATGAAAAGATAAGTCGTTTTTGAAATATCCGTAGATTCCCTTGAGCTGTCTTTAAAAATACCCACGATTCGTTAGTTTTTGAAATAGGTAAGAAGTCCCATCTACTCTAACAACTATATTAACTATACGACTGAACTACAGGTAAGGAAACCGCCTAACCTCTGAGTCGATATATATATATATATATATATAGTCGGTGATCCCGCCTCAATGTCATATCGTAAGGTATCCTCGAGTTATGAGTGCGGATCTATCATCAATATCGGCTCGTACGGTAAATCATCGTACGGCATCCCCAATAGCTGGGTAGGGTCAACATCTCACTATCTCGTCACATAATAGGTATCACTATCATCAGATCAAACAGTCTGGGGTACTACTCTATGCCTAGTACAATCGATACCATCAATGAAGTAAGCATGCGGGGTAACACATATCCCAAGCCCGCAAGAAACACAAATCATATCCCATATATGAATCAATATCAACTCGCCGATCTCGCGGCGCAAAGTCCACATCATCGACTCATCTCCAAAGTCAATCCATCTCATCAAACACCGTGTAAGTACAAGTAATATGCAAGGGTGCGAATGTAGGTATGTAAGTATGTGTGTAAGTATGTGCAATCGCTACCTAGGGTTCGTACTATACCCAAACCACATATCTTATCATCAATAAAACCATTATTCATATCAATGATCCTAACAACACATAATAAATATGCGTGGGTATACGTATTCGTATACCACACCACGGACTGCGGGGGTGCTATACGCCATCCACCCGACTTCCCCCTGTAGATATAATCTACTCACCTGTGTCCTGCGTGTCGGTGTCGACGTCACTGTCATCCTCCGCATCGTCTCGCATCGTCGCGGTGTACCTACACATAACACACGTATCGCATCGCATCAAAACCAAATCAAAGCTAAAACGGCATACGAAGTCCAAAACGACACGATAAGGGGCCTATAGGTGAAAACCTATGGCACGCCTTCAAAACCATCAACAAATCCTCTATATCGTCGTATAAACGCCAAATAGTCGAGGTAAAACGAAACGAACCAATGCAGAAATGAAAATACGGAATACGGAAACTAAAATCCAAAACAGCAACTCTTGAAATACGTCCCAGATTTCACCCTAGGTCACTTTATACAAAACTATATATACCAGGAGCCTAAACTACAGATAAGGGAGCACCAAAACCAAAACGAGCCAATTTCTTCAGGGTCTGGCCGCAATTTGCGGCCAGAATGGGACTTTTGGCGGCCGGGTTAGGGAATTGGGGGCTAGGGTTTGGGGTGTTACCTCTATTGTACCTGCACATCTCAATTCCCACTCAATATCATTTAAGGGTTCTCGGGGTAATAGCAGATTCAAGTTAACATGCACAGATTTCACATTTTCCCCGACATCGGTTTCTAAAATCCGTATTTCTAGTTCTAGCTTCAGGTTTTGGGTTCCAATTCATGCACTAGGGTGTTTACAAGTCCTCTACTGATCTCAATTTCACATTACAATTCAAGTTTCCCCAAGCCCTAACTAGGTTTTCACCAAGTCCATAATATCACATAATATCGATTAACAACTTGCATAGGGTATAGGAAATGCTAAAACTAAGACAATGGTTCAGAAATTACCTCATTTGGCAACTCAAGAATTTTCTTGAGTTGCCCCTAGTGACCAAAATCCATGCTTTCTTGGTCCATCTAGTAGATCTCAAGCTTGTGCACACTTTTTGTGAAAGGAGATTGGGGTTTTGGTGTTGTTTTTGAGATGAAAAAAAGGAATTGAAGAGGGGAGGAAGATGGAGGAGCAGCAGCAGCAGTAGGAGGAAGAGAGGGAGGGAAAAAAATGAAGGGAGAAATGGCTAAGTGTGGAGTCAATGAAGCCCATGCCTCTCTCTCTCTCTCACCTACTCTCATTTCTTTTTCTTTTTCCTTTTCTCTTTTTCTTTTCTTTTCTAATCAAAACCCTTCTCACATAAATAGAAACCCTAAATATCATGGAAGAAAATGCACAAGGGTGAGAAAAATGATATGTGCAAGTTTTGCACAAAATTGCCGAAAAACCCGATTAGCGATTTTAATCGCGATTAGCACTAAATTAGTGTCAAAATGATCACAACAACTTAAAAATGTCATAATTTCAATAATTAACCCATTTTAGAATTTTCCATAATTTTCCACAGTTTTTCTCATATTTTTCCTATTTATTTGTATTTAAAAATACCTAAATATTAAAATATTCAATAAAATAATATTAAATTATAGAAATTCCCCAAAATTAATATTTTATTATTTTGAAATGTTACATACTTTCAGTAGCTCAACCTTACACCGCGCATATTTGTGTTCCATGTACCTTACTTTCGCTATGTGAGTTTCTAAGATATTTGATCGATACATCGTCCTAAAATGTTTTAACCTACCGACAAATCTTTCACTATTTTATTGTCGTTACTTTATTTTCAGGTAGTGTGCCTACGTTTACTATTATAAATAATTGTGCCTTATACTTATTGTGTTTGCCGTGCTACCTTTGATATACTTATACATGCACATATTTGAGTTTCGATTTTATCGAGTACGCCTCGAATATCATTGTCCAATTATTGTTGTTATTGCTATTCTCTTAAACATATAGGTTGCCTTTGTAGTTGTTCATGTCTTATACTTATTTAAACCTATATTTTTGTATGTTGTTCTTACATATTTATACCTTCAAATTTTTTCGTCCACGTGTTTCTAGTAAAACTCTATGTGTTAGTTTGCAGTATAATAGCTTTCGCCTATATTTATATAACTTATCTTTTATTTTAAATTTTGAGAACGAAATTTTTGTAAGGGTGGTATGGTGTAACACCCAGCCCTTTTTATACCAATATTCGTATTTATGAAAATTGTCACTTACAAATTCGTTAGTTATATTTAAAATTATTTTAGTTTAAAAACCCTATCACCTACCTATTTTTAGACTTTTCCCAAACTCTTTTATTGCTATTTCCAAGCCGGCCCCTTCCTTTCTTATTTATCATTGAATTTCTATTCCTCAAGCCCGGCCTTCCTCTCTTATTTATTTTTGGTTTATTTCTTCAGCCCGGCCCCAAGCCCATTCCTTTTTATTAACCAAATTTCATTTTTCCCTTATATTCCCTCAGCCCAGCCCGTTCCCATTTCAATTTATTTCCCCAGTTTTTTCCAGCGGCCCAGTGCCTCAGCCCACTCTCTTTTTCATTTGTTAATTAATCAAATTTTAACCCAACTCCCAAGCCCACTCCCTTTATTTTTCCCATGTGATTTTTCCTCTAAATTCCTCAGCCCATATCCTATTTCTTCTAACCTATTTTCCCTCAGCCCACTAACCATTTTCCTTTCCCTAATATTATTATTATTCAGCCCCCGGCCCTCTTCTTTCATTCCCCAATTAACTATTTTTCCCTTGGCCTAACTCCCCGGCCCGCTTCTTTCATTCCCCAATTAACTATTTTTCCCTTGGCCTAACTCCCCGGCCCATCCCCTCTTCCCTCCTCAAACTTTTTCCCCTTATTTTACTTTCTGGCACGGCCCAGCTCCCCCACTCCAGGCCGCTTCACCCTCAACCCGCGCCGCTTCCTCGACCCGACCCGCACCTACAGTGCATCTTCCCCAACGGCTTTTTTCCTATTTTCCCGCTCGCGATCCGCGTTCCTAGCCTCCGCCGACGCCCACACTCGCGCTCATTACCCCCACGACGCGCGCCTCGACCTGTCCTCTCGTACACACCCACACACCCTCTTCTTCATCTCGTTCTCTCTCTCCCTCGTTCTCCTTCTTCCTCCTCTCTTGCTCCGCACCCACCACCGCGATCGCCCCGTCGCCGTCGCTACCATCGCCAGCATCACAGTCGCCACCTCACCTCCACCTTCGACCACCATCCACCGAGCTCCTCCTCAAAATCCAACCCATACCCATCGCCGGTGTCGCTGCCCCTGGGCTCACCCCCGGCCGATCGCCCCTGCACTTTGCCACCTCGAGCACCCCTCACCTCCGACGAGCCCTGAGCACCACCTCTGCATCACCTACAACCTCTCCTCGCCTCGAATCTCCATCTCTCTCTCACTCTCTCTCTCCGATCTCTCCCTCTCCCCCTTTCCTCTGCTCCCTCTCTCTCCCCTCTCTGCTTGCCCCTCTCTCACTCTGCTCTCTCTCTCTCCTCTCTAAACTTCTCTCTCCCTCTAACTCTCTCGTCCCTCTCTCTAACCTCTCTCAATCTCTCTCTCCCTCTACTCTCTCTTCCCCTGCTCTCTCTCACTCTCTCTGCATTCACTTTCTCCCTCTAACTCTCTCTCTCTCTGTCCTCTCTCTCTCATTCTCTGAATTCTCTCTCTCTAACTTTTTCTCTCTCTAACTCTTTCTCTCTCTCAATATCTCTCTCCCTCTGCAATCCCTCACCATCGGCCTCGACACACCAACGACCACCACCCTCGTTGTCAAGACCCCAGCAACCAAGCCGCTGCCGAGACTCGAGTTCGTGCCAAGTCAAGTTGCCGTGCCGCGCGTGTGTCGCGATCGTGCCGTTGCCATTGCCGTACCGTCGTCGACACGTCGCCAGGAAAGTATTTTACTTGCTTACATGCTGTATACTCAAGTTACAATCTTTAATTACATAGATCACAAAGTTACAATTTTAGATCAATTATGTGCCATACCTGTTCGACGTGTGTTCCCAATGAAATTACTCACCTAATTTGACAGAACTAAATGGTATAGTTTGGCCCGTATGGCTGTGAATCTAGTGTGTGAATTTCGTTGGATAATATGACCGTTAATGACTAAAACGACTACCCCCAAGTTTACTCGTAAAACTGGAATTTTCTTATACCTGAAAACCGTTAAAATCGCTATAAATTATATACACACTGGAATGATGCGTTCGAGGTCTTAAATCGAAGACAACTCAACGAACTATAACCTTATGTAAATTTATATTTGTTTCTGTGCTTAAACTGTGACAATATTTGGATCGGAGTGCGACTCTGGACTGCAGTCCAGAGCGACTCTGTTTACTGTGTGCTGTCCCGCAATGAGCACCACTCTGTTTTCTTAACTCGTAGGTAGCGGAACTCCACTGTTTATCATAGGTGAATCTGTCAGCTAGATAATACAAGTGGTTTCATCCTGTTTCGTCATCATTTGTTATTTAACCTGTAATTTAAAAGATCGGGACGCTTACCAGTCCCAAGAGAATCAGAATTGACGTACTTGTATTAAATAGTGCATATCTCCTGACGTACAGACGCGATTGAGAATCCGTCTGTTGCGTTGAAAACCTTACTGAAAAACCTAGATTTCATTCCACTGTAACGTCGCTAAAATCTGATCCCAACTGGGATTAAAATGCGTTGAAAAACGGACTTCCGATTCTGAAACCGGATTTCCAGCCGTGAACGCTTAAAATGAAATGGCTATAATTAATGATCCTGGAACCTGATTGGCATGAAACCAAATTCGCTGGATAGATAACTGAACATACTATTTATTCCCCATTCATTATTTCACTAAACTGTAACCGTATGATTTATGATAAATTATGCAAGTGGTAGATTATTGATTCATGACTCCCTAATCATGCTTTACATACTGTTTACACATCATATCATACACATGTCATGGCATTGATAACCTAGTGATAACGTGCATTACCCAGTGTTAGGTATTAGTGATGATTGTGGAAAGTACCTCAAAACACCCCTCCCTTACAAGACCGGCGGCGCTGGGAAAAATGAGAGAATTGCCGGGTGAGAAGGAGAAGTTGGGGCTCAGGCTTTAGGTGTGGTCTCCCAGTGGTCTCATCATAGCCTAGTATTGTTAGTTTTTCTAGTGGATTAACCTAGTAATTCCATATTCAAATATAGCATTACAAATATCAAAAAAATTCCATTTTCTGATATTTGCACACTAAAACAGATATTAAACAAAACAAGACTTGCAAAATGGAAGAAAATATACCGATAGAGATGGTGCACAAGAAATTCCAGCTCATGAATTGCATGGTGGAAGATCTTAGGGGTTGTAGTGGCTCTAGCTTGATAGTATGAGTAACATTGATGAAGGAACCCTCTCTTTTCTTTCTTGAGATGATGAAAGCTTGAAGTTTTTGGTGTTGGAGCTTGAAGAAAATATTGGTTCGGTTTGGAAAAGAGAATGAATATGAGAAATTGGATGAAGGAGTCAGGTGGAAAAGAATGAGTTGGAGGGTGGTAGCATGAGATGGAGGGAGGAGGATGAGTGTGAGGGTGTGTTGTATGTGAGGGTTTAACCTAGGTTAAATAGATACCCATGCATTCAACAAAATAGAAACCCTTTTCAAACAAATACCTCCATGATACACTAAATCTAAATTCATGTTTTTAAAAGAAATAAAACATTTATTATAATACTTAAATACCATAATCTTATTATAAAATCTTATGTCATGTTAAAACAATTAAAATATCTTTTTTAAGATATCACACCTTTTTCTTCATTTTTACCAAAATAATTACATTTTTGTGGATATAAATGTAGCATTTAAGAAAATATATAATTTAATTTTTGGAACCGTGAGCATTTTTTTTGGGCCATTTTTCTTGTGTTGGATTTTTCATTCCCAAATTTCGTGGCCATATGTGTGATCTAGTAGCTGATGTTTATATTTTGGGCTGAAATTTGTGAGCATTGGCAGTGGGCTTTTTGTTTGGAAATGGTGGGTGAAATTCTTGTCTTTTTGGCATTGATGGGTTTTGGTTTTGGTAAGATATTTGTGTATGATATTTGGCGAGATTTTTTGTTATAGTGGGTGATATTTTGACGGGGTGAGGTGGCTGGAGTTAGTTTGCCGGGTGCGGGGAGGGGGGGGCGGGGGGGGGGTGCGGGGGGACTGTGGTTTTCTGGGTGTGGAAAGAAAAAAAATAAAATAAAATAAAACTCTTTGTGTTACACTCACTTCTTCATTGGTTGCACTCACCTCCTCTTCATTCGTTACACTCGCCACATTAGAAAATTCCCAGAGAACCATACTAGTGGCCGGCCCCAATTTAGAAGCACAAGATTTTTTTTCCAAAGGCTCACATTTTTTTCACTTGATCTCATTTTGGCAACTTCATTTACCTCCATCCAAACCATTGGATGCCTTGAGACAAAATATTCTACACTCTCTCTACTTCAATCTTGGGTATCTTGGCTAGCAAACTGGATGCCCGAGTTGCTTCGGTTTTAAGGCGGGAGCCCGTATAAAGAATTCTCGACGTGCGTCCTCTTTGACGAGCATGACCGGAGAGCGATCTACGTCGAGGCAGCCGCAACATGCTAAGGACTGAGATTTGAGGGCCGAAGGACACGGATCGATCGGTATAATTTCATAATCCACTTTTCAGTTTTCTAATATATGGTATTGGTACGATTGGGGTATTAGGCCTTGTGGTTTTCATGATTAGCGACCCTAGTTAGAATTTTGGCTATATTTTCCGGTATTGGGATTCTTGGTATTGAGATTTGATATTGTTTTTGGTCGTTGGATGTTTGTCTGTCAACGACAAGGGTTTTGCTGGTCAACGACAAGGGTTTTGCTGATTGTTTTGCATGTGTAGGCAATATGTTCTTGTAGGGTTCCTAGGCACACTAATGAAGTTTCACAAGTGATCAAAACATGCTCAATTCAAAATTTTCATGTGCTTACAAACCCTAATACGGATCGTTAACTAGATATATAGGCGATACGATGCAAGTAATCGAATTATAGCTAAAGGAAAGAGGCTACAATCTTTATAGATCCGGTCCTCCACCTCCTAGGCTCCGTGATGATATCTCCTCGCTGTCCAAATCGAATCCATGACTCTAGCATCGGCTTCATCGGAGAAATAGATGGGCTAGGTCGTCGACGTCGATGCCGAAGATGATCTACGTCGAGGCATCACAAGATCAAGCTCCCACTTCACCAAGTCATGAAACTTGTGAAGAAAACACCCTATACTACTTGGCAAGAGGTAGAGGATGAAGAAATAGATAGTGGGTTCACTTTGGATTTGGATTTCTCACTCATTTTTACAAGTTGCCATTGATGGAGCAAGCTTTATTCATGTTTGAAGAAGAAGAAGATGATGAAAAGAATATGATAAATTATTATCAAATAGAAAATAAAATCAACACTTATCATATGACAACCATGATTAGGTGTAGAGAATAGACCATGGTTAGTTGGAAGGGTTAGGATTAAGCATGAAGACAAAATGGTCACTTGGTCAAAGCTTCAAGAAGCTTCAATAACAAACAAAGAAAGCCACCATTTTCTCTTTAATCTTTTGCCAAAATAAATAAATAAATAAGAAAAAGAAAACCCTAACCATCACATAACCATGGATTAATCTAAACATACACACTAACATTCATGTATCATCAAACATGATACAATCTTGTGCATAAAAGTATATCACATATACAACTTGTGTACATCAAGTGAGAAAATCCAATTTAAGTGAACCAATACTAGTTAATGCAAAGTAATATATCAAATCTATAATTATGCATTAAATCATTAAATCAATACTTGATTTAACGATCCGGTCATATCTCATATAACCGACTAGTATCCAATGTATCGGCTTATCGAATCAACGATTCGATAACTAGGTTATATCGCATACAACCATTCGATACATTCATCGCGAGAATAGAATACGGTATCACATACACGCATTATTCTCGGTCCTGTACATATCTCATATGCGCTCATATTTCGTTTCGCTTGAGCCAGGAAACCTCTGTGTAGGACTCTAAAGACTCGTCAATACGCCGGCAGCAGATGATGATCATATCAAACACCCACAAGCCGCAAGCGGTCTGCTAAACATAACGGCCACCCGGGTATTGAGCGATCAGAAGATCGACGAGCAAGCCCGCTCACACTCCTGTGAATCTGATTGTTATGAAAGAGTGTTTATGTAGTTAACCGCAATCAGAACGGTGTCGCGCGGCAACGGTGCCATTTGATTGAGTGATTTAGCGTGCTTGCGCTTTCTAAAAGATAGATCAAAAATATTTGTAACCGCAATCAATAACGGTGTCGCGTATAGCTAGACCGAGATGAGTATGGGTCGTCCTCTGGGAAACGCGGAACCTTTTACTTTTACTTTAGTTGTGTTGAGAAAGAGAGGGGGGAATAAAGAATATTGTAGAATGGTTTCTAGATCTATGTTAAACAAGAATATAAAATATAGATCTAGATTATTTTAAAGATGTAGATAATATAATAAGAGGGCTTGTAGGGTTCGTTAGGATTTAGTAGTTATGGACGATTAATTAAAATTTATCCTTTTTTATCCATTATTAGATTTAAAACTAGAACGACGGTGAAGCGTGTAGATTAGGGTTTCTGGAGGGAAAAGGAATCCCACTCTTAACCCTTATCTCGACACGGAACTCCGTTCATATCTAGCCTTTACCAAAACAATCATTAATCTAATCTCTAATCGCGGTCGGAACTAGCAAAAAATTGCTAGCGCGCCCGATTAGGATGTTAATGATTCTTTTGATAAAGTTCCTAAACTTTATAGGACTTAAAAAGGGTTTAGTTATTTTCATCGTCCATTAGCCTACCATAATCCTACGAACCCTAACAAGCGGAGAATTACTCGCGCATGTTGGGAGAAGAAGATGAAAAGAAAGAGAGGGAAAACATAATGTAAAATGCAAAAGAATAAAATAAAACAACTACTTTTATTAATCAACTTGAACAATCTACACTTTGATTTCTTAGAAAATGATTACAAAGACTAGTTTGCTTCTCGATCTCTTCCAAGGAGGTAGATGAACAGTTGATGATCAGCCTGGATGCGTGAGCCGTCTTGGACTTCGTGATCTCTTCGGCTTGATGATTTTTCCAAGAGGCTCTCGGTGCTCTTTTATAGTGAAAAGCCAGAATCTTTTAGTTGGAAACTTGGTAAAATTCAGAATATATTTATGCCAAAAAATCTTGCCTCCCAATTCCTTAGAAGTGCGGCGGATCCGCGGCCCAAGGGTGGTTTTGGCCGCGGATCCGCGCTCAAAGATGGGGATCTCTCGATCAATTTTCTTGGGCTCTCTGATTGTGACATTTGGCAATCCAAGGCACCTTTAGAATTCAGAAATCTTCTCTCGGTTGCTTCCAGACTTGGTCTCCAAGTTTTGCTTCTTAATTTGGCAAGATTTCCTCAACAACTTGATTTGCTTGATTCTAGCCTTGGAAAATTCTGCACAACTTGGAAATATTCTGCACAACAACTCAAATAAGATTTTAGTAGACTTTATTCTACTAGGATTAGGTCAATAATATTATTTGCATACATTTTCCTACCAAGTACTAATTAAAATATATTAACACATGGAAAATGGTATTTTTACACATAAACCCTCATATGTATAATATATTATAATAAAGTCCTTTTTTAATATGAGAATGGTAGGAAAAATGTAATACAAATGTGCGGTTTTATCAACTGAACAGAATCCAACCAGTAACACTTACCGTATAGTCCGGTCTGTTCGTCTGATATGCCGCATATCTCGCCTAGAGGTGGTAAACGTCAGACCCCAGTAGCTTGATAAGTCATGCCGACGTAAGGTTCATAACATTCATGAAACTACTGATAACTCTTACCAGTATATCACTGCAACCCTGGCCAGGGATTTCCTGTCATGGCTAGTCGAGCATAGCGCAACATCCATGTGAATACCGGGAGAGACGAATCCCCTCCTATCGCTCATTGCCTCCATGTGAATCAGGACTGTACCCAAAAACCACCTGTTTGCACGACTCAGTAGAGCCGTGGTAGGGTGGAAATCAAAGCACAGTGGGAGACACACAAGACTCTATGACGATCTCGGGTCAACAGACTAAGCCGTACCAGTGTCACCAGAGAACTGCCATCTGACGTGAGGTATAATACCATCTAGGAGTTCTCGGCGAGTCCGTTCAGTGTACCCAGTCTCCACTGAGCACCCGCATACCATCTCTGATATCAAACACCAATGGATATGGGATCATCCATTGCCCATCACATGGGTCGAGAAGTTATACGCTAGTCTACTCTGGAATATCGATGCCCCGTCTCGATATTCCCACGACTAGGAACAATGAAGGATGTACTCATTGACTACCCATGCCCCACTAGTATGATCTGCATCATAGTTCTGGAAGTCGAGTACACATCCTAAAGGCTTTATCAACATGTAATCAGAGAGACAGAAAGTATACATGTTAAGATAAAGAGCAACCAGATAGCGTACTATCATGTCGAGCAAGAAAGTCCTACCTATATATGTCCCAGCATCCACTACAATATACATCCAATGTACAGTAATGGCCTCTAGGGCATACATATAACTAACAATCTCCCACTTGCACTAGGGCCATCTATAGCAGTGGTTGCAGTATCACATACTCAACCATCCCATAAAAGTCTCTCTTTGGGAAAAGGCCTTCGTGAGTGGATCCGCTGTGTTGTCCTCTGAGTCTACTCTCCTTACCTCGATCACCCTGGAGATCAACTATCTCCATGATCAGGTGATGCTGCCTCAGAATAAGTCTGGGTCACTGATGGGATCATGGTTCCTGGGCCAAAACCACACTTCCATTGTCACACAATGGTGGGAACCTAGTTCATCTTATGAACCAATATTCAGCCAAACTTCTTCTTTAGTAGTATCTTTAATAGCGATGTTACCAGCCTTTATTGTCTAGTTTGCCACGGTATCTAGCTTGGAACTCTTCCAACATACCGTCCCTTCACTGAGGGAAAAGACAATGCCTGCGACTGACATTCAGTCGTCCTTATCACCCTGGAACCTTTCCAGTGATTCTCCCCAGGATCAACTGATACCATCTCACTATTACTAGTGAGAATCCTAACATCCATTTAGATCTATCTCATAGATCCAAAACCTAGGATTTAGGAGGTATCATTTTGATCCTATATGGAGAATCTATGTGATAAGTAGAGATCGACCGATCGTAGCATAGGAAACTATTTTCCTATCAAGAGTATGTCATCCACGTACTCTACGATGATCATTACCATACTCCGTACTACCCTTTTGTACATACAAGGTTCATCTACCATTTTGATGAAGTCAAACTCTTTGACTACCATATCAAAACAGATGTTCCAACTCCGCGATGCATGCTTTATCCTGTAAAGCAACTTGCATATGTTTCCGCTGTTCCCACTGTTTACGAAGCCCTCTGGCTCTGTACTTATAGACTTTCTATTCTAAATCAGTATTTAGAAAAGCAGTCATGACACCCAACCACTAGATATTGCAGTCATGGTATGTAGCAATGGTAAGTAGGATCTGGATGGACTTAAGCATAGTCCCTGGAAAAAGGTTTCATCATTATCCACTCTTGGTTGATGACGAAAACCTTTAACAAGTCTAGCTTTGAAAGTCTCAACTTTTCCATCTATACCAAGTAATCTTCTCAAGATATACTTGCTCCTGATGGGGATTTAACCCTTCAGATATAGCAGCTAAAGTCCATACTTTGCTGGTGTACATGGATTCCATCTCAGATCGCTAAGCATCCAGCCATTCTTACAGAGTCCCGACTCTTGATGGCCTGCTCGAAACTAGTTGGGTCATCATCTTATGATGCATTCCTCGCTCCCACTGTCATCGAGAAACCGAGGTATCTCTCAGGCCGGTGAGGAACCCTACTTGATCGGCGGAGAGGCTGAGGTTCGTTGGATTCTACTGAATCCTTTGGTTCTATCAAATCATCAGCTGCAGTTTGTATAGCTGGAACATTTCCAGTTCTACAGAACTGACCTTGCCTCAATCTTGTCCGGATTTTGCTTTAGACATAAGCCGGACAACCCCAAATCTTAACTTACTTAAGAGATAGGCTCGTCCCATACCATATCTCATATGGAATGGTAGGCAGTGATCTGATTCGAACCTAATTCAATAGGTATGCAGCTTCTCAAGCGCATAACTCTTAAAAGGAAATAGGAAACTCAGTAATACTCATCATAGAGCACACCATATCTAATATTGTGCGATTGCTCCACCCCGATACACCGTTGTGCTGTGGTGTATTCAGAGGAGTAACACTGAGAGAGAATCTCATTCTCCTTTAGAATAGTCCAGGAATTCTATGCACAAGTATTCTCCTCCCTGATCTCATCATAGGACATAATACTTATACCCGGTTATTGGTTCTCTACTTCTAACTTATATTCTGTGAATACCTCAAAAGTTTCGGACTTATGTTTCAACAGAAACATATGACTGAATCTTGAGAGATTATCAGAGAATATAATGAAGTATAAAGAACCAGTCCTGGCATGTGTAGACAGGAGACCTTACATACATCATCATGTATCAGTCCCAAGAGTTTATTAACTCTTCCTCTGTTTCCAATAAACAGGGCTATGGTCATCTAACTGGCAAGTTTAACAAGATATAAATTCAAACTGATTTAAATATTCATCTAAAATGTAACTTCAGCCAGTCGGGTCGCATTGATGTGACCTAGTCTACAATGCCTCAAGAAGGATTCGTTCATTTCTGAACTCTTCCTCTTGTGTGTGTTCTGTATACTAGGAACTGTAGTTTGATTTAGAACGTCAATGCTTTTAGATAACGTGCCTGAACCGATCAACTTTTGATATAGGAAATGTTCAAAACATTATCCATCAATACAAAATTTTATCATTTCTTTACTAATAAAGAGACTGATATGATTTTGTATATCAGGTTCGGTGTCTAATAGCATTTATTCAGAATCAATGTATTGGTAATACAGGGTGACAGTGACCAACAGATTTGGTTGCAACACTTGCCCCGTTTTCTGTCTCATGAAACTTATCACCCGTTCTCAGTCTTTCCACCTTTCGGTAGCCCTATGTAACAGATTACATATCTGGGATCCTGATCCGGTATCAAATACTCAGGATGCAGAGAATACTGAGAAACAGTTCTTTATAATGAACACACCCGAAGGAGATGCATCATATGCACTTTCTTCATTTGGGCGGCATAGGAATTCTGGTATTCCCCTATTTCCTGCTCTGTCTTATAACAATTATAAGTTGGAGCGGGACCAACGTTCCCCAGCTCAGTATAACAAGCGGGTTCGGTCAATGCATCCATATTATTATCTTGATTAAGGTGTGATATGGTCGCTACATGGAGAGAGAGAGAAGAAAACACTCTGCGTGCGCTCTTGCAAGATTAGATTGGTTATATATTTTATCTAATCAGGAAGGCTCCCACTGTTTTTATCAAATCTTCCTTCAAACCCTAAAAGGAAAGACTAGCCGGGATTAATTACACTCTACAAGTTCGCCAATCTTTCAGCCAGGCCAGTGTCGGTACTTTGAGGGAGGTTCCCCGTACTTTCGTACGGACCTAATTACTGTAAACCTCGTTTTCCCAGAGGCGTAACCCCGTTGACACCTTTCTAGACACCTACTTGATCGGCTAATTGCAAAGTGCAAAACTCTCCCAGGAGTAACAATTACTCGCAGTGGGTATCGGGATCCAACTATCACATAGAAGGTATGCAATCTCATTGCAAATTTCAACACTTGAAACTCCCGATAATGGTTTTTACCCCTAGCACCTATGACTTTAACTAAGGTCAACAAATCATAAGTACTAGTCAAGTTCTACCCGTCATTTCGTGATTAATTAGACCCACCCACATGACCCTTAACTAAGGTCAACAAAGTCACGCGACTGTCCTAACTAATCGCATCATATGCGATGTAGGAAGACATCACTTAGCTACCGTACACTGTGCCTTGACTATGGTCAACAAACACAACACGAATACTAAGTACTCTACTTCCTAAAATGACGGAGGGTTGCGAATGGTTTTTTATGAAAACCTTTAACGCTTTGAACTTGATCTCGTTGCGGAATCAAATGGTTTTAAATGGAATGTTTTTGAAGCTTTTCTAGTTTTGCTAAAGGGGTCACTCCCGATGAAGGGATCGTCGGCCCTTTCCTCGTCGAATGAGGTGCGTGATATATCATATATATCACTGTGCAAAGCAGAAACTATAGAAGCAATCAAAAGATAAACCGAGGGTTGTAGCATCTGCCAGTTATTGCTAAAGGAGTCACTCCCGGTGAAGGGATCTCGGTCCTTTCCTTATCGAATAAGGTGCAGGATGTTCTACAAGGAACACCACGATGCAAAGCAAGAACTGTAGCTACCTGTTTTAATTTGAAATTCGATTCCACAACATCAATTAGGTTTATTTTCTTTCATTAATCTCATTAAAGAATATCTCATCATATAAATTACCTAAACATCACAGATAAATATGACGTACACTTATGCCATCCGCATTCGCCTCGATGTCCCCTCGTGCACCGTTAGGTTAGGTAACTAACGGCAGAGCGGGGCAGGGCTAGCGCGGGTGTAAAACATAAGTAACGTCTATATAATATATAATATATACTATATATTATATCTATCACAGAACATCACATGATCACATCACAGATAACGCAGCAGAAAATATCATATGAAATATTGGATATACTAGGATGTCCGTGTTTTTAATATGAGCCAGTATAAAACACGGATTCCACGGTCGTGATGAATAGCCAATCCCACACCCTTAGACCCCTACGAGAGCGGCAAGAAACCCTACCAATTCTAGGGTTAGGAGACCCGGACTCGACTCCTCGAGTTAGTCTCCCACTAGACCCCAGAACCCGGTTACTTGTGCTCCCCTCCTTGGGTCTATCCTAATGCGGAAAAGTAAATAATATACAACGGGTGACATCTTCCGCAACCTGGAAGTGCCCCAATAAAAGAATATTACATACAAGTTTTTACATGAATGAAAATGAAAAAACACTCATCTCACATAAAAAAAACCCCGGCTATTCGAACACGACGATCCAATATAACATATCCAGCAACACATAACATCACATGTCATCAACGTAAGTAAATATGCGCATCCCAATTGTCGTTGACATATAGCAACGAAACCGACGATATCACATATTACACTTACGGTCACAGAAAAGAAAGTGTAAAACTACAACAGTTGGAATCCGCAATCTCTTTAGACATCGCATGCCTAGCCAAATGAAATACTTAGACATCGCATGCCTAACAATTATAAACCCCGCATTTTAGTCTCATTATCGAAAACACTTTTCAAAATCAAGTCGGGCAATTCAACAAGATTCCCGAAAAACTGATCGAATGCTCGTCGCAAATTTTAGTAGGCGGCTGCACCCCTGATACCGTCGACGAAGTGCACCAAGGCGGAACACCGCTACCGCGAGCACCCGAACGGATGCTTTCGGCGACGGGGTTCTCCTACAGTCACTTGGTCGGGGTTATGGGGTGAGGCTGTCTATTAAGTTTACCCGGCGAGTATCCGCGTACGCTACGTGATTGCGACGGACTTTTGATCTCATCAAAATTCCGTGGCAACCGATCAAGTGAGACTAAACCGCTAGATTTATAACATTCATTCAGTTATCTCATAACTGGTTGTGAATTCCAAGTATTGTATCACATTCCGGATAAATAGAAAATGTTAAACTTTCCGATCGAACAATCGAACACCCAAGTTTTCCCGATACAGCTCAACACATGAAATAAGTCTAAAAACATTCAGTTCGTGCCTCAGTACCAACGGTCCAGCCGTAGAAGGGTCAAGCCAACGCCTCACATGTGGCACGCGGTACTGCCCCAAACCCGATGGTTCAAAGGGCAGTTCAAGACGGTCACATAATCGAGTTAAGGTTTGTTGTCTTCTAGAGGGTCCATCGCGTTACTTGCACTACTTAGAACGTTATTAAACTACGGAAAGATCCAACAATTGGAAATTTCCCGACAGGGGAAAAAGTGGGTATTTATATCCGGTCGAACTTTTTAACACATTCAAAAATTACCCGGAAAAGCACATAGACAAAGTTTGAAATTTCCAATCGAATCATCGAAGCCCCAAAACATCCCAGAAAACTCAACTCTTGAGAGCAAATTAAAAATTCCCAGAAAACTCAGCACCAGAAAATAGGAATTACAGTGCAAAAGTCAACGCAAGAGGAGACCATAAGGCCGCGGAACCGCCGCACATGCCAGGCTCGTGCCGCGGTTCCGCGGTGGTTTAATTGAATTAGGCCCCCGTATTTCGCAGTAATTCATATAATACCCTGCTTAATTTTCTGCATATTTTTAATGTGGAAAAATGCACAGTTTTGAAAAAAGTACAGAGAGCATGGAAAAATTGGGGTTTCGGGTTCGATCGGGTTTCAAACGTCGTCTAGACTTCGCCTAAGGCTCTAGCTAGGCTCTGATACCACTGTAGGTCAGGCAGCCACCCCATCCAATGGGGTCACCGTGGCACCAACCGGTCTCTCAGCAGCTACTTTTTACGCATGCCCCCTCGCGAGGACTACAACCCGTCGGAACACCTTCCGGTCTCGGGACACCCTGGGGGTAAAAGCCAATGCTTCGCTACACTGTCACACAGTGAGAACCCCCCATAGGTCGACATCCAATGCCTAGTAGCTCTGATACCACTGTAGGGTTCCTAGGCACACTAATGAAGTCTCACAAGTGATCAAAACATGCTCAATTCAAAATTTTCATGTGCTTACAAACCCTAATACGGATCGTTAACTAGATATATAGGCGATACGATGCAAGTAATCGAATTATAGCTAAAGGAAAGAGGCTACAACCTTTATAGATCCGGTCCTCCACCTCCTAGGCTCCATGATGATGTCTCCTCGCTGTCCAAATCGAATCCATGACCCTAGCATCGGCTTCATCGGAGAAATAGGCGGGCTAGGTCGTCGACGTCGATGCCGAAGATGATCTACGTCGAGGCATCACAAGATCAAGCTCCCACTTCACCAAGTCATGAAATTTATGAAGAAAACACCCTATACTACTTGGCAAGAGGTAGAGGATGAAGAAATAGGAAGTGGGTTCACCTTGGATTTGGATTTCTCACTCATTTTCACAAGTTGCCATTGATGGAGCAAGCTTTCTTCATGTTTGAAGAAGAAGAAGATGATGAAAAGAATATGATAAATTATTATCAAATAGAAAATAAAATCAACACTTATCATATGGCAACCATGATTAGGTGTAGAGAATAGACCATGGTTAGTTGGAAGGGTTAGGGTTAAGCATGAAGACAAAATGGTCACTTGGTCAAAGCTTCAAGAAGCTTCAATAACAAACAAAGAAAGCCACCATTTTCTCTTTAATCTTTTGCCAAAATAAATAAATAAATAAGAAAAAGAAAACCCTAACCATCACATAACCATGGTTTAATCTAAACATACACACTAATATTCATGTATCATCAAACATGATACAATCTTGTGCACAAAAGTATATCACATATACAACTTGTGTACATCAAGTGAGAAAATCCAATTTAAGTGAACCAATACTAGTTAATGCAAAGTAATATATCAAATATATAATTATGCATTAAATCATTAAATCAATACTTGATTTAACGATCCGGTCATATCTCATATAACCGACTAGTATCCAATGTATCGGCTTATCGAATCAACGATTCGATAACTAGGTTATATCGCATACAACCATTCGATACATTCATCGCGAGAATAGAATACGGTATCACATACACGCATTATTCTCGGTCCCGTACATATCTCATATGCGCTCCTATTTCGTTTCGCTTGAGCTAGGAAACCTCTGTGTAGGACTCTAAAGACTCGTCAATACGCCGGCAGCAGATGATGATCATATCAAACACCCACAAGCCGCAAGCGGTCTGCTAAACGTAACGGCCACCCGGGTATTGAGCGATCAGAAGATCGACGAGCAAGCCCGCTCACACTCCTGTGAATCCAACCAGTAACACTTACCGTATAGTCCGGTCTGTTCGTCTGATATACCGCATATCTCGCCTAGGGGTGGTAAACGTCAGACCCTAGTAGCTTGATAAGTCATGCCGATGTAAGGTCCATAACATTCGTGAAACTACTGATAACTCTTACCAGTATATCACTGCAACCCTGGTCATGGATTTCCTGTCATGGCCAGTCGAGCATAGCGCAACATCCACCCCCAATACCGGGAGAGACGAATCCCCTCCTATCGCTCATTGCCTCCATGTGAATCGGGACTGTACCCAAAAACCACCTGTTTGCACGACTCAGTAGAGCCGTTGTAGGGTGGAAATCAAAGCACAGTGGGAGACACACAAGACTCTATGACGATCTCGGGTCAACAGACTAAGCTGTACCAGTGTCACCAGAGAACTGCCATCTGACATGAGGTATAATACCATCTGGGAGTTCTCGGCGAGTCCGTTCAGTGTACCCAGTCTCCACTGAGCACCCGCATACCATCTCTGATATCAAACACCAATGGATATGGGATCATCCATTGCCCATCACATGGGTCGAGAAGATATACGCTAGTCTACTCTGGAATATCGATGCCCCGTCTCGATATTCCCACGACTAGGAACAATGAAGGATGTACTCATTGACTACCTAGGCCCCACTAGTATGATCTGCATCATAGTCCTGGAAGTCGAGTACACATCATAAAGGCTTTATCAACATGTAATCAGAGAGATAGAAAGTATACATGTTAAGATAAAGAGCAACCAGATAGCGTACTATCATGTCGAGCAAGAAAGTCCTACCTATATATGTCCCAGCATCCACTACAATATACATCCAATGTACAGTAATGGCCTCTAGGGCATACATATAACTAACAGTTCTAATATATGAGCGCACCGCGTGCCGTATTGGATTTCAGAACTTGATGTTAATAGCTTTGCTATTTCGTATTGATTGTAGGTACCTTCACGTGTATTCCGAGACGACGAAGCTTATCGACTACGGCTAAGCGAGGAGTTTAGTAGGTGAGTAGATTTATATCTACCTGGGAAGTCGGGTGGATAGAGTATAGCACCCCCGCAAATTTGGAATGGATCTGATATATACATATAATACTGTAGGAGAAACCTACCCTTGAAAACTATAGATGTGGTTAAAAAGATAGTTAGTGGTGATATTAATGCTTGAGTATATATCGAGATATGAGATGAAAGTTATAGGGACATAACTCTTGGACATAATATGATAAGAATGATGTCTCAAATTGATAAAAAGGATATGAAAGGTGAATGTGAATCACAATATATCTACAGATATGTAGTTGCACGAGTTTGAGTATAAGATTTAGAGTAGCATGACATGAGATTCAATTGATGTAATGCTTAAGTAAAATGACTTGATGTGAGAGATTGATGCGATGAAAAGAGTATACGATGAAATATGATGACTTGGCTGATGTGTCGTTATATAGATGTGAGTCGATAAGAGATAGTTGATACCTTGTCGGTCCCCTGATACAAGATTGATACAGATGTGACCTGGGATATAGGTGTAGGGTTACTAGGCACTCTAATGAGGTTCTACAAAGCATCAACCATGCCGTATTAAAATTTTAGCCGTGCTGAATAACTCTAAACAAGATCGTTTGCTAGAAAATTAGGGTTTCATATGCTAGTAAATCACATTTACACTAAGTGAATACGAAATACAAGCTTTGTAGATCGGTCCTTCACTTCTATAGCTCCTGGTTGAAGTCCCTTCGCTGCGATCAAGGTTCTCCCGGGCTCTTGCATGGCTTCACGAGGCGAAAGATGCGACCTTGCTTGAAGTCTCCGAGGCCGAAGATGATCTACGTCGAGAGAATTCCGACTCAAGCTACTACTTCACTAATTTGAGAATTAGTGAAGCAAACACCCTATACTAAAGTGCTAGTCTAGTAGAGGATGGAGAAATAGGAAGTGGGTTCTCTTTGGATTTTTATTTCTCACTTTATTTCTCACTTTGGATCAAACCCTAGCAAGCTTTTTCTTTCTTTGCAAAATGAAGAAGAAGAAGAAAAGAAAGAGATGAGGATAATAATCAAGTGAGAAGGCTAACCATGGTGAGTGAGTATCAAACACTAACTCTTGTAGAGCCATTACCATGGCTAAGTGTTAAGGTTAGGTTAAAACCCAAAGTAAAAATAAATTTAGTGGACTTTAGTCAATACATCCATAAGATTCCACAAGCTTCATGTATTTTCTAATTTACCACTAATTTTGTAATTACTTTTAAATGTTAAAACCCAACATAACAAATAGCATGGTGTATGTCTCATACACCCAAGTGTGATGTATCATCAACCATGATATAATAATATAACACATTTTAATATATATCATATATATAGTAAAGATGTGTACATGTGAGGAAACCCCTAAGTGAACATGTGTTAGTTAATGTAAACTAGTATATCAAATATACAATTATACAATAAATTATTAAATCAACACTTGACTTAATAATCCGGTCATATCACATATAACCGACTAACATTCAATGTATCGACTTATCGAATCAACACTTGATTCGATAACCCGGCTATATCATGCATAACCGACCGATACAAGAAGTCGCGAGAATAGAATACGGTATCACATACACGCATTATTCTCGGTCCCGCACATATCACATATGCGCCCCTATTTCGTTTTGCCTGAGCCAGTAAAACCTCTATGTAGGACTCTAAAAACTCGTCAATACGCCGGCAGTAGGTGATGATCACATCACGCACCCACAAGCCACCAGCGGTACTAGCTGGACGTAACAGCTACCCGGGTATTGAGCGATCAGAAGATCAGCAAGCAAGCCCTCTCCAACTCTTGTAAAAGCCTGCCGGTAACATTTCCCGTACAGTCCGGTCTCCTCGTCTGATATGTTGCATATCAAGTCTAGGGGTGGTAAACGTGAGACCCCAATAACCGATAAGTCGTGCCGATATGAGGCTCATAACGGGTCAAGAAACTGGTAACACTTACCAGTAAATCTCTAAATCAGCCCTGGCCAGGGACATCCCTGTCACTGCCAATCGAGCACAGCGCAACATCAACCCCCAATACCGGGAGAGACGAAACCCCTCCTATCGCTCATTGCCTCCATGTGACTCGGGACTGTACCCAAAACAACCGTTTTGCACGCCCTCATGGACGTGGTAAGGTGGAAATCAAAGCACAGTGGGAATCACACAAGACTCTATGACGATCTCGGGTCTACAGACTAACCTGCACAAGTGTCACCAGAGAACTGCCATCTGACGTGAGTTATAATACCATCTGGGAGTTCTCGGCGAGTCCGTCCAGTGTACCCAGTCTTCACTGAGCACCCGTATACCATCTCTGATGTCAAACACCAATGGATATAGGATCATCCATCGCCCATCTCATGGGTCGAGAAGCGTATACGCTAGTCTACACTGGTATATCGATGCCCCGTCTCGATACACCCACGACTAGGGACCTTGAAGGATGTACTTATGGACTACCATGTCCCCACTAGTATGATCCGCATCATAGTCCAGGTAGTCAAGTACACATCCTAAGGGCTTTACCAACATGTAACGATAAGACAGTATAAAGAGACAAGTATACATGTTAAAGTAAAGTGCAACCAGATAGCATACTATCATATCGAGCAAGAAAGTCCTCTCTATATGTGTCCAAGCATCCAATATAATATACAAATACTGTACAATACTGGCCTCTAGGGCATACAAACAACTAACAATCTCCCACTTGCACTAGGGCCAGCTGTTGTAGTATCGCATACCGAGCATCCCGAAGAGTCTCTCAAACTGTATCTGGGGAATGGCCTTCGTGAGTGGATCCGCTGTGTTGTTCTTCGTGTCAACCCTCCTGACCTCGATCTCCCAGCGAGCAACTATCTCCCGGATCAGGTGATACCGCCTCAGAATATGCCTGGATCTCTGATGGGACCTGGGTTCCTTAGCCAAAGCCACCGCTCCATTGTTATCGCAATACAAAGGTATTGGATGTTCAATGGATGGAACCACTCCAAGTTCATTAATGAACTTCTTGATCCAGACAGCCTCTTTGGCAGCATCGTTGGCAGCGATGTATTCAGCCTCCATCGTCGAGTCTGCCACGGTTTCCTGCTTGGAACTCTTCCAGCTAACCGCCCCTCCGTAAAGGGTAAAGACAAATCCCGACTGCGACTTAGAGTCTTCCTTATCACTCTGGAAGCTCGAATCGGTAAAGGACTCCACTTGGAGTTCTCCGTTACCATACACCAAGAGCATCTCTTTAGTCCTTCGCAAGTACTTGAGAATGCTCTTCACAGCTGTCCAGTGACTCTCTCCAGGATCAGCTTGATACCTGCTCACTACACTTAGTGAGTATGCTACATCGGGTCTGGTACATAGCATCGTGTACATGATAGAGCCTACTGCCGAAGCATAGGGTATCCTTTGCATGCGAGCTCTCTCCAAATCAGTCTTGGAAGACATCTCTTTGGAGAGAGTGAGCCCTGAGATCGTGGGTAAAAACCCACGTTTGGACTCTTCCATACTAAACCTCTTTAGTATGGTGTCAATGTACCTGAATTGGGACAATCCCAATATCCTTTTAGATTTATCTCTATAGATCATAATTCCCAATATGCAGGAGGCATCACCAAGATCTTTCATTGAGAATCTTTGTGATAAGAAGAGCTTGACCGATTGCAGCATAGGAATGTCATTTCCTATCAAGAGTATGTCGTCCACGTACAATACGAGGAAGACAACCTTACTCTCTGCCACCTTCTTGTAGATACAAGGTTCATCTACGTTTTTGACGAAATCAAACTCTTTGATAACGACTTCAAAGAAGATGTTCCAACTCCGCGATGCTTGCTTTAATCCATAAATGGATTTAAGCAGCTTGCATACTTTCCCGCTGCTCCAACTATCTACGAAGCCCTCTGGCTGAGTCATGTACACGCACTCTTCTAAATCACCGTTTAGAATGGCGGTCTTAACATCCATTTGCCAGATTTCGTAGTCATGATATGCAGCGATGGCAAGCATGATCCGGATGGATTTAAGCATAGCCACTGGAGAAAAGGTTTCGTCATAGTCCACACCTGGTCTTTGAAGAAAACCTTTTGCAACAAGTCTAGCTTTGAAAGTCTCCATTTTCCCATCTACACCAATTTTTTTCTTGAAGATCCACTTGAACCCAATCGGTTTTACCCCTTCAGGAGAAACTTCCAAAGTCCACACTTTGTTGGTGTACATGGATTCCATCTCGGACCGCATCGCATCCAGCCATTTCACTGAGTCCCCACTCGTGATGGCCTGCTCGAAGCTAGTTTGGTCATCATCAACCATGATGCAATCCTCGCTCCCACCATCCATGAGAAAACCATAGTATCTCTCAGGTGGCTGAGGAACCCTACTAGATCTGCGGAGTGGATGGGGTTCATCGGGAACTACCGAATCCTTTGGTTCAACCAAATCTTCTGTTGTAGTCTGTATTGCTGGAACCTCTTCCAGTTCTACCTCCATGCCACTAATCTCTTTTTCAAGAAATTCCTTTTCTAAAAAGGTGGCATGTCGAGAAACAAACACTTTTTGTTCCTCGGTTTGGTAGAAGATATACCCGCGCGAATGTTTGGGATATCCAATAAACTTACACCGAATGGACCTTGCCGCGAGTTTGTCCGGATTTTGTGTTTTTACATAGGCCGGACAACCCCATATCTTAACATTATTAAGACATGGTCTCTTTCCTTTCCATATCTCATATGGAGTGGTTGGCACAGATTTGGTGGGAACCATATTCAATAGGTCTGCAGCAGTTTCCAATGCGTATCCCCAGAAGGAAATAGGTAACTTAGCTGTGCTTATCATAGAGTGCACCATATCTAATAGGGTGCGGTTCCTCCATTCCGATACACCGTTGTGCTGTGGTGTATATGGAGGAGTTAGCTGAGAGAGAATCCCATTCTCTTTTAGGAAGTCCAGGAAATCATTGCTCAAGTATTCTCCTCCTCGATCAGATCGTAGGATTTTAATACTTTTTCCGGTTTGGTTCTCGACTTCCTGTTTATATTCTCTAAATTTCTCAAAAGCTTCTGATTTGTGTTTCATCAGGAACATATATCCGAATCTAGAGAGATCGTCAGTGAATGTGATGAAGTACGCAGAACCATTCCTGGTATGTGTAGACATGGGGCCTCATACATCACTATGTACCAGTCCCAAGAGTTCTGTAACTCTCTCTCTGTCTGTCCCGTAAACGGAGTTTTGGTCATCTTGCCTTTGAGACATGACTGGAAAGTGTCATAAGATGAAAATTCAAACGGGTTCAAATATCCATCCTTATGCAACTTGGCTAGTCGTGTCACATTGATGTGACCCAGTCTATAATGCCACAAGAAGGATTCGTTCATTTCTGAACTCTTCTTCTTGTGTGTGTTTGTTATACTTAGAACCGTTGATTGATTTAGAACATAAATGCCATTGCACAACGTGCCTGATCCAACCAAATTTTGGTTAAGGAAAATGTTCATAACATTATCCTGTAATACAAAATTATATCCCTCTTTACTCAACAAAGAAATCGATATAATGTTGCATATCAGGTTCGGCATGTAATAGCATTCGTTCAGAATCAATGTATTACCAGTTGGCAATACAAGGTTATATTCCCCGACGGTTTTGTTAGGTTTACCTAGCACCTCATGAAGGGTTTGGAAGAATCACATGTACCAAAGATTAAATTTTTAGGGTGCTAAGTAAGCATACAAAGAATCAATCCTAGATAATTAGGGTTTCAAAACTTTAATCAACATCACAAGCAACAAAGGCTAGGGTTTTGAGAGTACAACCTTTGTAGCTCCCTAAGCTGGACTCCTTGGCCACTTGAGGGTTGGAGAAGGGTTCGCTTGAAGTCTTCTAGTGTCCACGATGATTCACTCGAAGCTCCTTTGTCCAAGCTTGCAACTTCACTTGATCAAGAGAAAGAAATGAAGCTAACACTCTAAACAAGTGGGCAAGACTTGTGTAGAATGATGTTGTGGTGGTTATTCTCACTTCAAAATCCTAACTTGGTGAATAATTTGCTCACTAGAGAAATCTAGAGAGCAAAAGAAGAAGGAGGAAGAAGATGATGGCCTTTTTGAACAAGAGTAAAAGATAATCACATATGAAAAATGGAAAAAATATGTATATATATTTTTCACTTCTCATCTCAAACCATGGTTATATTATATGGATATTTATTTCACTTGAGTTAAAACAAAAGAGGAAGATTAACTCATGGTTAATAAGTAGGTGAGCATGGTTAGTTGAAGAAGATTGTAGAATCAAGACCATGAATTATCCTTTTCTTTTTCTTTTTGTTTTAACACAAATAGAAATAATAATCCATATAAATAACCAAGGTGTGATTCTTATATTGCCACCATTTTCCATGTATATACAACCATGAAGGATGATGTATGTATGTATGTATGCATGCATGCACATCCATATGTGCATGAATCAAGAAAGAATGCATACATGCATGCATACATCCAAAAATACAAGAAAGGATTTCTAGTGAGAAACTAATGGTTAAATGATAAATCAACACTTGATTTATCAATCCGGCCATATCACATACGACCCAACCAAAAGCAAGCCGCCCGATTAATAAACGGTATATTATACGCGCATTTTAACCGGGTCCATGCGCATATCGCATACGCGCACCACAACGTTTCGCCTGGACTAGGTAACTCCTTTGTGGGACTCTAAGACTCGTCAATACGCCGGCAGTGGGTGTTGATCATATCAAGCACCCCCAAGCGGCAAGCGGTCAGCTAAACGTAACGGCCACCCGGGTATTGAGCGATCAGAAGAAAACAAGCGAACCTGCTACAACTCCCGTCGAGCCAACCGGCAACACTACCGTACAGTCCGGTCTCTTCATCAGATATGCTGCATATCGAGCCTAGGGATGGTCACGTCGACTCCAATAACTCAATAAGTCGTGCCGGTGAATGGTCTATAACAGATCGAGAAACTACTGATAACACTTATCAGTGAATCTCAGCAGCCCTGACCAGGGACTTACTGATATAACCAGTCGAGCACAGCACAACATCAACTCCCAATACCGGGAGAGACGAAACCCTTCCTATCGCTCATCGCCTTCGTGTGTCTCGGGACTGTACCCAACGGCCACCTGTTTGCACGACTCAGTAGAGCCGTGGTAGGGTGGTAATCAAAGTACAGTGGGAGAACACACAAGACTCTATGACGATCTCGGGTCTACAGACTAACCTGCACCAGTGTCACCTGAGAACTGCTATCCTACGATTGATATAATTCCATATAGGAGTTCTCGGTGAGTCCGTCCAGTGTACCCAGTCACCACTGAGCACCCGTATACGATCTCGATGTCAAACATCGATGAATGTAGGAACATCCATCGCCCATCATATGGGTCTAGTATCATATATGCTAGTCTACTCTGGTATATCGATGCCCCGTCTCGATACACCTACGACTAGGGACATTTCATGATATGCTTATAAACTACAGATGTCCCACTAGTATGATCTCTATCATAATCACTGTTGTCAAGCCAATATCCTCAGGGCTTTATCAACATGTGTGAATGAGTAAAAGCATGATCAAATCAACATGTCAGATAAAGAAGAACCAGATAGCATACTATCATGTCGAGCAAGAATGTACACTGAATATATATATATATATATATATATATATATATATATATATATAGACACACACATATATAAATACATCCACTATCACATAATGGCCTCTACGGCATATGATCGCACGCTTTTAGCGTGTCGGATGAAAGAATTAAAGTTTACCGCGATCAGGACGGTGTCGCTTTGCAGCTAGCCGGTTGAGCACGGGTCGGTCCACAAGGAGATGGTGGTATCTTACCTTCTTGTCTTAGACGAGTCAATAAAGAATCTGTATGTTTGTTTGATTCTAACCTATGTGTTTATTTGCAAGTATAAAGTTGTTAAGAAAAGATACGAGATTGTAAGCTAAGAAATCCGTACTCAAAACCTTTGAGCCGAGTCTTGACCAATTGAAGCTAAGCAATTGGCAACAACGTGGATTAGGGGATTTAAGCGCGGTATTCGTGGAATCCGGCTTATTTACCCTTGTCCTTCCGTTCTTGTCTCTTGCTTTCGCCTCCGGCCAAACCGAACGCAACCGGTCGCGGTTAGGAATCACCGTTACCTTGTCAGGGTACGGTGCCTAACGGAGCGCTTGCGTATGGTTTGGGCGAAGTTCAAATGGAAAATAACGGGAAAAGGAATTGGCAAAGAAATGTTAACTTATAATACCGTATTTTATCTTAACAACAATAATTACATACATTCACAAAAGAGAACCAAAAAGAGAGGACAAAAAGAAAAGAACAAAGAAAAGAAGAGATACAAGTAATTAAAGTACATGGAATAAAATTGCAAGTAAGTAAATTGCAAGTAATAAAAGACAAGGTAATAAATTGCGAATAATAAAAAGCGATAAAAAGAATACGAAACTAGGACTCAAGACAAGCATGTGATCAATAGCCAACCCTTAAACTTGCAAGCTCAATGAAGAGGTTGCAAGATCAAGGGAAGGGTAGAGAACGCATGTGAAATGAAGTGCTAGTCCCGTGAGAAAATACGACCCTTGAGATCAATAACTAACCCTTAACCATTCAAGCTCAATGAAGAGGTTGAATGAGCAAGAGAAAGCAAAAATCTCAAGGGGAAGAAGAAACATAAGAGAATGATACAAAACCCTCATCTTCATTAATCTCCCACTCAAAAGCTCTCACTACAATTTCATGGAAAAAGAATGAAGAAGAAGAAGAAAAACTATACAAAAAACTACAAAAGAGTGGACACAAAATTGGACTTCTTTCTTCTTTGCCCTTGGTTTGCTTTTATAGGCAAAGAAAGAGACATTTCCTTTAATTTGAATTTGAATGCATCCAAAATTTGGAGGGAAGTTTGAATTTTTGAATTTGAATGCATCCAAAATTTGGAGGGAAGTTTGAATTTTTGAATTTTTGAATCAACACTTTATGCATTGAATGCACCATTCCCTCTCGTGCTCTGTGCTTGTTCCTCTCGTGCTTTGTGTTTGACCATCTCGTGCTTTGTGCTGCCCCTCTCGTGCTTTGTGCTTGTCTGAGACATGAATGACCACTGTCATTTGTCTTGTCTCTGGAACAGGTACGCGGCACTGGACGGATACGGATGATCGGAACCCGGCTTTTTTCTGCTGGCAACAGATGTCCTGGATTTTAGCGTAACAGTAAAGATTTTGTATTATTTGCGTTATTTTAGACTAGGAACCTGTAGCCTGTAAATATGTAGCAAACACGGATTAAAAGCACCTGCCTATAAACAAACGAGCATAAGAATGGACGGTATAAAATGCAGTTTTCTGTGATGAACAAATACCCCCAAACTTATCTTTTGCTCGTCCCGAGCAAAACCATTTATTCACAAAAGAGAATCCTAACCGCACTTTCGCAGGGAACGCGATTGCACTGAGCGTGTGCAACAAGCCGTTAAACCTCTAGGTGTCCCTAGTAGGAGGAGTGTTGTCTCCTGAGGGTTTTCAGCGGATACTACCCACAAAATCCGGTCAAGTTGGTTTTGTACAATAACTAAGATTCAAACCCTAAAGTTTTTGTTTCAGAAAATAATAATTCTATAATCCTAAGTCTAGACTATCGAACCTTTATTTTTCACACCTCTCTTCTTATTTAACTACAGATTTTATATGTCTTTACGTGCAGTGCAATTAATGTCGTTAAGTTCCAGAAGGATCGATTAAAGTCATCATGTCGCACAATAAAGCCCAGATAACAATTTTAAAAGGATCACATAAGTTTTATAAAGAGTTAAGCATTTTTCAAGTTTCGTTTTCCAGTAAGGTTTCAACTTCAGAATTTCTATCTTCCTTAACAGGAAACTAAGTCGTATTTTTCACTCCACCTTTTTCTTGTTTTCATTTCATACACACCTCTGTGAACGTGCAATAGTCTTTATCATAGAATAAAACCTTCGTATCTCCGTTAAAATTTTTATAAAAGCCTGTCTTTTATCAAGATTATTCTCACACAAAGAACCGTTAGGAATTTTAACTCGGAGAGAACACTTGCTTGACTTTGTTTTAAACTGAACTTTCTAGGCTTCTTAGCGAGCTTTGGGCCAATGCACCCAAACCAGTTGGTTTTAGGGCATTAGGTGTAGAAACACCCCAGCGGACTTAATTACTCAAGTTACCTAGGACCAAAAAACAAAAGACAGTTTGGCGTGAAAATCAGATGATTTGATACGAACGGAGATATAACCGGCAGTTCAAATATTTTTTTGGATAAAAGACGTGTTTAGTGGGTTTGGTGTGTAATCATTCCAATCAAGTTTCAGATGGGTTATTTTTCAGACTTAGCTCTAATTACGGCATCAATAACATTCCTTCATATTCGCTTTACTTCATAAACTATTCTTGACATTACTTATTTCAGAACAAACCTATTTGATCCTCAGAAAATCATTTATCTGTTTAAAAGTTTAAACATGAAAGACTTGTCATCTAATTTCCAAGACTCACAACACGTGTAGTGTAATGTAAAGACGTATATCAGCTATAGTTAACTTCAAAGGAGAGTTATCTTTCAGGTTTTCAAAATCCAAACATAGGATTTAGTTATTCCTATCTTTTCAAACAAAAACCGTCGAATGTTGAATCAGAGTTCTTCCACAAGCTAACTTGACAAAAAAGTTTTTATATTTTTAGAAAATTTTCAGATTTTTATGGATTTTATGGATTTAATATGCAGATGCAAAATATACATATGAATGCGAAGGAAGAAAGCTTACTGAGCATACCCCCAAACTTAAACTTGACAGTGCCATCACTGTCATGCTATACCAAGAGGGTCAAAATTGCCGGTGCTTCCTAAAAACAAATTATATACAAAACAAAAAAAAGGAAAACCAAAAATATATACAAAAAAAAAATGTCCCCCCCAAACTTAAGTAAAACAGTGTTTCCACTGTTAAGTGTTGAAATTCAGGATTAGGGGGGAAAGAACAGTATCCATCTATACAAGGCCTTACACAGGCCAAAAGTTAACACCAACCATTCAAAGATTTTATCATGGTAAAGCAGTGGTTGGTGAAAGAAGGTGAAGAGGAAAGAGATGGAAAATACGCGAGACCGCTTGTGGAGAGAAGTGGAATGCGGTCTCGGTAGATGAGAAGAAGAATGGCGGAAGGGAAAAAGAAGTGGAGTACGAACTTGAGGGTGCAAATGGAGCAAATAGGTTAGCACAATTTGTGATGAGCGATGTGTAAAAAGCGATTGTGCTAATATATTTACCCGTCGAGAGATTGGGTCAAATCCCTCATGGTTCATGAGAAACCATGGGTACGCCGAACTTGGTAAACCAGACATATGAAATGAAAATGATACGGGTTCTTGCAAGGTCGGAACGACGGACATGATGGAGGGAAGTGGTAGAGGAAGGGTATCGGTTAAGGCTTCTGGAGGGTGTGTACAGTCAGTGAAAGGAACAGGATGAATTGGAAAATCCGACTCATCATCTAGAACTGTTTCATCCTCAAAAATATCCTCAAAATTTTCCTCAAAGTTAAGCTCATCCATGCATATTTCATCAAAGTCCAGACGCATATGGGGTTCGGGAAAAACATTTAATGACTCGGGATGATGAATTGAAGAGAAAAACTCAGCCAAATCTATGGGTTCATCATCCAAAATGTTCCCTGCGTCAATATCCTCAATCAAGTGAAAGTTTATTTTCTCAGACACCTCATCAAAAGCATGGATATTAATCGATTCTGGTTCTATGATGGAGGTGTAGAGGTCAAAAGGATTAGGGTTGGTTTCACTTGGAAGGGACCCTTCACAATCGGGCAAATCAAACACTACAAAGTTGCACAACTCATTAACCATTCTATCTTCAACTGATAATTCATTTGGGACATTTGATAGACTTTCAACACAGGAGTTGTGGGACTCAATTTGGACGGGGTAGGCTTGATTCGGAAGGGGGTACAGCTCACTCTCTCCACTCAAATTCACAGCCTGTCCTGCCGCCGCATCATACATTGAAAAAGTTGGAGCTAGTTGAAAACTAGCTACCGGGTCACTAGGTTGCATGAGGGCGGCCAAGGACGCATTCAAATCCATCGTCTGCTGTGAAGCTACCCTAAATTCTTCCAAGGACTGTTCTAAACTAGACATAGGTTGTGAAGGGGTTTCAGTAAAAGATTCACAGTTGTATGGATACTGAAAACTCCCAAATGGCGGTTCTGATGCAATGTCTAGGGAAGGTGCAAAAGTAGGGTAGGATTGGTAGGAATTGAATGGCTGGACAGGAGCAGGATCAACATCTGGATAGGAAGGTGAATGGAATTGTTGATCCCAAGAACTTGAAGTGGTGAAAGGAGTGAAAGATCGGCTACGGGATTGTTCAATACGTTCAGCAATAGACATTGGTCTTGTGGCTACAACTGGACTTTCAAAAGGGGTATCAACGCAAGAAGGGGTGAATGTTTGAAACGGTTGATACGAAGTGGATTGCGGGGTCCAGTTGTTTGTCCTAAACGCGCCTATCCGATCTCTTAAAGAAATTTTGGGCATGGAGGGGTCGTTCGAAGTTCGACCAAAACAAGAACCGTATGAAGTAATGTCTGGTTGTGGGTACCAAAGTTCGGCAAGAGTTTTGCGAGGTGGAGTACCCATGATATGAAGAGAGAGAGAGAAAGGTAGAGAAAAGGAGGGAAAAAGAATGTGATTTTTTTTTTAAAAAAAAAAAAGAAATATACATAAAAAGAATATGGACAAAAATAATCACGACACAAAAATACCACACACCTAATCGTTCTAGGGTTCACCTAGGTCAACTAAACCTGCTCCAGAACTTGATTGTCGAAGCAAAACTGTGTCGAGAAACAGGCTCAAGATACACTGATCACGAGGCCAGGTAAGTGCAGAGATAAGGGGAGGTTGTCCAACGCTTTCGCGAAGTTCCTTAATTAAATAACCCTTTCTCTTTTGGCGGATGCGCCGTTAACACTTTCCTAGACACCCCGTAAACAATATACCGTTAAGCAAGGTTCTAAACACAGTTAACTTCTCCTAGTGAGCGCGAAGTTCTTAAGGCTGAAAGTCTAGTTTCTTTTAAATTTTGTGTGGGTAAACGTTATGCTTAAGTTCGTGATTTGTGGGCCACGGAAAAGGTGATGAAATCCTTTACCGTATGTTGTGGGGTTCGCTTGCCCTTAAGTCCGTATTAACTGATGCAATGCGCAATTCAAAAAAATTCTTATAAAGAATCAAACAATCGTTTTTTAGTTTAAGCGCGGCGCTGCAACAAATACGGGTTAGTCAATTTTGGCGTTTGCTAGCGAACTTGCAAAGAATCCTGCAAAGAATAGTATATTGGAAGCGTCGGATTTGAGAAGAAGGTGTTAGTAAAGTACGTACCGTTTAAGTTTTGGGTTAGGAAACCCCCGTTGAATCAAATCTGGTAAGCTTGAAAGGTTCGCTTGCGTGGTTCAAACTTCCCGGATCTTTGGCACTGTACTTCGTAAATCACTTTTGCCTTGAATGCACACTTTGCTCCCACAATCGCAGTTTGCAAACTTGCAAAAATCTGCACTCTTGCCCACAAGAATTATCCAAAAAAAAACAAAAAGATTTTTTTTTTTAAATATATACAAAAAGAATATTAACCCGAATAACAAGAAAAGAAATACGTTACCGTCTCCCCGGCAACGGCGCCATTTGATCGCACGCTTTTAGCGTGTCGGATGAAAGAATTAAAGTTTACCGCGATCAGGACGGTGTCGCTTTGCAGCTAGCCGGTTGAGCACGGGTCGGTCCACAAGGAGATGGTGGTATCTTACCTTCTTGTCTTAGACGAGTCAATAAAGAATCTGTATGTTTGTTTGATTCTAACCTATGTGTTTATTTGCAAGTATAAAGTTGTTAAGAAAAGATACGAGATTGTAAGCTAAGAAATCCGTACTCAAAACCTTTGAGCCGAGTCTTGACCAATTGAAGCTAAGCAATTGGCAACAACGTGGATTAGGGGATTTAAGCGCGGTATTCGTGGAATCCGGCTTATTTACCCTTGTCCTTCCGTTCTTGTCTCTTGCTTTCGCCTCCGGCCAAACCGAACGCAACCGGTCGCGGTTAGGAATCACCGTTACCTTGTCAGGGTACGGTGCCTAACGGAGCGCTTGCGTATGGTTTGGGCGAAGTTCAAATGGAAAATAACGGGAAAAGGAATTGGCAAAGAAATGTTAACTTATAATACCGTATTTTATCTTAACAACAATAATTACATACATTCACAAAAGAGAACCAAAAAGAGAGGACAAAAAGAAAAGAACAAAGAAAAGAAGAGATACAAGTAATTAAAGTACATGGAA
Organism: Agapanthus africanus; assembly: GCA_030015575.1. Lineage (NCBI taxonomy): Eukaryota > Viridiplantae > Streptophyta > Magnoliopsida > Asparagales > Amaryllidaceae > Agapanthus > Agapanthus africanus. Next base: position 130,473,045 of record JASDDO010000016.1, read on the forward strand.
TAAAATTGCAAGTAAGTAAATTGCAAGTAATAAAAGACAAGGTAATAAATTGCGAATAATAAAAAGCGATAAAAAGAATACGAAACTAGGACTCAAGACAAGCATGTGATCAATAGCCAACCCTTAAACTTGCAAGCTCAATGAAGAGGTTGCAAGATCAAGGGAAGGGTAGAGAACGCATGTGAAATGAAGTGCTAGTCCCGTGAGAAAATACGACCCTTGAGATCAATAACTAACCCTTAACCATTCAAGCTCAATGAAGAGGTTGAATGAGCAAGAGAAAGCAAAAATCTCAAGGGGAAGAAGAAACATAAGAGAATGATACAAAACCCTCATCTTCATTAATCTCCCACTCAAAAGCTCTCACTACAATTTCATGGAAAAAGAATGAAGAAGAAGAAGAAAAACTAAACAAAAAACTACAAAAGAGTGGACAAAAAATTGGACTTCTTTCTTCTTTGCCCTTGGTTTGCTTTTATAGGCAAAGAAAGAGACATTTCCTTTAATTTGAATTTGAATGCATCCAAAATTTGGAGGGAAGTTTGAATTTTTGAATTTGAATGCATCCAAAATTTGGAGGGAAGTTTGAATTTTTGAATTTTTGAATCAACACTTTATGCATTGAATGCACCATTCCCTCTCGTGCTCTGTGCTTGTCCCTCTCGTGCTTTGTGTTTGACCATCTCGTGCTTTGTGCTGCCCCTCTCGTGCTTTGTGCTTGTCTGAGACATGAATGACCACTGTCATTTGTCTTGTCTCTGGAACAGGTACGCGGCACTGGACGGATACGGATGATCGGAACCCGGCTTTTTTCTGCTGGCAACAGATGTCTTGGATTTTAGCGTAACAGTAAAGATTTTGTATTATTTGCGTTATTTTAGACTAGGAACCTGTAGCCTGTAAATATGTAGCAAACACGGATTAAAAGCACCTGCCTATAAACAAACGAGCATAAGAATGGACGGTATAAAATGCAGTTTTCTGTGATGAACAGCATACATATATCCAACAATCTCCCACTTGCACTAAGGCCAGTTATTGGCGTATCTCATACCCAACATCTCAAAAAGTCACTCATGCTGCAGCTGAGGGAAGGCCTTGGTGAGTGGATCCGCGGCGTTATTCTTTGTGTCTACTCTCTTAATCTCGATCTCGCGGCGATCTACAATCTCCTGGATCAAATGAAAGCGCCTCAGGATGTGTCTGGACCGCTGATGGGACCTGGGCTCCTTGGCTAACGCCATAACCCCATTATTATCACAATACAACGGTATTGGATCAATAATGGTTGGAACTACTCCTAGCTCCGAGACGAACTTCCTCATCCAGACGGCTTCCTTGGCGGCATCATTTGCAGCAATGTACTCAGCCTCCATCGTAGAGTCTGCAACGGTATCCTGTTTGGAACTCTTCCAACTTACCGCCTCTCCATTGAGGGTAAATATAAACCCAGAGATAGATTTGCTGTCGTCCTTATCGCTCTGGAAGCTCGAATCGGTAAAGGCCTCCATTGGGAGATCTCCATTACCATACACCAAGAACAATTCTTTAGTCCTTCGCAAGTACTTAAGAATGTTCTTCATAGCTATCCAGTGATTCTCCCCTGGGTTGGATTGATACCTTCTCACAACACTAAGTGCATAAGCTACATCTGGGCCTGTACATAACATCGCATACATTATAGATCCTACTGCCGAAGCATAGGGTATAATGCACATGCGAGCTCTCTCTTCATCGGTCTTTGGACAAGAATCCTTGGAGAGAGTGATCCCATGGCAAGCGGGTAAGGCACCTCGCTTGGAGTCTTCCATACTAAACCTTTTTAGGATGGTGTTGATGTACTTGGTTTGGGACAATCCCAATAACCTCTTGGATCTATCCCTATAGATCCTTATGCCCAGGATGTATGTGGCATCACCCAGGTCCTTCATGGAGAACCTTAGTGATAAGAAAGATTTGACCGACTGTAGCATAGGAATATCATTTCCTATCAGAAGAATGTCATCTGCGTACAATACGAAGAATGTGACAGCTCTCCCTACAGCCTTCTTATAAACACAAGGTTCATCTGGATTTTTGATGAAATCAAACTCTTTGATAACATCATCGAAACAGATGTTCCAACTCCGTGATGCCTGCTTTAACCCATATATGGATTTAAGCAATCTACATGCTTTCCCGCTGCTCGCACTGTCAATGAAGCCCTCCGGCTGATCCATATAAACACATTCTTCTAAATCCCCATTTAGAAATGTCGTTTTAACGTCCATCTGCCAGATTTCATAGTCATAGTGAGCAGCAATAGCAAGTAGGATCCGAATGGATTTAAGCATGGCTACGGGCGAAAAAGTCTCGTCATAGTCCAAACCTGGTCTTTGACGAAAACCCTTCGCCACAAGTCTTGCCTTGTAGGTTTCTACCTGTCCATCTACACCAATCTTTCTTTTAAAGATCCATTTGCAACCCACAGGTTTTACCCCATGGGGTACAACGTCCAAAGTCCAAACTTTGTTGGTGTACATAGACTCCATTTCGGATCTCATGGCATCCAGCCACTTCACAGAGTCACCACTCGTGATAGCTTGCTGAAAACTGGTAGGATCATCATCCTCTATGATGCAGTCTTCTCTGTCACCATCAATGGGGAAACCGTAGTACCTCTCCGGTGGGCGAGAAGTCCTACCAGACCTACGGAGTGGCTGAGGTTCCTCAGTTTCTATTGCAACAGCCGGTTCAACCAAGTCGTCATTTGTAGTTTGTGTCTCTACAACCTCTTCTAGATCCACCACTTTGCCATCATCTTTATCTGTAAAAAACTCTTTTTCTAAAAATGTGGCATACTGAGAAACAAACACCATTTGTTCCTCCTTGTGGTAGAATAGATATCCATAAGAGTTCTTTGGATATCCCACAAAGTTACACATGACCGACCGTGTCTCGAGTTTGTCCGGATTCTACTTTTGAATATAGGCCGGGCAACCCCAAATCTTAATTCTTTTAAGAGATGGTCTCTTCTCATGCCATATCTCATATGGGGTGGTAGATACGGTTTTGGTTGGAACCCTGTTCAAAAGAAACGCTACAGTCTCCAATGCATGCCACCAAAATGAGACAGGTAACTCAGCATCACTCATCATGGATCGGACCATATCTAATAGGGTCCTATTCCGTCGTTCAGACACACCGTTGTGCTGTGGTGTGTAAGGAGGAGTGAGCTGAGAGAGAATCCCATTCTATTTTAGGAAGTTTGCAAATTCTGTACTAAGGTACTCCCCACCTTGATCTGATCGAAGCATCTTGATACTCAAGCCGGTTTGTTTTTCTACTTCTTGTTTATATTGAGTGAATTTCTCGAAAGCTTCGGACTTGTGCTTTAATAAAAATACATGACCGAATCTAGAGAAATCGTCAGTGAAAGTAATGAAGTAAGAAAAACCGCCTCTAGCCTGTGTAGACATTGGCCCACATACATCACTATGTATGAGTCCCAGGAGCTCGGTAGCTCTTTCTCCGTGTCCGGTAAACGGAGTTTTGGTCATTTTACCCTTGATACAGGACTGGCAAGTCGCATAAGATTTATATTCAAAAGAGTTTAAATATCCATCTTTGTGTAACTTGTTTAGTCTTGTTTCGTTAATATGACCAAGTCTACAGTGCCAAAGAAAAGCTTCATTTATTTCTGAAAGTTTTCTTTTATTAGTGTGTTGTATGCTGAAAACTGTGTGTTGATTTAGGACGTATATCCCGTTATTAAGTGTACCATACCCAACCAACATTTGATTCAGGTGAATGTTCATAACATTGTTCTGCAATACAAAATTATATCCTTCATTGTCTAATAAAGAAACAGATATTATATTACAAAGCATACTTGGTACAAAATAACATGGGTTCAAAACCAATATATACCTAGATGGCAACCCCAAGTGATACTCTCCCACTGCGACTGTATGTACATTGGAACCATTTCCAACGCGGAGAGTATGGTCACCTGTCTTCAAAACTTTGCTATTTCTCAGCCCCTGCATAGAATTGCAAATGTGAGAACCTGAACCGGTATCTAATACCCAGGAAGCAGAGTTTATTGAAAAACAGTTTTCTGTCACAAACACACCTGAAGCGGAAGCATCCCCATGCTTCTTCTTGAGGTTCAAGTACTCCGTACAGTTGCGCTTCCAATGTCCTGTTTTGTGGCAATGAAAACATTCACCTTTCCCCGAGTCTCCAACTTTGGACTTTTCCTTTCCTTTCACTTTTTTAACTCCACCCTTAGGATTGGTGGGCTTCTTCTTTTTCTTTCCCTTGGCCTTAGCCTTTGGGCGAGAAGAGGATGATTGTCCAACAGTCATAACGGGAGTTTTCACTGATTTCAGTGTGCTCTCTGCACTCCTTAACATATTAAGGAGTTCAGGTAGTTCCCTCTCCATGTTGTGCATGTTGAAATTAACTATGAACTGAGCAAAGGTGGAGGGGAGGGGCTGCAGAATAATATCGGTATATTGTTCATTGTCCATCGTCCATCCAAGATCCTCAAGCTCTTCTATAAGAGCTATCATCTTCAGAACATGGTCTCCTGCTGATGTGCCAGGGGCCATTCGCATCTGAAACAATTTCGTTGATGCTTCGTATCGTAATACGCGGGATTGCTCTCCATACAACTCCTTTGTATGGTGGAATATGTCATGAATGTCCATATTCTCGTGCTGCTTTTGATGTGTATTGTCCATCGATGCAAGCGTGAGGCATTTGGCCGTGGCACAGTCAGCGTCCCATGTCTTGCGGACTTCAATGTCCGCAACTGAGGATTTTGGACCTGGGGTGGGCGGGGCTGAAGCCGTGAGGACATATGATACTTTATCATAAGTCAAGGCTATTTTCAGATTCCTCAGCCAGTTTTTATAATTGGTCCCATTCAGTTTGTTTTTTTCTAGTAGAAGCTTGAGTCCAGTCATTGGTAACTGCCATTAAGAGAGAGAAAAGAATACACTCAGCGAAAGCTCTTGCATAGATCAGATTGGTTATTATCTTGTCTAATCGATGTCTCCCACTGCTTTAATCAAGTTTTTCTTTCAAACCTTAAAAAGAAAACTAGCCATGATTAATTACAGTCTACAACTTCGCTAACCGTTCAGCCAGGCCAGTGTCGGTACTTGAGAGAGGTTCCCCGTGCTTTCGCACGGACCTAATTAAAGTAAACCTCATTTTCCCAGAGGCGTAGCCCCGTTAACACCTTTCTAGATACCTAATGAGTTAGCTAATTGTAAACTACAAAACTCTCCTAGAAGCAACTATTGCCTACAGTGGGATCGGGATCCAACCATCATATGGAAGGTATGCAATCTCATTGCAAATCTCAACACTTGAAATTCCCAATATGATTTTTACCCCTAGTACCTATGACCTTAACTATGGTCAACAAATCATAAGTACCAGTCAAGTTCTACCCGTCATTTCTTGATCAATTAGACCCACCCATATGACCCTTAACTATGGTCAACAAAGTCGTATGAATGTCCTAATTAATCTGCATCATATGCAGTGTAGGAAGACATCACTTAGCTACCGTACACTACGCCTTAACTAAAGTCAACAAAGGTAGCATGAATACTAAGTACTCTACTTCCTAAAATGACGGAGGGTTGCGGATGATTTTTAAGAAAATCTTTAACGCTTTGAACTTGATATCGTCGTAGAATCAAATGGTTTTCAAAAGGAGTGGCTTGTGCTCCGCAGTTTTTGAAATACAGCTTTTTCATAAAGAGCCGAGTGGTTTTCAAATCCGATTCTACAACATCTTTTTAGGTTTATTTTCTTTACATTAATCATATTAATGTAATCCCATCATTTAAGTCCTTAAGCTAATCACAGAAAAGAAACGAAAATACAACGTACGCTTATGCCATCCGCATTCGCCGCAATGTTCCGTTATGCACCGTTAGGTTACTTAACTAACGGCATACCGGGACGGGACTAGCGCGGGTGCAAAACATAAGCAACGTCTACTATATATCTCATATATAATATATCATTCGTCTCAGATATCACAGAACACATGCAGCAGAAACATATATATAATGTGGGATATACTAGGACGTCCGTATTTAGTATTTAGCCAACAATAAAAAATACGGATTCCACAGTCGCGATGAATAGCCAAGCCCACACCCTGGACCCCTACGAGAGCGGCAAGCGACCCTACCAATTCCGGAGTTTAGGAGATCCGGTCTCGACTCCTCGAGATGGCCTCCCACTAAAACCCCAGAACCCGGTCACTTGTGCTCCCCTCATTGGGTCCATCCTAATGCGGAAAAGTAAATAATATACAACACTGGTGGCATCAACCTCAACCCGGAAGTGCCCCAAATAAAAGAATATTACATTACATTTGAATTTACATGAATGAAAATATAAAACTCTCATCTCACATAAAACCCCCCCGGCTATTCAATCGCGGCAATCCTGCACATCATATCTCAGCAACACATAATATCTCATATTATCAACGTAAGTAAGTATGCGTACCCCGATTGTCGTTGATGTATAGCAACGAAACCGGCGATATCGAACATACTACACTTACGGTCACAGAAAAGAAAGTGTAAAACTGCAATATCTGGAATCCACATTCTCTTTAGACATCGTAAATGCGAAATATCACATACTTCGTATTTCATGTCTAGCTATATGAATTCCACACATTGCATCACATTCCAGATAAATAGACAGTATTAAAGTTTTCTAACGAATGATCAAATACCCAAAATTCCCTAAAGCTCAACACTTGAGCGGAGTTCAAAAAACCCGGAGTGTGACACAGTAGTAGCGGTCCAGCCGTAGGAGGGTCAAGCCAACGCCTCACATGTGGCACGCCGTACTGCCCCAAACCCTAAGGTTCAAAAGGCAGTTCAAGACGGTCACATAATCGAGTTAAGGTTTGCTGTCTTCTAGAGGGTCCACCACAAAACTTGCACGTATTTCCGAAAGATTTAGACCCCGTGAAAAGTGAGCAAACGACACTCATTCGAACAATTCAATACTTTCTAATTATCCGGAAAAAACAAGAAGTTAAAATTCCGATCGAATCAATGAACTCAAAACAATTTCCAGAACAAATAACACTTAAACCAGATTAAAAATACCCAAAAATATCAACAAGCAATTAGAAGTATTACTGTCTAAAATCCAAGCATTGACTCACCTGTACGGCCGCGGAACCGCGGCCCAAGCAAGATTTGGCCGCGTTTCCGCGGCGGAAAATACTGTTCACGGCATCGTTTTTTACACTGTTTCTTATATTTACCTGCTGAATTTTTTACATATTTTTAATTCTGGAAAATAACAGTTTTGAAAAATTGTCCAGAGAGTGTCCCAAAAAACGTATTTCGGTTCGATCGAGTTTTTACTTCGCTAAAGTGTCGCCTAATGTTTTAGGTCGGCTCTGATACCAATGTTAGGTTTACCTAGCACCTCATGAAGGGTTTGGAAGCATCACATGTACCAAAGATTAAATTTTTAGGGTGCTAAGTAAGCATACAAAGAATCAATCCTAGAAAATTAGGGTTTCAAAACTTTAATCAACATCACAAGCAACAAAGGCTAGGGTTTTGAGAGTACAACCTTTGTAGCTCCCTACGCGCTGGACTCCTTCGCCACTTGAGGGTTGGAGAAGGGTTCGCTTGAAGTCTTCTAGTGTCCACGACGATCCACCCGAAGCTCCTTTGTCCAAGCTTGCAACTTCACTTGATCAAGAGAAAGAAATGAAGCTAACACTCTAAACAAGTGGGCAAGACTTCTGTAGAATGATGTTGTGGTGGCTATTCTCACTTCAAAATCCTAACTTGGTGAATAATTTGCTCACTAGAAAAATCTAGAGAGCAAAAGAAGAAGGAGGAAGAAGATGATGTCCTTTTTGAACAAGAGTAAAAGATAATCACATATGAAAAATGGAAAAAATATGTATATATATTTTTCACTTCTCATCTCAAACCATGGTTATATTATATGGATATTTATTTCACTTGAGTTAAAACAAAAGAGGAAGATTAACTCATGGTTAATAAGTAGGTGAGCATGGTTAGTTGAAGAAGATTGTAGAATCAAGACCATGAATTATCCTTTTCTTTTTCTTTTTTTTTAACACAAATAGAAATAATAATCCATATAAATAAACAAGGTGTGAGTCTTATATTGCCACCATTTTCCATGTATATACAACCATGAAGGATGATGTATGTATGTATGTGTGCATGCACATCCATATGTGCATGAATCAAGAAAGAATGCATACATGCATGCATACATCCAAAAATACAAGAAAGGATTTCTAGTGAGAAACTAATGGTTAAATGATAAATCAACACTTGATTTATCAATCCGGCCATATCACATACGACCCAACCAAAAGCAAGCCGCTCGATTAATATACGGTATCTTATACGTGCATTTTAACCGGGTCCATGCGCATATCGCATACGCGCACCACAACGTTTCGCCTGGACTAGGGAACTCCTTTGTGGGACTCTAAGACTTGTCAATACGCCGGCAGTGGGTGTTGATCATATCAAGCACCCCCAAGCCGCAAGCGGTCAGCTAAACGTAACGGCCACTCGGGTATTGAGCGATCAGAAGAAAACAAGCGAACCTGCTACAACTCCCGTCGAGCCAACCGGCAACACTACCGTACAGTCCGGTCTTTTCGTCAGATATGCTGCATATCGAGCCTAGGGACGGTCACGTCGACTCCAATAACTCAATAAGTCGTGCCGGTGAATGGTCTATAACAGATCGAGTACTACTGATAAAACTTATCAGTGAATCTCAGCAGCCCTGGCCAGGGACTTACTGATATAACCAGTCGAGCACAGCACAGCATCAACTCCCAATACCGAGAGAGACGAAACCCCTCCTATCGCTCATCGCCTTCGTGTGTCTCGGGACTGTAACCAACGGCCACCTGTTTGCACGACTCAGTAGAGCCGTGGTAGGGTGGTAATCAAAGTACAGTGGGAGAACACACAAGACTCTATGACGATCTCGGGTCTGCAAACTAACCTGCACCAGTGTCACCTGAGAACTGCTATCCGACGATAGATATAATTCCATATAGGAGTTCTCGGTGAGTCCGTCCAGTATACCCAGTCACCACTGAGCACCCGTATACGATCTCGATGTCAAACATCGATGAATGTGGGAACATCCATCGCCCATCATATGGGTCTAGTATCATATACGCTAGTCTACTCTGGTATATCGATGCCCTGTCTCAATACACCTACGACTAGGGACATTTCAGGATATGCTTATAAACTACAGATGTCCCACTAGTATGATCTCTATCATAATCACTGTAGTCAAGCCAATATCCTCAGGGCTTTATCAACATGTGTGAATGAGTAAAAGCATAATCAAATCAACATGTCAGATAAAGAAGAACCAGATAGCATACTATCATGTCGAGCAAGAATGTACATTGAATATATATATATATACATGTATAAATACATCCACTATCACATAATGGCCTCTAGGGCATACATATATCGAACAGGTTTTAGCTGCAACAATTGCACCATTTCCAACCCTTATGTCTTTATCACCTTCTCCAAGTTCTCTACCTTTCCTAAGCCCATGTAACTGATTACATATATGGGATCCTGATCGGGTATCTAATACCCAGGACGTAGAGCAAATGGAGAAACAGTTCTCTGTAACGAACACACCCGAAGAAAATGCATCAACATGTACTTTCTTCATTCGGGTGGCATGGGAATCCTGGTATTCCCCTATATCCTGTTCAGTCTTATAACTCTTATAAGAAAGAACGGAACCAATGTTCCCCAGCACAGTATAACATGCGGGTTTGGTCAATACATCCATATTATTATCTTGATTAAGGCATGACATGGTCGCTACCTGGAGAGAGAGAGAAGAAAACACTTTAGCGTATGCTCTTGCAAGATCAGATTGGTTATTATTTTATCTAATCAGGATGGCTCCCACTTTTTTTATCAAATCTTCCTTCAAACCTTAAAAGGAAAGACTAGCCGGGATTAATTACACCCTACAATTTCGCCGATCTTTCAGCCAGGCCAGTGTCGGTACTTTGAGGGAGGTTCCCCGTGCTTTCGCACGGACCTAATTAAAGTAAACCTCGTTTTTCCAGAGGCGTAACCCCGCTGACACCTTTCTAGACACCTACTTGATCGGCTAATTGTCCTGTGTAAAACTCTCCCGGGAGTAACAATTACTCGCAGTGGGTATCGGGATCCAACTATCTCATAGAAGGTATGCAATCTCATTGCAAATTTCAACACTTGAAATTCCCGATAACATTTTGCCCCTAGCGTCCCATGACCTTGACGCAGGCCAACAAATCATAGTGCGCTAGTCACGTTCAACCCGTCATTTCTTGATTGAATTAAACCCACCCGTACGACCCTTGACGCTGGCCAACAAAATCGCACGACTACCCTAATCCAATCTGCATCATATGCATAAGCAGATAAATACTAGTTAGTTACCGCACACTACGCCTTGACGCAGGCCAACAAACGTAGCACGAATACTAAGTAGGACTTATCTGAAATGACGGAGGGCTACGACAGGTTTTTCTGAAAACTTATTGCGTAATGAACTTGATATCGTCGTAGAATCGCATGAATTTTTTAAATGGAGTGATTTTGAGGCTTTTATTAGTTTTGCTAAAGAGGTCACTCTCGGTGAAGGGATCTCGACTCTTTCCTTATGGAATAAGGTGCAGGATATATCATATACATCACTATGCAAAACAAAACTCCAAAAGCAATCAAAAGCAAACCGAGTGTTGTAGCATCTGCCAGTTTTGCTAAAGAGGTCACTCCCGGTGAAGGGATCTCGGCTCTTTCCTCATCGAATAAGGTGCGGGATATATCATATATATCGCTATGCAAAGCAAAACTGTAGCCACCCTTTTTGAAAAATTTGATTCTACAACATCTTTTAGGTTTCTTTTATTTCATTAATCACATTAATGAAGTCCCATCATTTAAGTCACCTAAACATCACAGATAAATACGACGTACACTTATGCCATCCGCATTCGCCTCGATGTCCCCTCGTGCACCGTTAGGTTAGGTAACTAACGGCAGAGCGGGGCAGGTCTAGCGCGGGTGTAAAACATAAGTAACGCCTATATAATATATCATATATACTATATACAGTATTTATCACAGCTCATCAAATGATCACATCACAGATATCGCAGCAGAAGAAACATATGAAACATTGGATATACTAGGACGTCCGTGTTTTATTTTGAGCCGATATAAAACACGGATTCCACGGTCGCGATGAATAGCCAAAACCACACCCCTAGACCCCTACGAGAGCCGCAAGCAACCCTACCAATTCTAGAGTTAGGAGACCCGGACTCGACTCCTCGAGATGGTCTCCCACTGGACTCCAGAACCCGGTTACTTGTGCTCTCCTAGTGCAGAAAAGTAAATAATATACAAAAGGCGACATCAACCTCATCCCGGAAGTGCCCCAATAAAAGAATATTACATACATTTAAATTTACATGAATGAAAATAAAAACTCTCATCTCACATAAAAAACCCCGGCTATTCAAAACGCGACAATCTAATATAACATATCCAGCAACACAAAACATCACATGTCATCAATGTAAGTAAATATGCGGATCCCAATTGTTGTTGACATATAGCAACGAAACCGGCGATATCACATATTACATTTACGGTCACAGAAAAGAAAGTGTAAAACTACAACATTTGGAATCCACAATCTCTTTAGACATCGTAAATCCGAAATATCACATATTCCGCATTTCATGCCTAACTGTATGAATTCCACATATTGTATCACATTCCAGATAAATAGACAGTATTAAACTTTCCGATCGAATAATCAAATACCCAAGATTTCCAAAAATAGCTCAACACTTGAGCGGAGTTCAAACATTCCTGAATACGTCACAGTAGCAACGGTCCAACCGTAGAAGGGTCAAGATAACGCCTCACATGTGGCACGCCGTTCCGCCCCAAACCCTAAGGTTCAAAGGGCAGTTCAAGACGGTCACATAATCGAGTTAAGGTTTGTTGTCTTCTAGAAGGTCCATCGCATCACATGCACGTTTTTCCGAAAGATTTAAACCCGCGAAAAATTCAACACTTGAATGTTTTTCGTGCCGGGAAAAATTGAGTCAATGATATCCGTTCGAACATTTTAATACTTTCTAAATTATCCGGAATAAAATAACAAAATTAAATTCTCCGATCGAATCGACGATTACAAAATAAACCCCAAAATACTCAACACTTGAGTCAGATAAAAATACCCAGAAAATATCAGTAAATTAAATAGGAACTTTACTGCGCAAAACGACAAGGGTGACGTCACCTTATGGCCGCGGAACCTCCGCAGAAGCCATGCTCGTGCCGCGGTTCCGCGGCGCTTTGGGCGCCAATCTTTGTCGTTTTGCACAGTGTTCCTTATAATAGCATGCTGATTTTTTTAAGCATTTTTAATTCATAAAAATCCCAGGTTTTAAAAAATGTACAGAGAGGGGTTTAAAGTGTAGTTTCCGGGTTCGATCGGGGTTTAAACTTCGTTAACACATCGCCTAATGTTCTAGCAAGGCTCTGATACCACTGTAGGGTTACTAGGCACTCTAATGAGGTTCTACAAAGTATCAACCATGCCGTATTAAAATTTTAGCCGTGCCGAATAACCCTAAACTAGATCGTTTGCTAGAAAATTAGGGTTTCATATGCTAGTAAATCACATTTACACTAAGTGAATACGAAATACAATTTTTGTAGATCGGTCCTTCACTTCTATAGCTCCTGGTTGAAGTCCCTTCGCTGCGATCAAGGTTCTCCCGGGCTCTTGCATGGCTTCACGAGGCGAATGATGCGACCTTGCTTGAAGTCTCCGAGGCCGAAGATGATCTACGTCGAGGGAATTCCGACTCAAGCTACTACTTCACTAATTTGAGAATTAGTGAAGCAAGCACCCTATACTAAAGTGCTAGTCTAGTAGAGGATGGAGAAATAGGAAGTGGGTTCTCTTTGGATTTTTATTTCTCACGTTGGATCAAACCCTAGAAAGCTTTTTCTTTCTTTGCAAAATGAAGAAGAAGAAGAAAAGAAAGAGATGAGGATAATGATCAAGTGAGAAGGCTAACCATGGTGAGTGAGTATCATATACTAACTCTTGTAGAGCCATTACCATGGCTAAGTGTTAAGGTTAGGTTAAAACCCAAAGTAAAAACAAATTTAGTGGACTTTAGTCAATGCATCCACAAGCTTCCACAAACTTCATGCATTTTCTAATTTACCACTAATTTTGTAATTACTTTTAAATGTTAAAACCCAACATAACAAATAGCATTGTGTATGTCTCATACACCCAAGTGTGATGTATCATCAACCATGATACAATAATATAACACATTTTAATATATATCATATATATAGTAAAGATGTGTACATGTGAGGAAAAAATCCTAAGTGAACATGTGTTAATTAATGTAAACTAGTATATCAAATATACAATTATACAATAAATTATTAAATCAACACTTGACTTAATAATCCGATCATATCACATATAACCGACTAGCATTCAATGTATTGACTTATCGAATCAACACTTGATTCGATAACCAGGCTATATCATATATAACCAACCGATACAAGAAGTCGCGAGAATAGAATACGGTATCACATACACGCATTATTCTCGGTCCCGCACATATCACATATGCGCCCCTATTTCGTTTTTCCTGAGCCAATAAAACCTCTATGTAGGACTCTAAAGACTCGTCAATACGCCGGCAGTAGGTGATGATCACATCACGCACCCACAAGCCGTCAGCGGTACTAGCTGGACGTAACGGCTACCCGGGTATTGAGCGATCAGAAGATCAGCAAGAAAGCCCGTTCCAACTCCTGTAAAAGCCTACCGGTAACAGTTCCCGTACAGTTCGGTCTCCTCGTCTGATATGTCGCATATCAAGTCTAGGGGTGGTAAACGTCAGACCCCAATAACCGATAATTCATGCCGATGTGAGGCTCATAACGGGTTGAGAAACTACTGGTAACACTTACCAGTAAATCTCTAAATCAACCCTGTCCAGGGACTTCCCTGTCACGGCCAATCGAGCACAACACAACATCAACCCCCAATACCGGGAGAGACGAAACCCCTCCTATCGCTCATTGCCTCTATGTGACTCGGGACTGTACCCAAAAACCACCATTTTGTACGCCCTCTTGGACGCGGTAAGGTGGAGATCAAAGCACAGTGGGAATCACACAAGACTCTATGACGATCTCGGGTCTACAGACTAACCTGCACAAGTGTCACCAGAGAACTGCCATCTGACGTGAGGTATAATACCATCTGGGAGTTCTCGGCGAGTCCGTCCAGTGTACCTAGTCTTCACTGAGCACCCGTATACCATCTCTGATGTCAAACACCAATAGATATGGGATCATCCATCGCCCATCTCATGGGTCGAGAAGCGTATACGCTAGTCTACACTGGTATATCGATGCCCCATCTCGATACACCCACGACTAGGGACCTTGAAGGATGTACTTATGGACTACCATGTCCCCACTAGTATGATCCGCATCATAGTCCAGGTAGTCAAGTACACATCCTAAGGGCTTTACCAACATGTAACGATAAGACAATATAAAGAGACAAGTATACATGTTAAAGTAAAGTGCAGCCAGATAGCATACTATCATATCGAGCAAGAAAGTCCTCTCTATATATGTCCAAGCATCTAATATAATATACAAATACTATACAATTGTAACGTTTCAGAAATCGTTTTGGGAATTTTTCCGTTTTAGGGCAAAATTGTCGGTATTTTCCGTTTTAACCCGATTTCGATCAAACGTCCGTATAAGCTTTCCGGCACCTTTCTTAGTTAAAATAAAGCTTGTACGGGAACTTTAGGAGTATTTGGGACGTTTTGGTTCAGATAGAATTTTTCCCAAATAAAATATTATTTTAAGCGGGATTTGGTGCACGTAAATCAGGAAATTTCTTTTCTTAAGAATAAATTTATTTTTTGTCACTAGAATATTTTGGAAACTTCTTTTTAAATATCTATATATTTTTTTGAGTGCAAAAGGTTTTATTTTAAAAAGAAAAGAAAATGTGTAAAGGTGGCAAAGTGCATTTATTAGCATTTATTACTCTTTTTCCTAGCAATTTCTTCACAAAAAATTCACAAAACTACCCCTCACCCCCTTGGCTGGCCCTTCCCTTCCCCTTGCTGCCCTCCATCATTCCCACTCTTTTTCAACTCATTTTGCATCAAATAAATCATGAAAAATCCAAATAAAATCACAAAAATTCAAATATAATCATTTTCCTTCATTTCCTTCACTAATCCTTCATGGATCTTCAATAAAACTTGGTTTTTGATGCTAAGATGTTGGATTTAGATTCATTTTGTGTTCTTGGGGAGGTATAATTCTTACCTTAATCCTTTTATATTTGCTTTAATCTTATTCTAGCTAATTTAGTTAGCTAATTATGTGTTTAGTTTAGTTTTTAAATTATGATTAATTCATTTATATTTGGTTTAAGAAATTCATGTTAGGGTTAAATTTTGTTAAGTGTTTAGTGTTCATTTGAAGTGTTAATTTGTGTTTTGGAGATGATTAACCTAGTAGAAAATGTTAATTTTTGCTAATGAACACTTTATTTAATTATGCTATTAGCTTACTAGGTTTTTGCTAAAACATAATTAGCGAGTGTTAAAAATATAGGAATGGTTTAGATAGATTAGTTAAGCTATTTTAAGGTGTTTGTAATCGCTAGATGTGCATTAGCTTGAAACTAGTGCGAAATATTGCGATAGGTTGCTTACTAGATTTCGGGGGTTTTCCGACGTGGGTTCGATTGGTCGTCGAGAGATTATATCTATTTTATTCCTTATAATTTTTGTGTTGTGTTGCGCGATCGGGACGATCGGGGTCTAGACTTAGTGTTTTGTAGTTTAGCAACCCAATTAGGGTTTTTGGCCGATGTCGTGCGCGATAGATGCGCTAAGCACGCAGTGTAATTTTCAGAGCGTTATTCTTGCGTTTCGTTGTCTTTTCGTCATTGTAGGATTTTAGCTTATGTGATGTGTTTGTGAAATTTTAGGTTCGCAAGCGGGGACTTCGGACGCTACGACAAGGGAAAACAGGTGGTAGGCTTCACTTAGCCAGGAGCGTTGGTGAGTAGATTTAACATCTACAGGGGAATCGCCCGCATGGCGTTATGCGTCTGGGCTAGAGATGTTATTTCTGTTGCATATTCTATGTCAAATTTAGAATTGCGCATTTACCCTATTACTTAGATATTGTTGTGCCTGGACTAGTATCCTTAGGACACTGCACATATTATTGACGATTCATGTTGCACGAGCACTGATTGTATGCTACACACACCGTCAATAATTGCCATGTCACACATAACCCACTTATAGATATAATATTGCTTGGTTAGGGACATTGAGACTTTGATTCATATTTCTTTACGCATTGACTTATATCATACCTGTATACCTGCATGCTTACACATATGTTCTGACATACTTACATGCTAGTTACCTGTATACCTATAGAGTATTGTACCATTAGTGATAGGTACATGCACACTTTACGACATAGCTACAGGTATACCTTGCACACCTATTTCGCTTATACCCAGGGGGTATACTACATCATTTACTTATAGGTAGATACATATATCTTGCTATACCTTTATGTTGCACATATATCTGGTTATAGCTACATGTTTACTTTACTTGATGTTATTTTAGAATTGGAGAGATTAGGAACCGCATGATATTATATTAACTTGTTA
Source organism: Agapanthus africanus (assembly GCA_030015575.1). NCBI lineage: Eukaryota > Viridiplantae > Streptophyta > Magnoliopsida > Asparagales > Amaryllidaceae > Agapanthus > Agapanthus africanus. Next base: position 130,489,923 of record JASDDO010000016.1, read on the forward strand.
CAGTTAATTGCTGCTTTTCCTTTATATGCTCGCATTTCAGATTTATGATGCGTATATTATATTCATGGATTTTCGCATTGAGATATGGATTTTTCATGATGTTTTCTGGATTTGGGGACCGTGGGAGTTCATGAAATTATGCATTATTTGAAAAACTCGGTTTCCCTTGATATGATATTTCAGCAGCCACCATGAGATTTATCGGTTCGGATATATATACCCCACGCGAGGAACGGAGGGGTCCGTGTGCGGGTACATGGCAGGGCCCGAAGGTACCCCGGGGCAAGAGTCGTGGAGTAGACGATGAGTTAGTGGGGGAACCATACCATCCGGTGACATTACCAATGACTCAGCGGTTATCATGGGGATACCGACGGGAGTCATGTACATATAGATACATCGAGAGGCGAGGGTCACAGCTAGGCACTCGAGCTTTCGGGATAGCGTATAATACGTACCTATCAGGGTACCAGTCGTGGTGACAACACCTGATAGACCTGTATTTCTGTGTCGATGATTGACACATTGGTTTCATGATATTTCTTTTTACTCCTTTGTATATATAATAGGGGTTTAGGCCGCTGTTATATATGCCCTTACATGAATATTAGTGGAATGAGACGCTAATATATGTGTATTGACATTAAATTATATACATCATCATATTTATTCATGCAAATATATTTAGGATGTTAGATTTTTACTTGATAATTTGATTTGGGATATAGCTAATTCATTTGATATTGGATACATGATATTTATGAGATTGCAGATTTGTACATTCAGGATATATGATTTATTCGATATTGTACATTCAGGATTTGTGAGACTTATATGATATGAGAGCCAATTTTGGGGCTGATTTGAGGAATTGGGATTTGGATTTGTCTTGATGGATTGTGATCATACTGTAGGGTTCCTAGGCACTCTAGTGGAGTCTCACAAGTGATCAAACACGACCAATTTAAATTTTTCAAGTGCCTACAAACCCTAATACGGATCGTTAACTAGATAAATAGGCGAAACAAGCAAGTAAACAGAAATGTATCTAAAGGAAAGTGAATACAACCTTTATAGATCCGGTCCACCACCTCCTAGGCTCCGTGATGAAGTCCCCTCGCGGTCCAAATCGTACCCATGACTCTAGCATCGGCATCATCGAAGAATGGGCGGGCTTGATCGTCGGTTCGATGCCGAAGATGATCTACGTCGAGGCATCACAAGAACGAGCTCCGCCTTCGCCAAGTCAAGAAACTTGTGAAGACAACACACTCTACTACATGGCAAGTAGTAGAGGATGAAGAAATAGGAAGTGGGTAGACTTTAGATTTGGATTTCTCACTTGATTTGGCTAGTTGCCATTGAAGCTATCAACATCTTTCTTCTTGAAGAAGAAGAAGAAGAAGAAGAAGATAATATATCATATGTTATTATTTAAAAATAAAAAACCATATGATACTTATCATGTCAACAACCATGGTTTAGTGTAGAGATTTAACTAGGGTTAGATGAGTGGTTAAGGTGAGACATGAGACAAGAATGGTGGACTTATTCAAAGCTTCAAGAAGCTTCAATGTAAAACAAAGAAAGCCACCATTCTTTTCTTTTGCCAAAAAGAATGAATAAATAAATAAATGGATAAAGAATTAAAAGAAAAGAAACCCTAACCATTCACTAATCATGGTTTAAGTCTTTATACAAACCCAAGGTTGCATGTATCATCAAACATGATACAAACAAGCGCACAAGAATATATCACATATACAATGTGCATCATCAAGTGAGAATATCCTCATAAAGTGAACCAATACTAGTTAATGTAAAGTAATATATCAAATATATAATTATGCATTAAATCATTAAATCAATACTTGATTTAACGATCCGGTCATATCGTATATAACCGGCTAGTATCCAATGTATCGGTTTATTGAATCGATCCTTGATTCGATAACTAGGTTATATCGCATATAACTAATCGATACATTCATCGCGAGAATGGAATACGGTATCACATACACGAATTATTCTCGGTCCCGCACATATCTCATATGCGCTCCTATTTCGTTTCGCTTGAGCCAGGAAACCTCTGTGTAGGACTCTAAAGACTCGTCAATATGCCGGTAGCAGATGATGATCATATCAAGCACCTACAAGCCGCAAGCGGTCTGCTAAACGTAACGGCCACCCGGGTATTGAGAGATCAGAAGATCGACGAGCAAGCCCGCTCATACTCCTGTGAATCCAACCAGTAACACTTACCGTACAGTCCGGTCTGTTCGTCTGATATGTCGCATATCTTGCCTAGGGGTGGTAAACGTCAGACCCCAGTAGCTTGATAAGTCATGCCGACGTGAGGTCCATAACATTCATGAAACTACTGATAACTCTTACCAGTATATCACTGCAACCCTGGCCAGGGATTTCCTGTTATGGCCAGTCGAGCATAGCGCAACATCAACCCCCAATACCGGGAGAGACGAATCCCCTCCTATCGCTCATTGCCTCCATGTGAATCGGGACTGTACCCAAAAACCACCTGTTTGCACAACTCAGTAGAGCCGTGGTAGGGTGGAAATCAAAGCACAGTGGGAGACACACAAGACTCTATGACGATCTTGGGTCAACAGACTAAGCTGTACCAGTGTCACCAGAGAACTGCCATCTGACGTGAGGTATAATACCATCTGGGAGTTCTCGGCGAGCCGTTCAGTGTACCCAGTCTTCACTGAGCACCCGCATACCATCTCTAATGTCAAACACCAATGGATATGGGATCATCCATCGCCCATCGCATGGATCGAGAAGATATACGCTAGTCTACTCTGGAATATCGATGCCCCGTCTCGACATTCCCATGACTTGGAACAATGAAGGATGTACTCATAGTCTACCCAGGCCCTACTAGTATGTCTGCATCATAGTCCTGGAAGTCGAGTACACATCCTAAGGGCTTTATCAACATGTAACAGAGAGACAAAAAGTATACATGTTAAGATAAAGAGCAACCAGATAGCGTACTATCATGTCGAGCAAGAAAGTCCTATCTATATATGTCCCAGTATCCACTACAATATACATCCAATGTACAGTAATGGCCTCTAGGGCATACATATAACTAACAATCTCCCACTTGCACTAGGGCCATCTGTAGCAGTGGTTGCAGTATCTAATACTCAACCATCCCATATGAGTCTCTCTCTGGGAAAAGGCCTTCGTGAGTGGATCCGCCGTGTTGTCCTCTGAGTCTACTCTCCTAACCTCGATCAACCTGGAGATCAACTATCTCCATGATCAGGTGATGCTTCCTCAGAATTTGTCTGGGTCACTGATGGGACCAGGGTTCCAGGGCCGAAGCCACACTTCCATTGTCATACAATGGCAGAAATCTAGTTCATCTTATGAGCCAATATACACCCAAACTTCCTCTTTGGTAGTATCTTCAATAGCGACGTTACCAGCCTTTATCGTCTAGTTTGCCACGGTATCTAGCTTGGAATTCTTCCAACATACCGTCCCTCTACTGAGGGTAAAGACAATGCCCGTGACTGACATTCAGTCGTCTTTATCACCCTGGAACTCTTCCAGTGATTCTCCCCAGGATCGATTGATACCATCTCACTACATCTAGTGAGAATCCTTGCATCCAATTACATCTATCTCATAGATGAAAACTCGGGATTTAGGAGGTATCACTTTGATCCTATTTGGAGAATCCTAGTGATAATAGGAGATTGACCGATCGTAGTATAGGAAACTCTTTTCCTATCAAGAGTATGTTGTCTACGTACAATACGAAGATGACCACCTTACTCCCTACTACCCTGTTGTATATACAAGGTTCGTCTACCATTTTGATGAAGTCAAACACTTTTACTATCACATCAAAACAGACGATCCAACTCTGCGATGCCTGCTTCATTATGTAAAGCAACTTGCACACGTTTCCGCTGCTCCCACTGTTTACGAAGACCTCTGGCTGTATTCTTATAGACGTTCTCTTCTAAATCAGTATTTAGAAAAGTAGTCATGGCACCCAACCACCAGATATCGCAGTCATGGTATGTAGCCGTGGCAAGTAGGATCTGGATGTACTTAAGCATAGTCACTTGGAAAAGGTTTCATCATTATCCTTGCCTGGTTGATGACTAAAACCTTTAATAAGCCTATTTTTGAAAGTCTCAAATTTTCCATCTACACCAAGTAATCTTCTCAAGATATACTTGCTCCTGATGGGGATTTAACCCTTCAGATATAGCAACCAAAGTCCATACTTTGCTGGTGTATATGGATTCCATCTCAGATCGCTAAGCACCCAGCCATTCTTACAGAGTCCCTACTCTCGATGGCCTGTTTGAAACTAGTTGGGTCATCATCTTATGATGCATTCCTCGCTCCCACTGTCATCGAGAAACCGAGGTATCTCTCAGGCGGATGAGGAACCCTACTAGATCGGCGGAGAGGCTGAGGTTCGTCGGGAACTATAGAATCCTTTGGTTCTTTAAAATCATCAATTACAGTTTTTGTATAGCTGGAACCTTTCCAGTTCTACAGAACTGATCCTACCTCGATCTTGTCCGGATTTTGCTTTAAACATACGCCGGACAACCCCAAATCTTAACTCGCTTAAGAGATGGGTTCTTCCCATACCATATCTCATATGGAGTGGTAGGCACTGATTTGATTCAAACCTAATTCAATAGGTATGCAGCTTCTCAAGTGCATAACCCCAAAAGGAAATAGGTAACTCAGTAATACTCATCATAGAGCACACCATATCTAATATTGTGCAATTGCTCCGCCCTGATACACCGTTGTGCTGTGGTGTATTCAGAGGAGTAACACTGAGAGAGAATCTCATTCTCCTTTAGAATAGTCCAGGAATTCTATGCACAAGTATTCTCCTCCCTGATCTTATCATAGGACATAATACTTATACCCGTATTTTGGTTCTCTACTTCTAACTTATATTCTGTGAATATCTCAAAAAGTTCGGACTTATGTTTCAACAGGAACATATGTCTGAATCTTTAGAGATTATCAGAGAATGTAATGAAATACAAAGAACCATTCTTGGCATATGTAGACAGGAGACCTTTCATACATCATCATGTATCAGTCCCAAGAGTTTACTAACTCTTTCTCTGTTTCTAATAAACAGAGCTATGGTCATCTAATCTTTGTGACATGACTGGCAAGTTTCACAAGATGTAAATTCAAACTGATTTAAATATGCATCTAAAATGTAACTTCAGCCAGTCGGGTCGTATTGATGTGACCTAGTCTACAATGCCTCAAGAAGGATTCGTTCATTTCTGAACTCTTCCTCTTATGTGTGTTCAGTATACAAGGAACTGTAGTTTGATTTAGAACGTCAATGCTTTTAGATAACGTGCCTGAACCGATCAACTTTTGATATAGGAAATGTTCAAAACATTATCCAACAATACAAAATTATATCCTTCTTTACTAATAAAGAGACTGATATGATTTTGTATATCAGGTTCGGTATCTAATAGCATTTGTTCAGAATCAATGTACTGGTAATACAGGGTGACAGTGACCAACAGACTTGGCTGCAACACTTGCCCCGGTTTCTGTCTCATGAAACTTATCACCCTTTCTCAGCTTTTCTACCTTTTTGTAGCCCTATGTAACAGCTTACATATCTGGGATCCTGATCCGGTATCATATACCCAAGATACAGAGGATACTGAGAAATAGTTCTGTTTAACGAACACGCCCGAAGAAGATGCATCATATGCACTTTCTTCGTTTGGGCGGCATAGGAATTCTGGTATTCCCCTATTTCCTGCTCTGTCTTATAACAATTATAAGTTGGAGCAGGACCAACGTTCCCCAGCACAGTATAACAAGTGGGTTCGGTCAATACATCCATATTATTATCTTGATTAAGGCGTGATATGGTCGCTACCTGGAGAGAGAGAGAAGAAAACACTCCGCGTGCGCTCTTGCGAGATCAGATTGGTTATATATTTTATCTAATCAGGATGGCTCCCACTGTTTTATCAAATCTTCCTTCAAACCCTAAAAGGAAAGACTAGCAGAGATTAATTACACTCTACAAGTTCGCCAATCTTTCAGCCAGGCCAGTGTCGGTACTTTGAGGGAGGTTCCCCGTGCTTTCGCACGGACCTAATTACAGTAAACCTCTTTTTCCCAGAGGCATAACCCCGTTGACACCTTTCTAGACACCTACTTGATCGGCTAATTGTAAAGTGCAAAACTCTCCCAGGAGTAACAATTACTCGTAGTGGGTATCGGGATCCAACTATCATATAGAAGGTATGCAATCTCATTGCAAGTTTCAACACTTGAAACTCCCGATAAAGGTTTTTACCCCTAGCACCTATGACCTTAACTATGGTCAACAAATCATAAGTACTAGTCAAGTTCTACCCGTCATTTCGTGATTAATCAGACCCACCCACATGACCCTTAACTAAGGTCAACAAAGTCACGCGACTGTCCTAACTAATCGCATCATATGCGGTGTAGGAAGACATCACTTAGCTACCGTACACTGTGCCTTAACTAAAGTCAACAAACACAGCGTGAATACTAAGTACTCTACTTCCTAAAATGACGGAGGGTTGCGAATGGTTTTTGTGAAAACCTTTAACGCTTTGAACTTGATCTCATTGCGGAATCAAATGGTTTTTAAATGGAATGTTTTTGAAGCTTTTCTAGTTTTGCTAAAGGGGTCACTCCCGGTGAAGGGATCGTCGGCCCTTTCCTCGTCGAATGAGGTGCGGGATATATCATATATATCACTGTGCAAAGCGTAAACTATAGAAGCGATCAAAGACAAACCGAGGGTTGTAGCATCTGCCAGTTATTGCTAAAGGAGTCACTCCCGGTGAAGGGATCTCGGTCCTTTCCTCATCGAATAAGGTGCAGGATGTTCTACAATGAACACCGCGATGCAAAGTGAGAACTGTAGCTACCTGTTTTTATTTTGAAATTCGATTCCACAACATCAATTAGGTTTATTTTCTTTCATTAATCTCATTAATGAATATCCCATCATTTAAGTCCACCTAACCATCATAGATAAATATAACGTACGCTTATGCCATCCGCATTCGCCTCGATGTCCTGTCTGCACCGTTAGGTTAGGTAACTAACGCCAGAGCGAGGCAGGGCTAGCGCGGGTGTAAAGCATAAGCAACGTCTATATAATATATCATATATACTATATACTACATCTATCTGAACAGAGCACAGAACATCGCATGATCACATCACAGATAACGCAGCAGAAAGAATCATATGAAATATTGGATATACTAGGACGTCCGTGTTTTCAATACGAGCCAGTATAAAACACGGATTCCACGGTTGTGATGAATAGCCAATCCCACACCCCTAGACCCCTACGAGAGCGGCAAGCAACCCCACCAATTCTAGGGTTAGGAGACCCGGACTCGACTCCTCGAGTTGGTCTCCCACTGGACCCTAGAACCCGGTTACTTATGCTCCCCTCCTTGGGTCTATCCTAATGCGGAAAAGTAAATAATATACAAACTGTGACATCTTCCGCTGTTAGTTATATGTATGCCCTAGAGGCCATTACTGTACATTGGATGTATATTGTAGTGGATGCTGGGACATATATAGGTAGGACTTTCTTGCTCGACATGATAGTACGCTATCCGGTTGCTCATTATCTTAACATGTATACTTTCTGTCTCTCTGTTACATGTTGATAAAGCCCTTAGGATGTGTACTCGACTTCCAGGACTGTGATGCAGATCATACTAGTGGGGCCTGGGTAGTCAATGAGTACATCCTTCATTGTTCCTAGTCGAGGGAATATCGAGACGGGGCATCGATATTCCAGAGTAGACCAGCGTATATATTCTCGACCCATGCGATAGGCGATGGATGATCCCATATCCATTGGTGTATGACATCGAAGATGGTATACGGGTGTTCAGTGGAGACTGGGTACACTGAACGGACTCGCCGAGAACTCCCAGATGGTATTATACCTCACGTCAGATGGCAGTTCTCTGGTGACACTGGTACAGCTTAGTCTGTTGACCCGAGATCGTCATAGAGTCTTGTGTGTCTCCCACTGTGCTTTGATTTCTATCCTACCATGGCTCTACTGAGTTGTGCAAACAGGTGATTTTTGGGTACAGTCCCGATTCACATGGAGGCAATGAGCGATATGAGGGGATTCGTCTCTCCCGGTATTGGGGGTTGATGTTGCGCTATGCTCGACTGGCCATAACAGGAAATCCCTGGCCATGGTTGCAGTGATATACTGGTAAGAGTTGTCAGTAGTTTCACGAATGTTATGGACCTTACGTCGGCATGACTTATCAAGCTATTGGGGTCTGACGTTTACCACCCCTAGGCGAGATATGCGACATATCAGACGAACAGACCGGACTGTACGGTAAGTGTTACTGGTTGGATTCATAGGTGTGTGAGCGGGCTTGCTCGTCGATCTTCTGATCGCTCAATACCCGGGTGGCCGTTACGTTTAGCAGACCGCTTGCGGCTTGTGGGTGTTTGATATGATCATCATCCGCTGCCGGCGTATTGACGAGTCTTTAGAGTCCTACATAGAGGTTTCCTGGCTCAAGCGAAACGAAATAGGAGCGCATATGAGATATGTGCGGGACCGAGAATAATGCGTGTATATGATACCGTATTATATTCTCGTGATGAATGTATCGATTAGTTATATGCGATATAACCTAGTTATCGAATCATGGATTGATTCGATAAGCCGATACATTGGATACTAGTCGGTTATATGCGATATGACCGAATCGTTAAATCAAGTGTTGATTTAATGATTTAATGCATAATAATATATATTTGATATATTACTTTGCATTAACTAGTATTGGTTCACTTTAAAAGGATTTTCTCACTTGAATTGTGCAAGTTGTATATGTGATATACTTTTGTGCATAAGATTGTATCATGTTTGATGATACTTGCTCTTTTGGGTTTGTGTAAAGATTAAACCATGTTTAGTGAATGGTTAGAGTTTCTTTTCTCTTATTTATTTATCCATTTATTATTGTTTTGGAAAAGATAAAGAGAAAAAGAAATGGTGGCTTAGTTTGTTTTTTCTTTGAAGCTTCTTGAAGCTTTGAACAAGTCTACCTTTCTTGTCTCTTCTTTAACCCTAACCACTCATCTAAACCTTGGTTAAATCTCTACACTAAACCATGGTTGAAGTTATGATAAGTATTCTTTTTATTTTCCTTTTTAAAATAACTTATCACATCTTCTTCTTCTTCTTCATTTTCTTCTTCCATGAAGAAAGCTTGCTACTCCAATGGCAAGTGATGAAAACTAGTGAGAAATCCAAAACTAAAGTCTACCCACTTTCTATTTCTTCATCCTCTACCTCTTGCCAAGTAGTATAGGGTGTTTCCTTCACAAGTTTTCATGGCTTGGTGAAGGTGGAGCTTGTTCTTGTGATACCTCGACGTAGATCATCTTCGGCATTGAACAGACGATCAAGCCCGCCCATTCTTCGATGAAGCCGATGCTAGAGTTCGGGATTCGTTTTGGACAGCGGAGTGAGCTCATCACGGAGCTTAGGACGTGGTGGACCGGATCTACAATGGTTGTAGCCCCTTTCCTTTAGATACATTTTCGTTTACTTGCTTGCTTTGCCTATACTTCTAGCCAACGATCTGTTCTAGGTTTTCTCGGCACCATAATTTTTAGAAATTGGCATGTTTGATCACTTGTGAGACTCCATTAGAGTGCCTAGGAACCCTACAGTTGTATCAGAGCCTAGCTAGAGCCTTAGGCGAAGTCCCGACGGAGTTAGAAGTCCGATCGACCCAAAACCCGACTTGAAAAATGCTCTCTGGACATTTCTGTAAAATATGGATTTTTGTAAATTAAAAATATTCTGAAAAATCAGCAGGAAGATCTAAGGGTTACTGTAAAATTCGAGGGCTTGATTCCATAAAGGCGTCGCGGATCCGCGGCATAAGCATGCTCATGCGGCGGTTCCGCGACCATTTTGTCGTTTTGTGCATCCAAGTTTGCACAGTAATTCTTAGTTGTCTGTGCTGGCTTTCCTGGGGATTTTAATAATTTTTTCCCGAGTTGCATTTTCTGGGTCGTATTGGGGACTCGGTATATCGATCAGATTGTCTAATTCTGTCAGTGTGTTTTTCCGGGTATTTTAGAATATGTTAAAAAGTTCGACCGGATATAAATACCCACTTTTTCCCCTGCCGGGAAATTTCCAATTGTTGGATTTTTCCGTAGTTTAACGACGTTCTAAGTAGTGCAAGTAACGCGATGGACCCTCTAGAAGACAACAAACCTTAACTCGATTATGTGACCGTCTTGAACTGCCCTTTGAACCTTCGGGTTTGGGGCAGTACCGTGTGCCACATGTGAGGCGTTGGCTTGACCCTTCTACGGCTGGACCGTTGGTACTGAGGCACGAACTGAATGTTGTTAGACTTATTTCATGTGTTGAGTTGTTTCGGGAAAACTTGGGTGTTCGATTGTTCGATCGAAAAGTTTAGCATTTTCTATTTATCCTGAATGTGATACAACATTTGGAATTCATAAAGAGTTATGAGATGACTTGATGAATGTTATAAACATAGCAGTTTAGTCTCACTTGATCGGTTGCCATAGAATTTTGATGCGATCAAAATTCCGTTGCAATCACGTAGCGTACGCGGATACTCGCCGGGTAAACTTAATAGACAGCCTCACTCCATAGCCCCGACCAAGTGACTGTAGGAGAACCCCGTCGCCGAAAGCATCCGTTCGGGTGCTCGCGGTAGCAGTGTTCCGCCTTGGTGCACTTTGTCGACGGCGTCGGGGGTGCGGCCGTCTACTGAAGTTTACGACGAGCATTCGATCAGAATGTCGGGAATCCTGTTGAATTGCCCGACTTGATATTGAAAAGTGTTTTCGATAATGAGACTAAAATGCGGGGTTTATAATTGTTAGGCATGTGATGTCTAAAGAATTCATTTGGTCAGGCATACGACGTTTGAGGTGGTTGCGGATTCCAACTGTTGTAGTTTTACACTTTCTTTTCTGTGACCGTAAGTGTAATATGTGATATCGCCGGTTTCGTTGCTATATGTCAACGACAATTGGGATGCGCATATTTACTTACGTTGATGACATGTGATGTTATGTGTTGCTGGATATGTTATATTGGATCGTCGTGTTTGAATAGCCGGGGGGTTTTTATGTGAGATGAGTGTTTTTTCATTTTCATTCATGTAAAAACTTGTATGTAATATTCTTTTATTGGGGCACTTCCAGGTTGCGGAAGTTGTCACCGTTGATGTATATTATTTACATTTCTGTACTAGGATAGACCCAAGGAGGGGAGCACAAGTAACCGGGTTCTGGGGTCCAGTGGGAGACCAACTCGAGGAGTCGAGTCCGGGTCTCCTAACCCTAGAATTGGTAGGGTTGCTTGCCGCTCTCGTAGGGGTCTTGGGGTGTGGGATTGTCTATTCATCACGACCGTGGAATCCGTGTTTTATACTGGCTCGTATTGAAAACACGGACGTCCTAGTATATCCAATATTTCATATGTTTCTTCTGCTGTGCTTTATCTGTGATGTGATCATGCGATGTTCTGTGCTCTGTTCAGATAGATGTAGTATATAGTATATATGATATATTATATAGACGTTACTTGTGTTTTACACCCGCGCTAGCCCTGCCCCGCTCTGCCGTTAGTTACCTAACCTAACGGTGCACGAGGGGACATCGAGGCGAATGCGGATGGCATAAGTGTACGTCATATTTATCTGTGATGTTTAGGTAATTTAAATGATGGGATATTCATTAATGAGATTAATGAAAGAAAATAAACCTAATTGATGTTGTGGAATCGAATTTCAAAATAAAACAGGTAGCTATAGTTCTTGCTTTGCATCGTGGTGTTCCTTGTAGAACATCCTGCACCTTATTCGATAGGGAAAGGACCGAGATCCCTTCACCGGGAGTGACTCCTTTAGCAATAACTGGCAAATGCTACATCACTCGGTTTGTCTTTTGATAGCTTCTATAGTTTCCGCTTTGCACAGTGATATATATGATATATCCCGCACCTCATTCGACGAGGAAAGGGCCGACGATCCCTTCACCGGGAGTGACCCCTTTAGCAAAACTAGAAAAGCCTCAAAAACATTCCATTTAAAACCATTTGATTCCGCAACGAGATCAAGTTCAAAGCGTTAAAGGTTTTCACAAAAACCATTCGCAACCCTCCGTCATTTTAGGAAGTAGAGTACTTAGTATTCGTGCTGTGTTTGTTGACTTTAGTTAAGGCACAGTGTACGGTAGCTAAGTGATGTCTTCCTACACCGCATATGATGCGATTAGTTAGGACAGTCGCGTGACTTTGTTGACCTTAGTTAAGGGTAATGTGGGTGGGTCTAATTAATCACGAAATGACGGGTAGAACTTGACTAGTACTTATGATTTGTTGACCATAGTTAAGGTCATAAGTGCTAGGGGTAAAAACCATTATTAGGAGTTTCAAGTGTTGAAACTTGCAATGAGATTGCATACCTTCTATGTGATAGTTGGATCCCGATACCCACTGCGAGTAATTGTTACTCCTGGGAGAGTTTTGCACTTTGCAATTAGCCGATCAAGTAGGTGTCTAGAAAGGTGTCAACGGGGTTACGCCTCTGGGAAAACGAGGTTTACAGTAATTAGGTCCGTGCGAAAGCACGGGGAACCTCCCTCAAAGTACCGAAACTGGCCTGACTGAAAGATTGGCGAACTTGTAGAGTGTAATTAATCCCGGCTAGTCTTTCCTTTTAGGGTTTGAAGGAAGATTTGATAAAAACAGTGGGAGCCATCCTGATTAGATAAAATACATAACCAATCTAATCTTGCAAGAGCGCACGCTGAGTGTTTTCTTCTCTCTCTCTCCAGGTAGCGACCATATCACACCTTAATCAAGATAATAATATGGATGTATTGACCGAACCCGCTTATTATACTTAGCTGGGGAATGTTGGCCCCGCTCCAACTTATAATTGTTATAAGACAGAGCAGGAAATAGGGGAATGCCAGAATTCCTATGCCGCCCAAACGAAGAAAGTGCATATGATGCATCTTCTTCGGGTGTGTTCGTTAAACAGAATTGTTTCTCAGTATCCTCTGTATCTTGGGTATATGATACCGAATTAGGATCCCAGATATGTAAGCTGTTACATAGGGCTACAAAAAGATAGAAAAACTGAGAACGGGTGATAAGTTTCATGAGGTAGAAAACGGGGCAAGTGTTGCAGCCAAGTCTGTTGGTCACTGTCACCCTGTATTACCAATACATTGATTCTGAACAAATGCTATTAGATACCGAACCTGATATACAAAATCATATCAGTCTCTTTATTAGTAAAGAAATGATATAATTTTGTATTGCTGGATAATGTTTTGAACATTTCCTATATCAAAAGTTGATCGGTTCAGGCACGTTATCTAAAAGCATTGAAGTTCTTAATCAAACGACATTTCCTAGTATACAGAACACACACAAGAGGAAGAGTTCAGAAATGAACGAATCCTTCTTGAGGCATTGTAGACTAGGTCAAATCAATGCGACCCGACTGGCTGAAGTTACATTTTAGATGCATATTTAAATCAGTTTGAATTTACATCTTGTGAAACTTGCCAGTCATGTCACAAAGATAAGATGACCATAGCTCTGTTTATTGGAAACAGAGAAAGAGTTAGTAAACTCTTTGGACTAATACATTATGATGTATGTAAGGTCTCCTGTCTACACATGCCAGGACTAGTTCTTTATACTTCATTATGTTCTCTGATAATCTCTCAAGATTCAGTCATATGTTCCTGTTGAAACATAAGTCCGAACCTTTTGAGATATTCACAGAATATAAGTTAGAAGTAGAGAACCAAAATACGGGTATAAGTATTATGTAATATGATAAGATCAGGGAGGAGAATACTAGTGCATAGAATTCCTGGACTATTCTAAAGGAGAATGAGATTTTCTCTCAGTGTTACTCCTCTGAATACACCACAGCACAACGGTGTATCGGGGCGGAGCAATCACACAATATTAGATATCGTGTGCTCTATGATGAGTATTACTGAGTTACCTATTTCCTTTTGGGTGTTATGCACTTGAGAAGCTGCATACATATTGAATTAGGTTTGAATCAAATTAGTGCCTACCACTCCATATGAGATATGGTATGGGAAGAGCCCATGTCTTAAGCTAGTTGAGATTTGGGGTTGTCCGGCCTATGTTTAAAGCAAAATCCGGACAAGATCGAGGTAGGGTCAGTTCTGTAGAACTGGAAAGGTTCCAGCTATACAAAACTGCAGTTGATGATTTGACAGAACCAAAAGATTCTATAGTTCCCGACGAACCTCAACCTCTCCGCCGATCTAGTAGGGTTCCTCATCCGCCTGAGAGATACCTCGGTTTCTCGATGACAGTGGGAGCGAGGAATGCATCATAAGATGATGACCCAACTAGTTTCGAGCAGGCCATCGAGAGTAGGGACTCTGTAAGAATGGCTGGATGCTTAGCAATCTGAGATGGAATCCATGTACACCAGCAAAGTATGGACTTTAGCTGCTATATCTGAAGGGTTAAATCCCCATCAGGAGCAAGTATATCTTGAGAAGATTATTTGGTGTAGATGGAAAAGTTGAGACTTTCAAAGCTAGGCTTATTAAAGGTTTTAGTTATCAACCAGGCATGGATAATGATGAAACCTTTTCTAGGGACTATGCTTGAGTCCATCCAGATCCTACTTGCCACGGCTACATACCATGACTACGATATCTGGTGGTTGGGTTCCATGACTACTTTTCTAAATAATGATTTAGAAGAGAACGTCTATAAGAACACAGCCAGAGGGCTATGTAAACAGTGGGAGCAGCGGAAACGTGTGCAAGATGTTTTATGTGATAAAGCAGGCATCGTGGAGTTGGAACATCCGTTTTGATGAGTTAGTCAAACAGTTTGACATCATCAAAATGGTAGATGAACATTGTATATATAAAAAAGTAGTAGAGAGTAAGGTGGTCATCTTCGTATTGTACGTAGACAACATACTCTTGATAGGAAAGGAGTTTCTTATACTACGATCGGCCAATCTCCTATTATCACTAGGATTCTCCAAATAGGATCAAAGTGATACCTCCTAAATCCTAAGTTTTCATCTATGAGATAGATGTAATTGGATGCTAGGATTCTCACTAGATGTAGTGAGATGGTATCAATCGATCCTGGGGAGAATCACTGGAAGAGTTCCAGGGTAATAAAGACGACTGAATGTCAGTCACGGGAATTGTCTTTACCCTCAGTAGAGGGACAGTATGTTGGAAGAGTTCCAAGCTAGATACCTGTCACGCCCCGCTTCCCAGAGTACGCAAGATTGGGCATGTGACATAGCCAACCATGCTACCTGTGGGTAGGAAATATCCATCCACAGTCACATTACGGTTGTAGAGATATCAAGAACAAAATAATAAACTAATCTAATACATGTCCAAATCCATAATAACAAGAATCAATAAACAATGAGTGCAGAAGCAAATGATTCAATACAATAAATAAACAGTACGTCCCATAATGCGGGCTCACATATGGAAATAAAATGAAAATAAATAAACTAAACCCTAAAGAACTCACAGTTCAGCCTGCTGGCTGAAGTACTCCTGCTCGGTCGTCGACAGTGGTACGAAATCTGGGCCATGCAAAACCCAGACGTCAGCGCGTCATGTCAACCAAAAGATATAATATAAACATGGTAATAAGCAATGCAGGTATGAACATGAAATAAGCAGTACTAAGAAATAACAGAGCAGGGTAATGTGCAGTAGTGACTAAACTGTCCTATCAGGTTTCTACTCTATAGTCTTTGAAATCAATTGATGAATCGTCGATGTAACTCAATAGTATCCCGTGCGTGCCCGGGACCACGGTCAAGGTCCTCGGGGCTGAATCCGAGATGTGCCGCTAAGCAGTAAAAGGTAGCTGGATGGATGAGTGATGTCCGCATCATCACTCCGGGGCCGGCCAAGACCGTAAGACTGATCAGAACATGTATCGAACTGTTGAGTTACAAGTCGGTTTCACCTTTGATTTCCCCATACCCCCAAGCTATGTATGTCAGGTCAGTTATTCAGTAGTCAAGGACTAATGCCAACACAAAATCAGGTAAAATAGGTCTGTCCGGATGGACAGCAGGAATGGTCCGGTTTGTCGGCATTAGGCATGAAATCAGGTAACAGGTCAGGTCACGTTTTAACAGGTTGAGTCGATATGTATAGGGTGTCATGTCCGGTGTATCAGTACATGTGTCAGGTGTATCAAGATCGGTCGATATGTAACGCAATCAAATGTATGCTGATAACAGGTATAGTAACGACTAAGGAACAACAACAGGAACAATAAATATTATTCCATGTAAACACTGTGATGCTTTGTATTCTCTTACCAACAGGTTCAAGCACCCTTGGGGTGCAATAGTCACAAAGTGAAACAATATCAACAACATACGTAATGAAGCTACATGAATTTAAACTGAAGCATAATAATTGTCTCATGGGTGATTTAACAAATGAAGTGAGGACGATCTACTTGGTTTAGTTAGTTAAAGTGTGAATTAATAGCAGACCGGTTAATTACAAGCAACTACTATATTAATTTAATATTACGGATAATTGTGACCATCAATTCTAAGTTATAAAAGATATCGATGTTACAAATAGCTGTGTGGTTATCATATGATGATTAAGTTTGTCGCAAGACTTGATCTTGTGTACTAGCATGTTAAAGCAAGTATTCGGATACTTGCCTCGACGGTTTCGCAAACCGGAAAGCACGGATGCAATGTCGGCAGAAAACACGAGATGGGTGCACGGGCCACGGATCGAGTCCCAACAGAGAACAACGGGATCACACGGACCAGGGTACTTCGAGGGAGACACCAGGGGTAACCCCGGCGGGCTCGACTGCGCTAGAACGCCGGCGAGGCAGCGACGGCGGCCGTGAAGGCCTGAACAGCCTCGGGTTCGCTGGAGAGGGGGTGCGACGAGTAGAGGAGGGTGGTGGTCGGCTCTGGTGATCGAGGGGGAAAGGAGGTGGCGCGGGTGACGTCGACGAGGGTCGACGGCGCGGTTCCCGGTGACCCGGGATTGGTGCTAGGGTCGGCTCGGGTCTGGTGGTGGTCCGGCGAGGGGAGGAGGGAAGCGACGACGAGGTCGGGACGAGGAGGAAGAGAGGGAGTCGCGGGAGTCGTCGGCGACGGGAGGCGGCGTCGACGGCAAGAGCTGCGGCCGGGTGATGGCATCGGGGTTGGGTACAGGCGCGGGACGAGACGAAGGAAGGAGGTAGGAGGGTGCGGCTAGGCTCGTGGTGGCGAGGGCGGCGACGGCGAGGTCGCGGGGAGGTCGACGGCGATGTCCGGAGGTGGCTAGGGTTAGGGTTCGGGGTTTCGCGTGGGTTTTCTCGTGATGGGGAAGATGAGGAGGTGGCTGCTTGAAGGATATAAATAGGAGGAGAGAGAGAGAGTTGTTAGAGAGGGAGAGAGAAAGAGAATGGAGAGAGATAGAGAGAGATAGAGAGAGACAGAGAGAGAGGGAAAAGGAGGCGGGGCCCACGGGAGCAACCTGATTGGTTGAAGCAAAATTTTAAAAGAAAAATTTGAAAGATTCTGAAGGATTTAACGGTTAAAAGAATATATTTCGTATAATTTTAGTTTTATGATATTTTATTAAATGGGCATTTTTGGCGCTAAATGAAACATTTCCAAATCGCGCCCGGTTTGCGCCCAAATACTCCAAATTCAAATTATAGGATTTTAAGCGAGGTCCAAATTTTGAAAAGAGGTGTTTAATGAGTAAAATGCATGCCCCCAAGTCGTACACTTGTACGCGTGCGTAGTCGTCCAAACTTGCCCGTTTAGCCGAACGGGACGGAATCTCGACGTGCGGACGCTACCACGCGACTAGTGGCGACGAGTAGGCCAACATGGACGTTTTTAATTTCATTTTAGGAGTTAAAATTTGTTATGTGCCAAAATGACTTAACCGGTTAAAATTTTGCAAAAAGCACCAAACAATCAGGATAATTGTAATGACCAATATAAAACACTCAACTAACAAAAGAAATAGTATTATTGGGCTCTGGTGTTACATCATACCCAACTACAAAAGAATTTCTTCCTCGAAATTCCAAGAATACAAGATAGCTAACTACTGGAAAAGGTGAGGGAATTTCTGCCGAATCTCGTCTTCTCGCTCCCATGTGGATTCTCCATGCAATCGATTACCCCAAGAAACTAGCACAAGAGGGATAACCTTGTTCTTAAGAACCTTTTCTCTTCGATCCTTGATTTCAACTGGTCGCTCTTAAAAAGTCAGGTCCTCCCGCACAGTCAACTCCGAATGATCCAAGACATGAGTCTCATCGCCAACATACCTCCGTAGTTGTGACACATGGAACACATCGTGCACTCCTGCTAATGACTGTGGTAACGCCAACCGGTACGCTACCTCTCCAACACGCTCCAATATCTCGAAGGGTCCGACGAATCGAGGACTAAGCTTTCCCCGACTTCCAAAGCGAATCACCCCTCTAGTCGGTGATATCTTCAGGAATACCAAATCACCCACGGCGAACTCTAGAGGTCTTCTTGACGTGTCGGCCCAACTTTTCTGTCTGTCTTGAGCTGCCTTCATATGCTTCCTGATTGTATTCACCTTCTCGACTGTCTGTACCACCAAATCTGGTCCTAATAACCTTCGTTCACCAACATCATCCCAACAAACAGGTGAACGGCACTTACGACCATACAGTGCTTCAAACGGAGCCATCTGAATAGTCACTTGGAAGCTATTGTTGTACGAAAACTCTACCAGGTGTAGATGATCCTCCCAAGAACCTTTGAAGTCTAACATGCAAGCCCTCAACATATCTTCAAGGGTTTGGATCGTTCTCTCCGATTGTCCATCAGTTTGAGGATGATAAGCTGTGCTGAACTTCAATCGAGTCCCCAAACTTTCTTGTAAACTCCTCCAGAAGTGCGACAAGAACCGAGTGTCCCGATCGGACACGATGCTTACCGGTACTCCATGCAGTCTTACAATCTCCTGCACGTACCGTTCTGCCAAAGTCTCTGTCGATTGACCAACCCGAAAAGGAATAAAGTGAGCTGCCTTGGTCAAACGATCGACAATCACCCATACGGCATTGTTGCCCTTTGGACTCCGCGGTGAAGCCGTCACGAAATCCATGGTTATATGTTCCCACTTCCACTGAGGAATCGGAAGTGGTTGCAACAAACCAGCAACCCTTTGGTGTTCAGCCTTGACTTGCTGACACACCAAACACTTAGCTACGAAGCGAGCAATTTCCCGCTTCATACCTTCCCACCAGAAATGCTGTCGAATATCTCGGTACATCTTTGTCCCTCCTGGATGTACAGAGTAGGCTGAACTGTGTGCCTCCTTCATAAGCTCTTCACACACATCTCCTTTTGGCGCACACACGCGGCTACCATATCTCAACGAACCGTCTTCATGGATCAGTATATCGGTTCGTAGTCCGGCTCCAACCTGCTCTCGAAACTTTTGCAGTCTAGGATCCTGCGATTGTGCCGCTTTAATCTTCTCAACTAAGGACGACTGTACTTGCAACTGCATTAACTGTCCTGTAGCATGTGGTAGCACAACCTCCAAGTCAAATCTCTGAAAATCCGCAATGATCTCCCTTTGTGCGGTCAACACCTGAATTGCTGGTAACCGACTCAGCGCATCCGGCACGACGTTGACTTTTCCCGGATGGTACTTAAGATCAAGGTCATAGTCGGCCATCAGCTCCAACCATCTGCGTTGCCTCATATTCAACTCCTTCTGAGTGAACACATACTTTAAACTCTTGTGATCTGTAAAGACTTCGACTCTCTCGCCCAAAAGGTAGTGTCTCCAAATCTTCAGGGCGAAGATCACGGCTGCAAGCTCTAAGTCATGAGTCGGATAGTTCTTCTCATGAGTCTTCAGTTATCTCGATGCGTAAGCGACGACTTTCCCATTCTGCATCAAAACACATCCCAATCCCTTTCCGGATGCGTCGCTATGAATCACCAGTCCTCCTGAATCATCCGGTACGGTTAGGATAGGGGCGGTTATCAACTTCTGCTTCAACGTCTCGAAGGCCAATGCACATCCATCCGTCCAAACAAACGGTACCTCCTTACGCGTAAGCTTGGTTAACGGCTCAGCTAGACGAGCGAAGTTCTCCACAAATCTTCTGTAGTAACCGGCGAGTCCAAGAAAACTTCTTATCTCCTCAACATTCTTTGGAATAGGCCAATCTCGAACTGCTGCAATCTTTTCGGGATCGACGGCGATTCCATCGCCCGACACGACATGCCCCAGAAACTTCACTTCTTTCAGCCAGAATTCACACTTACTCATCTTCGCAAATAACTTCTCTTGTCTAAGCGTCTGCAGTGCGATCCTTAAGTACTCAGCATGCTCCTCCGGACTCTTCGAGTACACCAGAATATCGTCAATGAATACCACAATAAACTGGTCCAAGAATGGTGAAAAGATCCTGTTCATCAAATCCATAAATATTGCTGGCGCATTAGTCACTCTGAAGGGCATCACTAGATACTCGAAATGTCCATATCGAGTTCGAAACGCCGTCTTGCAAATGTCTTCTGCTTTCACTCGGACCTGATGATATCCTGATCGCAAGTCCAGTTTCGAGAATACCCTCGCGCCACTAAGCTGCTCAAAAAGTTCTCCAATGCGAGGGATCGGGTACTTGTTCTTAATAGTCACCCGGTTCAATTCTCGATAATCAATGCACATCCTTCTCGTGCCATCCTTCTTCTTTACTAAAAGAACTGGAGCTCCCCAAGGTGAGTTGCTGCTTCGAATCCATCCCTTCTCGAGTAATTCACCAACTTGGTTCTTAACTTCTTCCAATACCACCGGTGCCATCGGATAATAAGATTTTGATACTGGCGCTGCACCAGGAATAAGGTCAATCGCAAACTCCACATCTCGCTTCGGCGGTAAGCCCGAAATATCTTCAAACACATCCATAAAGTCGCGGACAACTGCCGGCTCTTCATTACTATCCACTACCATAGCCGCAAGAACATTGTTCGTCGGCCTAGCTCTAAACTCGACTGGCCCGACAGAACTGCTTCCTCCAATGAAAGTAAACTCAGGGTGTCCGGGAATATGGAAAATTACTTTCCTTGCCCTACAATCAATGTGTGCGTGGAAAGTGCCAAGAAAATCCATTCCCAAGACTACTTCATAACTGCCCGTTTCAATCACCAAGAAATCTGCAAAAAGCTCCCGTCCGCAAACAACAACTGTACAATCTTTACATTCCTTACTAGCTATGATTTTCCCATTCCCAGTGTGTATGTCCCAGAAACTAGACAGGGTCGTGCAGGTAATCGAGTGTGTAGTTATAAATTTTGGTTGACATAAAACAGTGGGATGCTCCGGAATCAAATAATGCCAATGCGGGAAAACCACGAACGAGTACAGTACCGGAAACTACTTCTCCTGATGCCTTGGCTTCCTCAGCTGTCAACGTGAAAGCTCGAGCCTGCTTGGGTCCTTGTGTCAGCTGTTTCTGCCCTTGGAACGGTCTCTGCGGAGGCTTCTGTATATCTTCTCTCGTGCGAAGCTTCGACGGACAAGCACCAACTGCGTGATCGGCTGCTCCACAAACCAGACAAAGTCCCAGTCTCCTTCGACAATCCCTCTGCACGTGCCCAGGTAATCGGCAGTAATCACAAATCACGCTCTTCCTTCGATCAACGATCACAGGCTTCTTCATTGGCGCTACACCTCGACGGTCCACTGGAATACCTCTGCGCCCATGATCTCGGTTAGGTACAAATGCAGGCTTCCTGGCCGCAACTGCTGTCTGGTGAAGGTTCCCTTTCGACCCTGATAAACTCTGTTGCTCTCTGGCTGCCGTAAGAACCTGTGAGAAAGTGGTTAAACCCAGGGAGACAATCTGCCTCTGGATTTCCACATCCAAACTGCGCAAGAACCTTCGCGCCCTGTCTGCCTCCTTGGCGACTAAGGGTCCAGCGAAGCGGCTGAGTCTCGTCCATTCCGCTGCATGTACATCCACAGCCGCTCCATTTTGTCTCAGCCCAATAAATTTCTCCTCCATTTCCTCCCGTGCAGTCCGCGGGAAGAACTTTTCCAAGAAACTTTTAGAGAAATCCGCCCAACTGATTGGCTTGGACAAGCGGGTCTCCTCCACAAGCCACCACTCTCGGGCGTAATCCACCAGCTGAATGCGCACCACATCTACTCTCTTGTCCTCTGGGATCTGTGCCGCAATCAGTCAATTCTCCGTATCTACTAGCCACTGCTCGGCTGGTAACGGCTCCTCCAGACCGGTGAAAGTAGTAGGACCCAACCGTCTGAAATCTGCCACGGTTCCTACTCGGTCGACTGGCTTCGCTACAGCGGTGCTTACAGACTGCTGAATAGCCTGCAAACCCTCCTGAAATGAATCTGCTTGCTGCTGGATCAGCTCAGTTTGCCTCTTCTGATTTTCTAACATCCCACGTATCACTCCTAACATGGCGGCTTCATCCACACGCCTCTGATACGTCTTGAAATTCTTATCTGCCATGGTCCTGAAATCAAAACAACGACATTAGCATGATGATAGATTTAATATATAAACCAAAGCTAGAACTCCAAGATACTTAAATAGAGTACTGCATTGTAGCTATGCCGCGGTATCATAGCCGCAATTACTTAACTCCACCCAAGTCGCCTAAGTCCTAGAGATAACAAGAAGTTAGGTTTTCGAGTTGACAATGCAAAGTAAGTTTGCATGTCGACATGATCCGGAAGAATGATTCAAGGATGGTAAAACGGTCCAAGTGGCAGGACATGTTTCCTAATCACGGGTATTCTGATTCGTCTATCGGGTGCAATACCCAACTACAAAGAATCAACCCAATTAACCTATGGTCTCTGATACCAAAAGAACCATGTCACGCCCCGCTTCCCAGAGTACGCAAGATTGGGCACGTGACATAGCCAACCATGCTACCTGTGGGTAGGAAATATCCATCCACAGTCATATTACGGTTGTAGAGATATCAAGAACAAAATAATAAACTAATCTAATACATGTCCAAATCCATAATAACAAGAATCAATAAACAATGAGTGCGGAAGCAAATGATCCAATACAATAAATAAACAGTACGTCCCATAATGCGGGCTCACATCTGGAAATAAAATGAAAATAAATAAACTAAACCCTAAAGAACTCACAGTTCAGCCTGCTGGCTGAAGTACTCCTGCTCGGTCGTCGACAGTGGTACGGAATCTGGGCCATGCAAAACCCAGACGTCAGCGCGTCATGTCAACCAAAAGATATAATATAAACATGGTAATAAGCAATGCAGGTATGAACATGAAATAAGCAGTACTAAGAAATAACAGAGCAGGGTAATGTGCAGTAGTGACTAAACTGTCCTATCAGGTTTCTACTCTATAGTCTTTGAAATCAATTGATGAATCGTCGATGTAACTCAATAGTATCCCGTGCGTGCCCGGGACCACGGTCATGGTCCTCGGGGCTGAATCCGAGATGTGCCGCTAAGCAGTAAAAGGTAGCTGGATGGATGAGTGATGTCAGCATCATCACTCCGGGGCCAGCCAAGCCCGTAAGACTGATCAGAACATGTATCGAACTGTTGAGTTACAAGTCGGTTTCACCTTTGATTTCCCCATACCCCCAAGCTATGTATGTCAGGTCAGTTATTCAGTAGTCAAGGACTAATGCCAACACAAAATCAGGTAAAATAGGTCTGTCCGGATGGACAGCAGGAATGGTCAGGTTTGTCGGCATTGGGCATGAAATCAGGTAACAGGTCAGGTCACGTTTTAACAGGTTGAGTCGATATGTATAGGGTGTCATGTCCGGTGTATCAGTACATGTGTCAGGTGTATCAAGATCGGTCGATATGTAACGCAATCAAATGTATGCTGATAACAGGTATAGTAACGACTAAGGAACAACAGCAGGAACAGTAAATATTATTCCATGTAAACACTATGATGCTTTGTATTCTCTTACCAACAGGTTCAAGCACCTTTGGGGTGCAATAGTCACAAAGTGAAACAATATCAACAACATACGTAATGAAGCTACATGAATTTAAACTGAAGCATAATAATTGTCTCATGGGTGATTTAACAAATGAAGTGAGGACGATCTACTTGGTTTAGTTAGTTAAAGTGTGAATTAATAGCAGACCGGTTAATTACAAGCAACTACTATATTAATTTAATGTTACGGATAATTGTGACCATCAATTCTAAGTTATAAAAGATATCGATGTTACAAATAGCTGTGTGGTTATCATATGATGATTAAGTTTGTCGCAAGACTTGATCTTGTGTACTAGCATGTTAAAGCAAGTATTCGGATACTTGCCTCGACGGTTTCGCAAACCGGAAAGCACGGATGCAATGTCGGCAGAAAACACGAGACGGGTGCACGGGCCACGGATCGAGTCCCAACAGAGAACAACGGGATCACACGGACCAGGGTACTTAGAGGGAGACACCAGGGGTAACCCCGGCGGGCTCGACGGCGCTGGAACGCCGGCGAGGCAGCAACGGCGGCCGTGAAGGCCTGAACAGCCTCGGGTTCGCTGGAGAGGGGGTGCGACGAGTAGAGGAGGGTGGTGGTCGGCTCTGGTGATCGAGGGGGAAAGGAGGTGGCGCGGGTGACGTCGACGAGGGTCGACGGCACGGTTCCCAGCGACCCGGGATTGGTGCTAGGGTCGGCTCGGGTCTGGTGGTGGTCCGGCGAGGGGAGGAGGGAAGCGACGACGAGGTCGGGACGAGGAGGAAGAGAGGGAGTCGCGGGAGTCGTCGGCGACGGGAGGCGGCGTCGACGGCGAGAGCTGCGGCCGGGTGATGGCGTCGGGGTTGGGTGCAGGCGCGGGACGAGACGAAGGAAGGAGGTAGGAGGGTGCGGCTAGGCTCGTGGTGGCGAGGGCGGCGACGGCGAGGTCGCGGGGAGGTCGACGGCGATGTCCGGAGGTGGCTAGGGTTAGGGTTCGGGGTTTCGCGTGGGTTTTCTCGTGATGGGGAAGATGAGGAGGCGGCTGCATGAAGGATATAAATAGGAGGAGAGAGAGAGACTTGTTAGAGAGGGAGAGAGAAAGAGAATGGAGAGAGATAGAGAGTGATAGAGAGAGACAGAGAGAGAGGGAAAAGGAGGCGGGGCCCACGGGAGCAACCTGATTGGTTGAAGCAAAATTTTAAAACAACGACATTGGCTGGTAACTTCGCTATTGAAGATACTACCAAAGAGGAAGTTTGGGTGTATATTGGTTCATAAGATGAACTAGGTTCCTGCCATTGTATGACAATGGAAGTGTGGCTTCGGCCCTGGAACCCTGGTCCCATCAGTGACCCAGACAAATTCTGAGGCAGCATCACCTGATCATGGAGATAGTTGATCTCCAGGTTGATCGAGATTAGGAGAGTAGACTCAGAGGACAACACGGCGGATCCACTCATGAAGGCATTATCCTAGAGAGAGACTCATATGGGATGGTTGAGTATTAGATACTGCAACAACTGCTACAGATGGCCCTAGTGCAAGTGGGAGATTGTTAGTTATATGTATGCCCTAGAGGCCCTTACTGTACATTGGATGTATATTGTAGTGGATGCTGGGACATATATAGGTAGGACTTTCTTGCTGGACATGATAGTACGCTATCTGGTTGCTCTTTATCTTAACATGTATACTTTCTGTCTCTCTGTTACATGTTGATAAAGCCCTTAGGATGTGTACTCGACTTCCAGGACTGTGATGCAGATCATACTAGTGGGGCCTGGGTAGTCAATGAGTACATCCTTCATTGTTCCTAGTCGAGGGAATATCGAGACGGGGCATCGATATTCCAGAGTAGACTATCGTATATCTTCTCGACCCATGCGATGGGCGATGGATGATCCCATATCCATTGGTGTTTGACATCGAAGATGGTATACGGGTGCTCAGTGGAGACTGGGTACACTGAACGGACTCGCCGAGAACTCCCAGATGGTATTATACCTCACGTCAGATGGCAGTTCTCTGGTGACACTGGTACAGCTTAGTCTGTTGACCCGACATCGTCATAGAGTCTTGTGTGTCTCCCACTGTGCTTTGATTTCCACCCTACCACGGCTCTACTGAGTTGTGCAAACAGGTGGTTTTTGGGTACAGTCCCGATTCACATGGAGGCAATGAGCGATAGGAGGGGATTCGTCTCTCCCGGTATTGGGGGTTGATGTTGTGCTATGCTCGACTGGCCATAACACGAAATCCCTGGCCAGGGTTGCAGTGATATACTGGTAAGAGTTATCAGTAGTTTCACGAATGTTATGGACCTTACGTCGGCATGACTTATCAAGCTATTGGTGTCTGACGTTTACCACCCCCAGGCGAGATATGCGACATATCAGACGAACAGACCGCACTGTACGGTAAGTGTTACTGGTTGGATTCACAGGAGTGTGAGCGGGCTTGCTCGTTGATCTTCTGATCGCTCAATACCCGGGTGGCCGTTACGTTTAGCAGACCGCTTGCGGCTTGTGGGTGTTTGATATGATCATCATCCGCTGCTGGCGTATTGACGAGTCTTTAGAGTC
Source organism: Agapanthus africanus (assembly GCA_030015575.1). Classification (NCBI taxonomy): domain Eukaryota; kingdom Viridiplantae; phylum Streptophyta; class Magnoliopsida; order Asparagales; family Amaryllidaceae; genus Agapanthus; species Agapanthus africanus. The sequence continues at coordinate 130,516,644 of JASDDO010000016.1, forward strand.
CTACACAGAGGTTTCCTGGCTCAAGCGAAACGAAATAGGAGCGCATATGAGATATGTGCGGGACCGAGAATAATGCGTGTATATGATACCGTATTATTTTCTCGTGATGAATGTATCGATTAGTTATATGCGATATAACCTAGTTATCGAATCATGGATTGATTCGATAAGCCGATACATTGGATACTAGTCGGTTATATGCGATATGACCGGATCGTTAAATCAAGTGTTGATTTAATGATTTAATGCATAATTATATATATTTGATATATTAATTTGCATTAACTAGTATTGGTTCACTTTAAAAGGATTTTCTCACTTGAATTGTGCAAGTTGTATGTGTAATATACTTTTGTGCACAAGATTGTATCATGTTTGATGATACTTGCTCTTTTGGGTTTGTGTAAAGATTAAACCATGTTTAGTGAATGGTTGGGGTTTCTTTTCTCTTATTTATTTATCCATTTATTATTGTTTTGGAAAAGATAAAGAGAAAAAGAAATGGTGGCTTAGTTTGTTTTTTCTTTGAAGCTTCTTGAAGCTTTGAACAAGTCTACCATTCTTGTCTCTTCTTTAACCCTAACCACTCATCTAAACCTTGGTTAAATCTCTACACTAAACCAAGGTTGAAGTTATGATAAGTATTCTTTTTATTTTCCTTTTTAAAATAACTTATCACATCTTCTTCTTCTTCTTCATCTTCTTCTTCCATGAAGAAAGCTTGCTACTCCAATGGCAAGTGAAGAAAACTAGTGAGAAATCCAAAACTAAAGTCTACCCACTTCCTTTTTCTTCATCCTCTACCTCTTGCCAAGTAGTATAGGGTGTTTTCTTCACAAGTTTTCATGGCTTGGTGAAGGTGGAGCTTGTTCTTGTGATACCTCGACGTAGATCATCTTCGGCATTGAACCGACGATCAAGCCCGCCCATTCTTCGATGAAGCCGATGCTAGAGTTCTGGATTCGTTTTGGACAGCGGAGGGAGCTCATCGCGGAGCTTAGGACGTGGTGGACCGGATCTACAAAGGTTGTAGCCCCTTTCCTTTAGATACATTTCCGTTTACTTGCTTGCTTTGCCTATACTTCTAGCCAACGATCCGTTCTAGGTTTTCTCGACACCGTAATTTTTAGAAATTGGCATGTTTGATCACTTGTGAGACTCCATTAGAGTGTCTAGGAACCCTATATCCGCAACCTAGAAGTGCCCCAATAAAAGAATATTACATACAAGTTTTTACATGAAAGACAATGAAACAACACTCATCTCACATAAAAAAAACCCCGGCTATTCGAACACGACGATCCAATATAACATATCCAGCAACACATAACATCACATGTCATCAACGTAAGTAAATATGCGCATCGCAATTGCCGTTGACATATAGCAACGAAACCGGCGATATCACATATTACACTTACGGTCACAGAAAAGAAAGTGTTAAACTACAACAGTTGGATTCCGCAACCAGCATAGACATCGCATGCCTAATCAAATGAATTACTTAGACATCGCATGCCTAACAATTATAAACTCCGTATTTTAGTCTCATAGTCGAAAACACTTTTCAATATCAAGTCGGGCAATTCAACAGGATTCCCGACATTCTGATCGAATGCTCATCGCAAACTTTAGTAGGCGGCCGCACCCCCGACGCCATCGACAAAGTGCACCAAGGCGGAACACCGCTGCCGCGAGCACCCGGACGGATGCTTTCGGCGACGGGGTTCTCCTACAGTCACTTGGTGTAGGGTTCCTAGGCACTCTTGTGAAGGTTCTTAAGGCATCAAACATGGCCGGATTAAATTTTAGACGTGCCGAACAACCCAAAGCCGGGATCTTTGCTAGATTATTAGGGTTTAACATGCAATAAGATAACTTTTATCTAAGTGTGAGGGATTACAACCTTTGTAGTCCGCTCCTTCACTTCACAAGCTCCGAGTAGAAGTCCCTTTGCCGCGATCCACGATCTCCCGGACTCATGAGAGGCTCCACGACTCGAACGATCCATTCTAGCTTGTCCTAATCCAAATCTCCGATGATCTACCTTGAAGTTGCTTCGACTCAAGCTTTCTCACTCAAAAGAGAAGAACACCCTAATCCCATGGGCTAGATGAGATGAGGATGAGAGAGTAGTGATTTTGCTTTCTTTTTATATCATTTTCTCATATTTTATCATCACTTAAGAAAATCAAGCAAGCTTTTCTTTCAAGAGAGAAGAAGAAGATAATGGAAAAAGAATAATGATAATTCATTTTCTTTTGTGATGAATAGAAATAAAACATATGATTGATCTTTTAACCATGGTCAAGGATGAATGGATGAGAATGTGTAGAGAAACAACTAGAGTTAGGGTTTGGTTAAGTTAATAATGTGTCATCACAAAATATCTTTACAAATGACAAAAGAAAAATGCTTCTAGAAGGAACTTGAAGCATCTAAACCTAATCAAACCCTAACCTCAATTAATCATGCTTAAACATGTTTAACAATTAATCATATCATGTCACAATAATATATATCACATATATATTATATATTTGCAACAAAAGAAAATAATACAATTAACATATATCGCATATATATCAATGTATCATCCACTGAGAAAATGAAATAATAAAGTAAGCCAATATTAGTTAATATAATAATATATCATATATATTATTATATATTAAATCATCGAATCAACACTTGATCCGACGATCCGGCTATATCGAATATAACCGGCTAATATATCATGTACCGATTCATCGAATCAACACTTGATCCGATCACCCGGTTTATATCCATATATCGCACGAATCTAATACGGTATCCCATATCGCATTATTCTCGCTCCTGCGCATATCACATATGTGCCACTACTCTGTTTCGCCTGAGCCAAGAAACCTCTGTGTAGGACTCTAAAGAACCGTCAATACGCCGGTAGCAGGTGATGATCATATCAAACACCCACAAGCTGCAAGCGGTCAGCTAAACGTAACAGCCACCCAGGTATTGAGCGATCAGAAGATCAACAAGCTAGCCTGTGCGTTCTCCTGTGAATCCAACCAGTAACACTCCCGTACAGTCCGGTCTGTTCGTCTGATATGTCGCATATCAAGTCTAGGGGTGGTATACGTCAGACCCCAGTAACCGATAAGTCGTGTCGATGTGTGGCTCATAACGGGTCGAGAAACTACTAGTAACACTTACCAGTAAATCTCCATATCAGCCCTGGCCAGGGACTTCCAGTTATAGCCAATCGAACACAGCACAACATCAACTCCCTATACCGGGAGAGACGAATCCCCTCCTATCGCTCATTGCCTCCATGTGATTCGGGACTGTACCCAAAAGCCACCGTTTTGCACGCCCTCTTGGATGTGGTAAGGTGGAAATCAAAGCACAGTGGGAATCACACAAGACTCCATGACGATCTCGGGTCTACAGACTACCCTGTACCTGTGTCACCGGAGAACTGCCATCTGACGTGTAGTATATCACCATCTGGGAGTTCTCGGCGAGTCCGTCCAGTGTATCCAGTCTCCACTGAGCACCCGTACACCATCTCTGATGTCTAACACCGATGGATATGGGATCATCCATCGCCCATCATATGGGTCAAGATGCGTATACGCTAGTCTACTCTGGTGTATCGATGCCCTGTCTCGATATACCCTCGACTAGGAACTGTTATAGGATGTACTCATCGACTACCGCGGCCCCACTAGTATGATCTCATCATAGTCCCAGTAGTCGAGTACAGATCCTAAGGGCTTTATCAACATGTGAGAGTTAAACAGTAAACCAATACAAGTCAACATGTTAAGATAAAGTAAAACCAAATAGCATACTATCATGACGAGCAAGAAAGTCTTCTCTATATATAACCAAGCATCCATTATAATATACATCAAATGTACAACAATGGCCTCTAGGGCATATACATAACTAACAATCTCCCACTTGCACTAAGGCCAGCTGCTGTAGTATCGCATACCCAGCATCCCGAATAATCTCTCAAACTGTATCTGGGGAATAGCCTTCATGAATGGATCCGCAGTGTTGTCCTTCGTATCTACTCTCCTGACCTCGATCTCCCGGTGATCAACTATCTCCCTGATCAGGTGATACCGCCTCAGAATATGTCTGGACTTCTGATGGGACCTGGGTTCCTTGGCTAACGCCACAGCTCCATTGTTATCGCAATACAGAGGTATTGGATGCTCAATGGATGGAACCACACCAAGTTCACTAATGAACTTCTTGATCCAGACAGCCTCTTTGGCAGCATCGTTGGCAGCGATGTATTCAGCCTCCATCGTTGAGTCTGCAACGGTATCCTGTTTGGAACTCTTCCAATATACCGCCCCTCCATTGAGGGTAAAGACAAAACCCGAATGCGACTTAGAGTCGTCCTTATCACTTTGGAAGCTGGAATCGGTAAAGGACTCCACCTGGAGTTCTCCGTTACCATACACCAAGAACATCTCCTTAGTCCTTCGTAAGTACTTGAGAATGTTCTTCACTGCTGTCCAATGACTCTCTCCAGGATCTGCTTGATACCGACTCACTACACTTAGTGAGTATGCTACATCGGGTCTGGTACATAGCATCGCATACATGATAGAGCCTACTGCCGAAGCATAGGGTATCCCTTGCATGCGAGCTCTCTCCAAATCAGTCTTGGGAGACATCTCTTTGGAGAGAGTGAGTCCAGAGATCGTGGGCTGATTCCCACGCTTGGATTCTTCCATACTAAACCTCTTTAGTATGGTGTCAATGTACCTGGATTGGGACAATCCTAATATCCGTTTAGATCATGATTCCCAACATGCAGGAGGCATCACCTAGATCTTTCATTGAGAATCTCTGTGATAAGAAGAGCTTGACTGATTGCAGCATAGGAATATCATTTCCTATCAAGAGTATGTCATCCACGTACAATACGAGGAAGACTACCTTACCCTCTGCTACCTTCTTATAGATACAAGGTTCATCTATATTTTTGATGAAGTCAAACTCTTTGACTACAACATCAAAACAGATGTTCCAACTCCGCGATGCTTGCTTTAACCCATAAATGGATTTAAGCAGCTTGCACACCTTTCCGCTGCTCCCACTATCTATGAAGCCCTCTGGCTGAGTCATGTACACGCACTCTTCTAAATCACCGTTTAGAAAGGCGGTCTTAACATCCATTTGCCAGATTTCGTAGTCATGGTATGCAGCAATGGCAAGTAAGATCCGGATGGACTTAAGCATAGCTACTGGAGAAAAGGTTTCGTCATAGTCCACACCTGGTCTTTGACGAAATTCCTTTGCTACAAGTCTAGCTTTGAAAGTCTCAACCTTTCCATCTACACCAAATTTCTTTTTAAAGATCCACTTGCTCCCAATGGGTTTTACCCCTTCAGGAGCATTTTCCAAAGTCCATACTTTGTTGGTGTACATGGATTCCATCTCAGATCGCATTGCATCCAGCCATTTCACAGAGTCACCACTCGTGATGGCCTGCTCGAAACTAGTTGGTTCATCATCATCCATGATGCAATCCTCGCTTCCACCATCAATGAGAAAACCGTAGTATCTCTCAGGTGGACGAGAAACCCTACTAGATCTGCGGAGAGGCTGGGGTTCGTCGGGTACTACTGAATCCTCTGGTTCCACTAAATCATCTGTTGTAGTTTGTCCTGCTGTAACTTCTTCCAGTTCTACCTCAGAGCCACAAATCTCTTTTGCAAGAAATTCCTTTTCTAAAAAGGTGGCGTGCCGAGAAACAAACACCTTTTTTTCTTCGGTGTGGTAGAAGATATACCCGCGTGAATGTTTGGGATATCCAATAAACTTGCACAGAATAGACCTTGCGCCGAGTTTGTCCGGATTTTGTGTTTTCACATATGCCGGACAACCCCATATCCTAACATAATTAAGATATGGTCTCTTTCCTTTCCATATCTCATATGGAGTGGTCGGCACAGATTTGGTGGGAACCATATTCAATAGGTCTGCAGCTGTCTCCAGTGCATACCCCCAGAAGGAAATAGGTAACTCAGCTGTACTCATCATAGAGCGCACCATATCTAATAGGGTGCGATTCCTCCGCTCCGATACACCGTTGTGCTGTGGTGTATAAGGAGGAGTAAGCTAAGAGAGAATCCCATTCTCTTTTAGATAATCTAGGAACTCATTGCTTAAGTATTCTCCTCCTCGATCAGATCGAAGGATCTTAATACTTTTGCCCGTTTGATTTTCTACTTCATGCTTATATTCTCTGAATTTCTCAAAAGCTTCAGACTTGTGTTTCATCAGGAACACATATCCGAATCTTGAGAGATCGTCAGTGAATGTAATGAAGTAGGAAGAACCGTTCCTGGCATGCATAGACATGGGACCGCATACATCACTATGTATCAGTCCTAAGAGTTCGGTAACTCTTTCTCCGTGTCCACTAAACGGAGCTTTGGTCATTTTTCCTTTGAGACATGAATGGCAAGTATCATAAGATGATAATTCGAACGAATTCAAATAACCATCTCTATGCAACATAGCCAGTCGTGTCGCATTGATATGACCAAGTCTACAATACCACAAGTAGGATTCGTTCATATCTGAACATTTCCTCTTGTTTGTTTTGTATATTTAGGACTGTATTCTGATTTAGAATGAATATGCCATTATGTAACGAGCCTGATGCAATCAACTTTTGATCTAGGAATATGTTCATAACATTATCCTGTACTACAAAATTATATCCCTCTTTACTCAATAAAGAAACTGATATAATGTTGCACATCATGTTCGGTATATAATAGCACTCATTTAGAATCAGTGTATTACGACTTGGTAATACAAGGTGATATTCGCCAACTACTTTGGCTACAATACTTGCACCGTTCCCTACTTGAACGGAATGATCACCTTTTCCCAGTTCTCTACCTTTACGTAGCCCATGTAACTATTTACATATGTGGGATCCTGATCCGGTATCTAATACCCAGGACGTAGGGTGAACTGAGAAACAGTTCTCAATAACAAACACACCTGAAGAAGATGCATCAACATGCATGTTCTTTTGGGCGGCGTGAGAATCCAGATATTCTCCTGTTTCCTGTTCAGTCTTATAACTCTTATAAGAAAGAATGGGTCTAACGTTCCCTTGCTCAGTACAATAATCAGGTTCAGTCAATACATCCATATTATTATCTTGATTATGGCATGACATGGTCGCTACCTGGAGAGAGAGAGAAGAAAACACTTTTAGCGTATGCTCTTGCAAGATTAGATTGGTTATTATCTTATCTAATCAGGATGTCTCCCACTGTTTTTATCAAATCTACCTTAAAAAGGTAAGATTAGCCGGGATTAATTACACCCTACAACTTCGTCAATCTTTCAGCCAGATCAGTGTCGGTACTTTGAGGGAGGTTCCCCGTGCTTTCGCACGGACCTAATTAGAGTAAACCTCGTTTTCCCAGAGGCGTAACCTCGTTAACACTTTTCTAGACACCTACTTGATCGGCTAATTGTCTTGTGTAAAACTCTCCCAGGAGTAACTCTTACTCGCAGTGGGTATCGGGATCCAACTATCTCATAGGAGGTATGCAATCTCATTGCAAATTTCAACACTTGAAATTCCCGATAATGCTTTTACCCCTAGCATCCTATGACCTTGACGCAGGCCAACAAACCATAGTGCGCTAGTCAAGTTCAACCCGTCATTTCTTGATTCAATTAAACCCACCCGCACGACCCTTGACGCAGGCCAACAAAGTCGCACGACTACCCTAATCGAATCTGCATCATATGCATAAACAGATATATACTAGTTAGCTACCGCACACTACGCCTTGACGCAGGCCAACAAGCGTAGCACGAATACTAAATAATATCTATCTGAAATGACGGAGGGCTACGCAGGTTTTTCAGAAAACCCTGAGCGTAATGAACATGATATCGTCGTAGAATCAAGTGATGTTTTGAAAAGGAGTGTTTTTGAGGCTTTTCTTAGTTTCGCTAAAGGGGTCACTCCCGGTGAAGGGATCGTCGGCCCTTTCCTCATCGAATAAGGTGCAGGATATATCATATATACCGCTGTGCAAAGCAAAACACTAAAAGCAATCAAAAGACAAACCGCGTTTTGTAGCATCTGCCAGTTTTGCTAAAGGAGTCACTCCCGGTGAAGGGATCTCGGTCCTTTCCTCATCGAATAAGGTGCAGGATATATCGTATATATCACTGTGCAAAGCAAAACTGTAGCTACCCTTTTTATTAAGTTTTGATTCTACAACATCTTTAGGTTTCTTTTCTTTTATTAATCTCATTAATAAAAATCCCATCAGCTTATGCTTCCTAAGCATCACAGAAGAAACGAAAGCAGTAATATTTATATATCAGCATATATATATAGTATAAGCATTCGTCTCAGGCAGTAATATGATCTCATCACAGAACATTGCAGCAGAAGAACATATATGAAATATTGGATATACTAGGACGTCCGTGTTTTCAATACGAGCCTGTATAAAACACGGATTCCACGGTCGCGACGAATAGCCAAACCCACATCCCAAGACCCCTACGAGAGCGGCAAGTAACACTGCCAATTCTAGGGTTAGGAGACCCTGTCTCGACTCCTCGAGATGGCCTCCCACTGGACCCTAGAACCCGGTTACTTGTGCTCCCCTCCTTGGGTCTACCTAATGCGGAAAAGTAAATAATATACACTGGTGACAGCAACCGCAACCAGGAAGTGCCCCAAATAAAAGAATATTACATTACAAATGAATTTTACATGAATGAAAATAAAACCCTCATCTCACATAAAACCCCCGGCTATTCTGATCGCGACGATCCAATATAACATATCACAGCAACACATAATATCTCATATCATCAACGTAAGTAAATATGCGCATCCCAATTGTCGTTGACATATAGCAACGAAACCGGCGATATCACATATTACACTTACGGTCACAGAAAAGAAAGTGTAAAACTACAATATTTGGAATCCACAATCACTTTAGACATCGTAAATCCGAAATATCACATACTTCGTATTTCATGCCTAACTCTATGAATTCCACATATTGTATCACATTCCAGATAAATAAACAGTATTAAACTTTTCGAACAGATAATCAAACACCCAAAATTTCCTAAACTGCTCAACACTTGAGCGGGGTTCAAATAATCCCAGAATATGTCACAGTACCGGTGATCCAGCCGTAGAAGGGTCAAGCCAACGCCTCACATGTGGCACGCCGTACTGCCCCAAACCCGAAGGTTCAAAAGGAAGTTCAAGACGGTCACATAATCGAGTTAAGGTTTGTTGTCTTCTAGAGGGTCCACCGCTTAACTTGTACAATTGTTCCGAACGATTTAAACCCAAATAAATTTCAACACTTGAAAATTTGCCGTACCGGGAAACAGTAAGTTAATGATATCCGTTCAAATAGTTTAACAGTTTCTAAATATCCGGAAAGAAATACGAACTTAAATATTCCGATCGAGTCTACTATTACAAAACAAACCCCAGAATTTTAAACACCTGAAACAGATTAAAAATACCCAGAATAGTCAGCAAGTACCTACGGTTAAAACCATGAAGCCACGTGTCCCAATCCTACAGTGCCGCCGCGGAAGCGCCGCGAGAACTATGTTAATGCCGCGGATCCGCGCTCTGTTGGTGGAATTGTGGGCACGTGTTTCATGGTAATTCTTAGAATTCCCTGCTGATTTTTTTACATATTTTTAATTCTGAAAAATCCCAAAATTTAAAAAATTTCCAGAGAGGGGTCCATTTTGTTCGTTTCGGGTTCGATCGGAGTTTTAACTTCGTAAACATATCGCCTAATGCTCTAGCTAGGCTCTGATACCACTGTAGGGTTCCTAGGCACTCTTGTAAAGGTTCTTAAGGCATCAAACATGCCCGGATTAAATTTTAGACGTGCCGAACAACCCAAAGCCGGGATCTTTGCTAGATTATTATGGTTTAACATGCAATAAGATAACTTTTATCTAAGTGTGAGGGATTACAACCTTTGTAGTCTGCTCCTTCACTTCATAAGCTCCGAGTAGAAGTCCCTTTGCCGCGATCCACGATCTCCCGGACTCATGAGAGGCTCCACGACTCGAACGATCCATTCTAGCTTGTCGTAATCCAAATCTCCGATGATCTACCTTGAAGTTGCTTCGACTCAAGCTTTCTCACTCAAAAGAGAAGAACACCCTAATCCCATGGGCTAGATGAGATGAGGATGAGAGAGTAGTGATTTTGCTTTCTTTTTATATCATTTTCTCATATTTTATCATCACTTAAGAAAATCAAGCAAGCTTTTCTTTCAAGAGAGAAGAAGAAGATAATGGAAAAAGAATAATGATAATTCATTTTCTTTTGTGATGAATAGAAATAAAACATATGATTGATCTTTTAACCATGGTCAAGGATGAATGTATGAGAATGTGTAGAGAAACAACTAGAGTTAGGGTTTGGTTAAGTTAATAATGTGTCATCACAAAATATCTTTACAAATAACAAAAGAAAAATGCTTCTAGAAGGAACTTGAAGCATCTAAACCTAATCAAACCCTAACCTCAATTAATCATGCTTAAACATGTTTAACAATTAATCATATCATGTCACAATAATATATATCACATATATATTATATATTTGCAACAAAAGAAAATAATACAATTAACATATATCGCATATATATCAATGTATCATCCACTGAGAAAATGAAATAATAAAGTAAGCCAATATTAGTTAATATAATAATATATCATATATATTATTATATATTAAATCATCGAATCAACACTTGATCCGACGATCCGGCTATATCGAATATAACCGGCTAATATATCATGTACCGATTCATCGTATCAACACTTGATCCGATGACCCGGTTCATATCCATATATCGCGAGAATCTAATACAGTATCCCATATCGCATTATTCTCGCTCCTGCGCATATCACATATGTGCCACTACTCTGTTTCTCCTGAGCCAAGAAACCTCTGTGTAGGACTCTAAAAAACCGTCAATACGCCGGTAGCAGGTGATGATCATATCAAACACCCACAAGCTGCAAGCGGTCAGCTAAACGTAACAGCCACCCAGGTATTGAGCGATCAGAAGATCAACAAGCTAGCCTGTGCGTTCTCCTGTGAATCCAACCAGTAACACTCCCGTACAGTCCGGTCTGTTCGTCTGATATGTCGCATATCAAGTCTAGGGGTGGTATACGTTAGACCCCAGTAACCGATAAGTCGTGTCGATGTGTGGCTCATAACGGGTCGAGAAACTACTAGTAACACTTACCAGTAAATCTCCATATCAGCTCTGGCCAGGTTCTTCCAGTTATAGCCAATCGAACACAGCACAACATCAACTCCCTATACCGGGAGAGACGAATCCCCTTCTATCGCTCATTGCCTCCATGTGATTCGGGACTGTACCCAAAAGCCACCGTTTTGCACGCCCTCTTGGACGTTGTAAGGTTGAAATCAAAGCACAGTGGGAATCACACAAGACTCCATGACGATCTCGGGTCTACAGACTGTAAGTCCATATTGCGACCCCCGGTGCTTACGGGGAGGCGGAAACGGTATAAAAAACAAATTTTTATCGCAAGAGGCAACATGGACTAAACATGGTCGGGATCGTTGTCTAAACTAAACTAGCAAATACACTAAAAGGAGTTAGCTACTATGGAAGATGGTTATACCTAAACTTGAACTCCTTCTTCTTCAAACCTTGTAGAGGTTGATGGTTCTCTTTACGTCGCCTTCTCCCGTCGAAGATGGATCCACCTCGAAGGTTCGACTTTGGGCTCTTCCTCGATCTTTGAGTGAACTAGGGTTTCCGGTTTGCTAAACCTTCATCCTAGAATGAGTAGAGATAGATTAGGGTTTGCTTTTCTTTCTAAAGAGAATGATTCTCAACACATGAGAAGGTTTCTCTTTTTCAAGAGGAAGAAGAAGATGAAAATGAGGAGAGAGAGAGGTTATGATAGAATGAGCTCAATTATTTCTTTCTTGCAACCATATTGCAAAAGAAAATGAATTATCTAAATGATAATAATTGAAATAAGAATAGTTGATGGTAATTTTTGAATGACCACAACCATGCTTCATTTAATAAAAAGTAAGCATGAATCAAGGAAGACTTTCAAGGCATGAAAGTGGTCAATGGTCAACAAGTCAACCAAGGTCAACAAGTCAACAAAAACAACCATAACATAATTCTCATTTAATTATTATTATTAATAGATAATATATAAATCCATTAGGGTTTGGAAAATGAAGACTGTCAATTGTGCATACGCACCCGTTCCGAAACCCTAATGAAAAACCTCATTCTCCGCCTCAAGCAACTGTGCATACACACCTGCATTCTCGTTCCGAGGAACAAGAATACCAAGATATAAAGGCAACCCCAAAAACATATACCAGTATCTGGCTCAAACCAGAGCCTGCCAGTATAATCCGTCCGGACTCCAAACGTGCACAAGTGCGCGGATGAGAACGAACCCTGTCGCAAAACCATGCGACCTCTACTCTGTTTTGCCCAGAGGCGAATACCCTCTGTGTGGGACTCTAAAGACTCGACACTACGCTGGCAGTGGGTTTAACCACAGACCGCAAGCGGCACTAGCTGTGCGTAACGGTCCCCAGGTAGATGCCGACAAGAAGGCTGACGAGGTGAAACCCCATCTGTACTCCTACTGAGTCTGAATGTGACATTCTCCGTACAGTCCGGTCTGTTCGTCTGATACATCGCATGGCGGGCCTAGGGGGCGGTAAACGTCAGTCCCCCAATAGCGGTACAAGTCGTGCCGGAGCGAAGCCCAAAACACCCTGAGATAACACTGGAAACCTACCAGTATATCTCGTTTGCCCTGGCCAGGGACTACTCGTGTAATGGCTCTCCTAGACACAGCGCGATGTCAACCCCCAATACCGGGAGAGACGAATCCTGTCTAACCGTCACTGCCTCCAAGTGCTTCGGGACTGCACCCAACCACCACCTGTTTGCACGACTCCTTTGAGCCGTGGTAGGGTAGTGATCAAAGTGCAGTGGGAACACACTCGAGGCGAAGTGCCAGTGTCAAGTCAGCGGACTAAGCTGTACTCATGTCACCTGGGAACTGACGACTGACGATAGGTATAATACCAACCTGTCAGTTCCCGACGAGTCCTGTCCAGTGTACTCGTAACCCAACGAGCACCCGTATACTATCTCCAGTACGACGTACTGATGGCTGTGGGACAGACCATCTCCCACACTGGGATGAGAAGCGCATACGCTAGTCTACTCCGGAGTATCGATGCCCTGTCTCGATAGTCCTGCGACTAGGGACCTGTATAAGGATGTGCTTATAGATTACCCAGCCCCCACTAGTGTGACTGCCATCACAACGCTGGTAATCAAGCAAAGATCCTAAGGGCTCCACTAATGCGTATAAGTGATATAGTAAAATAAACACAAGTACACATTGAAGTAGAGACAAACCAAGTAGCATACTACTATTTTGAGCAAGACTGTATATACAAGGTGAATATCCCAAGCATCCATTAAGTAATATACAAACTAGTATGATACAGTAATGGCCTCTAGGGCATATACACTAACAATCTCCCACTTGCACTAAGGCCATGTACTGGCGTATCGAAGACCTATCATCTCGATCAGCCGCTCGAACTGAGTCTGGGGCAGGGCCTTGGTGAATGGATCTGCAGTGTTGTCTTCTGAAGCAACTCTCCGAACCTCGATCTCCTTGCGATCCACGATCTCCCTGATCAGGTGATACCGCCTCAAGATGTGCCTGGATCTCTGATGGGACCTGGGTTCCTTCGCTAAAGCTATAGCCCCATTGTTGTCGCAATACAGAGGTATTGGATCAACAATGGACGGAACCACCTGAAGTTCTTTCAAGAACTTCCTTATCCAGACAGCTTCTTTTGCGGCATCAGATGCAGCGATGTATTCCGCTTCCATCGTCGAGTCTGCAACGGTTTCCTGTTTGGAACTCTTCCAACACACCGCCCCTCCATTGAGGGTAAAGACAAAGCCCGACATGGACTTGGAATCATCCTTGTCACTCTGGAAGCTGGAGTCAGCAAAGGCCTCGATCTGGAGGTCTTTTCCGCCATACACCAAGAACATCTCCTTAGTCCTTCTCAGGTACTTGAGAATGTTCTTTACCGCTATCCAGTGTTTCTCCCCAGGGTTTGACTGATACCGGCTTACCACACTCAGTGCATAAGCTACATCCGGTCTGGTACATAACATCGCATACATTATAGAGCCTACCGCAGAAGCGTAGGGTATAATAGACATGCGATCCCTCTCCAAATCAGTCTTGGGAGACATCTCTTTAGAGAGGGTGATCCCGTGACAAGCCGGTAGGTTACCGCGCTTGGAATCTTCCATACTGAATCTTTTCACTATGGTGTCAATGTACCTGGACTGAGAAAGTCCCAATATCCTCTTGGATCTATCACGATGGATCCGGATCCCCAGGATGTATGAGGCATCACCCAGGTCTTTCATGGAGAACCTTTGTGACAAGAACCCCTTGACAGATTGTAGCATAGGAATGTCATTTCCTATTAAGAGAATGTCATCCACGTATAAAACGAGGAATACTACAGTTCTCGCTACAAATCTACTATAGATGCATGGTTCATCTGGATTTTTGATAAAGCCAAATTCTTTGACCGTCTCATCAAAACAGATGTTCCAACTCCGCGCTGCCTGCTTTAGTCCATAGATGGACTTAAGCAACTTGCACACCTTTCCGCTGCTCCCACTCTGAATGAAACCCTCTGGCTGGTCCATATAGACACACTCCTCTAAATTTCCATTTAGAAAAGCTGTCTTTACGTCCATTTGCCAGATCTCATAATCGTGGAAGGCAGCGATGGCAAGAAGGATCCGAATGGATTTCAGCATGGCTACTGGAGAAAAGGTTTCTTCATAGTCCAAGCCAGGTCTTTGACGGAAACCCTTTGCTACCAGCCTAGCTTTATAGGTCTCAACCTGTCCATCTACACCAATCTTCCTTTTGAAGATCCACTTGCATCCTACGGGTTTTACCCCGTCTGGAGCAATGTCCAACGTCCATACCTTGTTGGTGTACATGGACTCCATTTCGGTCCGCATTGCATCCAGCCATTTCACCGAGTCAACGCTCTGAACGGCCTGCTGGAAGCTAGTAGGCTCATCATAATCTATGATGCAATCCTCTCTATCCCCGTCTATGAGAAAGCCGTAGTATCTCTCGGGCGGATGAGACTGCCTACTACTTCTGCGGAGCGGCGTAGGAATGTCCTGTTCTGTTGAACCCTCTGGTTCCACTAAGCTTTCAGTGACAGTCTGTGGTTCTGGAACTTCTTCCAGTTCTACTGCGCTCCCACTAATTTCCTTTTCCAAGAACTGGTGTTCTAGAAAGTGGGCATTGCGAGAAACAAGGACTTTTTGTTCCTCTGCGTAGTAGAAAAGATACCCCCTGGTGCTCTTTGGGTATCCCACAAACTTGCACAGCACTGAGCGTGCCTCGAGTTTGTCCGCATGCTGCTTTTTGACAAAAGCTGGACATCCCCAGATCTTCAGATATTGAAGATATGGTTTCTTCCCACTCCACATTTCATATGGGGTGGTAGGCACAGTCTTAGTCGGAACTCGGTTCAAAAGGTATGCAGCTGATTCTAGCGCATACCCCCAGAATGATCGCGGTAACTCAGCGTTACTCATCATGGACCGCACCATATCCAATAGGGTGCGGTTCCTTCTCTCCGATACACCGTTATGTTGCGGGGTGTATGGAGGAGTAAGCTGAGAGAGAATCCCGTTCTCTTTTAAATAGTCCAGGAACTCGGCACTTAAGTATTCTCCACCTCGATCCGATCTTAGAATCTTAATACTTTTGCCGGTCTGTTTCTCTACTTCATTCTTATACTCCTGGAATTTTCCAAAGGCTTCGGACTTATGCTTCATTAAGAAGATATGACCGTACCTTGAGAAGTCATCCGTAAAAGTAATGAAGTAAGAATGTCCGCTTCGGGCATGTGTAGACATTGGACCGCACACGTCACTGTGTACGAGTCCCAAGAGCTCGCTCGCTCTTTCTCCATGTCCAGTAAACGGAGTCTTTGTCATCTTTCCCTTGAGACAGGATTGACAAGTGGCATACGACTGATATTCGAACGCATTCAAATACCCTTCTGTATGTAACTTGGTCAACCTTCTCTCATTGATGTGACCCAATCTACAATGCCATAAGAAAGTCTGGTTTATTTCTGGAGACTTTCTTTTGTATGTATTCTGGACATTAAAAATCTGTGGTTGGTTCAATACGTATATACCATTACTCAAAGTACCTGACCCAATCAAAACTTGATTAAGGCGAATGTTTACAACATTACTTACAAACGCAAATTCATAACCTTCTTTAGAAACTAAAGATACAGAAATGATATTACAAGTTGCGTTGGGTACAAAAAAGCAATTACGCAAAACCAAAACATGTCCATCTGACATTCCCAGGTGATAGTCCCCCACGGCTTTAGCATCCATGCTAGCTCCGTTTGCAACTCTGAGGGTCATGTCACCTGCTTTCAAAACACTACGGTTTCTCAACGCCTGCAAAGAATTACAGATATGAGATCCTGATCCGGTATCCAATACCCAGGAAGTAGAGTTTATAGAAAGACAGTTTTCAATAACATACACACCTGAAGCTGAAGCTGCAACCTGCTTCAATTCCTGTGTTCTGGCCTTCCAGGCCCTGCAATCATTCTTCCAGTGTCCTTTCTTATGACAAAAGAAGCATTCTTCCTTATCCACAAGCTTCCCAGCTATCTTTGTTGCTTTTCCCTTTCCCTTCGTATCCACTTTACCAACACCGCCCCTTGGTTTGGCGGGGGCTTTCTTCTTCTTTCCCTTGGCTTTCGCCTTGGACCTAGAAGAAGATGATCCTCCTACAAACAAAGTGGATGTTTCCCTACCTTTCTGTAGGGTGCCCTCTGCGCTCCTCAGCAGGTTGAGGAGTTCTGAAAGTTCAACCTCCTTTTCTTGTAGGTTGAAATTCATTATAAACTGGGCGTAAGTGGAAGGAAGGGACTGGAGAACTATATCCGTATATAGCTCACTCTCCAATGTGATCCCTAGGTCAGCGAGCTCCTCAATGTAACCGATCATCTTTAGCACGTGCTCGGCTACTGATGATCCGACGGCCATTCTTGTCGAAAACAACTTTTTCGACGCTTCGTATCTTGCGATACGAGATTGCTCCCCATACAGTTCTTTTGTATGAAGCAATATGGACTCCATGTCCATATTCTCATGCCTCCTCTGATGTTCGTTGTCCATCGAGGCAAGCAAGAGGCACTTGGCCTTCGCGCTATCAATCTCCCAAGTCTTGCGGATTTCCTTATCCGCGACGCTGGAAGTTGGACCAGGGACAGGGGGAGCTTTGGTGGTAAGAAGATACCCCAGCTTGTCATAAGTGATTGCTATCTTGACATTCCTGAGCCAATCTTTGTAGTTTGGCCCTGTCAGCTTGTTTTTATCTAGGAGTAACTTAAGTCCAGTCATGTTGATTGGTCGCTGCAATTAGGAGAGAGAAGAAGAAACACTCAGCATGATGCTCTTGCAAGTTTAGAGTGGTTTTTAATTTGTCTAAACAGGATGGCTCCCACTGTTTCTCGAATCCCTCCTCAAACCATAAAGGAAGAATTAGTCAGGATCAATCCCACCGTACAATACTTGCTTAACCGTTCAGCCAGGCTGGTGTCGGTACTTCGAGGGAGGTTTTCCAACGCTTTCGCGAAGTTCCTTAATTAAAGAACCTCTTTTCCCTGGGGGCGTAGCCCCGCTAACACCTTTCTAGGCACCTACTAGGTTTATAGCATTGATCGTTAAGTGAGAAATTTCCCGAGGAGTAGCATATACTCACAGTAGGATCGGGATCCAAATATCATCGCGTGACGAAACTGAAGGAATCCTACCAGAATCATCACACTCCAAATGGTATGCAAATCCAGCAAGTTTCAGTACTTATGAAACTCCCGATGTGGATTTTTGCCCCATGCTCTTATGACCTTGGCGTGAGGTCAAAATGTCATAAGTCACATGTCAAGTTCGTCCCATCATTATCCAGGTTAATTTGAATCCACCCGTACATACCCTTGACGTAGGCCAAAATGGCAGTACGACTGTTTCAAACCAACGCATTCTATCTATGCAACAGATAAATATCCGGCAGCTACCAATCACTATGCCTTGGCGTGAGGTCAAAATACATAGCTTGAATACTACCGAATATTTAACTGAAATGATGGAGGGCTACGGATGGTTTTGGCAAAACCGTGAACGTAGTGAACTTGATTTGGTCGATGGAACGAGATAGCTTTTAAAAGGAGTGGCTCAAACTCCGCATTTAAAAGTTAGTTTTGAAAAGAACCGAGTGGTTTTTCGAAAGTGTTCCAACGACTTTAACTTGGTTTATTATCTTGCATTAGTTCTTTTAATGCGTGATATTCTTGCATTAGTACTTTTAATGCGTCCCATCATTTAATCCTACCATTGCAGAAAACAACCAAAATATGACGTACGCTTATGCCATTCGCATTCGCCACTGGGCCCCGTCATCACTCGTTAGGTTACTTAACTAACGACAGAGCGGGGGCTGGGCTAGCGCGGCTGTAAAACATAAGCAACGCCTAAATAGAAAACAATGATAGACATTACAGATCACAGATGAATGCATTGGATATACTAGCAATCCGCAATCCTTTCGAGCCTGAAACGAAAAGCGGATAACACGGTCGCGGTGAATAGCCAATACCCCACCCAAGACCCCTACGGGTGCGGCAAACTACCCGCCAAGTACCCGGTAGTTTGTGCACCCCTCCATGGGTCTATCCTAGGAGCAAAAAACAGTAAAAAGAATTATACAATGACGGCTACAACCCCGACCCGGTTGTGCGGCCAAACAAATAATAATTATTACATCAATTTACATTTACAATGAATGAAAGAAAAACAAAAGCTCATCTCACATCCAACCCCGGCTATTCACCCGCGACAGTCCAACACATTCATATACACATTCCAGCACATTACAGATCATGTATAACCCCGACTAATCGTCTTATAGCGATTAGTCGACGTTCAATACATGCAAACATCACAGATATAACCATCATAGTCAAAGTGCAGTGAAGTTCGGAAAAATACGGAATTATAGGCCCCCAAAGGTAAATTTTAGTTCTGGAAAATCTGGGCATATAATATATATCCAAAAAATCCCAAAATCAACAAATAAAGACACTGCACGAAAATCGATGCAGAGGGGACATCAAGTCGCGGCGGTTGCGCGGCGGCCAAGAAGGCTCACGCGGCGGAAGGGCGGCGGCTTAGATGAATCTCTGTGTCGTTTTTCATGGGTGTTTTTAAAAAACCCTGAGATGAATTTACAAATATAAAGTTTTTCATTTTGAGCCCAAAAAATTTCAACAGAAACTCAGGTTTTGAAAAATACGGTTTTTGGGTTTTTTACGGTTCCGAACTTCGTTACACTTTACTACCAAGCTAGTTTAAGTTTAGTTAGGCTCTGATACCACTGTAAGTCCATATTGCGACCCCCGGTGCTTACGGGGAGGCGGAAACGGTATAAAAAACAAATTTTTATCGCAAGAGGCAACATGGACTAAACATGGTCGGGATCGTTGTCTAAACTAAACTAGCAAATACACTAAAAGGAGTTAGCTACTATGGAAGATGGTTATACCTAAACTTGAACTCCTTCTTCTTCAAACCTTGTAGAGGTTGATGGTTCTCTTTACGTCGCCTTCTCCCGTCGAAGATGGATCCACCTCGAAGGTTCGACTTTGGGCTCTTCCTCGATCTTTGAGTGAACTAGGGTTTCCGGTTTGCTAAACCTTCATCCTAGAATGAGTAGAGATAGATTAGGGTTTGCTTTTCTTTCTAAAGAGAATGATTCTCAACACATGAGAAGGTTTCTCTTTTTCAAGAGGAAGAAGAAGATGAAAATGAGGAGAGAGAGAGGTTATGATAGAATGAGCTCAATTATTTCTTTCTTGCAACCATATTGCAAAAGAAAATGAATTATCTAAATGATAATAATTGAAATAAGAATAGTTGATGGTAATTTTTGAATGACCACAACCATGCTTCATTTAATAAAAAGTAAGCATGAATCAAGGAAGACTTTCAAGGCATGAAAGTGGTCAATGGTCAACAAGTCAACCAAGGTCAACAAGTCAACAAAAACAACCATAACATAATTCTCATTTAATTATTATTATTAATAGATAATATATAAATCCATTAGGGTTTGGAAAATGAAGACTGTCAATTGTGCATACGCACCCGTTCCGAAACCCTAATGAAAAACCTCATTCTCCGCCTCAAGCAACTGTGCATACACACCTGCATTCTCGTTCCGAGGAACAAGAATACCAAGATATAAAGGCAACCCCAAAAACATATACCAGTATCTGGCTCAAACCAGAGCCTGCCAGTATAATCCGTCCGGACTCCAAACGTGCACAAGTGCGCGGATGAGAACGAACCCTGTCGCAAAACCATGCGACCTCTACTCTGTTTTGCCCAGAGGCGAATACCCTCTGTGTGGGACTCTAAAGACTCGACACTACGCTGGCAGTGGGTTTAACCACAGACCGCAAGCGGCACTAGCTGTGCGTAACGGTCCCCAGGTAGATGCCGACAAGAAGGCTGACGAGGTGAAACCCCATCTGTACTCCTACTGAGTCTGAATGTGACATTCTCCGTACAGTCCGGTCTGTTCGTCTGATACATCGCATGGCGGGCCTAGGGGGCGGTAAACGTCAGTCCCCCAATAGCGGTACAAGTCGTGCCGGAGCGAAGCCCAAAACACCCTGAGATAACACTGGAAACCTACCAGTATATCTCGTTTGCCCTGGCCAGGGACTACTCGTGTAATGGCTCTCCTAGACACAGCGCGATGTCAACCCCCAATACCGGGAGAGACGAATCCTGTCTAACCGTCACTGCCTCCAAGTGCTTCGGGACTGCACCCAACCACCACCTGTTTGCACGACTCCTTTGAGCCGTGGTAGGGTAGTGATCAAAGTGCAGTGGGAACTGTTAGTTATGTATATGCCCTAGAGGCCATTGTTGTACATTTGATGTATATTATAATGGATGCTTGGTTATATATAGAGAAGACTTTCTTGCTCGTCATGATAGTATGTTATTTGGTTTCACTTTATCTTAACATGTTGACTTGTATTGGTTTACTGTTTTACTCTCACATGTTGATAAAGCCCTTAGGATCTGTACTCGACTACTGGGACTATGATGAGATCATACTAGTGGGGCCGCGGTAGTCGATGAGTACATCCTATAACTGTTCCTAGTCGAGGGTATATCGAGACAGGGCATCGATACACCAGAGTAGACTAGCGTATACGCATCTTGACCCATATGATGGGCGATGGATGATCCCATATCCATCGGTGTTAGACATCAGAGATGGTGTACGGGTGCTCAGTGGAGACTGGGTACACTGGACGGACTCGCCGAGAACTCCCAGATGGTGATATACCACACGTCAGATGGCAGTTCTCCGGTGACACAGGTACAGGGTAGTCTGTAGACCCGAGATCGTCATGGAGTCTTGTGTGATTCCCACTGTGCTTTGATTTCCACCTTACCACGTCCAAGAGGGCGTGCAAAACGGTGGCTTTTGGGTACAGTCCCGAATCACATGGAGGCAATGAGCGATAGGAGGGGATTCGTCTCTCCCGGTATAGGGAGTTGATGTTGTGCAGTGTTCGATTGGCTATAACTGGAAGTCCCTGGCCAGGGCTGATATAGAGATTTACTGGTAAGTGTTACTAGTAGTTTCTCGACCCGTTATGAGCCATACATCGACACGACTTATCGGTTACTGGGGTCTGACGTATACCACCCCTAGACTTGATATGCGACATATCAGACGAACAGACCGGACTGTACGGGAGTGTTACTGGTTGGATTCACAGGAGAACGCACAGGCTAGCTTGTTGATCTTCTGATCGCTCAATACCTGGGTAGCTGTTACGTTTGGCTGACCGCTTGCAGCTTGTGGGTGTTTGATATGATCATCACCTGCTACCGGCGTATTGACGATTCTTTAGAGTCCTACACAGAGCTTTCTTGGCTCAGGCGAAACAGAGTAGTGGCACATATGTGATATGCGCAGGAGCGAGAATAATGCGATATGGGATACCGTATTAGATTCTCGCGATTTATGGATATGAATCGGGTCATCGGATCAAGTGTTGATTCGATGAATCGGTACATGATATATTAGCCGGTTATATTCGATATAGCCGGATCGTCGGATCAAATGTTGATTTGATGATTTAATATATAATAATATATATATGATATATTATTATATTAACTAATATTGGCTTACTTTATTATTTCATTTTCTCAGTGGATGATACATTGATATATATGCGATATATGTTAATTGTATTATTTTCTTTGTTGCAAATATATAATATATATATGATATATATTATTGTGACATGATATGATTAATTGTTAAACATGTTTAAGGATGATTAATTGAGGTTAGGGTTTGATTTGGTTTAGTTGCTTCAAGTTGCTTCTAGAAGCATTTTATTTTGTCATCCTTAAGATATTTAAGATGACACATTCTTTTTAACCTAACCAAACCCTAACCCTAGTTGATTCTCTACTCATTCTTATCCTATCATCCTTGACCATGGTTTAAAAATCAATCATATAATTCTTTCTATTCATCACAAAAGGTTTTAAGCTTATGATTATATTTTCCATTATCATCTTCATCCTTCTTCAAGAAAAGCTCTCTTGAAAATCCTTAAGTGATGAAAGATTATGAGAAAATGATATAAAAGGATAGCTAAATTACTACTCTCTCATACTCATCTCATCTAGCCCATGGGATTAGTGTGTTCACTTCTTTAGAGTGAGATAGCTTGAGTTCTTCGAAACCTCGACGTAGATCATCGGAGATTTGGATTACGACAAGCTAGAATGGATCGTTCGAGTCGTGGAGCCTCTCATGAGTCCGGAAGATCGTGGATCGCGGCAAAGGGACTTCTACTCGGAGCTTGTGAAGTGAAGGAGCGGACTACAAAGGTTGTAATCCCTCACACTTAGATAAATGTTATCATCTTGCATATTTAACCCTAATAATCTAGCAAAGATCCCGGCTTTGGGTTGTTCGGCACGTCTAAAATTTAATCCGGGCATGTTTGATGCCTTAAGAACCTTCACAAGAGTGCCTAGGAACCCTACAGTGGTATCAGAGCCTAGCTAGAGCATTAGGCGATGTGTTTACGAAGTTAAAACTCCGATCGAACCCGGAACGGACAAAATGGACCCCTCTCTGGAATTTTTTTAAATTTTGGGATTTTTCTGAATTAAAAATGTGTAAAAAAATCAGCAGGTAATTCTAAGAATTACCATGAAACACGTGCCCACAATTCGACCAAAGGAGCGCGGTTCCGCGGCAGAAAGGGTGTTCGCGCGGCGCTTGCGCGGCGGCACTGTTGAATTGGGACACGTGGCTTCATGGTATTGCTCGTAGTTACTTGCTGAGTATTCTGGATATTTTTAATCTGTCTCAGGTGTTTATAAAATATGGGGTTTATTTTGTAATCGTAGATTCGATCGGAATATTTAAATTCGTATTTCTTTCCGGATATTTAGAAACTGTTAAACTGGTTGAACGGGTATCATTAACCCACTTTATTCCGGCACGGCAAACTTTCAAGCGTTGAATTTTTATTGGGTTTAAATCTTTCGGAAAATTGTACAAGTTAAGCGGTGGACCCTCTAGAAGACAACAAACCTTAACTCGATTATGTGACCGTCTTGAACTGCCTTTTGAACCTTCGGGTTTGGGGCAGTACGGCGTGCCACATGTGAGGCGTTGGCTTGACCCTTCTACGGCTGGATCACCGGTACTGTGACATATTCTGGGATTATTTGAACTCCGCTCAAGAGTTGAGCACTTCGGGAAATTTTGGGTGTTTGATTATCTGTTCAAATAGTTTAATACCGTATATTTATCTGGAATGTGATACAATATGTGGAATTCATAGAGTTAGGCATGAAATACGAAGTATGTGATATTTCGGATTTACGATGTCTAAAGTGATTGTGGATTCCAAATATTGTAGTTTTACACTTTCTTTTCTGTGACCGTAAGCGTAGTATGTGGTGTATCGCCGGCTTCGTTGCTATACATCAACGACAATCGGGATACGCATACTTGCTTACGTTGATGATATGAGATATTATGTGTTGTTGTGATATGTTATATTGGATCGTCGCGATCAGAATAGCCGGGGGTTTTATGTGAGATGAGGGTTTTTATTTTCATTCATGTAAAATTCATTTGTAATGTAATATTCTTTTATTTGGGGCACTTCCAGGATGCGGTTGCTGTCACCAGTGTATATTATTTACTTTTCCGCATTAGGTAGACCCAAGGAGGGGAGCACAAGTAACCGGGTTCTAGGGTCCAGTGGGAGGCCATCTCGAGGAGTCGAGACCGGGTCTCCTAACCCTAGAATTGGCAGTGTTACTTGCCGCTCTCGTAGGGGTCTTGGGATGTGGGTTTGGCTATTCGTCGCGACCGTGGAATCCGTGTTTTATACAGGCTCGTATTAAAAACACGGACGTCCTAGTATATCCAATATTTCATATATGTTCTTCTGCTGCAATGTTCTGTGATGAGATCATATTACTGCCTGAGACGAATGCTTATACTATATATATATGCTGATATATAAATATTACTGCTTTCGTTTCTTCTGTGATGCTTAGGAAGCATAAGCTGATGGGATTTTTATTAATGAGATTAATAAAAGAAAAGAAACCTAAAGATGTTGTAGAATCAAAACTTAATAAAAAGGGTAGCTACAGTTTTGCTTTGCACAGCGATATATACGATATATCCTGCACCTTATTCGATGAGGAAAGGACCGAGATCCCTTCACCGGGAGTGACTCCTTTAGCGAAACTGGCAGATGCTACAAAACGCGGTTTGTCTTTTGATTGCTTTTAGTGTTTTGCTTTGCACAGTGGTATATATGATATATCCTGCACCTTATTCGATGAGGAAAGGGCCGACGATCCCTTCACCGGGAGTGACCCCTTTAGCGAAACAAAGAAAAGCCTCAAAAACACTCCTTTTCAAAAACATATGATTCTACGACGATATCAAGTTCATTACGCTCAGGGTTTTCTGAAAAACCTGCGTAGCCCTCCGACATTTCAGATAGGTAATACTTAGTATTCGTGCTACGTTTGTTGGCTTTCGTCAAGACGTAGTGTGCGGTAGCTAATTATTACTTATCTGTTACATATGATGAGATTGGGTTAGGGTAGTCGTGCGGCTTTGTTGGCTTTCGTCAAGGGACGTACGGCTGAGTTTAATTCAATCAAGAAATGTTCGGGTTGAACTTGACTAGCGCACTATGGTTTGTTGGCTTTCGTCAAGGTCATAGCATGCTAGGGGTAAAAATAGTATCGGGAATTTCAAGTGTTGAAATTTGCAATGAGATTGCATACCTCCTATGAGATAGTTGGATCCCGATACCCACTGCGAGTAAGAGTTACTTCTGGGAGAGTTTTACACAGGACAATTAGTCATTCAAGTAGGTGTCTAGAAAAGTGTTAACGAGGTTACGCCTCTGGGAAAACGAGGTTTACTAATTAGGTCCGTGCGATTGCACGGGGAACCTCCCTCAAAGTACCGACACTGATCTGGCTGAAAGATTGACGAAGTTGTAAGGTGTAATTAATCCCGGCTAATCTTACCTTTTTGGGTTTTAAGGTAGATTTGATAAAAACAGTGGGAGACATCCTGATTAGATAAGATAATAACCAATCTAATCTTGCAAGAGCATACGCTAAAGTGTTTTCTTCTCTCTCTCTCCAGGTAGCGACCATTTCAGGCCATAATCAAGATAATAATATGGATGTATTGACTGAACCTGATTATTGTACTGAGCAAGGGAACGTTGAACCCGTTCTTTCTTATAAGAGTTATAAGACTGAACAGGAAACAGGAGAATACCTAGATTCTCTCGCCGCCCAAAAGAACATACATGTTGATGCATCTTCTTCGGGTGTGTTAGTTATTGAGAACTGTTTCTCAGTTCACCCTACGTCCTGGGTATTAGATACCGGATCAGGATCCCACATATATAAACAGTTACATGGGCTACGTAAAGGTAGAGAACTGGAAAAAGGTGATCATTCCGTTCAAGTAGGGAACGGTGCAAGTATTGTAGCCAAAGCAGTTGGCGAATATCACCTTGTATTACCAAGTCGTAATACACTGATTCTGAATGAGTGTTATTATATACCGAACATGATGTGCAACATTATATCAGTTTCTTTATTGAGTAAAGAGGGATATAATTTTGTAGTACAGGATAATGTTATGAACATATTCCTAGATCAAAAGTTGATTGCATCAGGCTCGTTACATAATGGCATATTCATTCTAAATCAGAATACAGTCCTAAATATACAAAACACACACAAGAGGAAAAGTTCAGATATGAACGAATCCTTCTTGTGGCATTGTAGACTTGGTCATATCAATGCGACACGACTGGCTAAGTTACATAGAGATGGTTATTTGAATCCGTTCGAATTATCATCTTATGATACTTGCCATTCATGTCTCAAAGGAAAAATGACCAAAGCTCCGTTTAGTGGACACGGAGAAAGAGTTGCTGAACTCTTAGGACTGATACATAGTGATGTATGCGGTCCTATGTCTACGCATGCCAGGAACGGTTCTTCCTACTTCATTACATTCACTGACGATCTCTCTAGATACGGACATGTGTTTCTGATGAAACACAAGTCTGAAGCTTTTGAGAAATTCAGAGAATATAAGCACGAAGTAGAGAACCAAACAGGCAAAAGTATTAAGATTCTTCGATCTGATCGAGGAGGTGAATACTTGAGCGGTGAGTTCCTAGATTATCTAAAAGAGAATGGGATTCTCTCTCAGCTTACTCCTCCTTATACACCACAGCACAACGGTGTATCGGAACGAAGGAATCGGACCCTATTAGATATGGTACGATCTATGATGAGCGAGGCTGAGTTACCAATTTCCTTCTGGGGGTATGCGCTTGAGACAGCGATACATCTATTGAATATGGTTCCTACCAAATCAGTGCCTACCACTCCATATGAGATATGGAAAGGGAAGAGACCATCTCTTAAGTATGTTAAGATATGGGGTTGTCCAGCCTATGTCAAAAGACAAAATCCGGAAAAACTCGAGGCAAGATCTGTCTTATGTAAGTTTGTAGGATATCCCAAGAACTCACAAGGGTATATCTTCTACCACACTGAGGAACAAAAGGTGTTTGTTTCTAAACATGCCATCTTTTTGGAAAAGGAATTTCTTGCAAAAGAAATTAATGGCAATGAGGTAGAACTGGAAGAGGTTCCAGCAACACAAACTATAACAGAAGACTTGGTAGAACCAGAGGATTCAATAGTACCCGACGAACCCCAGCCTCTCCGCCGATCTAGTAGGGTTTCTCGTCCACCTGAGAGATACTACGGTTTTCTCATTGATGGTGGAAGCGAGGACTGCATCATGGATGATGATGAACCGACTAGTTTCGAGCAGGCCATCACGAGTGGTGACTCTGTGAAATGGCTGGATGCAATGCGATCTGAGATGGAATCCATGTACACCAACAAAGTATGGACTTTGGAAAATGCTCCTGAAGGGGTAAAACCCATTGGGAGCAAGTGGATCTTTAAAAAGAAATTTGGTGTAGATGGAAAAGTTGAGACTTTCAAAGCTAGACTGGTAGCAAAGGGATTTCGTCAACGACCAGGTGTGGACTATGACGAAACCTTTTCTCCAGTAGCTATGCTTAAGTCCATCCGGATCTTACTTGCCATTGCTGCATATCATGACTACGAAATCTGGCAAATGGATGTTAAGACCGCCTTTCTAAACGGTGATTTAGAAGAGTGCGTGTACATGACTCAGCCAGAGGGCTTCGTAGATAGTGGGAGCAGCGGAAAGGTGTGCAAGCTGCTTAAATCCATTTATGGATTAAAGCAAGCATCGCGGAGTTGGAACATCTGTTTTGATGTTGTAGTCAAAGAGTTTGACTTCATCAAAAATATAGATGAACCTTGTATCTATAAGAAGGTAGCAGAGGGTAAGGTTGTCTTCCTCGTATTGTACGTGGATGACATACTCTTGATAGGAAATGATATTCCTATGCTGCAATCAGTCAAGCTCTTCTTATCACAGAGATTCTCAATGAAAGATCTAGGTGATGCCTCCTGTATATTGGGAATCATGATCTATAGAGATAGATCTAAAAGGATACTGGGATTGTCCCAATCCAGGTACATTGACACCATACTAAAAAGGTTTAGTATGGAAGAATCCAAGCGTGGGAACCAACCCACGATCTCTGGACTCACTCTCTCCAAAGAGATGTCTCCCAAGACTGATTTGGAGAGAGCTCGCATGCAAGGGATACCCTATGCTTCGGCAGTAGGCTCTATCATGTATGCGATGCTATGTACCAGACCCGATGTAGCATACTCACTAAGTGTAGTGAGTCGGTATCAAGCAGATCCTGGAGAGAGTCATTGGACAGCAGTGAAGAACATTCTCAAGTACTTACGAAGGACTAAGGAGATGTTCTTGGTGTATGGTAACGGAGAACTCCAGGTGGAGTCCTTTACTGATTCCAGCTTCCAAAGTGATAAGGACGACTCTAAGTCGCATTCGGGTTTTGTCTTTACCCTCAATGGAGGGGCGGTATGTTGGAAGAGTTCCAAACAGGATACCGTTGCAGACTCAACGATGGAGGCTGAATACATCGCTGCCAACGATGCTGCCAAAGAGGCTGTCTGGATCAAGAAGTTCATTAGTGAACTTGGTGTGGTTCCATCCATTGAGCATCCAATACCTCTGTATTGCGATAACAATGGAGCTGTGGCTTTGGCCAAGGAACCCAGGTCCCATCAGAAGTCCAGACATATTCTGAGGCGGTATCACCTGATCAGGGAGATAGTTGATCGCCGGGAGATCGAGGTCAGGAGAGTAGATACGAAGGACAACACTGCGGATCCATTCACGAAGGCTATTCCCCAGATACAGTTTGAGAGATTATTCCGGATGCTAGGTATGAGATACTACAGCAGCTGGCCTTAGTGCAAGTGGGAGATTGTTAGTTATGTATATGCCCTAGAGGCCATTGTTGTACATTTGATGTATATTATAATGGATGCTTGGTTATATATAGAGAAGACTTTCTTGCTCGTCATGATAGTATGTTATTTGGTTTCACTTTATCTTAACATGTTGACTTGTATTGGTTTACTGTTTTACTCTCACATGTTGATAAAGCCCTTAGGATCTGTACTCGACTACTGGGACTATGATGAGATCATACTAGTGGGGCCGCGGTAGTCGATGAGTACATCCTATAACTGTTCCTAGTCGAGGGTATATCGAGACAGGGCATCGATACACCAGAGTAGACTAGCGTATACGCATCTTGACCCATATGATGGGCGATGGATGATCCCATATCCATCGGTGTTAGACATCAGAGATGGTGTACGGGTGCTCAGTGGAGACTGGGTACACTGGACGGACTCGCCGAGAACTCCCAGATGGTGATATACCACACGTCAGATGGCAGTTCTCCGGTGACACAGGTACAGGGTAGTCTGTAGACCCGAGATCGTCATGGAGTCTTGTGTGATTCCCACTGTGCTTTGATTTCCACCTTACCACGTCCAAGAGGGCGTGCAAAACGGTGGCTTTTGGGTACAGTCCCGAATCACATGGAGGCAATGAGCGATAGGAGGGGATTCGTCTCTCCCGGTATAGGGAGTTGATGTTGTGCAGTGTTCGATTCGCTATAATTGGAAGTCCCTGGCCAGGGCTGATATAGAGATTTACTGGTAAGTGTTACTAGTAGTTTCTCGACCCGTTATGAGCCATACATCGACACGACTTATCGGTTACTGGGGTCTGACGTATACCACCCCTAGACTTGATATGCGACATATCAGACGAACAGACCGGACTGTACGGGAGTGTTACTGGTTGGATTCACAGGAGAACGCACAGGCTAGCTTGTTGATCTTCTGATCGCTCAATACCTGGGTAGCTGTTACGTTTGGCTGACCGCTTGCAGCTTGTGGGTGTTTGATATGATCATCACCTGCTACCGGCGTATTGACGATTCTTTAGAGTCCTACACAGAGCTTTCTTGGCTCAGGCGAAACAGAGTAGTGGCACATATGTGATATGCGCAGGAGCGAGAATAATGCGATATGGGATACCGTATTAGATTCTCGCGATTTATGGATATGAATCGGGTCATCGGATCAAGTGTTGATTCGATGAATCGGTACATGATATATTAGCCGGTTATATTCGATATAGCCGGATCGTCGGATCAAATGTTGATTTGATGATTTAATATATAATAATATATATATGATATATTATTATATTAACTAATATTGGCTTACTTTATTATTTCATTTTCTCAGTGGATGATACATTGATATATATGCGATATATGTTAATTGTATTATTTTCTTTGTTGCAAATATATAATATATATATGATATATATTATTGTGACATGATATGATTAATTGTTAAACATGTTTAAGGATGATTAATTGAGGTTAGGGTTTGATTTGGTTTAGTTGCTTCAAGTTGCTTCTAGAAGCATTTTATTTTGTCATCCTTAAGATATTTAAGATGACACATTCTTTTTAACCTAACCAAACCCTAACCCTAGTTGATTCTCTACTCATTCTTATCCTATCATCCTTGACCATGGTTTAAAAATCAATCATATAATTCTTTCTATTCATCACAAAAGGTTTTAAGCTTATGATTATATTTTCCATTATCATCTTCATCCTTCTTCAAGAAAAGCTCTCTTGAAAATCCTTAAGTGATGAAAGATTATGAGAAAATGATATAAAAGGATAGCTAAATTACTACTCTCTCATACTCATCTCATCTAGCCCATGGGATTAGTGTGTTCACTTCTTTAGAGTGAGATAGCTTGAGTTCTTCGAAACCTCGACGTAGATCATCGGAGATTTGGATTACGACAAGCTAGAATGGATCGTTCGAGTCGTGGAGCCTCTCATGAGTCCGGGAGATCGTGGATCGCGGCAAAGGGACTTCTACTCGGAGCTTGTGAAGTGAAGGAGCGGACTACAAAAGTTGTAATCCCTCACACTTAGATAAATGTTATCATCTTGCATATTTAACCCTAATAATCTAGCAAAGATCCCGGCTTTGGGTTGTTCGGCACGTCTAAAATTTAATCCGGGCATGTTTGATGCCTTAAGAACCTTCACAAGAGTGCCTAGGAACCCTACAGGAACATACTCGAGGCGAAGTGCCAGTGTCAAGTCAGCGGACTAAGCTGTACTCATGTCACCTGGGAACTGACGACTGACGATAGGTATAATACCAACCTGTCAGTTCCCGACGAGTCCTGTCCAGTGTACTCGTAACCCAACGAGCACCCGTATACTATCTCCAGTACGACGTACTGATGGCTGTGGGACAGACCATCTCCCACACTGGGATGAGAAGCGCATACGCTAGTCTACTCCGGAGTATCGATGCCCTGTCTCGATAGTCCTGCGACTAGGGACCTGTATAAGGATGTGCTTATAGATTACCCAGCCCCCACTAGTGTGACTGCCATCACAACGCTGGTAATCAAGCAAAGATCCTAAGGGCTCCACTAATGCGTATAAGTGATATAGTAAAATAAACACAAGTACACATTGAAGTAGAGACAAACCAAGTAGCATACTACTATTTTGAGCAAGACTGTATATACAAGGTGAATATCCCAAGCATCCATTAAGTAATATACAAACTAGTATGATACAGTAATGGCCTCTAGGGCATATACACTAACACAGACTACCCTGTACCTGTGTCACCGGAGAACTGCCATCTGACGTATGGTATATCACCATCTGGGAGTTCTCGGCGAGTCCGTCCAGTGTACCCAGTCTCCACTGAGCACCCGTACACCATCTCTGATGTCTAACACCGATGGATATGGGATCATCCATCGCCCATCATATGGGTCAAGATGCGTATACGCTAGTCTACTCTGGTGTATCGATGCCCTGTCTCTATATACCCTCGACTAAAAACTGTTATAGGATGTACTCATCGACTACCGCGGCCCCACTAGTATGATCTCATCATAGTCCCAGTAGTCGAGTACAGATCCTAAGGGCTTTATCAACATGTGAGAGTTAAACAGTAAACCAATACAAGTCAATATGTTAAGATAAAGTGAAACCAAATAGCATACTATCATGACGAGCAAGAAAGTCTTCTCTATATATAACCAAGCATCCATTATAATATACATCAAATGTACAACAATGGCCTCTAGGGCATATACATAACTAACACTTGGTCGGGGCTTTGGAGTGAGGCTGTCTATTAAGTTTACCCGGCGAGTATCCGCGTACGCTACGTGATTGCGACGGACTTTTGATCACATCAAAATTCCGTAGCAACCGATCAAGTGAGACTAAACCGCTAGATTTAAAATATTCATTTCGTTATCTCATAACTATTTGTGAATTCCAATTATTGTATCACATTCCGGATAAACAGAAAATGCTAAACTTTTCGATCGAACAATCGAACACCCAAGTTTTCCCGATAATACTCAACACATGAAATAAGTCTAACAACATTCAGTTCGTGCCTCAGTACCAACGGTCCAGCCGTAGAAGGGTCAAGCCAACGCCTCACATGTGGCACGCCGTACTGCCCCAAACCCGGAGGTTCAAAGGGCAGTTCAAGACGGTCACATAATCGAGTTAAGATTTGTTGTCTTCTAGAGGGTCCATCGCGTTACTTGCACTACGTAGAACGTCGTTAAACTACGGAAAAATCCAACAATTGGAAATTTCCCGGCAGGGAAAAAAGTGGGTATTTATATCCGGTCGAACTTTTTAACATATTCTAAAATACCCGGAAAAAACACACTGACAAAATTAGACATTATGATCGATACACTGAGTTCCCAATACAACTCAAAAAATAAAACTCTGGAATAAATATTAAAATATTCCCAGGAAAACCAGCACTAAAAACTAGGAGTTACTGTGAAAAAGAAAGATGTTGATGTGACTAGTGGGCCGCGGAACCGCCGCACGAGCCATGCTCGTGCCGCGGTTCCGCCGCGCTTTAGAAGAATCATGCTATCGAATTTCACAGTAATTCTTAGGAATACCTGCTGAGTTTTCTGCATATTTTTAATTCACAGAAATCCACGAATTTCGAAAAAGTCCAGAGAGCATGTTAAAATCGGGGTTTCGGGTCGATCGGACTTCTAATTCCGTCTAGACTTCGCCTAAGGCTCTAGCTAGGCTCTGATACCACTGTAGTGTTCCTAGGAACTCTAGTGGAGTCTCACAAGTGATCAAACACGACCAATTTAAATTTTTCAAGTGCCTACAAACCCTAATACGGATCGTTAACTAGATAAATAGGCGAAACAAGCAAGTAAACGGAAATGTATCTAAAGGAAAGTGACTACAACCTTTGTAGATCCGGTACACCACCTCCTAGGCTCCGTGATGAAGTCCCCTCACTGTCCAAATCGTACCCATGACTCTAGCATCGGCATCATCGAAGAATGGGCGGGCTTGATCGTCGGTTCGATGCCGAAGATGATCTACGTCGAGGCATCACAAGAACGAGCTCCGCCTTCGCCAAGTCAAGAAACTTGTGAAGACAACACACTCTACTACATGGAAAGTAGTAGAGGATGAAGAAATAGGAAGTGGGTAGACTTTAGATTTGGATTTCTCACTTGATTTGGCTAGTTGCTATCAACATCTTTCTTCTTAAAGAAGAAGAAGAAGAAGATAATATATCATATGTTATTATTTAAAAATAAAAAAACCATATGATACTTATCATGTCAACAACCATGGTTTAGTGTAGAGATTTAACTTGGGTTAGATGAGTGGTTAGGGTTAGACATGAGACAAGAATGGTGGACTTATTCAAAGCTTCAAGAAGCTTCAATGTAAAACAAAGAAAGCCACCATTCTTTTCTTTTGCCAAAAAGAATGAATAAATAAATAAATGGATAAAGAATTAAAAGAAAAGAAACCCTAACCATTCACTAATCATGGTTTAAGTCTTTACACAAACCCAAGGTTGCATGTATCATCAAACATGATACAAACAAGCGCACAAGAATATATCACATATACAATGTGCATCATCAAGTGAGAATATCCTCATAAAGTGAACCAATACTAGTTAATGTAAAGTAATATATCAAATATATAATTATGCATTAAATCATTAAATCAATACTTGATTTAACGATCCGGTCATATCTCATATAACCGGCTAGTATCCAATGTATCGGTTTATCGAATCGATCCTTGATTCGATAACTAGGTTATATCGCATATAACTAATCGATACATTCATCGCGAGAATGGAATACGGTATCACATACACGAATTATTCTCGGTCCCGCACATATCTCATATGCGCTCCTATTTCGTTTCGCTTGAGCCAGGAAACCTCTGTGTAGGACTCTAAAGACTCGTCAATACGCCGGTAGCAGATGATGATCATATCAAGCACCCACAAGCCGCAAGCGGTCTGCTAAACGTAACGGCCACCCGGGTATTGAGCGATCAGAAGATCGACGAGCAAGCCCGCTCATACTCCTATGAATCCAACCAGTAACACTTACCGTACAGTCCGGTCTGTTCGTCTGATATGTCGCATATCTTACCTAGGGGTGGTAAACGTCAGACCCCAGTAGCTTGATAAGTCATGCCGACGTGAGGTCCATAACATTCGTGAAACTACTGATAACTCTTACCAGTATATCACTGCAACCCTGGCCAGGGATTTCCTGTTATGGCCAGTCGAGCATAGCGCAACATCAACCCCCAATACCGGGAGAGACGAATCCCCTCCTATCGCTCATTGCCTCCATGTGAATCGGGACTGTACCCAAAAACCACCTGTTTGCACAACTCAGTAGAGCCGTGGTAGGGTGGAAATCAAAGCACAGTGGGAGACACACAAGACTCTATGACGATCTCGGGTCAACATACTAAGCTGTACCAGTGTCACCAGAGAACTGCCATCTGACGTGAGGTATAATACCATCTGGGAGTTCTCGGCGAGTCCGTTCATTGTACCCAGTCTCCACTGAGCACCCGCATACCATCTCTGATGTCAAACACCAATGGATATGGGATCATCCATCGCCCATCGCATGGGTCGAGAAGATATACGCTAGTCTACTCTGGAATATCGAAGCCCCGTCTCGACATTCCCACGACTAGGAACAATGAAGGATGTACTCATAGGCTACCCAGGCCCCATTAGTATGATCTGCATCATAGTCCTGGAAGTCGAGTACACATCCTAAGGGCTTTATCAACATGTAACAGAGAGACAGAAAGTATACATGTTAAGATAAAGAGCAACCAGATAGCGTACTATCATGTCGAGCAAGAAAGTCCTATCTATATATGTCCCAGCATCCACTACAATATACATCCAATGTACAGTAATGGCCTCTAGAGCATACAAATAACTAACACCTACCACGATATCAGGATTCCGTGGAAATGACATATTTCATTCCATACTTCACATTTATTATTTATGCACTGCTTCATGTATTAGTAGTAT
Source organism: Agapanthus africanus (assembly GCA_030015575.1). Taxonomy (NCBI): domain Eukaryota; kingdom Viridiplantae; phylum Streptophyta; class Magnoliopsida; order Asparagales; family Amaryllidaceae; genus Agapanthus; species Agapanthus africanus. The sequence goes on from JASDDO010000016.1 coordinate 130,552,466, forward strand.
CTGGTAGAGTACCTTTCATGACTGTTGCATTTACATACCTTTATTTATATGTATTGCTTCGTGTATTAGTTTGTCACGACCCGAAATTGGTACGTGACGGTCCTAATACTACGCAACGTCTACAGGCATAACGCAGTAAAAGAAAGCCAAAACCCAGAAATCTAAACCAGTAAAAGACAAGAAAAAATAAGAAACATTGTTTAAAAGTCTTTGAAATCACAACCCAAATTCTTTAAAAGTCCAACTTTATTTCCTTTAAAATTTTGGCAGCGCCTCCATTGTAAAATCTAGCCCCAAAAATGGGTACAACATAAATATAAATTAAAGCATCCCCAAATGGTAGCAAATACATGCCCAAAGGCGGAAAACAACCACCACAACAAATACACGACGCCGTAGCGAAGAAATAAAAGACGATAGAAAGGAAACTGTATAAAAGACAACAAGTCAAAAATAATATACAATATCGTCCTCACCAAGTCTCTAAGTCAACAAGAAAATATAGTAGATGGAGAGTACAAGGATACAACGAATATACAATACAACAAACGAATAACCACAAAACCCACCTAAGCAAACTGCACACTGTGAGCTAATGCGGTATCCGTAGCAAAAGATGATAGAAGAATAGCCTGCCTCGACTACTCTGGGGAACACCCTGCAAAACAAACTGTGGCACAACGGGGGTGAGTTGCCAACTCGTGAATAGTAAATAACATATGCAGGTAATCGCAAGTATGCACGTACAACGTGAATCAAACATGTGCAATTAATAGCAATAAAAAGTCATATGAATGCAATAATCATGAAAGGTACACTAGCAGGTACAACTAATATATGAAGCAATGCATATATTTGCATGAATCACCTATATCCCAAATCATATTATCAAGTAAAAATCTAAAATCCTAAATATATTTGCATGAATAAATATGATGATGTATATAATTTAATGTCAATACACATATATTAGCGTCCCATTCCACTAATATTGGTGTAAGGGCATATATAACAGCGTCCCATTCCACTATTATATATAAAGAAGTAAAAAGAAATATCATGAAAACAATGTGTCAAGCATCGACACAGAAATACTGATCTATCATGTGCTGTCACCAAGACTGGCACCCTGATAGGTACGTATCACACGCTATCCGAAAAGCACGAGTGCCTAGCTCTAACCCTCGTCTTTCCATGTATCTATACGTACATGACTCCCGTCGGTATCCCCATGATAACCGCTGGGTCATTGGTAATGTCACCGGATGGTATGGTTCCCCCACTAACTCATCGTCTAGCTCCACGAAATTCTTGCCCCGGGGTACCTCCGGGCCCCACCATGTACCCGCACATGGACTCCTCCTTTCCTCGCGTGGTGTATATATATATCAGAACCAATAAATCTCATGGTGGCTGCTGAAATATCAAATCAAGGGAAACCGGGTTTTTCAAATAATGCATAATTTCATGAACTCCCACGGTCCCCAAATCCAGCAAACATCATGAAAAATCCATATAACGATACGAAAATCCATGAATATAATATATGCAACATAAACTGAAATGTAAGCATATAAAGGAAAAGCCGCTAATTAACTGCAACAAGTTAATATAAATATCATGCGGTTCCTAATTTTCTCCAATTCTAAAATAACATTAGGTAAAGATAAACATGTAGCTATAACCAGATGTATGTGAAAACATAAAGGAATAGCAAGATATATGTATCTACCTATAAGTAATAATGTAGTATACCCCGTGGGTATAAGTGAAATAGGTGTGCAAGGTATACCTGTAGCTATGTCATAAAGTGTGCATGTACCTATCACTAATGGTACAATACTCTATAGGTATACCGGTAACTAGCATGTAAGTATGTCAGAGCATTTGTGTAAGCATGTAGGTATACAGGTATGCTATAAGTCAATGCGTAAAGAAATATGAATCAAGTCTCAATGTCCCTAACCAAGTAATATCACATCTATAAGTGGGTTGTGCGTGACATGGCAATTATTGACGGTGTGTGTAGCATACAATCGGTGCTCGTGCAACATGAATCGTCAATAATATGTGCAGTGTCCTAAGGATACTAGTCCATGCACAACAATATCTAAGTAATAGGGTAAATGCGCAATTCTAAATATGACATAGAATATGCGACAGAAATAACATCTCTAGCCCAGACGCATTACGCCATGCGGGCGATTCTCCTGTAGATGTTAAATCTACTCAGCAAAGCTCCTGGCTAAGTGAAGCCTACCACCTGTTTTCCCTTGTCGTAGCGTCCGAAGTCCCGGCTTGCGAACCTAAAATTTCACAAACACATCACATAAGCAAAAATCCAACAATGACGAAATGACAACTAAATGCGATGAAAACGCCCGGAAAATTACACTGCGCGCTTAGCGCATCTATCACGCACGACATCGGCCAAAAACCCTAACTGGGGTCGCTAAACTATAAAACACCAAGTCTAGACCCCGATCGTCCCGATCGCGCAACACAACACAAACAATTACGAGGAATAAAATAGATATAACCTCGCAACGACCAATCGAACCACGTCGGAAAACCCCCGAAACCTAGCAAATTATCGCAACATTTCGCACTAGTTTCAAGCTAACGCATATCTAGCGATTACAAACACCTTAAAATAGCTTAACTAAGCTATCTAAACCATTTCTATAATTTTGAAACATGAAATTTAAAGCTTAAATTAACATCTAATTATGCTAGCATAAAGATTTAAACTTAACAATTAGAGATTAGGGTTAGGATTATATACCTCCAAATGATTCAAAAACTTGCAACAAGAAAACCAAGATTAGCCTCCAAAATCAAGACTTCATGAAGAACCAAGCATGGTTTAGGGTTAAGGAAATGAAGGAAAATGATTATATTTGAATTTTTGTGATTTTATTTGGATTTTTCATGATTTATTTGTGCAAGAAATGATTTAAATGGAGTGTGAAAAGGAAAGGGCAGCCAAGAACAAGAAGTGGCCGGCCATGAGGGTGTGGGGGGTGTTTTTGTGAATTTTTGTGAAGAAAGTTCTAGTAAAAAAACAATAAATGCTTCATCAAATGCATTTTGCTACCTTTCTTTTTTCTTTAAAAAAAATTAAATCCTTTGACCAAAAAAATCTAGATATTTAAAAAGAAGGTTCTAAAATAATTGTAGTGATGATTTCCAAGAATTTTCATTTAGAAGAAATTTCCCGATTTACATGCATATTTTACCGGCTAAAATAATATTTTATTTGGGAAAAATTCTATCTGAACCAAAACCTTCCAAATACCACCAAAGTTCGCGCACAAGCTTTATTTTAGCTAAAATAGGTACCGGCAAGTTTCTACGGACGTTTGATCGAAATCGGGTTAAAACGGAAAATACTGACAATTTTGCCCTAAAACGGGAAAATTCGCAAAACGATTTCTGAAACATTACAATCTCCCCCCTTATAAAAATTCGTCCCCGAATTTAAAATTCATCTACCGTACTTTCAAGAAGATGAGTACAGAACTCCCAAATCTCGCCCGCAGCTTGCCAAGTGATCACCTCACTATATAGCTACGCCAAAGAACCCTCACAGACGGCAAGACCCTTGACCGAAGTTCCTCCACCTGCTGATCCAGTATAAATAGCGGCTGCTGGTGAACGAAAGATCGCGTCCAGGCTAATTGGTCTGATGCTGAATAATGTGAAAAAGGTCATGAAGGTAATTGCGAAGTATCGACACAAGGAATATGGGGTGAATACTCAAAATCTGGGCGGAAGTGCCAAATTATAGGCAACGGAACCAACTCGCTTCAACGATCTCAAAAGGACCTACAATCCTGGGATACTTCCCAAACTCAACACGTCATTCATCGGAAAATCCCATAGGAATACATGATCTCCCACTACGAACTCAAGTCTGCGACCACTGCAGTCGGCACAAGACCTCTGTCTGCACTGGGCCACTCTCATCCTGACCTAAACCAACTGGATCTTCTCCGAAATCTCTAGACTAGCTGGGGTCCAAAAATCCTACTTACGCAGAGTCAGAAAAACAGACTGGAGATCGATAGCACCTAACAAACAAAACTTAAAGGTTGCCAATTGGAGTGCCTCCTGATAACAGCTATCAAAAGAGAATCTGAACAATGGCAAGTGACGATCCCAACTACCGACAACAATTAATACGTACGCACAAGCATGTCCTCCAGAGTGGGTATAGCTCGCTCTCACTAAACCATCATCCTGCGGATGGAAAAACGGAGCTAAAGCTCAACCAGTACCCAAGGCTTCCTGAAGTTCCTGCCCAAGACGGCAAGCGAATAGGGTGCCCTATTTGGATACGACCCATGAAGGAACTCCATGCAACACACAAACTTAACCAATTACAACTGAGCAACCTGAGTATAATCGGACAACTAGCATCCGAATGGAGTCACACCCAGACTAAACCTGGGTAGACGCCACAACGAATATTCATGGAGACCTGCTCCCATTCCCACTCCGGAACGGTTAAAGGTTGTAACTCTCCAGCCGGTCTCAGATGCTCAACCTTAACACACAACAAGACAGCCACCTCGAAACGAAATCCGAAACTTCTCTTTACATCCCTGCCCACCCGTAACTATCTCACAAGTCACGTTAAATGCTGGTGGAACTTGAATGAGTACAGAGGGTTGACAGATGTGCCTGCTCTAGGAATTCATGTCTCTACCCAATAGTATCAGGTACACAAACGCGTCCCTAAACTTAGCACACCCTTGTCACAAATCAAGGACTCCGAATCATTACCCAGCCAAGTATGCTCAAGAACCTTTGACGAACAAGCATTAGCGGGCAGTGCCTCACGAAAGAGATTAAGTAATAGTGGTCGGGCGCGGACATGAGCAAGATGTCCCCTCAGTAGAGGCGAACTTAGCTATACTCAACGATTTCACAAGAAATGTAAATCTGCAGAAGACTGTCTCAACAATCTACACCCGCTGCAGGAAGATGTATATTAAGCTCTGGTGGTCCGTAAAAATCTGACACAACTCTCGAACAAGTAGTGTCTCCAAATCTCCAACGCAAAACCACCGCGGCCATCTCCAGATCATGAGTGGGATATCATGCCAGTACTTCCTCCAAGTGTAGGGAAGCAAAAGAGATAACTCTATAATGTCACCTCTGTACACACTCGAGCCCCACTCACGAAACATCACAGTTAAACAACAAAGTCGCCCGAACCAGAAAGCAAAGAAAGAACTGATGCAGTTGTTAACCGAGTCCTCAACTGCCGAAACTCCGCATACATGCCTCAATCCAAAGAAAAGAAACCTCCTTTCCGGTCAGTCCAGTCCATGGTACAACACTACACTAGTAATACTGCACGAAATGGCGGTAAAAACCTACTAAGCCTCAAAATCTGCGAACCTCCGTCCTGCACACAAGTCTGGGCCTAAGCTGCACGGCCTCGATCTTCCTCGGAACCATACGAAAACCATTTCCCGTAACTATAAGACCTAGGAGTCAACACAAACAATCCTGAAGAAACACTCCGAGAACCTAACAAACCGCTGGGGCTCTCCCAGTATCTGCAAAACAAATCCTCAAGTCTTGCTCCTGTTCCTCAAAACAAATTAAATAGACCAGAATGTCGTCAATAACACAACAATAACTGGTCGAGGAACGGCCTGAAGAAATCCGGTTCATCATATCTACGAATTTTGCTAGGGCATTGGTGAGTCCGACGACACCACCAAAACACACAAAGCCCGTAGCACGCACAAGGCAGTCTTCGGAATGTCATCACTCCGAACCCGCAAAAATGATGACCTGATCCCCAAACAAACCTAGAAAAAAATGTCTCGCACTTAGGAGCTGATCGAAGAAATCGTCAATGCGAGGTAAAGGATACCTGTCCGCACCGTAAGCCGGTTCAATTGACGATCCATCAGACACAACCTCAAACTTTCGTCTTCCTCCCTGAAGAACAGAAATAGGAGCTCCCCAATGCGAAACGCTCAGACGCACAATCCCCCCAACAAACAACTCTGCAGCTGATCCTTAAGCTCCCTGAGCTCCGCCGGCTCATCTGGAACAACGTCGGATAACTCTCGCACGATAAGAACCCGGTCCAACAAACCCACTGTGGCTCCGGTATCACGAATGAATGCCAAGAATCCTCGACATCCTCTCATCAAAATCCGACTAGCGAAAAATGCTGAATTCGAGCTGTGAGAGGCGGCACCACTGTCCCCCTGCACAACAAGAACTGACTTGCCGGGAAAACAAACCTGACTGTTTCCTCGCGGTAGTCCACAGACGCCTAGCACGTAACTAACCAGTCTGTGCCCAAGAGAACGTCAAATACAACATCTCTAGAAGGATCAAGTGACGGATGAATCTCCTAACCGATTGGCATACGACTGAAATACGTGTCGCGCAACAAAAGAATCGCTGACAGAAGTTAACACCACAAACGACTGATCTAGCTAACACAAATCCCCTCGTCTCAAACCTCTGCTACTCCCGCAACGGTCACGAAAGCTATCTCAACGACTAAGCCTCTGTCTCTGAGCTGATACCCCGGTACGAGTCCTCCACGGTTCCGGAACTCTCAAAGTCACTGGAAGACGTGTCTTGTAAACTGGGGCTGCATCCACTGGTGCTATGTAGGTGATGGACTGCTGCATGCTGATCGCAAGGAACAACCGAGTAACAGGGGTGACAACCTCCTGTCGCTGCGCTTGAACGATCTGAACCAAAGAACTCATCGTCTAGCGCATGTCCTGCATCTCTTCCACAAGCCTAGCGATGCTATCTGTCGAAGGAGAATCTGTCTGCTCCTGTGCAACGAGCGTGCCATCCGGGTCAGTCCTCGTCTCACCCGAGTCAATCCTGACCTCGGCCCTCGCTGCATCACTCTAAGTCCCCACAGTCATCCCGGCAAGGCTATAAATGGAAAGAGGATTCAATAAGAATATGGAAATCGAATCGCAAGATATGAATCATCAAGGAAGGAATTTCAAGCAATTTGTACTTAGGTCACTTTAGGCGAAGTACCGCATCGTGAGTATGCTGCAGACATACACACACTACGTTACTCTGCTTAAGCTACCTACTCCATCATACCAAGGTCATCCTACTCTTCAAAAGGTAAAAACCTAGCGCTCTGATACCAACTTTGTCACGACCCGAAATTGGCCCGAGATTGCAGATTTGTACATTCAGGATATATGAGATTTATTCGATATTGTACATTCAGGATTTGTGAGACTTATATGATATGAGAGCCAATTTGGGGGCTGATTTGAGGAATTGGGATTTGGATTTGGATTTGTTTTGATGGATTGTGATCCTACCACGATGTCAGGATTCCGTGGAAATGGCATATTTCATTCCATACTTCACATTTATTGTTTATGCACTGCTTCATGTATTAGTAGTACCTGGTAGAGTACCTTTCATGACTGTTGCATTTACATACCTTTATTTATATGCATTGCTTCATGTATTAGTTTGTCACGACCCGAAATTGGTACGTGACGGCCCTAGTACTACGCAACGTCTACAGGCATAACGCAGTAAAAGAAAGCCAAAACCCAGAAATCTAAACCAGTAAAAGACAAGAAAAAATAAGAAACATTGTTTAAATGTCTTTGAAATCACAACCCAAATTCTTTAAAAGTCCAACTTTATTTCCTTTAAAATTTTGGCAGCACCTTCTTTGTAAAATCTAGCCCCAAAAATGGGTACAACATAAATATAAAGTAAAGCATCCCCAAATTGGAGCAAATATACGCCCAAAGACGAAAAACAACCACCACAACAAATATACGATGCCGTAGCGAAGAAATAAAAGACGATAGAAAGGAAACTGTATAAAAGACAACAAGTCACAAATAATATACAATATCGTCCTCACCAAGTCTCTAAGTCAACAAGAAAATATAGTAGATGGAGAGTATAAGGATACAACGAATATACAATACAACAAACGAATAACCATAAAACCCACCTAAGCAAACTGCACACTGTGAGCTAATGCGGTATCCGTAGCAAAAGATGATAGAAGAATAGCCTGCCTTGACTACTCTGGGGAACACCCTGCAAAACAAACTGTGGCACAACGGGGGTGAGTTGCCAACTCGTGAATAGTAAATAACATATGCAGGTAATCGCAAGTATGCACGTACAGCGTGAATCTAACATGTGCAATTAATAGCAATAAAAAGTCATATGAATGCAATAATCATGAAAGGTACACTAGCAGGTACAACTAATACATGAAGCAATGCATATAAATAAAGGTATGTAAATGCAACAGTCATGAAAGGTACTCTAACAGGTACTACTAATACATGAAGCAGTGCATAAACAATAAATGTGGAGTATGGAATGAAATATATCATTTCCACAGAATCCTGACATCGTGGTACGATCACAATCCATCAAGACAAATCCAAATTCCAATTCCTCAAATCAGCCCCCAAATTGGCTCTCATATCATATAAATCTCATATATCGTGAATGTACAAATCGGCAATCTCATAAATATCCTGTATCCAATATCAAATGAATCACCTATATCCCAAATCATATTATCAAGTAAAAATCTAACATCCTAAATATATTTGCATGAATAAATATGATGATGTATATAATTTAATGTCAATACACATATATTAGCATCCCATTCCACTAATATTGGTGTAAGGGCATATATAATAGCGTCCTATTCCACTATTATATACAAAGAAGTAAAAAGAAATATCATGAAAACAATGTGTCAAGCATCGACACAGAAATACTATCTATCATGTGCTGTCACCAAGACTGGCACCCTGATAGGTATGTATCACACGCTATCCGAAAAGCACGAGTGCCTAGCTCTGACGCTCGTCTTTCCACGTATCTATACGTACATGACTCCCGTCGGTATCCCCATGATAACCGCTGAGTCATTGGTAATGTCACCGGATGGTATGGTTCCCCCACTAACTCATCGTCTAGCTCCACGAAATTCTTGCCCCGGGGTACCTCCAGGCCCCACCATGTACCCGCACACGGACCCCTCCTTTCCTCGCGTGGGGTATATATATATCAGAACCGATAAATCTCATGGTGGCTGCTGAAATATCAAATCAAGGGAAACCGGGTTTTTCAAATAATGCATAATTTCATGAACTCCCACGGTCCCCAAATCCAGCAAACATCATGAAAAATCCATATAACGATAAAAAAATCCATGAATATAATATATGCAACATAAACTGAAATGTAAGCATATAAAGGAAAAGCCGCTAATTAACTGCAACAAGTTAATATAAATATCATGCGGTTCCTAATTTTCTCCAATTCTAAAATAACATTAGGTAAAGATAAACATGTCGCTATAACCAGATGTATGTGAAAACATAAATGAATAGCAAGATATATGTATCTACCTATAAGTAATAATGTAGTATACCCCGTGGGTATAAGTGAAATAGGTGTGCAAGGTATACAAGTAGCTATGTCATAAAGTGTGCATGTACCTATCACTAATGGTACAATACTATATAGGTATACCGGTAACTAGCATGTAAGTATGTCAGAGCATTTGTGTAAGCATGTAGGTATACAGGTATGCTATAAGTCAATGCGTAAAGAAATATGAATCAAGTCTCAATGTCCCTAACCAAGCAATATCACATCTATAAGTGGGTTGTGCGTGACATGACAATTATTGACGGTGTGTGTAGCATACAATCAGTGCTCGTGCAACATGAATCGTCAATAATATGTGCAGTGTTATAAGGATACTAGTCCAAGCACAACAATATCTAAGTAATAGGATAAATGCGCATTTCTAAATATGACATAGAATATGCGACAGAAATAACATCTCTAGCCCAGACGCATAACGCCATGCGGGCGATTCCCCTGTAGATGTTAAATCTACTCTCCAACGCTCCTGGCTAAGTGAAGCCTACCACCTATTTTCCCTTGTCATAGCGTCCGAAGTCCCGGCTTGCGAACCTAAAATTTCACAAACACATCACATAAGCAAAAATCCTACAATGACGAAAAGACAACGAAACGCGATGAAAACGCCCGGAAAATTACACTGCGCGCTTAGCGCATCTATCGCGTACGACATCGGCCAAAAACCCTAACTGGGTCGCTAAACTAAAAAACACCAAGTCTAGACCCCGATCGTCCCGATCGCGCAACACAACACAAACAATTACGAGGAATAAAATAGATATAACCTCGCAACGACCAATCGAACCCACGTCGAAAAACTCCGAAACCTAGTAAGCAACTTATCGCAACATTTCGCACTAGTTTCAAGCTAACGTATATCTAGCGATTACAAACACCTTAAAATAGCTTAACTAAGCTATCTAAACCATTTCTATAATTTTGAAACATGAAATTTAAAGCTTAAATTAACATCTAATTAAGCTAGCATAAAGATTTATACTTAACAATTAGAGATTAGGGTTATGATTATATACCTCTAAATGATTCAAAAACTTGCAACAAGAAAACCAAGATTAGCCTCCAAAATCAAGACTTCATGAAGAACCAAGCATGGTTTAGGGTTAAGGAAATGAAGGAAAATGATTATATTTGAATTTTTGTGATTTTATTTGGATTTTCATGATTTATTTGTGCAAGAAATGATGTAAATGGAGTGAGAAAAGAAAAGGGAAGCCAAGAACAAGAAGTGGCCGGCCATGAGGGTGTGGGGGGTGTTTTTGTGAATTTTTGTGAAGAAAGTTCTAGTAAAAAAAATAATAAATGCTTCATCAAATGCATTTTGCCACCTTTCCTTTTCTTTAAAAAAAATTAAATCCTTTGACCAAAAAAATCTAGATATTTAAAAAGAAAGTTCTAAAATAATTGTAGTGATAATTTCCAAGAATTTTCATTTAGAAGAAATTTCCCGATTTACGTGCATATTTTACCGGCTAAAATAATATTTTATTTGGGAAAAATTCTATCTGAACCAAAACCTTCCAAATACCCCCAAAGTTCGCGCAAAAGGTTTATTTTAGCTAAAATAGGTGCCGGCAAGTTTCTACTGACGTTTGATCGAAATCGGGTTAAAACGGAAAATACCGACAATTTTGCCCTAAAACGGGAAAATTCGCTAAACGATTTCTGAAACGTTACATAGTTGTACCTGCTAGTGTACCTTTCATGATTATTGCATTCATATGACTTTTTATTGCTATTATTTGCACGTGTTAGATTTACGCTGTACGTGGATACTCGCGATTACCTGCATATGTTATTTACTATTCACGAGTTGGCAACTCACCCCCGTTGTGCCGCAGTGTTTGCAGGTGTTCCTCAGGATAGTCAGAGGCAGGCTATTATCACACATCTTATTATCTTTTGCTATGGATACCGCATCAACTCACAGTGTGCAGTTTGCTTAGGTGGGTTTTTTGGTTATTCGTTGTATTGTATATTTGTTGTATCCATGTACTCTCCATCTACTATTTTTATATTGACTTAGAGACTTGGTGAGGACGATGTTGTATATTATTTGTGACTTGTTGTCTTTTATACAGTTTCCTTTCTATCGTCTTCTATTTTTTCGCTACGGCGTCGTATATTTGTTGTGGTGATTGTTTTCCGCCTTTGGGCGTGGATTTGCTCCCGTTGGGGATGCTTTACTTTTTATTTATGTTGTACCCACTTTTGGGGTTGCTTTTTATAAAGGAGGTGCTACCAAAATTTTAAAGGAAATAAAGTTGGACTTTTAAAGAATTTGGGTTGTGATTTCAATGACTTTTAAACAATATTTCTTATCTTTTCTTGTCTTTTAATGGTTTAGATTTCTGGGTTTTGGCTTTCTTTTACCGCGTTACGCCTGCAGACGTTGCGTAGTTTTAGGGCCGTCACGTGCCAATTTCGGGTCGTGGCAACAATACTGGCCTCTAGGGCATACATACAACTAACAATAGGTATATAGACATATATAATGTTGTGAATCTTGAGCGATATGCCGTACGAGACGTTGGTCCGTACCCTCATTGTCATATAGGTTGATGGGATCCCTATTGGTTATTGCTGTCGTATGATGGATTATGCCGTACGTGATGTTGAGAGGCTAAATGCCGATTGATAGATTTACTGACTCGGATATATTGTAGACACCTATACCTTGTAGCTTTTAGATGACGATATACCTTATGCTACGTTCATGTCATTCTCATTGCATTACATATACCTGCTAGTACACCTACAACATTATCGATAATGCGTATGTTGCACTTACACATATTACCGGCTCACACACTTCATCATCAATAATTGCTATGTCACTATACAGTAGAATTGCTGCATCATTCGGACATGTTGCATGATATACTTGCTATGATCACATCATTCGGACATGTTGCATGATATACTTGCTATGATCACATTATTTGGATATGTTGAATGATATACTTGCTATGATCACATCATTCGGACATGTTGCATGATATACTTGCGATGATCACATTATTTGGATATGTTGCTGTAGGGTTCCTAGGCACTCTAGTGGGGTCTCACAAGTGATCAAACATGCCAATTTCTAAAAATTACGGTGCTGAGAAACCCTAGAACGGATCGTTAACTAGAAATATATAGGCGAAGCAAGCATGTAAACGGAAATATAGCTAAAGGGAAGGGGCTACAACCTTTGTAGATCCGGTCCACCACCGCCTAGGCTCCATGATGAAGTCCCCTCGCTGTCCAAATCGTATCTTGGGCTCTAGCGTCAGCTTCATCGGAGAAAAAACGGGCTAGGTCATCGACGACGTGCCGAAGATGATCTACGTCGAGGCATCACTAGATCAAGCTCCACCTTCACCAAGCCATGAAAACTTGTGAAGGAAACACCCTATACTACTTGGCAAGAGGTAGAGGATGAAGAAATAGGAAGTGGGTAGACTTTAGTTTTGGATTTCTCACTAGTTTTCATCACTTGCCATTGGAGTAGCAAGCTTTCTTCATGGAAGAAGAAGATGAAGAAGCAGAAGAAGATATGATAAGTCTTTTAAAAAAGGAAAATAAAATGAATACTTATCATTTCTTCAACCATGGTTTAGTGTAGAGACTTAACTAAGGTTAGATGAGTGGTTAGGGTTAGGCATGAGACAAGAATGGTGACTAAGTCAATGCTTCATGAATCTTCAACTAAAAACAAACATAGCCACCATTCATTTCTCTTTTTCTTTTCAAATGAAACAAACAAAATAAATAAATAAATAAATGAATAAGCAAATGAAATGATACCCTAACCACTTACTAACCATGGTTCAATACTTTACACAAAACCAAGCAAGAATGTATCATCAAACATGATACAATCATGTGCACAAAATATATCATATATACAATGTGCAATACAAGTGAGTAAATCCATTTAAAGTGAACCAATACTATTTAATGCAAAGTAATATATCAAATATATAATTATACATTAAATCATTAAATCAACACTTGATTTAACGATCCGGTCATATGGCATATAACCGACTAGTATCCTATGTATCGGCTTATCGAATCAATCCTTGATTCGATAACTAGGTTACATCGCATAAAACCAATCGATACATTCATCGTGAGAATGGAATACGGTATCACATACACGCATTATTCTCGGTCCCGCACATATCTCATATGCGCTCCTATTTCGTTTCGCTTGAGCCAAGAAACCTCTGTGTTGGACTCTAAAGACTCGTCAATACGCCGGCAGCAGATGATGAACATATAAAACACCCACAAGCCGCAAGCGGTCTGCTAAACGTACCGGCCACCCGGGTATTGAGCGATCAGAAGATCTATGAGCAAGCCCGCTCACACTCCTGTGAATCTAACCAGTAACACTTACCGTATAGTCCGGTCTGTTCGTCAGATATGTCGCATATCTCGCCTAGGGGTGGTAAACGTCAGACCCCAGTAGCTTGATAAGTCATGCCGACGTGAGGTCCATAACATTCGTGAAACTACTGATAACACTTACCAGTAGGTCACAGCAACCCTGGCCAGGGATTTCCTGTTATGGCCAGTCGAGCATAGCACAACATCAACCCCCAATACTGGGAGAGACGAATCCCCTCCTATCGCTCATTGCCTCCATGTGAATCGGGACTGTACCCAAAAACCACCTGTTTGCACAACTCAGTAGAGCCGTGGTAGGGTGGAAATCAAAGCACAGTGGGAGACACACAAGACTCTATGACGATCTCGGGTCAACAGACTAAGCTGTACCAGTGTCACCAGAGAACTTCCATCTGACGTGAGGTATAATACCATCTGGGAGTTCTCGGCGAGTCCGTTCAGTGTTCCCAGTCTCCACTGAGCACCCGCATACCATCTTCGATGTCAAACACCAATGTATATGGGATCATCCATCGCCCATCGCATGGGTCGAGAAGATATACGCTAGTCTACTCTGGAATATCGATGCACCGTCTCGATATTCCCTCGACTAGGAACATTTCAAGGATGTACTCATGGACTATCCAGGCCCCACTAGTATGATTTGCATCACAGTCCTGGAAGTCGAGTACACATCCTAAGGGCTTTATCAACATGTAACAGAGAGACAGAAAGTATACACGTTAAGATAAAGAGCAACCAGAGAGCGTACTATCATGTCGAGCAAGAAAGTCCTACCTATATATGTCCCAGCATCCACTACAATATACATCCAATGTACAGTAATGGCGTCTAGGGCATACATATAACTAACAATCTCCCACTTGCACTAGGGCCATCTGTAGCAGTGGTTGCAGTATCTAATACTCAACCATCCCATATGAGTCTCTCTCTGGGATAAGGCCTTCGTGAGTGGATCCGCCGTGTTGTCCTCTGAGTCTACTCTCCTAACCTCGATCAACCTGGAGATCAACTATCTCCATGATCAGGTAATGCTGCCTCAGAATATGTTTGGGTCACTGATGGGACCAGGGTTCTAGGGCCGAAGCCACACTTCCATTGTTATACAATGGCAGGAACCCAGTTCATCTTATGAACCAATATACACCCAAACTGCCTCTTTGGTAGTATCTTCAATAGCGATGTTACCAGCCTTTATCGTCTAGTTTGCCACGGTATCTATCTTGGAACTCTTCCAACATACCATCCCTTTACTGAGGGTAAAGACAATGCCCGTGACTGACATTCAGTCGTCTTTATCACCCTGGAACGTTTCCAGTGATTCTCCCCAGGATCGATTGATACTATCTTACTACAGCTAGTGAGAATCCTAACATCCATTTAGATCTATCTCATAGACCCGAATCCCAGGATTTAGGAGGTATCAACTTTAATCCTATATGGAGAATCTATGTGATAAGAGGAGATCGACCGATCGTAGCATAAGAAATTCCTTTCCTATCAAGAGTATGTCATCCACGTACTCTACGAGGATCATTACCATACTCCATACTACCCTTTTGTACATACAAGGTTCATCTACCATTTTGATGAAGTCAAACTCTTTGACTACCACATCAAAACAGATGTTCCAACTCCGCGATGCCTGCTTTAGCCTGTAAAGCAACTTGCACACGTTTCCGCTGCTCCCACTGTTTACGAAGCCCTCTGGCTGTGTTCTTATAGACGTTCTCTTCTAAATCATTATTTAGAAAAGTAGTCATGGCACCCAACCACCAGATATCGCAGTTATGGCATGTAGCCGTGGCAAGTAGGATCTGGATGGACTTAAGCATATTTCATGGAAAAGGTTTCATCATTATCCGTGCCTGGTCGATGACGAAAACCTTTAACAAGTCTAGCTTTGAAAGTCTCAACCTTTCCATCTACACCAAGTAATCTTCTCAAGATATACTTGCTCCTGATGGGGATTTAACCCTTCAGATATAGCAGCTAAAGTCCATACTTTGCTGGTGTACATGGATTCCATCTCAGATCGCTAAGCATCCAGCCATTCTTACAGAGTCCCTACTCTCGATGGCCTGCTCGAAACTAGTTGGGTCATCATCTCATGACGCAATCCTCGCTCCCACTGTCATCGAGAAACCGAGGTATCTCTCAGGCGGATGAGGAACCCTACTAGATCGGCGGAGTGCCTGAGGTTCGTCGGGAACTATAGAATCTTTTGGTTCTGTCAAATCATCAACTGCAGTTTTGTATAGCTGGAACCTTTCCAGTTCTACAGAACTGATCCTGCCTCGATCTTGTCCGGATTTTGCTTTAAACATAGGCCGGACAACCCCAAATCTTAACTCGCTTAAGAGATGGGTTCTTCCCATACCATATCTCATATGGAGTGGTAGGAACTGATTTGATTCAAACCTAATTCAATAGGTATGCAGCTTCTCAAGTGCATAACCCCAAAAGGAAATAGGTAACTCAGTAATACTCATCATAGAGCACACCATATCTAATATTGTGCAATTGCTCCGCCCTGATACACCGTTGTGCTGTGGTGTATTCAGAGGAGTAACACTGAGAGAGAATCTCATTCTCCTTTAGAATAGTCTAGGAATTCTATGCACAAGTATTCTCCTCCCTGATCTTATCATAGGACATAATACTTATACCCGTATTTTGGTTCTCTACTTCTAACTTATATTCTGTGAATATCTCAAAAGGTTCGGACTTATGTTTCAACAGGAACATATGTCTGAATCTTGAGAGATTATCAGAGAATGTAATGAAATACAAAGAACCATTCTTGGCATGTGTAGACAGGAGACCTCACATACATCATCATGTATCAGTCCCAAGAGTTTACTAACTCTTTCTCTGTTTCTAATAAACAGAGCTATGGTCATCTAATCTTTGTGACATGACTGGCAAGTTTCACAAGATGTAAATTCAAACTGATTTAAATATGCATCTAAAATGTAACTTCAGCCAGTCGGGTCGTATTGATGTGACCTAGTCTACAATGCCTCAAGAAGGATTCGTTCATTTCTGAACTCTTCCTCTTGTGTGTGTTCAGTATACAAGGAACTGTAGTTTGATTTAGAACGTCAATGCTTTTAGATGACGTGCCTGAACCGATCAACTTTTGATATAGGAAATGTTCAAAACATTATTCAACAATACAAAATTATATCCTTTCTTTAGTAATAAAGAGACTGATATGATTTTGTATATCAGGTTCGGTATCTAATAGCATTTGTTCAGAATCAATGTATTCGTAATACAGGGTGACAGTGACCAACAGACTTGGCTGCAACACTTGCCCCGGTTTCTGTCTCATGAAACTTATCACCCTTTCTCAGTTTTTCTACCTTTTTGTAGCCCTATGTAACATATTACATATCTGGGATCCTGATCTGGTATCATATACCCAGGATGCAGAGGATAGTGAGAAACAGTTCTTTGTAATGAACATACCCGAAGGAGATGCATCATATGCACTTTCTTCGTTTGGGCGGCATAGGAAATCTGGTATTCCCCTATTTCCTGCTCTGTCTTATAACAATTATAAGTTGGAGCGGGATCAATGTTCCCCAGCTCAGTATAACAAGCGGGTTCGGTCAATACATCCATATTTTAATCTTGATTAAGGCGTGATATGGTCGCTACCTGGAGAGAGAGAGAAGAAAACACTCTGCGTGCCCTCTTGCAAGATCAGATTGGTTATATTCTATCTAAACAGGATGGCTCCAACTGTTTTTATCAAATCTTCCTTCAAACCCTAAAAGGAAAGACTAGCCGGGATTAATTACACTCTACAAGTTCGCCAATCTTTCAGCCAGGCCAGTGTCGGTACTTTGAGGGAGGTTCCTCGTGCTTTCGCACGGACCTAATTACAGTAAACCTCGTTTTTCCAGAGGCGTAACCCCATTGACACCTTTCTAGACACCTACTTGATCGGCTAGTTGCAAAGTGCAAAACTCTGCCAGGAGTAATAATTACTCGCAGTGGGTATCGGGATCCAACTATCATATAGAAGGTATGCAATCTCATTGCAAGTTTCAACACTCGAAACTCCCGATAAAGGTTTTTACCCCTAGCACCTATGACCTTAACTATGGTCAACAAATCATAAGTACTAGTCAAGTTCTACCCGTCATTTCGTGATTAATTAGACCCACCCACATGACCCTTAACTAAGGTCAACAAAGTCACGCGACTGTCCTAACTAATCGCATCATATGCGGTGTAGGAAGACATCACTTAGCTACCGTACATTGTGCCTTGACTATGGTCAACAAACACAGCACGAATACTAAGTACTCTACTTCCTAAAATGACGGAGGGTTGCGGCTGGTTTTTATGAAAACCTTTAACGCTTTGAACTTGATCTCGTTGCGGAATCAAATGGTTTTAAATGGAATGTTTTGGAGGCTTTTCTAGTTTTGCTAAAGGGGTCACTCCCGGTGAAGGGATCGTCGGCCCTTTCCTCGTCGAATGAGGTGCGGGATATATCATATATATCACTGTGCAAAGCGGAAACTATACAAGCGATCAAATGACAAACCGAGTGATGCAGCATCTGCCAGTTATTGCTAAAGGAGTCACTCCCGGTGAAGGGATCTCGGCCCTTTCCCTATCGAATAAGGTCCAGGATGTTCTACAAGGAACACCGCGATGCAAAACAAGAACTGTAGCTACCTGTTTTATTTTGAAATTCGATTCCACAACATCAATTAGGTTTATTTTCTTTCATTAATCACATTAATGAAAATCCCATCATTTAAATTACCTAAATATCACAGATAAATATGACGTACACTTATGTCATCCGCATTCGCCTCGATGTCCCGTCTGCACCGTTAGGTTAGGTAACTAACGGCAGAGCGGGGCAGGGCTAGCGCGGGTGTAAAACATAAGCAACGTCTATATAATATATCATATATACTATATACTACATCTATCTGAACAGAGCACAGAACATCGCATGATCACATCACAAAAAACGCAGCAGAAAGAATCATATGAAATATTGGATATACTAGGACGTCCGTGTTTTCAATACGAGCCAGTATAAAACACGGATTCCACGGTCGTGATGAATAGCCAATCCCACACCCCTAGACCCCTACGAGAGCGGCAAGCAACCCTACCAATTCTAGGGTTAGGAGACCCGGACTCGACTCCTCGAGTTGGTCTCCCACTGGACCCCAGAACCCGGTTATTTGTGCTCCCCTCCTTTGGGTCTATCCTAGTGCAGAAAAGTAAATAATATACATCAACGGTGACAACTTCCGCAACCTGGAAGTGCCCCAATAAAAGAATATTACATACAAGTTTTTAAATGAATGAAAATGAAAAACACTCATCTCACATAAAACCCCCCGGCTATTCAAACACGACGATCCAATATAACATATCCAGCAGCACATAACATCACATGTCATCAACGTAAGTAAATATGTCCATCCCAATTGTCGTTGACATATAGCAACGAAACCGGCGATATCACATATTACACTTACGGTCACAGAAAAGAAAGTGTAAAACTACAACAGTAGGAATCCGCAACTCCTTTAGACATCACATGCCTAATCAAATGAATTCTTTAGACATCGCATGCCTAACAATTATAAACCCCGCATTTTGGTCTCATTATCGAAAACACTTTTCAATATCAAGTCGGGCAATTCAACAAGATTCCCGACATTCTGATCGAATGCTCGTCGCAAACTTTAGTAGGCGGCCGCACTCCCGATACCGTCGACGAAGTGCACCAAGGCGGAACACCGCTACCGCGAGCACCCGGACGGATGCTTTCGGCGACGGGGTTCTCCTACAGTCACTTGGTCGGGGCTATGGAGTGAGGCTGTCTATTAAGTTTATCCGGCGAGTATCCGCGTACGCTACGTGATTGCGACGGACTTTTGATCACATCAAAATTCCGTGGCAACCTATCAAGTGAGACTAAAGTGCTATGTTTATAATATTCATTCCGTTATCTCATAACTATTTGTGAATTCCAATTATTGTATCACATTCCGGATAAATAGAAAATGCTAAACTTTTCGATCGAACAATCGAACATCCAAGTTTTCCCGATACAGCTCAACACATGAAATAAGTCTAACAACATTCAGTTCATGCCTCAGTACCAACGGTCCAGCCGTAGAAGGGTCAAGCCAACGCCTCACATGTGGCACGCCGTACTGCCCCAAACCCGAAGGTTCAAAGGGCAGTTCAAGACGGTCACATAATCGAGTTAAGGTTTGTTGTCTTCTAGAGGGTCCATCGCGTTACTTGCACTACTTAGAACGTCGTTAAACTACGAAAAATCCAACAATTGGAAATTTCCCGGCAGGGGAAAAAGTGGGTATTTATATCCGGTCGAACTTTTTAACATATTCTAAAAATACCCGGAAAAGCACACTGACAAAATTAGACAGTCCGATCGAATACACCGAGTCCCCAATACAACTCAGAAAATACAACTCTGGAATAAATATTAAAAGCATCCAGAACACACAAGAAACACCAACAGAAACAACTGAAGAAAACTCACAGCCTGATCATCACAGACGGCCGCGGAACCGCCGCAGAAAGGGGGTCAACGCCGCGGTTCCGCGGTCGTACTGTAGAATCAGGCTATCGTTTTCTGCAGTTTTTCTTAGAATTTCCTGCACATTTCTCTGCATATTTTTAATTCCAAAAAATCCACATTTTACAGAAATGTCCAGAGAGCATTTTCAAAGTCGGGGTTTTGGGTCGATCGGACTTCTAACTCCGTCAGGACTTCGCCTAAGGCTCTAGCTAGGCTCTGATACCACTGTAGGGTTCCTAGGCACTCTAGTGGGGTCTCACAAGTGATCAAACATGCCAATTTCTAAAAATTACGGTGCCGAGAAACCCTAGAACGGATCGTTAACTAGAAATATATAGGCGAAGCAAGCATGTAAACGGAAATATAGCTAAAGGGAAGGGGCTACAACCTTTGTAGATCCGGTCCACCACCTCCTAGGCTCCATGATGAAGTCCCCTCACTGTCCAAATCGTATCTTGGGCTCTAGCGTCGGCTTCATCGGAGGAAAAACGGGCTAGGTCATCGACGACGTGCCGAAGATGATCTACGTCGATGCATCACTAGATCAAGCTCCACCTTCACCAAGCCATGAAAACTTGTGAAGGAAACACCCTATACTACTTGGCAAGAGGTAGAGGATGAAGAAATAGAAAGTGGGTAGACTTTAGTTTTGGATTTCTCACTAGTTTTCATCACTTGCCATTGGAGTAGCAAGCTTTCATCATGGAAGAAGAAGATGAAGAAGAAGAAGAAGATATGATAAGTCTTTTTAAAAAAGAATATAAAATGAATACTTATCATTTCTTCAACCATGGTTTAGTGTAGAGACTTAACTAAGGTTAGATGAGTGGTTAGGGTTAGGCATGAGACAAGAATGGTGACTAAGTCAATGCTTCATGAATCTTCAACTAAAAACAAACATAGCCACCATTCATTTCTCTTTTTCTTTTCAAATGAAATAAACAAAATAAATAAATAGATAAATGAATAAGCAAATGAAATGATACCCTAACCACTCACTAACCATGGTTCAATACTTTACACAAAACCAAGCAAGAATGTATCATCAAACATGATACAATCATGTGCACAAAATATATCATATATACAATGTGCAATACAAGTGAGTAAATCCATTTAAAGTGAACCAATACTATTTAATGCAAAGTAATATATCAAATATATAATTATACATTAAATCATTAAATCAACACTTGATTTAACGATCCGGTCATATCGCATATAACCGACTAGTATCCTATGTATCGGCTTATCGAATCAATCCTTGATTCGATAACTAGGTTACATCACATATAACCAATCGATACATTCATCGCGAGAATGGAATACGGTATCACATACACGCATTATTCTCGATCCCGCACATATCTCATATGCGCTCCTATTTCGTTTCGCTTAAGCCAGGAAACCTCTGTGTAGGACTCTAAAGACTCGTCACTACACCGGCAGCAGATGATGATCATATCAAACACCCACAAGCCGCAAGCGGTCTGCTAAACGTAATGGCCACCCGGGTATTGAGCGATCAGAAGATCGACGAGCAAGCCCGCTCACACTCCTGTGAATCTAACCAGTAACACTTACCGTATAGTCCGGTCTGTTTGTCTGATATATCGCATATCTCGCCTAGGGGTGGTAAACGTCAGACCTCAGTAGCTTGATAAGTCATGCCGACGTGAGGTCCATAACATTCGTGAAACTACTGATAACACTTACGAGTAGGTCACAGCAACCCTGGCCAGGGATTTCCTGTTATGGCCAGTCGAGCATAGCACAACATCAACCCCCAATACCGGGAGAGACGAATCCCCTCCTATCGCTCATTGCCTCCATATGAATTGGGACTGTACCCAAAAACCACCTGTTTGCACAACTCAGTAGAGCCGTGGTAAGGTGGAAATCAAAGCACAGTGGGAGACACACAAGACTCTATGACGATCTCGGGTCAACAGACTAAGCTATACCAGTGTCACCAGAGAACTGCCATCTGACGTGAGGTATAATACCATCTGGGAGTTCTCGGCGAGTCCATTCAGTGTACCCTGTCTCCACTGAGCACCTGCATACCATCTTCGATGTCAAACACCAATAGATATGGGATCATCCATTGCCCATTGCATGGGTCGAGAAGATATACGCTAGTCTACTCTGGAATATCGATGCCCCGTCTCGATATTCCCTCGACTAGGAACATTTCAAGGATGTACTCATGGACTATCCAGGCCCCACTAGTATGATCTGCATCACAGTCCTGGAAGTCGAGTACACATCCTAAGGGCTTTATCAACATGTAACAGAGAGACATAAAGTATACACGTTAAGATAAAGAGCAACCTGATAGCGTACTATCATGTCGAGCAAGAAAGTCCTACCTATATATGTCCCAGCATCCACTACAATATACATCCAATGTACAGTAATGGCCTCTAGGGCATACATATAACTAACAGTTGCATGATATACGGATATGCTTACATTTCTGTTATATGTCGCATACATCATGCTTTATGATATTACGCATTGAGATGCTATTTTCATGAGATTTTGGATTTGAGAACCATGGTTTTATTTCAAGGGAAATATGTGTTGTTTTAAAAACCCGGTTTATCTTGATATGATGTTTCAGTGCGTCCACCATGTGATTTCTCGGTTCTGAGATTGGCATATGATACCCGATTCGAGGAGCGGGAGGCACCGTCTGCGAGTAGATGGTGGACCCGGTATGGTTCCCCGGGGTGAGAGGTGATTTCGTGGTGTAGACGATGAGCCTGGCAGAGGGACAACTACCTACCGGTGATATTATTTGGACTTGGCGGATATCTGGGGGATACCAACCGGAGTCATGTACGGACATGCTATATGGATTGCGGGTGTCGATATGGACACTCTGTTTCCATGAGATGTACGGACATCAGGGCCGGTCCTGGTGACGGCGCCTGAGATATATGAGGATTTACGTGTCGATGCTGGACACAGGTTTCATGATGTTCGAGTGTCAATGCTGGATACTCAGGTTCCATGATTTTTGATGTATCGCGAGGGACACACGTTGATTTATATCCTCATACCTTCATGCATATGCTTTTATGATATTTACATTCATGATTTTGTTGTGTCATTGGCTGATACGTGGATGAGATCCACATGCATACAGGCTTTGATTATATAGTTGGATGAGATCCACTTGCTGATAGGCATTGTTTATGTTGTGGTACATATGCAGATACAGTCACCCTAGATATCATAATATTACCTTTATGATATAGTTGACCTAGAAAATCGTTATTTATTTCGATTTCTACCTGTTGATTTTTTCTACTCATGAGTTGGCAACTCACCCCCGTTGTGCCTCAGTTCTTGCAGGTTGTCCACTTGGATCAGTAGCGGCATTGTTGGCACACAACATACTTTCGGGTGTTTTGCTTTGGTAGGTGGTACATGTTGGATCGTGCCCCTCTCGTATTTGTTATTCATATTGTATCTAGTCGACTCCATCAAATCAGAAACTAGTAATTGTATATGTTGAAGACTTAGAAGACTTGTGGTGACGAGACTTAAGAGATGGGTTTTATGTTCGCTTTAGGGGTTGATGTCTTACTTTACTTTATTTCCTTGTGTGGATCTTCTCCGTTGGGCGTCGTATACTTTTTATTTATACTTGTGGTGGCCGTTGGGCGTGTTTTGCTCCCGCTTGGGGATGCTTTATTTTTATTCTTTGTTGTACCCGTTTCGGGGCTAGTTTTTACAAAGGAGGTGCTGCCGAAATTTTTATGAAAACAAAAAGAATAGAAAAGAAAAATAAGTTTAAAGTTTTTGTACTTAAGGTTTCCAAATGTTGTAAATGTTTTCATTACTTACTTCTGTTGGAAGGTTTAGATTTCTGGGTTTCGGCTTACTTAGATTACGTTACTCCTGTAGACGTTGCGTAATTTAAGTGCCGGTCACGAGCTAATATTTTAGGTCATGATAAAGTTGGTATCAGAGCGCTAGATTTAATCTTGGTTCGAGTCTAGGTTTGACTATGTGGGGTTTAGGGCGTATATATTTTGTAACCTAGGCTAGACCTTACGGAACTTAAACTTGAACACGGGGGTGTTAGACCCGAATTTTCGTTACATAGGCTGACCCTGATTGATGGAGTAGGTAGCTTGAGTAGAGTGACGTACCGTATGCATGTTCTGCGGCATATTTACGATACGATACTCCACTTAAGTGACCTTAGGATGTACATATCTTGAGACTGGTGATTCTCTTCGTTCCCTTGATTATACATCTATTTGAGATCGTTGATTTTTATTTGCTTCCATGATCATACTCTCAGTGATTTGACTCCTCCTTATGATCATGTATCCATTTTGGGATCAGTTGACTCTTTTCATCTCTTTGATATTTTTCGTCGATACTTGACGAGCAGTTGTTACTCCCCGTTGAGATTTGAGATTCAGATGTGTATACAGGAGCGTTGGAATATGACCAGTTCCCGAGGAAATGCGGAGCTGAGAACGCAGATGTCCAGAGAATGAGAAAAGATTATGCAAGAGTACCAGCCTCTGTATAGTTCGGCGTAGGCGAGATCGGAAGAGACCCTGAGCAGGCTCCTTTCAGTACACTGTGTTAGTCATATGTATGCCTTAGGGGCCATTACTGTACATACGTGTATATAGTAGTGGATGCTTGGACATATATATGGAGGACTTTCTTGCTCGACATGATAGTATACTATCTAGTTGCTCTTTATCTTAACATGTACTCTGATTGTCTCTATGCAACATGTTGATAAAGCCCTTAGGATGAGTACTTGACTACCGGGACTATGATGCATATCATACTAGTGGGGACAGAATAGTCGCTAAGTACATCCTTCAAATGTTCCTAGTCGTAGGTGTATCGAGACAGGGCATCGCCAGAGTAGACTAGCGTATGCTTCTCGACCCATGTAGATGGGCGATGGATGATCCAATATCCATTGGTGTTTGACATCAGAGATAGTATATGGGTGCTCAGTGGAGACTGGGTACACTGGACGGACTCGCCGAGAACTCCCGGATGGTATTATACCTCACGTCAGATGGCAGTTCTCTGGTGACACTGGTACAGGTTAGTCTGTAGACCCGAGATCGTCATAGAGTCTTCTGTGATTCCCACTATGCTTTGATTTCCACCTTACCACATCCAAGAGGGCGTGCAAAAAGGTGGCTTTTGGGTACAGTCCCGAATCACATGGAGGCAATGAGCGATAGGAGGGGTTTCGTCTCTCCCGGTATTTGGGGTTGATGTTGCGCTATATTCGATTGGCTATAACTGGAAATCCCTGGCTTGGGTTGCTGAGATTTACTGGTAAGAGTTATCAGTAGTTTATCGAACTGTTATGGACCTCATATCGACACGACTTATCGGTTACTGGGGTCTGACGTTTACCACCCCTAGACTAGATATGCGACATATCAGACGAAGAGACCGGACTGTACGGGAGTGTTACTGATTGGATTCACAGGAGAATGTACAGACTTGCTTGTTTATATTATGATTGCTCAATACCTGGGTAGCTGTTACGTTTAGCAGACCGCTTGCAGCTTGTGGGTGTTTGATATGATCATCACCTACTGCCGGTGTATTGACGATTATTTAGAGTCCTACACAGAGATTTCTTGGCTCAAGAAAAACGGTGTAAGAGCACATATGTGATATGTGCGGGACCGAGAACAATAAGTGTATGTGATACCGTATTAGATTCTCACGATATGTGATATCGGCCGGGTATATGTGATATAGCCGGGTCATCGGATCAAGTGTTGATTCGATGAACAGATACAGATAATATTAGTCGGTTATTTGTGAAATAGCTGGATTATCGGATCAAGTGTTGATTCGATAATTTAATGTATAATTATATATATTTGATATATTATATTACATTAACTAATATAAGCTCACTTAAAGATTCTTTTTCTCACTTGGATAATACATTGATATATATGTGATATATGTTAATTGTATTATTTTATTTTGTTATAATATATATTATATATGTGATATATAATATTGTAACAAGTTAGGGTTACAAATGCAACATGTTTTGTGGAGTTTAAATATGGTTAGGGTTTGGATTAGGGTTAAGCCTGGATGAAGCTTTGACTTTGACTTTTGATATTTTGTATAGATATTTCTTAACCCAACCCAAACCCTTTACCATAGTTATTTCTCTACATAGGTTAAGTCTTCATTCTTAACCCATGGTTGCAATTCTAACCTCACACAATGATTTCATTATTCATCATAAAGAGATTTCTTCTTCTTCTTCCTCTTGAAAAAGCTTTCTAGCTTTTTGTGAAGTGATGATAATGAGTGAGAAATTGAAAACAAATGAGAGCTAAATTCCTACTTCATCATCCTGATCTATTCTAGCCACTTAGATTAGGGTGTTTGCTTTGCTAATACTTGATTAGTGAAGCAAGAGCTTGGGTTTGAGTTTCTTCAAGGTAGATCATCTTCGAAAAGGAATACTTCTAGCAAGCATGCATCATTCGACTTGTGGAGCCTCTCTAGAGTTCGGGAGTTCATGGATCGCGGCGAATGGACTACTACTCGGAGCTTATGAAACGAAGGAACGGACTACAAAGGTTGTAATCCCTTTCTCTTAGAAGTAAATTTGTTTACTTGTTCATTATTTCGCCTAATCTCTAGTCTAAGTTCTTGCTTGGGTTGTTCGGCAATTGAAAATTTTGATTTTGGCATGGTTGATGCCTTGTAGAACCTTGTTCTAGTGCCTAATAACCCAACGGTAGTATCAGAGCCAAGCTAGAGCTTTAAGCGGTGTCTAGACGAAGTTAAAAGTCCGATCGAACCCCGAAACGTCGATTTTGACCCTCGCTCTGGAAATTTTCTAAAATGTTGGTTTTTTCCGTATTAAAAATTCTCAGAAAATTACGCAGGGAATTCTAAGGATTACTGTGAAATATGAACTCCTAATTCCCTCAAGTCGCCACGGAACCGCGGCAATACCATGCTTTGCGCGGCGGTTCCGCGGCCGTACTTGGGTATTAGGGATAGATGTTTCTATGTAATGTCCGTAAGTATTACTACGTACTTCTGGGAATATTTAATATTACTCAAGTGTTGAGTGTTCTGGAGATCTTTTGAATTCGTTGATTCGATCGGAAAGTTTAACATCGTTTAGTTTTTCGGGTATTTTAGAACGTGTTAAAAAGTTCGAACGGATATCAATAACTCACTTTTTCCCCTGTCGGAAAACTTTCAAGTGTTGGATTTTTCCACGAGTTTGAAACTTTCATAAAATCATGCAAGCGAATCTGTGGACCCTCTAGAAGAGCGTAACCTTAACTCGATTATGTGACCGTCAAAACTGCCACTGAACCCTAGGGTTTGTGGTAGTTTAGCAATGCCACATGTGAGGCGTTGGTTTGACCTTTCTACGGCTGGTTCATTGGGGCTGTGACATGTTCTGGGATTTTTGAACTCCGCTCAAGTGTTGAGCTATTTAGGAAATCTTGGGTGTTTGTTTATTCGATTGGAAAGTTTAACATTGTCTATTTATCTGGAATGTGATACAATATGTGGAATTCATATAGTTAGGCATGAAATGCGAAGTATGTGATATTTCGGATTTAAGATGTCTAAAGTGATTGTGGATTCCAAATGTTGTAGTTTTACACTTTCTTTTTTGTGACCATAAGTGTAATATGTGGTGTATCGCCGGCTTCGGTGCTATATGTCAACGACAACTGGGATACGCATATTTACTTACGTTGATGATATGTGATGTTATGTGTTGCTGTGATATGTTATATTAGATCGTCGTGTTTTGAATAGCCGGGGGTTTTATGTGAGATGAGAGTTTTTCATTTTCATTCATGTAAAATTCATTGTATGTAATATTCTTTTATTGGGGCACTTCCGGGCTGAGGATGATGTCACCATTGTATATTATTTACTTTTCCGTATTAAGATAGACCTGAGGAGGGGAGCACAGGTAACCCGGTTCTAGGGTCCAGTGGGAGGTCATCTCGAGGAGTCGAGACTGGTCTCTTAACCCTGTAATTGGCAGTGTTACTTGATGCTCTCGTAGGGGTCTAGGGTTGTGGGTTTGGCTATTCATCGCGACCGTGGAATCCGTGTTTTATATAGGCTCGATATAAAACACGGACATCCTAGTATATCCAATATTTCATATGTTATCTTCTGCTGCATTGTTCTGTGATGAGATCATATTACTGCCTGAGACGAATGTTTATATTATATATATGAGATATATGTTATATTGCTGATTTCGTTTCAAATGTGATGCTTGTGAAGCATAATAAAATGGGACTTCATTAATGAGATTAATGAAATAAAAGAAACCTAAAGATGTTGTAGAAACTTGTTTAAAAACTGATAGCTCTAGTTCTTGCTCTGCATAGCGGTATTCCTTGTAGAATATCCAGCACCTTATTCGATAAGAAAAGAGCCGAGATCCCTTCACCGGGAGTGACCTCTTAAGCAAAACTAGCAGATGCTACAAACACGGTTTGTCTTTTGATTGCTTCTATAGTTTTTGCTTTGCACAACGGTATTTATGAAATATCCTGCACCTTATTCGATGAGGAAAGAGCCGAGATCCCTTCACCAGGAGTGACCTTTTTAGCGAAACTAGAAGAGCCTCAAAAACACTCTTTTTCAAAATTTACTTGATTCTACAACGATATCAAGTTCATTACGCTTATGCTTTTCTTAAAAACCTGCGTAGCCCTCCATCATTTTAGGAAATAGAGTACTTAGTATTCGTGCTGCATATGTCGACCATAGCCGAGGCATAATGTACGGTAGCTAAGTGATGCTTTTCCTATACTGCATATGATGCGATTAGTTAGGACAGTCACATGATTATGTCGACCATAGCCGAGGGTCATGTGGGTGGGTCTAATTAACCATGAAATGACGGATAGAACTTGACTAGTGCTTATGATATGTTGATCATAGTCAAGGTCATATGCACTAGGGGTATAAAATATTATCGGGAATTTCAAGTGTTGAAATTTGCAATGAGATTGCATACCTTCTATGAGATAGTTGGATCCCGATACCCGCTGCGAGTAAGAGTTACTCCTGGGAGAGTTTTACACATTACAATTAGCCGATCAAGTAGGTGTCTAGAAAGGTTATAACGGGGTTAAGCCTCTGGGAAAAACGAGGTTTATTTTAATTAGGTCCGTGCCCAAGCACGGGGAACCTCCCTCAAAGTACCGACACTGGCCTGGCTGAAAGATTGGCGAACTTGTAGGGTGTAATTAATCCCGGCTAGTATTTCCTTTTAGGGTTTGAAGGAAGGCTTGATTAAAACAGTAGGAGCCATCCTGATTAGATATATTAATAACCAATCTAATCTTGCAAGAGCATACGCTGAGTGTTTTCTTCTCTCTCTTTCCAGGTAGCGACCATGTCACGCCTTAATCAAGATAATAATAATACGAATGTATTGACCAAACCCACTTGTTATAATGCGCTAGGGAACGTTGGTCCCACTCCAACTTATAATTATTATAAGATCGAGCAGGAAATAGGGGATTACCAGAATTCCTGTGCCGCCCAAACGAAAAAAAGTGTATGATGATACATCTTCTTCGGGTGTGTTCATACAGAGAACTGAGAATGGGTAATAAGTTTTAAAAGTTAAAAATGGTGCAAGTTTTGCAGCCAAGTCTGTTGGCAGTTATCACCCTGTATTATCAAATACATTGATTCTGAACGAATGTTATTAGATACCGAACCTGATATACAATACCATATCAGTCTCTTTATTAGTAAAAAAGGATATAATTTTGTATTGTTGGATAATGTTTTGAACATTTCCTATATCAAGAGTTGATCGGTTCAGGCACGGTATCTAAAAGCATATACGTTTTAAATCAAATCACAGTTCTTAACGTACAGAACACACACAAGAGGAAAAGTTCAGAAATGAACGAATTCTTCTTGAGGCATTGTAGACTAGGTCATATCAATACAACCCGACTAGCTAAGTTACAGAGAGATGCATATTTAAATCTGTTTGAATTTACATCTTTTGAAACTTGCCAGTCATGTCACAAAGATAAAATAACCACAGCTCTGTTTATTGGAAACAGAGAAAGAGTTATTGAACTTTTGGGATTGATACATGATGATGTATGTAAGGTCCCCTGTCTACACATGCCAGGACCGGTTCTTTGTACTTCACTACATTCACTGATGATCTCTCAAGATTCGGACATATGTTCCTGTTGAAAAACAAGTCTGAACCTTTTGAGAAATTCAATGAATATGAGTTAGAAGTAGAGAACCAAAACGGTTATAAGTATTGTATCCTTTGATGTGATCAAAGAGGAGAATACTTGAGCACGGGATTCCTGGACTATTCTAAAGGAGAATGAAATTCTCTCTCAGCATTACTCCTCCGTATACACCACAATACGTCGGTGTATCGGGGCGGAGCAATCTCACCCTATGTGATATGGTGTGCTCTATGATGAGTAGTACTGAGTTGCCTATTTCCTTTTAGGGGTTATGCACTTGTGAAGCTGCATACCTATTGAATAGGGTTCCAATCAAATTAGGTGCCTACCACTCCATATGTGATATGGTGTGGAAAGAGCCTATCTCTTAAGGATGTTAAGATTTGGGGTTGTCCGGTCTATGTCTAAAAGCATGATCCAGACAAGCTCGAGGCAAGGTCAGTTCTGTGTAAGTTTGTTGGATATCCCAAGCATTCACAAGGGAATATCTTCTACCGAACCGAGGAACAAAAGGTGTTTTATTACTCGGCAAGCCATTTTTTGAGAAAAAGGGAATTTCTTGTGAAGAAATTAATGGTCATGAGGTAGAACTGAAAGAAGTTCCATCTATACAAACTGCAGCTGATGATTTGGTAGAACCGAAGGATTCAATAGTTTACAACGAACCTCAGCCTCTCCGCCGATCTGGTAGGGTTCCTTATCCACCTGAGAGATACTTCGGTTTCTCTATGACAGTGGGAGCGAGGATTGCATCATAAGATGATGACCCAACTTGTTTCGAGCAGGCCATCAAGAGTGGGGACTCTGTAAGAATGGCTGGATGCTAAGCGATCTAAGATGGAATCCATATACACCAAAAAAGTATGGACTTTTGTTGCTTTATCTGAAGGGTTAAATCCCCATCAGGAGCAAGTATATCTTGATAAGATTATTTGGTGTACATGGAAAATTTGAGACTTTCAAAGTAATGCTTAAGTCCATCTAGATCCTACTTGCCATTGCTACATACCATAACTATGATATCTGGCGGTTGGGTGTCATGACTGCTTTTCTAAATAGTGATTTAGAAGAGAACGTCTATAAGTACACAGCCAGAGGGCTTCGTAGACAGTGGGAGCAGCGAAAACGTGTGCAAGTTGTTTTATGAGATAAATCAGGCATCGCGGAGTAGGAACGTCTGTTTTGATGTGATAGTCAAAGAGTTTGACTTCATCAAAATAGTAGATGAACCCAGTATATACAAAAAGGTATTAGGGAGTATGGTGGTGATCTTCGTATAGTACGTGGATGACATACTCTTGATAGGGAAGGAGTTTCCTATACCACGCTCGGTCAATCTCCTCTTATCACAAAGATTCTCCATATAGGATCAAGAAGATACCTCCTAAATCCTGGGTTTTGGATCTATGAGATAGATCTAATTAGATTTTAGGATTCTCACTAGGTGTAGAGAGATGGTATCAATCGATCCTGGGGAGAATCACTGGAAAGCTTCTAGGGTTGTAAGGTCGACTGAATGTCAGTCACAGGCATTGTCTTTACCCTAAGTGGAGGGACGGTATGTTGGAAGAGTTCCAAGCTAGATACCGTGACACACTAGACGATTAATGACAAGACACATCGTTACCAAGGATGCTACCAAAGAGGCAATTTCGATATATATAAGTTCATGAGATGAACTTCGTTCCTACCATTGTATGACAATGGAGTTGTGGCTTATGCCTAGGAACCCCCGTCCCATCAGAGATCCAAACATATTCTTAGGCAGCATCACCTAATCAAGGAGATGGTTGATCTCTAGGGAGATCGAGGATAGGAGTGTAGATACAAAGGACAACAACGCGGATCCACTCACAAAGGCCTATTTCCCAGGAGAGACTTTTATGGGATAGTTGAGTATGAGATATTTCAACATCAGCTGATTGTTGGGTATGAGATACCACAACAGATGACCCTAGCGCAAGTGGGAGATTGTTAGTGATATATATGCCCTAGGGGCCATTACTGTACATACGATGTATACTGTAGTGGATGCTTGGACATATATATGGAGGACTTTCTTGCTCGACATGATAGTATGCTATCTGGTTGCTCTTTATCTTAACATGTACTCTGATTGTTTCTATGTTACATGTTGATAAAGCCCTTAGGATGAGTACTTGACTACCAGAACTATGATGCAGATCATACTAGTGGGGACAGAATAGTCGCTAAGTAAATACTTCAAATGTTCATAGTCGAGGGTGTATCGAGACAGGGCATCGATATACCAGAGTATACTAGAGTATGCTTCTCGACCCATGTAGATGGGCGATGGATGATCCCATATCCATTAGTGTTTGACATCAGAGATAGTATATGGGTGCTCAGTGGAGACTGGGTACACTGGACGGACTCGCCGAGAACTCCCGGATGGTATTATACCTCACGTCAGATGGCAGTTCTCTGGTGACGCTGGTACAGGTTAGCCTGTACACCCGAGATCGTCATAGTGTCTTGTGTGATTCCCACTATGCTTTGATTTCCACCTTAACACGTCCAAGAGGGCGTGCGAAACGGTGGCTTTTTGGTACAGTCCCGAATCATATGGAGGCAATGAGCGATAGGAGGGGTTTCGTCTCTCCCGGTATTGGGGGTTGATGTTGCGCTGTGTTCGATTGGCTATAACTGGAAATCCCTGGCCAGGGTTGCTGAGATTTACTGGTAGGAGTTATCAGTAGTTTCTCGAACTGTTATGGACCTCATATCGACACGATTTATCGGTTACTGGGGTCTGACGTTTACCACCCTTAGACTAGATATGCGACATATCAGACGAAGTGACCGGACTGTATGGGAGTGTTACTGATTGGATTCACAGGAAATTGTACAGGCTTGCTTGTTGATCTTCTGATTGCTCGATACCTGGTAGCTGTTACGTTTAGCTGACCGCTTGCATCTTGTGGGTGTTTGATATGATCATCACCTACTGCCGGTGTATTAACGATTCTTTAGAGTCCTACACAGAGGTTTCCTAGCTCAGGAAAAACGGAGTAGGAGCACATATGTGATATGTGCGGGACCGAGAACAATACGTGTATGTGATACCGTATTAGATTCTCGCAATATGTGATATCGGCCGGGTATATGTGATATAGCCGGGTCATCGGATCAAGTGTTGATTCGATGAACTGATACAAATAATATTTGTCGGTTATTTGTGAAATAGCAGGATTATCGGATCAAGTGTTGATTCGATAATTTAATGTATAATTATATATATTTGATATATTATATTACATTAACTAATATAAGCTCAATTAAAGATTCTTTTTCTCACTTGGATAATACATTAATATATATATGTGATATATGTTAATTGTATTATTTTATTTTTTTATAATATATATTATATATGTGATATATAATATTGGAACAAGTTAGGGTTACAAATGCAACATGTTTTGTGGAGTTTAAATATGGTTAGGATTTTGATTAGGGTTAAGCTTGGATGAAGCTTTCAAGAAGCTTTATGAAGCTTTGACTTTGACTTTTGATATTTTGTGTAGATATTTCTTAACCCAACCCAAACCCTTTACCATAGTTAATTCTCTACATGGGTTAAGTCTTCATTCTGAACCCATGGTTGCAATTCTAACCTCACACAATGATTTCATTATTCATCACAAAGAGATTTCTTCTTCTTCTTCCTCTTCAAAAAGCTTTCTAGTTTTTTGTGAAGTGATGATAATGAGTGAGAAATTGAAAACAAATGAGAGTTAAATTCCTACTTCATCATCTTGATCTATTCTAGCCACTTAGATTAGGGTGTTCGCTTTGCTAATACTTGATTAGTGAAGCAAGAGCTTGGGTTTGAGTTTCTTCGAGGTAGATCATCTTCAAAATGTAAGACTTCTAGCAAGCATGCATCATTCGACTTGTGGAGCCTCTCTAAAGTTCTGGAGTTCATGGATCGCGGCGAAGGGACTACTACTCGGAGCTTATGAAGAGAAGGAACGGACTACAAAGGTTGTAATCCCTTTCTCTTAGAAGTAAAGTTGTTTACTTGTTCATTGTTTCTCCTAATCTCTAGTCTAAGATCTTGCTTGGGTTGTTCGGCACTTGAAAATTTTGATTTTGGCATGGTTGATGCCTTGTAGAACCTTGTTCTAGTGCTTAATAACCCAACATACTGCTGCAATAAGATTTGCACAGAGGATAAGATGTGTCACGTGTATTCAGAGAGCCAGAGGCCGACGCCAGAGATGTGCCGCTTTACGAGTGGTCATGATAATTGGCCGAGAGATGACCAGAGGAGTTCTAGAGCGGATCTTTTCCGTTAGTACACCAGACCGGGCCAACGATCCGATAGATTGCGAGATTGGTAATCCACAAAGAGAATGAAGACCCGGAGACAGAGGACGTCAGACCGTGAGCAGGAGGCAAGCGGATGTTCTTGCTCTGCCAGTTTGGGCGCACCGATTTTTTTCGGCATTGTAGGGAGTGTACTTCAATGTCATTTATTATGATTTGTGTTGTGATATGAGTTTCACACTTATATCGTTTGGATTTTAGTTTCATGATATTTCGTGCACCATGGCTGCACCTACTGGTTATTTACATTTTATGCATAGTTATTGCACTCGATATACGTTTAACACACTGTGGTATTGGTTTATGACTTGTGCATATCTATTTGCACTTGATATTGATTATTGTGCCTTGGCTGCACATGTTTATGATTTTGTGGATTTCATACGGTTGATTTGATTGGTGCATGTGGTACGCACTCGATTTGATTTTTGCACTCGGTATAGCTCACTTGTGCTTGCATTGCATTGATACGTGTTTTGTGCACCCAGTTGCACGCGTTTATGATTTATATACACCTTGGTACACTCGGTGTTGTTTTCATATGCATTTGAGTTATTGATGAGATTTCATGCAATGGATGAACATGATTTGATATTTCATGCACTGGATGCACATGACTTGTATTTCGTGCACTGGATACACCCGATTTGTATTTTGTGCATTTGTTGCACCGGATGCGTACTTCATGCAATGGTTGCACTAGATATATACTTCGTGCATTGGTTGCACCCGATTTATGTCTTTGAGCATTAGTTTTACCAGATTTGTGTTTTCGTGCGCGCGTGTACTTGATGTTCGTTTTCGTGCATGCTACTGCACTTGATGCTTATTACGGACCTGAGACGCTTGGGTTGGATTTTCGCACATGTTGGGCGCAATTATATAGGATGTGAATTGTGCACACCGGATGCACTCGATTGGGATTTTCTTTCGTGCACAATAGATGCACTAGATGTTGTTGTCGTGCACACCTGTTGCACTGGACAGATGCTTTCGTGCACACCCGTTGCACTTAGTTTTTCTTTCGTGCATATTGTGGCACTTGTATCTGTATTTTACTTCCGTGCACGCCAGACGTACGTGATTGATGGATACGCCTTTTGAGGCTGATTTTGCTGTTAAGCACTTTGTTTTCATGATGAGGCTCTATACTTTGTAGTACCCAAACATGACTGATCCGATGACAGTACTTGTGTTCTTTGCATGCATAAAAAGTTTACCAAGAGGTTTTCAAAAATGGAGCTATAGTATCGCTATTTCTTACGTGTCTGTGAGTGACACGAACGTTTACAAAGGAAAACCTTTTGGGATATTTTTCAAAAGGGCGGAACGTATATTTTGGCAAAACATATATGAACATACATTTATTACTTCATAAATGAGCGTCCGTCACTTGTGTCGTGAGTTACACATCACACGGCAATTCAGAAAAGATTTTGCATGTGTTTTATTCAGTTTTAAAAGATTTTTTCAAGGATGCATACTATACCCGTATTATAGTATTTGACTAGTGCAAATTGGATTTCAGTAGTGGATTTCGAGATCTGTATCTCCATTGTGACTCCGATGATATCTGTAACAACGGAGTTCAGTTATACCAATTTCTGTTTCCGTATTTGTTTATCTGTGGTATTTTATTGATTTATCGTGTTTGGGTGCGAATAATAATTTTACATCTACTCTGCATTCGACCCGACCCGCTTGCTTGAACCTGTTGATTCATATTTATAGACTATCCTGGCCTGTTTAATAGACACGTGCATCTTTTGTATACTGCATATTGACTTTTATTTGGCATCGTACATTTTATCATATAACATTTTAGATCACGTAAAATAAATAAAAATTGCATTTCATAGCCTGCATGATACCCCTAACCCCGTGGTAGCGTCCGCGCATCTTGTTCTCGTCCCGTTCAGTGAAACAGACATATTTGGATAGTTACACGCACGTACGTGCATCCGTTCTTGGGGGTATGCTTTTTCATTACCTAATCATTCATTTCAAATTTTGGAAGTTGCATATAATTTTCGTATTTTAAATCTAAATTTTTAGACCCGACCCGGGTGTGTTTTTGAGTAAATTTGTATTTGCCAAAATCTCAAAACGGACTAATATTATAATATTATATTCTTTATTTCATTCAGAAGTTTTCTTTAAATAAATAAATATTTTATATAACCAAAATCATAACAGCAGATCTCAATTCTCTCCCTCTCTCTTACTTTTTATAAAATATTAATCCTTTTATTTTTTTAAAGAAAACTGCACGTCTCTCTCTCTCTCTCTTTCTCTATCTCTTCTTTCTCTCTCTGCTCGCACTTTCTCTCTCTCTTCTCGGGTTTACTCTTTCTTTCTCGATTGTGGTCACCTCCTTGAGGGATGCGGTCACCTTCCTCTTTATTTCTCCCTCTCTAGTTTATTTAACCCCGCGAGCCTCTTCATTAATCCATCGACCCAACATCTTTTCTCAAGCCCTAACCCAAAAAACTTCTCTTTGCCTCCTCACTTCCACCTTCATCACCATCTCCTCCTCTCTATCTCCTCCCATCCTCTAACCCCAAGCCTTCACCCATGAACCCTGCAAGCACAGAGCCCAACCTGCACACCCAAACCCTAGCTCATCATTGCAGATCCCAGAAACTCCAACACCTCGTCGTCGACCGATCACCATCGTCGACGACTCCCTCGCCTCTACCTCCTATGTCCCATACCCAGTGTGCTCTCTCTCCAATTCTTATCTTCTTCTCTTCTTCTTCTCTTCTGTTCTTTCTTTCCTTTATATTTTTCTTTTGTTGTTCTCATTTAATCTCTGTAGATCGCCGGAGCCATGACGACGTCGACATCCCGACGACCCAACTAGCGTACCTGACCCGTATGATCCCCTTGTACGTTATTTGGATCCGTTCCATATACCGTGCGCGCGTCGCGACTTTTCCCGCCGACGTGTGACGTTCCGTATACCCGTTTCTTGATCTATCGAGTCAAGTAAAACTTTCTACATGCTATTTATATTATTTTATACTTATTTAACTGCATGTTAAACCTGTAGATTAAATCAAATGCCACATGTTCCATTTTTTAACATTTCGATGTTCCATTATATCATTTTGATCTAGAAATTGAAAAATATCATGTTGCATTTTAGTTTACAATACGTGGTACCCACATCCATATTTATATCACAAAGTGCTTGGTTGCATAGCCCATAATACCATTTTTAATTGTTTATAACCTTTCGGACACCGTTTGCATCCATTTAACCTATTATATATATAATTGCATCCCCAGATCATTTAATACATAATAATGATATTTTAACAGTCCATATTTGATAAAGTGTATTTTTGTTAATGTTGGAAATATAAGCTTAACCCAAATCGAAATCTGTGTATCCATATGCTTTAATCTGTACCTATTTGCATACCACATTATAATGTTCCATTTTATTCTTCCATTAGTACCCCATACTTGTTTTGTATACCCATACTTATTAGGGTTTGATTATGAGCACCCATGTGACATTTTGTGCATCCCTGACATGACTTGATACACCTACTACTTGACACGAAGTGATACCGTGCACTTCTTGACATGACATGATACCTATATATTACCTGATATGACCTGAGGTACCATGTCTGTACCTGTTACCTGATCTTGTTACTAATGCTAACATCTTTGACATGTTGTCCCTACGGACATTTCCTGCTGTCTATCCAGACAAACCTTTACCTACTGATCCTGTGTTGGCAATAGCTCCAGATTTATCAATACTTGACTTGAATGCATAACTTGGGGGTATGGGGAAATCAATGATGAAACCTGACTTATAACTCGACAGTTCGATACCTTTACTGATCTGTTTTAGAGGCTAGGCCAGCCTTGGGATGATGCTGCTGACATCATTCATCGTTACATACTACCCTTTTAGTATCTAGCGGCATGTCTCGGCTTCAGCCCGAAAATCTTCACCGTGGTCCCGAGCACGCACGGGATACTATTGAGTTACATCGATGATTCATCAAATTGATTTCAAAGACTTCAGAGTAGTTAACCCAATAGACCAGTTTAGATTACTCACTACACATTACCCTGACTGTCCTCACTTATATACTTGTTATACATGTTTTACCATTATACTCATACCTGCATGTATTGCTACCCCTGTTTATAGTATTGCTTGATATTATGACGCACTGACGTCTGGGTTTTGCATGGCCCAGATTCTTTACCTTTACTACAGGCCGAGTAGGAGTATTTCAGTCAGCAAGCTGAGCAGTGAGGACTTGCTAGTAGTTAGTTCATTTTACTTTCGGTATTTTCTTTCCTGATGTGAGCCCGCATTATGGGATGTACATTTCAGTTTATTCTTGTATTGGATCTTTTGCTTCCGCAGTATTTTATTCTGGACTCGTTTTATTCTGGATTATGTACATGTATTAGATAGTTTATTATTGTTCTTGATATCTCTACAGCCGTAATGTGACTGTGGAAGGATATTTCCTATCCACAGGTAGCATGGTTGGCTATGTCACGTGCCTATCTTAGCGTACTCTGAGAAGCGGGGCGTGATATGGTTCTTTTGGTATCAGTGCCATAAGATATATGTTAATCGGGTTTGATTCTTTTGTAGTTGGGTATTGGACCCAATACACGAATAAGAATACTCGTGATTAGGAAACATGTCCTGCCACCTTACTGTCTTACCATTTTTGAATCTTAACTTCCTCCTGATTCTACTTTTACGACATGCAAACCTCCTTTGCATATCGACTCGAAACCTGGTTTTCTTTTGGTTATCTCTAGAACTTAGGCGACTTGGGTGGAGTTATGTAATTGTAGCTATGATACCGTGGCATGGTTACAATACGGTACTCTATTTAAGTAACTTGGAGTTCTCGCCTTGATTCATATCCTTGATCTATATGTTGAATCTGTTATCATCCTAATCCTCTTTGGTGTCTTGGTAGCAGTATCATGGAAGCCAGGAATCTACAATCGTACCAGAGGTGTATGGATGACGCCACTTTGCTTGGAGTAATTCATGACTTACTTGAGGACCACAAGCAGCAGACCGAGCTGAAGCCGGCGTTTGCACCAAACTAAACGCCCGTACGTAGAAGTAGTCCGGTGAACCGACGCGGCGTAGCACTAATGAAGAAAATAATCGTTGCTGATCGGCGAAGGAGCGTGATTTGTGACTTTTGCCGTTTTCCTGGGCATGTGCAAAGGGAGTGTCGAAGAAAGCGTGGACTCTGTTTGGTTTGTGGATCGGCGGATCATACTATCAATGCTTGTCCGTCGAAGCTTCGTAAGGAAGAGAATGTTCGGAAGCCAGTTTTACTCGAGCAAAAAGGAAGGGTATTGTGCGATTACTGCCAAAGACCGGGTCATTATCGAAGAGATTGTCGTAAGAGGCTTGGACTTTGTCTTATTTGCGGATCAGCTGATCACACCATTGATACTTGTCCGTCGAAGCTATGGTTGAAGGAAGATACTCAGAAGCCACCGCAGAGACAGTTTAAGGAGCAGAAGCAGTTTCGGGAGAAGAAGCTGATAGCTCAGGGACCCAATCAAGCTCGAGCTTTTACCCTGACGGCTGAGAAAGCTAAGGCTTCAGGAGAAGTTGTTTCAGGTATTCTACTTGTTCATGGTTTTCCCGCATTAGCGTTATTTGATTCTGGTGCATCCCATTGTTTTATGTCGTCCAAGTTTATTGCTACACACTCGATTACTTTCACGACTTTGTCTAGTTTCTGGGACATACGCACTGGGAATGGGAAAATCATAACTAATAGAGGGTGTTAGGATTGTTCTGTTGTTATTGGCGGACGTGAGCTATTTGCAGATTTCTTGGTGATTGTTACCGGCAGTTATGAAGTCGTCTTGGGAATGGATTTTTCAGCACTTTCCATGCTCACATTCAGTGTAGAGCAAATAAAGCGAATTTCCAGATTCCCGGAAACCCAGAAGTTGTCTGGAGGAAGCAGTTCTGTCGGGCCAGTCGAGTTTAAGGCTAGGCCGACAACTAATGTTCTTTCGTCGATGAAGGTTGCTAAACATGAAGCGCCAGCTGTTGTTCGAGATTTCATGGACGTGTTCGAGGACATATCAGGTTTACCGCCGAAGTGAAACGTGGAGTTCGATTGATCTTGTTCCTGGTGCAGTGCCAGTTTCTAAACCGTACTATCCAATGGCACCTGTGGAGTTGGAAGAAGTCAAGAAGCAGGTTACTGAATTACTTGAAAAAGGTTGGATTTGCACCAGTAACTCGCCTTGGGGAGCTCCAGTTCTTCTAGTTAAAAAGAAAGATGGCACAAGGAGGATGTGCATCGATTATCGAGAATTAAACCGGGTGACTATTAAGAACAAGTACCCGATCCCTCGCATTGGCGAATTATTTTGAGCAGCTTAGTGGCGCGAAGGTATTCTCGAAACTGGATTTGCGATCCGGATATCATCAGGTCCAAGTTAAAACAGAAGATATTTGCAAGACGGCGTTCCGAACTCGGTATGGACATTATGAGTATTTAGTGATGCCCTTCGGAGTAACGAATGCACCGGCGATATTCATGGACTTGATGAACCGAATCTTTTCACCATTCTTGGACCAGTTTATAGTGGTGTTCATTGATGATATTCTGGTCTACTCAAAGAGTATTGAAAAGCATGCTGAACACTTGAAGATCGCACTGCAGACGTTGAGGCAAGAAAAATTGTATGCAAAGATGAGCAAGTGCAAGTTTTGGCTGGAAGAAGTAATGTTTTTGGGACATGTCGTGTCTGGAGATGGAATCGCCGTTGATCCCGAAAAGATTACAGCAGTTCGAGATTGGCCGATTCCGAAGAATGTTGCAGAAATCAGAAGCTTTCTTAGACTTGCCGGGTATTACAGGAGGTTCGTGGAGAACTTTGCTCGTCTGGCGGAGCCTTTGACCAAGCTTACGCGTAAAGAAGTACCATTTGTATGGACGGATAAGTGTGCGTCAGCTTTTGAGGCGTTGAAGCAGAGATTGATAACTGCTCCTATTCTGACCGTGCCAGACAGTTCCGAAGGATTGGTGATTCACAGCGACGCATCTGGGAAAGGATTGGGATGTTTTTTGATGCAGCACGGAAAGGTTATAGCTTACGTATCGAGACAGTTGAAGACCCATGAGAAGAATTACCCAACTCATGACTTCGAGCTAGCAGCTGTAATTTTCGCTTTAAAGATTTGGAGACACTACTTATTGGGCGAAAGGGTCGAGGTTTTCACCGATCACAAAAGCTTGAAGTATGTGTTCACGCAGAAGGAGCTTAATATGAGGCAGCGTAGATGGTTGGAGCTGATGGCTGACTATGATCTTAATCTTAAGTACCATCCGGGGAAAGTTAATGTTGTGCCGGATGCGCTTAGTCGGTTGCCAGCAATTCAAATGTTGACTGCATAGAAGGAACTTATTGAAGACTTTCGAAGATTTTATTTGGAGATTGTGCTACCGCTTTCTTTGGGACAGTTGATGCAGCTGCAAGTACAGCCGCCGTTGATTGAGAGTATTAAAGCAGCGCAATTGCAGGACCCTAGATTGCAAAAGTTTCGAGAACAGGTTGAAGCTGGACTTCGAACGGACTTGTTAATTCATGAAAATGGTTCGTTGTGATATGGTAGCCATTTGTGTGTGCCAAAAGGAGATATTCGTGAAGAAATTTTGAAGGAGGCGCACAGTTCGGCATATTCTGTATATCCAAGAGGCACGAAGATGTACCGAGATTTACGACAGCATTTCTGGTGGGAAGGCATGAAACGGGAGATTGCCTGCTTTGTAGCAAAGTGGTTGGTGTGTCAGCAAGTTAAGGCTGAATATCAAAGAGTTGCTGGTTTATTGCAACCACTTCCGATTCCTCAGTGGAAGTGGGAACATTTAACCATGGATTTCGTGACGGCTCTACCGCGGAGTCCAAAAGGCAACAATGCCGTTTGGGTGATTGTTGATCGATTGACCAAGGCAGCTCATTTCATTACTTTTCGAGTTGGTCAATCAACGGAAGCTTTGGCAGAGCGGTACATGCAGGAGATAGTAAGATTGCATGGAGTACCGGTGAGCATCGTGTCCGACCGTGACACTCTTTTCTTATCATACTTTTGGAGGAGCTTACAGGAAAGTTTAGGGACTCGATTGAAGTTTAACACAACTTATCATCCTCAAACAGATGGCCAGTCGGAGAGAACGATCCAAACTCTTGAAGACATGTTGAGAGCTTGCATGTTAGACTTCAAGGGTTCATGGGAGGATCATCGACACTTAGTGGAGTTTTCTTACAACAACAGTTTTCAGGCGACTTTTCAGATGGCTCCATCCGAAGCTTTATATGGTCGCAAGTGTCATTCACCTGTTTGTTGGGACGATGTTGGTGAACGAAGCTTGTTGGGACCGGATTTGATCGTGCAAACAGTTGAGAAGGTTAACACTATCCGGAATCATATGAAAGCAGCACAAGACAGATAGAAGAGTTGGGCAGATACATCGAGAATACCTCTAGTGTTCGCCGTGGGTGATTTGGTATTCTTGAAGATATCACCGACTAGAGGGGTGATTCGTTTCGGGAGTCGAGAAAAGCTTAGTCCTCGATTCGTTGGACCTTTTGAGATTTTGGAGCGTGTTGGAGAAGTGGCGTATAAATTGGCGTTACCGCAATCCTTGGCGAATGTTCATGACGTGTTTCATGTATCTCAACTCCGTAAGTATGTTCGAGATGAAACACACGTGCTGGATCATTCGGAGCTGACTTTCCGAGCAGATTTGACTTTTGAGGAGCGACCGATGTCGATTGTGGATCGAAGAGAAAAGGTTCTTAAGGACAAGGTTATCCCCCTTGTGCTTGTTTCTTGAGGAAATCCCTCACATGGAGAATCAACGTGGGAACGAGAAGATGAAATCCGGCCGAAGTTTCAACATCTATTCTTATAGTTTATTGTTTGTTTATCTTTTCTTGTTCTTGAAATTTCGAGGACGAAATTCTTTTTAGAGTTGGGAATAATGTAACAACCGAGTTCAATTATACCAATTTCTGTTTCCGTATTTGTTTATCTGTGGTATTTTATTGATTTATCGTGTTTGGGTGCGAATAATAATTTTACATCTACTCTGCATT
The DNA here is from genome assembly GCA_030015575.1 of Agapanthus africanus. Classification (NCBI taxonomy): domain Eukaryota; kingdom Viridiplantae; phylum Streptophyta; class Magnoliopsida; order Asparagales; family Amaryllidaceae; genus Agapanthus; species Agapanthus africanus. Next base: position 130,596,695 of record JASDDO010000016.1, read on the forward strand.
CGACCCGACCCGCTTGCTTGAACCTGTTGATTCGTATTTATAGACTACCCTGGCCTGTTTAATAGACACACACATCTTTTGTATACTGCATATTGACTTTTATTTGGCATCGCACATTTTATCATATAACATTTTAGATCACGTAAAATAAATAAAAATTGCATTTCATAGCCTGTATGATACCCCTAACCCCGTGGTAGCGTCCGCGCATCTTGTTCTCGTCCCGTTCAGTGAAACAGACGTGTTTGGATAGCTATGCGCACGTACGTGCATCCGTTCTTGGGGGTATGCTTTTTCATTACCTAATCATTCATTTCAAATTTTGGAAGTTGCATATAATTTTCGTATTTTAAATCAAAATTTTTAGACCCGACACGGACGTGTTTTAGAGTAAATTTGTATTTGCCAAAATCTCAAAACGGACTAATATTATAATATCATATTCTTCATTTCATTCAAAAGTTTTCATTAACTAAATAAATATTTTATATAACCAAAATCATAACAGCAGATCTCAATTCTCTCCCTCTCTCTTACTTTTTATAAAATATAATCCTTTTATTTTTTTAAAGAAAACTGCACGTCTCTCTCTCTCCTTTCTCTCTCTGCTCGCACTCTCTCTCTCTCTTCTCGGGTTTACTGTTTCTTTCTCGATTGTGGTCACCTCCTTGAGGGATGCGGTCACCTTCCTCTATATTTCTCCCTCTCTTGTTTATTCAAACCCGCGAGCCTCTTCTTTAATCCATCAACCCATCATCTTTTCTCAAGCCCTAACCCTAAAAACTTCTCTTTGCCTCCTCACTTCCACCTTCATCACCATCTCCTCCTTTCTATCTCCTCCCAACCTCCAACCCCAAGCCTTCACCTAAGAACCCTGCACACACAGAGCCTAACCTGCACACCCAAACCCTAGCTCCTCACTGCCGATCCCAGAAACTCCATCACCTCACCGTCGACCGATCACCATCGTCGATGACTCCCTCGCCTCTACCTCCTTTGTCCCATACCCAGTGTGCAACCCCAGTGAGTTCTCTCTCCCATTCTTCTCTTCTTCTTCTTTTATGTTCTTTCTTTCCTTTATATTTTTCTTTTGTTATTCTCGTTTAATCTCTGTAGATCGCCGGAGCCGTGACGACGTCGACATCCCGACGACCCAACGAGCGTACCTGGCCCGTGTGATCCCCTTGTACGTTGTTTGGATCTTTTCCATGTACCGTGTGCGCGTCGCGACTTTTTCCGCCGACGTGTGACGTTCCGTATACCCTTTTCTTGATCTATCGAGGCAAGTAAAACTTGCTACATGATATTTATATTATTTTATACTTATTTAACTGCATGTTAAACCTGTAGATTAAATCTAATGCCACATGTTCCATTTTTTAACATTTCGATGTTCCATTATATCATTTTGATCTAGAACATGAAACATATCATGTTGCATTTTAGTTTACAATACGTGGTACCCACGTCCATATTTATATCACATAGTGCTTGGTTTCATAGCCAATAATACCATTTTTAATTGTTTATAACCTTTCGGACACCGTTGCATCCATTTAACCTATTATATATATAATTGCATCCCTAGATCATTTAATACATAATAATGAGATTTTAACAGTCCATATTTGATAAAGTGTATTTTAGATAATGTTGGAAATATAACCTTAACCCAATCGAAATCTATGCATCCATATGCTTTAATCTGTACCTATTTGCATACCACATTATAATGTTCCATTTTATTGTTCCATTAGTACCCCATACTTGTTCTGTATACCCATACTTATTAGGGTTTGATTATGAGCACCCATGTGACATTTTGTGCACCCCTGACATGACTTGATACACCTACTACTTGACACGAAGTGATACCGTACACTTCTTGACATGACATGATACCTATATATTACCTGACTTGACCTGAGGTACCATGGCTTTACCTGTTACCTAATCTTGTTACTAATGCTAACAGCTTTGACATGTTGTCCCTACAGACATTTCCTGTTGTCTATCCAGACAAACCTTTACCTACTGATCCTGTGTTGGCATTAGCTCCAGATTTATCAATACTTGACTTGAATGCATAACTTGGGGGTATGGGGAAATCAATGATGAAACCTGACTTGTAACTCGACAGTTCGATACCTTTACTGATCGGTTTTAGAGGCTAGGCCAGCCTTGGGATGATGCTGCTGACACCATTCATCGTTACATACTACCCTTTTAGTGCCTAGCGGCATGTCTCGGCTTCAGCCCGAGAATCTTCACCGTGGTCCCGGGCACGCACGGGATACTATTGAGTTACATCGATGATTCATCAAATTGATTTCAAAGATTTGTGAGTAGTTAACCCAATAGACCAGTTTAGATTACTCACTATACATTACCCTCACTGTCCTCACTTATATCACTGTTATACATATTTTACCATTATACTCATACCTGCATGTATTGCTACCCCTGTTTATAGTATTGCTTGATATTATGACGCACTGACTGTCACGACCCGAAAGAGCACGTGACTGGCCCTTGAACCTTATGAAGTCTATAGGACTCCATCTGATCCAAGTAAGCCAAAAGCCCAGAAATCTAAAACCATTTTAAGGATAAATGAACATACAAGCAATATACTATACAACGCCGAATGGCGAGGATCAAAATTCAAAAGAAAACCCAGATAAGCATGAAAACTGTAACACTACTAAGCGCGACTCTAAGGTCGAAATAATACACCACTAGTGTCTGAGTCTGAAACAATATACAATTTTTTGGTTGATGGAATTTCTAGATACAATGAATAATACATGTACAACGGCGGTTCTGATACAAAGAACCCACCTACCAAGCAAATCACCCGCAAAGGAAAGCAGTGTGCCAGAAATGCCGCTATGGAACCTGTACGGCAAACCCTGCAAGAACTGTGGCACAACGGGGGTGAGTTTCCAACTCGTGAATAGAAAATATCTACAAGCAGAAATCGAATGTAAGACATAATCCTAGGTCAAAACAATCAGTATATAATAAAGCCCTCAAGAGTAAGTCTGAAGCATGATAAAGTGGCAATGTAGCATCTAATCATGTTGGTAGTGCCAAGTACCCGTGCCAGTGCCTCAGATAATAACATGTCATAAATGTAAGGTATGTCTGCATGAAGTAAACATGATGAAGTATTAAATGGATATCAATACACATATATTAGCGTCCCATTCCACTAATATTGGTGTAAGGGTATACATAACAGCGCCCTCATACCCTGTTATATATACAAATGAAGTATGATCAATGTAATCAAAGTCTGTATTGATCAATTTCTGTATATATGTGGATCCCGTCCACCCGTCACCCAATGACAATAAGCATCATGCATGTAAATGTGAAGATATAATCAAATCATGGAAAACATCATGAAACCTGTGCCTAGCATCGACACGTAAATCCTCATCTATCGGGCTCCGTCAGTCCGGATCAGCCTACGGGCTATGTCTGCGGAATCGGCCCTCGGCCCCGGCAGTACGCCCATATCCATCTATCGACTCTGGTCAGTATCCTCCGGATAACCGCCAGGTCCAACCAATCACCGGTAGGTAGTAGTCCCTCTCCCAGGCTTACCGTCTACTACACAACGAAACCGTTCTCGTCCCGGGGTACCATACCGGGTCCACCATGTACCCGTAATCGGCCTCATCCAACTCCTCGATTCGGGTTCACATATATCGCTCTAGCACTGAGAAAACACATGGTGGACGCACCGAGATATCATATCAAGGGAAACCGGGTTTTTAAATAAGTAACTATTATCTTTTGAAATATCCACGGTTCCCTAAATCCACAATTAACATGGAAAGAACATATCTCAATGCGTAATCTAAGCAAGTATGAAGATATCAATGTATGTGTGCACTGGTATGAATATACAGTGTGCATGTGCGCAGGTATGAAGATATCAATATATGTGTGTACTGGTATGAGGATGCGACATATAAATGAAATGCAAGTATAACAGTATATCATGCAACATGGAAACAATAGTATGCACATACAAGGTCATATCCTGATGCAATAATGCTACTGTGTAGTGACATGGCAATTATCGATGATGAAGTGTGTGAGCCGGCAAGCAAGTGTACGTGAAACATACGCATCATCGATAATGGTGCTGGTGCCCTAGCAACATGATAGTAATATAGCAATAAGCATATGCAAAGCAATGTGAATAGCATGAATATGCGGAAATAGAATAATCAACGCAACTGTAAGGAATCTACACCCATATGTATATGTCATGCAGTTATGCCATTTGAAATAAGACGAATCACGATTTTGTTTACTAATAATAAGGGCTATGGCGTTTTTAAGATATTCCCGATTCGTGGGTTTTGAAATAGGTATGACTCGGGTCTAGTCTAACATCTACTATGCAAACTACAGATCTAAGTATCAAGTCAAACGGGAGGGGTATGGAAACCACTTAAATCTGAGTCGATATATAGATATAATAGTCGGTGATTCCGCCTCAATAGTATCGCGTATGATACAGTATATCATATGACATCCATAAGTCATGAGTGCGGATCTATCATCAATATAAAGCTCGCACGATAAATCCTCGTATGGCATCCCAATAGCTGGATACGGGTCAGTATCACATTCCTCTAATCAAATATCAGGTATCATTATCATCATATCACATAATCTGGGGTACAGATCTAAGTCTAGTACAAATCACTACCATCTATATATGTATGAAAGCGGGGGTAAAACACATGCCCAACGGCCCGCTAAGATCACATTTCGTATCGCAAGTACGAATTACATCACCTCACCGATTCTCACGGCACAATGCCCAAAATCATCGACTCATCTCCAATGTCATCCAATATCATCATCAACACTGTGTAAGTATAGTGAATATGCAAGGGTGCGCGTGTGGGTGTAAACCTATTCTGGGGTTCGTGTTAGTTATATGTATGCCCTAGAGGCCATTGCTGTACATACGATGTATATTGTAGTGGATGCTAGAACATATATAGGGAGGACTTTCTTGCTCGACATGATAGTATGCTATCTGGTTGTACTTTATCTTAACATGTACTCTGATTGTCTCTATATTACATGTTGATAAAGCCCTTAGGATATGTACTCGACTACTGGGACTATGATGAGATCATGCTAGTGGGGCCACGGTAGTCGACGAGTACATCCTATAATTGTTCCTAGTCGTGGGTGTATCGAGACAGGGCATCGATGCACCAGAGTAGACTAGCGTATATGCATCTTGACCCACATGATGGGCGATGGATGATCCCATATCCATCGGTGTTTGACATCAAGGATGGTGTACGGGTGCTCAGTGGAGACTGGGTACACTGGACGGACTCGACGAGAACTCCCAGATGGTATTATACCATACGTCAGATGGCAGTTCTCCGGTGACACTGGTACAGAGTAGTCTGTTGACCCGAGATCGTCATAGAGTCTTGTGTGATTCCCACTGTGCTTTGATTTCCATCATACCACGTCCAAGAGGGCGTGCAAAAAGGTGGCTTTTGGGTACAGTCCCGAATCACATGGAGGCAATGAGCGATAGGAGGGGATTCGTCTCTCTCGGTATAGGGAGTTGATGTTGTGCTGTGTTCGATTGGCTATAACCGGAAATCCCTGGCCAGGGTTGCTGAGATTTACTGGTAAGTGTTATCAGTAGTTTCTCGAACTGTTATAAACCTCAAATCGACACGACTTATCAAGCTACTGGGGTCTGACGTTTACCACCCCTAGGCGAGATATGCAACATATCAGACGACGAGATCGGACTGTACGGGAGTGTTACTGTTTGGATTCGCAGGAGAAGTTACAGGCTTGCTTGTTGATCTTCTGAGCGCTCAATACCTGGGTAGCTGTTACGTTTAGCTGACCGCTTGCAGCTTGTGGGTGTTTGATATGATCATCACCTACTGCCGGCGTATTGACGATTCTTTAGAGTCCTACACAGTGGTTTCTTGACTCAGGCAAAACGGAGTAGGAGCACATATGTGATATGTGCGGGACCGAGGATAATACGATATGAGATACCGTATTCTATTCTCGCGATATTTGATATCAGCCAGGTCATCGGATCAAGTGTTGATTCGATGAATCGGTACGGATAAATATTAGTCGGTTATATGCGATATAGTCGGATTGTCGGATCAAGTGTTGATTCAATAATTTAATGTATAATAATATATATATGATATATTAAATTACATTAACTAATATTTGCTCACTAAAAGATTCTTTTTCTCACTCGGGTAATACATTGATATATATGCGATATATGTTAATTGTATTATTTTATTTTGTTACGATAAATATTATATATGTGATATATAATATTGTAACATGATATGATAACTAATGCAACTTGTTTAGTGGAGTTTAAACATGATTAGGGTTTGGATTAGGGTTAAGCTTTCTAGATGTTTCTAGAAGCTTTTCTTTTTGTCATGATAAAGATTTTTTCGAGTGACTCATGCTTTAACCCAACCCAAACCCTAACCCTAGTTAATTCTCTACAAAGGTTCACTTGACCATGGTTGCATAATTCTATCATATTATTCTTTTCCTATTCATCACAAAAGGATTCTAATATTGTTCATCATCTTCTTCCTTCTTCTTCTTTGCTTGAAATGGTTTCTTGCTTTGATTTTTGTGATGGATAAATATGAGAAAAAGATAAATAAAGAGAGCAAAAATCCTACTTCATCATCCTCATCTTCCCTTGCCATTTAGATGAGATTGTTCACATCATTTCATGAGTGTTAGCTTGTGTTAAAGAAACTTCAAGGTAGATCATCTTAGTATCGAAGATCGGAAGCAAAGGTTGCGTCTTTCTCTTCGTGGAACCTCTCGAGAGTCCGGATCCCGATGATCGCAGCGAAGGGACCATAACACGGAGCATATGAAGTGAAGGACCGGATCTACAAAGGTTATAATCCCTCTCACTTAGTTTTAAAGTGTTTAGCATGCTTGTTTTCGCCTAATCTCTAGTTTAAAGTTCCGTATTCGGGTTGTTCGGCACGGCTAAATTTTAAATCGGGCATGGTTGATGCCTCGTAGACCCTTGTGCGCGTGCCTAGCAACCCTACAGTGGTATCAGAGCCAAGCTAGAGTTTTAGGCGAAGTCTTAACGAAGTTTAAAGTCCGATCGAACGCCGAAACCCCGACACGGAACCCTCTCTGTACATTTTTCAAAAGGTTGATTTTTTCTGAATTAAAAATGCTCAGAAAAACAAGCAGGAAAAACTAAGAATTACTGTGAAATTCGGTCCCCTAAGTTGACTAAATGGTGGCGGAACCGTGGCGAAACCATGCGTTTCGCGGCGGTTCCGCGGCCTAAATTTCGAATTAGTCCCTGGAATTTCTTGTATTTATTCTTAGGTCCTTTCTTGGCAATTTTTTCTGTGAATATTTTAATTCCACTCAAGTGTTGATTTTTCAAGGGTTGTATTGGAGAATCGTTGATTTGATCGGATAATTTAACTTTGTTTATTTTGTCCGGATAATTTTAGAAACTGTTAAAAAGTTCGAACGGATATCAATAACTCACTTTTTCCCCTGTCGGAAAATTTTTCAAAAGTTGTATTTTTTCTCGTGTTTAAGAATGTTCTAAGTCGTGCAAGTAACTCGGTGGACCCTCTAGAAGACAACAAACCTTAACTCGATTATGTGACCGTCTTGAACTGCCTTTTGAACCTTAGGGTTTGGGGTAGTACGGCGTGCCACATGTGAGGCGTTGGCTTGACCCTTCTACGGCTGGACCATTGGTACTGTGGCATGTAATGGATGTTTTTAAACTGATTTCAAGTGTTGAGATATATTGGGGAAATCTTGGTTGCTTGATGATTCGATCAGAAAGTTTAACTTTTTCTATTTATCTGGAATGTGATACAATAATTGGAATCCACAGGTAGTTATGAGATAACTAATTTGAATATTATAAACATAGCAGTTTAGTCTCAGATGATCGGTTGCCATGGAATTTTGATGTGATCAAAAGTCCGTCGCAATCACGTAGCGTACGCGGATACTCGCCGGGTAAACTTAATAGACAGCCACGCCCCAAAGCCCCGACCAAGTGACTGTAGGAGAACCCCGTCGCCGAAAGCATCCGTTCGGGTGCTCGCGACAGCGGTGTTCCGCCTTAGTGCACTTCGTCGACGGCATCTGGGGTGCGGCCGTCTACTAAAGTTTGCGACGAGCATTCGATCAGGACGTCGGGAATCTTGTTGAATTGCCCGACTTGATATTGAAAAGAGTTTTCGATAATGAGACTAAAATGCGGGGTTTATAATAGTTAGGCATGCGATGTCTAAGGAATTCATTTGGTTAGGCATGTGATGTCTGAGGAGGTTGCGGATTCCAACTGTTGTAGTTTTACACTTTCTTTTCTGTGACCGTAAACGTAGTATGTGGTGTATTGCCGGCTTCGTTGCTATACATCAACGACAATCGGGATACGCATACTTGCTTACGTTGATGATATGAGATATTATGTGTTGCTGTGATATGTTATATTGGATCGTCGCGTTTGAATAGCCGGGGGTTTTATGTGAGATGAGAGTTTTTTTTCTTTTTCATTCATGTAAAATTCATTTGTATGTAATATTCTTTTATTGGGGCACTTCCAGATAGCGGAAGCTGTCACCATTGTATATTATTTACTTTTCCGCATTAGGTAGACCCATGGTGGGGAGCACAAGTAACCGGGTTCTAGGGTCCAGTGGGAGACCATCTCGAGGAGTCGAGACCGGGTCTCCTAACCCTAGAATTGGCAGTGTTACTTGCCGCTCTCGTAGGGGTCTAGGGATGTGGGTTTGGCTATTCATCGCGACCATGGAATCCGTGTTTTATACAGGCTCGTATTGAAAACACGGACGTCCTAGTATATCCAATAGTTCATATATGTTCTTCTGCTGCACTGTTCTGTGATGAGATCATATTACTGCCTGAGACGAATGTTTATATTTTATATATATGAGATATATGTTATATTGCAGATTTCGTTTCAAAAGAGATGCTTGCGAAGCATAATTAAAAATGGGACTTCATTAATGAGATTAATGAAATAAAAGAAACCTAAGATGTTGTAGAAACTTGTTTATAAAAACTGGCAGCTACAGTTCTTGCTTTGCATAGCGGTGTTCCTTGTAGAACATCCAGCACCTTATTCGATAAGGAAAGGACCGAGATCCCTTCACCGGGAGTGACTCCTTTAGCAATAACTGGCAGATGCTACAATCTCGGTTTGTCTTTTGATTGCTTCTATAGTTCTTGCTTTGCATAGTGGTATATATGATATATCCTGCACCTTATTCGATGAGTAAAGGGCCGACGATCCCTTCACCGGGAGTGACCCCTTTAGCAAAACTGGAAAAGCCTAAAAAACACTCCATTTAAAATCACTCGATTCTACAACGATATCAAGTTCATTACGCAATAGGTTTTCTGAAAAACCTGTCGTAGCCCTCCGTCATTTCAGATAAGTCCTACTTAGTATTCGTGCTACGTTTGTTGGCCTCCGTCAAGGCGTAGTGTGCGGTAGCTGACTAGTATTTATCTGCTTATGCATATGATGCAGATTGGGTTAGGTTAGTCGCGCGGCCTTGTTGACCTCCATCAAGGGTCGTGCGGGTGGGTTTAATTCAATCAGGAAATGACGGGTTGAACTTGACTAGTAGCCTATGGTTTGTTGACCTCCGTCAAGGTCATAGGACGCTGGGGGCAAAATATTATTGGGAATTTCAAGAGTTGAAATTTGCAATGAGATTGCATACCTTCTATTAGATAGTTGGATCCCGATACCCGCTGCGAGTAAGAGTTACTCCTGGGAGAGTTTTACACATTACAATTAGCCGATCAAGTAGGTGTCTAGAAAGGTGTTAACGGGGTTACGCCTCTGGGAAAACGAGGTTTACATTAATTAGGTTCGTGCGAAAGCACGGGGGACCTCCCTCAAAGTATCGACACTGGCCTGGCTAAAAGATTGGCGAACTTGTAGCGTGTAATTAATCCCGGCTAGTCTTTCCTTTTAGGGTTTGAAGGAAGATTTGACTAAAACAGTGGGAGACATCCTGATTAGATATATTAGATAACCAATCTAATCTTGCAAGAGCATACGCTGAGTGTTTTCTTCTCTCTCTCTCTCTCCAGATAGCGACCATATCACGCCTTAATCAAGATAATAAAATGGATATATTGACCGAACCCGCTTGTTATACTGAGCTGGGGAACGTTGGTACCGCTCCAACTTATAATTGTTATAGGACAGAGCAGGAAATTGGGGATTACCAGAATTCCCGTGCCGCCCAAACGAAGAAAGTGCATGTTGATGCATCATCTTCGGGTGTGTTCATTACACAGAACTATTTCTTAGTAACCTTTACGTCCTGGGTATGTGATACCGGATCAGGATCCCGTATATGTAATATGTTACATGGGCTACAGATAGGTAGAGAACTGAGAACGGGTGATAAGTTTCATGAGGCAGAAAACGGTGCAAGTGTTGTAGCCAAGTCTGTTGGTCACTGTCACCCTGTATTACCGGAATACATTGATTCTGAACAAATGTTATTAGATACCGAACCTGATATACAAAATCATATCAATCTCTTTATTAGTAAAGAAAGGATATAATTTTGTATTGTTGGATAATGTTTTGAACATTTCCTATATCAAGAGTTGATCGGTTCAGGCACGTTATCTTTAAGCATTGACGTTCTTAATCAAATTATAGTTCTTAGTATACAGAACACACACAAGAGAAAGAGTTCAGAAATGAACGAATCCTTCTTGAGGCATTGTAGACTAGGTCATATCAATGCGACCCGACTGGCTGAAGTTACATATAGATGCATATTTAAATTAGTTTAAATTTACATCTTGTGAAACTTGCCGGTCATGTCACAAAGAGAAGATGACCACAGCTCTGTTTGTTGGAAACAGAGAAAGAGTTAGTGAACTTTTGGGATTGATACATGCTGATGTATGAAAGTCCCCTGTCTACATATGCCAAGATTGGTTCTTTGTACTTCATTACATTCTCTGATAATCTCTCAAGATTCAGACATATGTTCCTGCTGAAACACAAGTCCGAAACTTTTGAGATATTCACAGAATATAAGTAAGAAGTAGAGAACCAAAATACGGGTATAAGTATTATGTCCTTTGATGAGATCAAGGAGGAGAATACTTGAGCATGGAATTCCTGGACTATTCTAAAGGAGAATGAGATTCTCTCTCAGCATTACTCCTCCATATACACCATAGCACGTCGGTGTATCGGGGCGGAGCAATCACACCCTATGTGATATAGTGTGCTCTATGATGAGTACTACTGAGTTTCCTATTTCCTTTAGGGAGTTATGCACTTGTGAAGTTGCATACCTATTGAATAGGGTTCAAATCAAATCAGTTGCCTACCACTTCATATATGATATGGAAAGGGAAGAGCCCATATCTTAAGTTTGTTAAGATTTGGGGTTGTCTGGCTTGTGTCTAAAAGCAAAATCCGGACAAGCTCGAGGCAATGTCTGTAATGTAGAACTGGAAATGTTCCAGCTATACAAACTACAGCTGATGATTTGGTAGAACCAAAGGATTCAATAGTTTCCAACGAACCTCAGCCTCTCCGCCGATCTAGTAGGGTTCCTCACCCACCTGAGAGATACTTCAGTTTCTCTATGGCAGTGGGAGCGAGGATTGCATCATGAGATGATGACCCAACTAGTTTCGAGCTGGCCATCAGGAGTGGGACTCTGTAAGAATGGCTGGGTGCTTATCGATCTGAGATGGAATCCTTATACACCAACAAAGTATGGACTTTGGTTGCTTTATCTGAAGGGTTAAATCCCCATCAGGAGCAAGTATATCTTGAGAAGATTACTTGGTGTACATGGAGAAGTTGAGACTTTCAAAGCTAGACTTGTTAAAGGTTTGCATCATTGACCAGGTATGGATTATGATGAAACCTTTTCTAAGGATCTATGCTTAAGTCCATCTAGATCCTACTTGCCACGGCTATATACCATGACTACGATATCTGGTGGTTGGGTGTCATGACTGCTTTTCTAAGTGATGTTTTAGAAAAGAGCATCTATAAGTACACAGCCAGAGGGCTTCGTAGACAGTGGGAGCAGCGGAAACGTGTGCAAGATGTTTTATATGATAAAACAGGCATCGCGGAGTTGGAACATCTGTTTTGATGTGGTAGTCAAAGAGTTTGACTTCATCAAAATGGTAGATGAACCTTGTATATACAAAAAGGTAGTAGGGAGTATGGTGGTGATCCTCGTAGAGTACGTGGATGACATACTCTTGATAGGGAAGGAGTTTCCTATGCTACGCTCGGTCAATCTCCGCTTATCACAAGGATTCTCCATATAGGATCAAAGTGATACCTACTAAATCCTAGGTTTTGGATCTATGAGATAGATCTAATTGGATGTTAGGATTCTCACTAGTTGTAGTGAGATGGTATCAATCGATCCTGGGGAGAATCACTGGAAAGGTTCCAGGGTGATAAGGACGACTGAATGTCAGTCGCAGGCATTGTCTATACCCTCAATGGAGGGACGGTATGTTGGAAGAGTTCCAAGCTAGATACCGTGACATACTAGACGATTAAAGGCAAGATACATCGTTACCAAGGATGCTACCAAAGAGGCAGTCTGGATATATATAAGTTCATAAGATGAACTTCGTTCCTACCATTGTGTGACAATGGAGTTGTGGCTTTAGCCAAGGAACTACCGTCCCATCAGAAATCCAGATATAATTCTTAGACAGTATCACCTGATCATGGAGATGGTTGATCTCCAGGGAGATCGAGGTTAGGAGAGTAGACACAGAGGACAACAGCGCGGATCCACTCACAAAGGCCTTTTTTCCCAGTAGAGACTTTTATGGGATGGTTGAGTATGAGATACTTCAACCGCAGCTAATTGTTGGGTATGAGATACCATTACAGATGGCCCTAGTGCAAGTGGGAGATTGTTAGTTATATGTATGCCCTAGAGGCCATTGCTGTACATACGATGTATATTGTAGTGGATGCTAGGACATATATAGGGAGGACTTTCTTGCTCGACATGATAGTATGCTATCTGGTTGTACTTTATCTTAACATGTACTCTGATTGTCTCTATATTACATGTTGATAAAGCCCTTAGGATATGTACTCGACTACTGGGACTATGATGAGATCATACTAGTGGGGCCACGGTAGTCGACGAGTACATCCTATAATTGTTCCTAGTCATGGGTGTATCGAGACAGGGCATCGATGCACCAGAGTAGACTAGCGTATACGCATCTTGACCCACATGATGGGCGATGGATGATCCCATATCCATCTGTGTTTGACATCAAGGATGGTGTACGGGTGCTCAGTGGAGACTGGGTACACTGGACGGACTCGCCGAGAACTACCAGATGGTATTATACTATACGTCAGATGGCAGTTCTCTGGTGACACTGGTACAGAGTAGTCGGTTGACCCGAGATCGTCATAGATGTTAGTGTATATGCCCTAGAGGCCATTACTGTATCATACTAGTTTGTATATTACTTAATGGAAGCTTGGGATATTCACAGTTGTATATACAATCTTGCTCGAAATGGTAGTATGCTACTTGGTTTGTCTCTGCTTTAATATGTGCATGTGTTTCTTTTAGCATATTGCTGGTATACATATTAGTAGAGCCCTTAGGATCTTTGCTTGATTACCAGCGTTGTGATGGCGCTCGCACTCGTGGGAGCTGGGTAATCTATAAGCACATCCTTATACAGGTCCCTGGTCGTTGGACTATCGAGACAGGGCATCGATACTCCGGAGTAGACTAGCGTATGCGCTTCTCATCCCAGTGTGGGAGACGGTCTGTCCCACAGCCGTTAGTACGTCGTACTTGGGATAGTATGCGGGTGCTCGTTAGGTTACGAGTACACTGGACAGGACTCGTCGGGAACAGTTGGTTGGTAATATACCTATCGTCAGTTATCAGTTCCCAGGTGACATGAGTACAGCTTAGTCCGCTGACTTGACACTATCACTTCGCCTCGAGTGTGTTCCCACTGCACTTTGATTACTACCCTACCACGGCTCAGAGGAGTCGTGCAAACAGGTAGTCTTTGGGTGCAGTCCCGAAGCACTTGGAGGCAGTGACGGTTAGACAGGATTCGTCTCTCCCGGTATTGGGGGTTGACATCGCGCTGTGTCCAGGAGAGCCATTACACGAGTAGTCCCTGGCCAGGGCAAGCGAGATATACTGGTAGGCTTCCAGTGTTATCTCACGGTGTTCTGGGCTTCACTCCGACACGACTTGTACCGCTATTAGGGGACTGACGTTCACCGCCCCCCTAGGCCCGCCATGCGATGTATCAGACGAACAGACCGGACTGTACGGAGACTGTCACATACAGGCTCAGTAGGAGTGCAGATGGGGTTCACCTCGTCAGTCTTCTTATCGACATCTACCTGGGGACCGTTACGTACAGCTAGTGCCGCTTGCGGTCTGTGGTTAAACCCACTGCCAGCGTAGTGTCGAGTCTTTAGAGTCCCACACAGAGAGCTATTCGCCTTTAGGCAAAACGAGTAGAGGTCGCATGGTTTTGCGACAGGGTTCGTTCGCATCCGCGCACTTGTGCACGTTTGCTGTCCGGACAGTTTATACTAGCGGGCTTTGGTTTAAGCCGGATCCTAGTATATGTTTTGAGATTGGTTTTTCTCATTGTGTTCGTTTTCCTCGGATCACGAATGCGGGTGCGTATGCACAGTTGCTTGAGATTGAGGGAGAGGACCTTGTTTAGGGTTAATGACTATTGTCATTTTATTAACCCTATTGTTTTTGTGTGTATTATTGTTAATTAATAATTAGCTTAATTATTGTGCATGGTTGTTGTTGTTGACACTTTGACTTTGTTGACTTGTTGACCAAGTTGACAATTTGACCATGATCATTTCATTTGGAAGATGCTCTTTGATTCTTGCAATTTGCATTAATAATGAAATGATAATGGTCACCTCTTGATTAAACCATGACAATTTTCTTGCTAATTAATTAATTAAAATAACTCACACATATTAGTGAGAATGGCTCACTAATAATTCATTCTATCATATCTTTTCTCTCTCTTGCTCATCCTCTCCCTCAAGCTCTCTCCCTCTCATGTGTTGAGAAACAAAAAGCTTGAGAAAAACCTTCACTTGATCTTCTCTACTCACTTCTAGGGTTCAAGTCTTAGCATTTCTTGCACTCTAGTTACTCCTAGCTTGGAGTTGAAGCTAAAGGTCGAGGCTTTCGGGTGGATCGTTCTTTGACGGAAGGAGACAAGCAAGGTGAGGCCTTTCTACCATTCCGACGAGCAAGGAGAGAAGGAGTTCGAGCTCAAGGTATAACCTTTCTACAACTTAACTAGTTGTTAGTTTGCTTTAGTTAGTTTTTGTTTAGTAAAGATCCTCACAAACAAGGTCCATGTTGCCTAAGTCATTAAAAATCCGATTTTTATTATGTTTTCCGCCTCCCCGTAAGCACCGGGGTGGGCAACATGGACTTACAATAGAGTCTTGTGTGATTCCCACTGTGCTTTGATTTCCATCATACCACGTCCAAGAGGGCATGCAAAAAGGTGGCTTTTGGGTACAGTCCCGAATCACATGGATGCAATGAGCGATAGGAGGGGATTCGTCTCTCCCGGTATAGGGAGTTGATGTTGTGCTGTGTTCGATTGGCTATAACCGGAAATCCCTGGCCAGGGTTGCTGAGATTTACTGGTAAGTGTTATCAGTGGTTTCTCGAACTGTTATAGACCTCAAATCGACACGACTTATCAAGCTACTGGGGTCTGACGTTGACCACCCCTAGGCGAGATATGCAACATATCAGACGACGAGACCGGACTGTACGGGAGTGTTACTGTTTGGATTCGCAGGAGAAGTTACAGGCTTGCTTGTTGATCTTCTGAGCGCTCAATACCTGGGTAGCTGTTACGTTTAGCTGACCGCTTGCAGCTTGTGAGTGTTTGATATGATCATCACCTACTGCCGGCGTATTGACGATTCTTCAGAGTCCTACACAGAGGTTTCTTGACTCAGGCAAAACGGAGTAGGAGCACATATGTGATATGTGTGGGACCGAGGATAATACGATATGAGATACCGTATTCTATTCTCGCGATATTTGATATCAGCCAGGTCATCGGATCAAGTGTTGATTCGATGAATCGGTACGGATAAATATTAGTCGGTTATATGCGATATAGCCGGATTGTCGGATCAAGTGTTGATTCGATAATTTAATGTATAATAATATATATATGATATATTAAATTACATTAACTAATATTTGCTCACTAAAAGATTCTTTTTCTCACTCGGGTAATACATTGATATATATGCGATATATGTTAATTGTATTATTTTATTTTGTTACGATAAATATTATATATGTGATATATAATATTGTAACATGATATGATAACTAATGCAACTTGTTTAGTGGAGTTTAAACATGATTAGGGTTTGGATTAGGGTTAAGCTTTCTAGATGTTTCTAGAAGCTTTTCTTTTTGTCATGATAAAGATTTTTTCAAGTGACTCATATGCTTTAACCCAACCCAAACCCTAACCCTAGTTAATTCTCTACAAAGGTTCACTTGACCATGGTTGCATAATTCTATCATATTATTCTTTTCCTATTCATCACAAAAGGATTCTAATATTGTTCATCATCTTCTTCCTTCTTCTTCTTTGCTTTAAATGGTTTCTTGCTTTGATTTTTGTGATGGATAAATATGAGAAAAAGATAAATAAAGAGAGCAAAAATCCTACTTCATCATCCTCATCTTCCCTTGCCATTTAGATGAGAGTGTTCACATCATTTCATGAGTGTTAGCTTGTGTTAAAGAAACTTCAAGGTAGATCATCTTAGTATCGAAGATCGGAAGCAAAGGTTGCGTCTTTCTCTTCGTGGAACCTCTCGAGAGTCCGGGTCCCGATGATCGCAGCGAAGGGACCACAACACGGAGCATATGAAGTGAAGGACCGGATCTACAAAGGTTGTAATCCCTCTCACTTAGTGTTAAAGTGTTTAGCATGCTTGTTTTTGCCTAATCTCTAGTTTAAAGTTCCGTATTCGGGTTGTTCGGCACGACTAAATTTTAAATCGGGCATGGTTGATACCTCGTAGACCCTTGTGCGCGTGCCTAGCAACCCTACAGTTCGCGACTATAGACTATACTAGTTTACTTCTAACCCTAAGCTATCCATAATACACCTAACACCATATCCATGACACACTATAACTATCAAGCATAATATATAGTATACCAACTACGGACTGTGGGGGTGCTATACGCCATCCACCCGACTTTCCCCAGTAGATATAATCTACTCACCTTGCATCTTCATTGGTCGACGTCACCATGCGCATTGCTTGTCGTCCCGAAGTCTTCATGGGGTACCTACACGTCAAAGTATCGTAATGCGTATTAAAACCAAATCAAAGCTAAAACGGCACACGAAACCCAAAACGATACGATAAGAGGCCTATAGGTTAGAACCTATGTGCACGCCTTCAAAACCATCAATCAATCCTCGTTATCGTCGTATAAAGGACAAATAGTCGAGGTAAAACACAATACACAATTTCAGAACTAAAAATACGGAATACGGAAACACGAATCCAAAACAGCAACTAAGGAAATAGGCTCCAGATTTCACCCTAGGTCAAAATAGACAAATCTACACATACCAGGGGCCTAATCTACTGATGAGGGAACACCAAAACCAAGACGAACCAAAATGGGGCAGGTCTGGCCGCAAATTGCGGCCAATGGGATTAAATCTGCGGCCCGGTCATAGAGTTAGGGGCTAGGGTCTTGTGTGGTGGTTCCTGGGTGCCTGCACATCTCACTGTCCAATCGATTTTATTTTAGGATGTCTCGGGTGATAGCAGATCTCATATAACCTTCACAGATTCCACAAGCTTTCCGATATTGGTTTCTAAATTCGTATTCCGGGCCTTAAGTCTCAGGTTTGGGTCTCAATTCATGCACTATGGTATTTATATAATCTCTACTGAGCTCAAATTCATATTACAACACAACATTTCCCATAAGCCTAACTAGGTTTTCCTTAACTCCACAATATCCAACAATATCGGTTCAAAACTAAACATAGGGTAAAGGTAATGCATAACTAAGCTTTAAGGTCCAGAAAAATACCTCATTTGGCAACTCAAGAATTTTCTTGAGTTGCTCCTAGTGGCCAAAATCCTTGCTTTCTTGGTCCAATGTGTATATCTTGAGCTTGTACACACTTTTAATGAAATGAATATGGGGTTTTGGTGATGTTTTTGGGATGTTTTAGAGGGCTTGAAGGTGGAGGAAAGATGAAAGAGCAGTAGCAGCAGGAGAAGGGGAAGAGGGAGAGAGAAATTGAAGGAAGAATGAAGAGATGGTTAAGTCCTAAGTCAAAGTGAAACCATACCTCTCTCTCTCTCTTTCACCTACTACTAAATTCTTTATTATAAACCCCCTTTTCCCTTTCTTTTCTTATTCTCTCAAAATCCTTCTCCCAAGAATAGTAAACCTAAAGTGAACCATGGTAGAAAATGCACAAGTGTAGGAAAATAAAATATATGTGCATGTTTTGCACAAAATTACTAAAAAACCGATTAGCGATTTTTAATCGCGATTAGCACTAAATTAGCATATAACTAATCAATTAAACTTAGAAATGACATAATTCTCTAACTTACCCTATTTTAGAATTTTTCATAATTTTCCAAAAATTTTCCCCATTTATTTGTATTTAATTATATCGAATTATTAAAATATTCAATAAAATAATATTAAATTATAAATTTCCCAAAAATAATATTTTTATTATTTCGAAATGTTACACTGACGTCTGGGTTTTGCATGTCCCAGATTCGTTATCTTTGCTGCAGGCCGAGCAGGAGTATTTCAGTCAGTAGGCTGAGCAGTAAGGATTTGCTACTAGTTAGTTCATTTTACTTTCGGTATTTTCTTTCCTGATGTGAGTCCACATTATGGGACGTACATTCCAGTGTATTCTTGTATTGGATCTTTTACTTCCGCATTATTTTATTTTGGACTGGTTTATTCTGGCTTATGGACATGTATTAGATAGTTTATTATTATTTTTGATATCTCTACAGCCGTAATGTGACTGTGGAAGGATATTTCCTATTCACAGGTAGCATGGTTCGCTATGTCACGTGCATATATTAGCGTATTCTGGAAAGCGGGGCGTGACAATATCTGTACAAGTCCGTTGATTTGCGTGACGCTTGACGGAGTTCGGTTTTTAGTTTCGTATTTATTTTCCGGCGCACAGGATGCGCTGTGATATTTCTGTATCTTTCGTGATTTCGGGGTCTCGTTGATTTGAGTTGATTATTGAATTGTTTTAAATTTATGGGGAGTTAAATTTAAATTCGGGGACCGAATTTCTTTAAAGAGAAAGAATGTAAAATTTCGGAAAATATAAAATATAATTTTTGGAATTGTGAGCATTTGTTTTGGCCATTTTTCATGCGTTGGATTTTTCATTCTCACCAAGCGAATTTCGTAGCCATATGTGTGATCTAGTAGCTGATGTTTATTTTTTGGGCTGAAATTTTGTTAGCATAGGCAGTGGGCTTTTTGTTTGGAAATGGTGGGTGAAATTCTTGTCTTTTGGCATTGATGGGTTTTGGTTTTGGTAAGATATTTGTGTATGATATTTGGTGAGATTTTTTGTTATGAGTGGGTGAAATTTTTGCGGGGAGGGGGGGGGGGGGGGGCGCAGGGAGGAGGTGGCTGAATTATGAAGGGTGGTGGTGGCTGAATTTCGTTTGGGGGAGGGGGGCGGGGGGGGGCTGTGGTTTTCTGGGTGTGGAAAGAAAAAAAAATAATAAAACTCTTCATGTGTTACACTCACTTCATCATTGGTTGCACTCACCTCCTCTTCATTCGTTACACTAACCACATTAGAAAATTCCCAGAGAACCATACTAGTGGCCGGCCCCAATTTAGAAGCACAAGCTTTTTTTTTCCCAAAAGTTCACATTTTGTTCACTTGATCTCATTTTGGCAACTTCATTTTACCTCTACCCAAACCATTGGGTGTCTTGAGACAAAATATTTTACACTCTCTCTACTTCAATCTTGGGTATTAGGCTAGCAAACGGAATGCCGAGTTGCCTCGGTTTTGAGGCGGGTGACCGTATAAAGAATCCTCGACATGCGTCCTCTTTGACGAGCGTGACCGGAGAGCGATCTTCGTCGAGACAGCCGGAACATGCTAAGGACTGAGATTTGAGGGCCGAAGGACACGGATCGATCGGTATAATTTCTTAAACCACTTTTCAGTTTTCTAATATATGGTTATTGGTACGATTGGGGTATTAGGCTTGGTGGTTTTCACGAATAGCGACCCTAGTTAAGATTTTGGCTGTGTTTTCCGGTATTGGGATTCTTGGTATTGAGATTTGATATTGTTTTTGGTCGTTGGATGTTTGTATGTCAACGTCAAGGGTATTGCTGATTGTGTTGCATATGTAGGCTATAGGTTCTAATCTATGAGCGTACCGCGTGCCGTATTGGATTTCGGAACTTGATATTATTAGATTTGCTATTTCGTATTGATTATAGCTACCTTTGCGTGGATTCCGAGACGACGAAGCGCGTCGACTACGGCTAAGCGAGGAGTTTAGCAGGTGAGTAGATTTATATCTACTGGGGAAGTCGGGTGGATGGCGTATAGCACCCCCGCAAATTTGGAATGGATGTGCTTAAAAAGATAGTTAGTGGTGATATTAATGCTTGAGTATATATCGAGATATGAGATGAAAGCTATATGGACATAACTCTTGGACATAATATGATAAGAATGATGTCTCAAATTGATAAAAAGGATATGAAAGGTGAATGTGAATCACAATATATCTACAGATATGTAGTTGCACGAGTTTGAGTATGAGATTTAGAGTAACGTGACATGAGATTCAATTGATGTAATGCTTATGTAAAATGACTTGATATGAGAGATTGATGCGATGAAAAGAGTATACGATGAAATATGATGACTTGGCTGATGTGTCGTTATATGGATGCGAGTCGATAAGAGATAGTTGATACCTTGTCAGTCCCCTGATACGAGATTGATACAGATGTGACCTGGGATATAGGTATATAGACAAATATAATGTTGTGAATCTTGAGCGGTATGCCGTACGAGATATTGGTCCGTACCCTCATTGTCATATAGGTTGATAGGATCCCTATTGGTTTAATGATGCCGTATGATGGATTATACCGTACGTTATGTTGAGATGCTAGATGTCGATTGATAGATTCACCGACTCGGATATATTGTAGATACGTATACCTTATAGCTTTTAGATGACGATATACCTTATGCTACGTTCATGTCATTCTCATTGCATTACATATACCTGCTAGTACACCTACACCATTATCGATGATGCGTATGTTACACTTACACATATTGCCGGCTCACACACTTCATCATCGATAATTGCTATGTCACTATACAGTAGAATTGCTGCATCATTCGGACATGTTGCATGATATACTTGCTATGGTCACATCATTCGGACATGTTGCATGATATACTTGCTATGATCACATTATTTGCATATGTTTCATGATATACTTGCTAGGATCACATCATTCGGACATATTGCATGATATACTTGCTATGATCACATTATTTGGATATTGTAGGGTGATTTTCGTCACCCCACTGAAATGGGAATGTGCGCACGCTTGTCAGGCACATTACAGGGGTTTTGGATATATCGGGGGCCCCGCAGATTTTTTACGGGGGCCCCGCTATCCGGATAGCTGGCCGAGGGTCAAGGGGGCAAGCAGCCCCTCGTTAGAAATTTTTTCCAACGGGGGAGGTGTTTTTAGTGTGGAGTACATGTAAAATGAGAGGATAAAGGCGTCCAAAGGACACGTGAGCGCCAGCGCTTGGGCGCTTGGGTTAGCGCTACGCGCTTTGGCGCTGGCGCTAGCACTTTGGGCGTGGGCGCTAGCGCCTCACTTGCCCGACACGTGGGCGCTCGGGCGCTAGCGCCTCACGTGCCCGACACGTGGGCTCTCGGGCGCTGGCGCTTTGGGCGCGAGCGCTCTGAGCGCTAGCGAAAGGAGGGGATTTTACCCCAGAAACATGAGTTAAACTCCAAAATGAGGATTTTGAGTGGAGTTAAACTCCAAAAGATTTAGATTTGGAATCAAACTCCTAAGGATCTAGATTAGGAGTTAAACGCCTTTAAGGATTAGGGTCTTGCAGTTGAACTCCCTAAAAATCTTCAGAGCTTCTTCTCTCTTGAGTCTTGGATCTTCTCTTGACTGGGATTTTGTCCAAAGTTGGATTTTTGGAGATGGGTCTCCTTCTTCCTCCTCTTGATCGGCTGGATCTTGGTGAAAAGAGGGTGAGACTTAAAAGTTTCTTTCTTTTTGAGATCTAATGGAAGATCTGAGATCCCCTTTGTGGATTTTGTGGTGAAAAACTATTTAGTTTTTGAAAAGAAAGAGTAAAACTCTTGATTTAATTCAAAAGAAAGGAGAAGGTTTGGAACCTTGAGGAAGGAGAAGAAGGAGGCACAAACCCTAGAGTGTTTAAAGAAATGAAAAGTGTATCTTTTATTCATCATCATGTTACCTTATATAGGCTTACACATTTACATATAGCCCCTCAGGCTTTACAAAATGGCATTTTGCCCATCCCATGTCTCATATGCTATTTCTTTTTGCACATAAGCCACGGGCTTTACAAAAAATTGGCTTTGTCCTATTCATGCATAAAAATTACATCAAAATTTATTTATTACATGATTTTTTATTTTAGCATTGGGGATGCTGGCCGCTTCATGTTCAGGCTCGACTCGGGCATGAGCCCACTTGATCCGGGCTTGGGCCCATCTTGCTTGGGGTTGACCTTGACTTTGTCAACCGGAGTGTAATTTTCGACTCCAACAAAGTGCCCCCATCAATAAATGCACACCACATATGTGGGCCGTGTCCATGAAATTGATGGATCTTCTTTCGCATGGAGGCGGCTTGCTTTGGTTCCCACTTTTTAGGATGCACTGCCCTTTTTACGACAGGGACGGTCGACGTTTGCGTCTCCGAGGCGGAGTGTCCGTGGTAGACGTTTCCTTGGCCCTGAGCGATTTGGTACCCGCTTTGTAGGAAGCCTGCACTGCCCTTTTTACGACATGGACGGTCGACGCTTGACGCGTCTCTGGGACGGAGTGTCCGTTGCAGACGTTTCCTTGGCCCGGAGCGATTTGGTCCCTGATTTGTGGGCAGCCTGCACTGCCCTTTTCACAACATGGACGGTCGACGGTACTGAGTGTCGCTGGTTGTTTAACTTGTCCCCGGCGCGGAGTGTCGCTGATGTTCGACTTGTCCCCGGCACGGAGTGTCGCTGATCGACTTGTCCCTGGCACGGAGTGTCGCTGTTTGAGTTGTCCTTGGAATGGAGTGTCGCTGTTCGACTTGTCCCCGGCGCGGAGTGTCGCTGATCGACTTGTCCCCGGCACGGAGTGTCGCTGTTCGACTTGTCCGCGGCACGGAGTGTCGCTGATCAACTTGTCCCCGGCACGGAGTGTCGCTGTTCGACTTGTCCCCGGCACGAAGTGTCGCTGTTCGACTTGACCCCGGTACGGAGTGTCGCTGATGTTCGACTTCTCCCCGGCACGAAGTGTCGCTGATCGACTTGTCCTCGGCACGGAGTGTCGTTGTTCGACTTGTCCCCGGTGCGGAGTGTCGCAGATGTTCGACTTGTCCCCGGCAGGGAGTGTCGCTGATGGACTTGTCCTCGGCACGGAGTGTCGCTGTTCGGCTTGTCCCCGGCATGGAGTGTCGCTTATGTTCGACTTGTCCCCGGCACGGAGTGCCGCTGATCGACTTGTCCCCGGCACGGAGTGGCGCTGATGTTCGACTTGTCCCCGGCACGGAGTGTCGCTGATGTTCGATTTTTCTCCGACACGGAGCGTCGCTGATCGACTTGTCCCCGGCTGTAACACCTTAGAATGTGTTTAGTGGCTAATTATATTTTAATAAAAAGTTTAACAAATTGGGTTTTAATTATTTTATCCTATTTATTGAATATTTCTAGGCTTGCACACACTTGTGCATGATAACTAGGGTGCTAATTTGGAGGTTAATCATGATTGGCAATCATAGTTAGCTAACTATTTTCTTTTAAGCTAGTTTTATTAAAATGTTTAAGAGTTTTGGGTTTATTAGTGTATGGTTGTTTTTAAAATGAATCATGAATTTAAAAAGGGGTTTTAATTATTGAATGGTTGACCAAGGAGAGTGAGAGAGGGGCATGGGGCTACATGGCTTGTGCCATGCCCATTTAATGAAGAAAGAGAAAGAGAAGGGGTGTGTGTGTTTGTTGTTCTCATTTTCCTTTCTCACTCTCAATCTCTCATTATCTCACTCTCAAAAGCCCACACACCCACACAATATCAGCAGCAACAAGAGAAGCAAGTAGCAGCTCAAGAAGAAGAAGCAACAGCAAAGGCAACATCAGCATCAACAACAACAACAGAAACAACAGCAGCTCCATCAGCAGCATCAGCAAGCAGCATCAGCACAGGCCGCATCAGCAGCAGCTACATTGCAGCAGCAGCAACAGGAGCTCCAGCAGCTGTAGCAACCCCTCATCTCCTCTATACACTTCCTCTCCTCCTCTCTAGGGTCCATTAGGGTATAATTTCTTAACCCAAATTCCTAGTTTGCTTAAGTTGTGCATTGATTAGCTTCGGTTTGTGTTTAATAGCTAGTTAGTGCTAGATTGTGGTGAATGGTGTGGAATGTTGATTAAATGGTGATTATGTTAGTTAACCCTACTTATTTAAGTGTTGTTAAGGTCACCTTAACTGAGAATTGACCCAGATTTCACTAAAATACCATAGGGTTTGTGTTTTATGTTAAATATCGTATTTTGGTGTAATTTTTTGACTTTTTGTTATCTGCTTTTGACCCGGAGCCTTCAGGGCAAAATTGAGGAAACTGGGGCATACACACTAGGTCTAGGACACACCACCAGAACACGAGTCCCTATCTCCCAATCATGGCCGCAGATTTTATCACATTGGCCGCAATTTGCGGCCAAGTTGGGGACATGGGTGTTGGGGTCTTGGCTAGGGTTGTCTGCAGTGTTGTCTAGTGTGTTGGCATATCTAGTTTTGTAAGATTTGACCTGTAAGAAAATCTGGGATCAAATATCGTTTTGCATGTCCGTTGTGTTGAGCGATACGTGCGATACGTGAGTGGGTTCTGTGATCCAGCATATCGAGGCGTGTCGCTATAGTTTTAGACGCGTATACACACGATTCAGCGTATCGTGCACACGCGCGTTTAGTTCGCGACGCGAGTTTCTCGTTTTGGTTCGATATCGCGTTTTGCGGAATATTTGGCTTATATATGATTTCCATGTCTTATTTGCAGGTTTGCAGGCGAGGACTACGGACACTGCTATAGAGGGGAGCAGCTGGTAGGATTCACCTGGCGTGGAGCGTAGGTGAGTAGATTTGACATCTACAGGGGAATCGCCCGCATGACGTTATGCGTCTGGGCTAGGATTCAAATACTTGTCGCATATTCTACGTCATTGTTAGAATTGCGCCTTTACCCTATTTACTTAGATATAGTTGTACTGTGACTAGTAGCCGTAGGGCACTGCACATATTATTGACGGTTCATGTTGCACGAGCACGGATTGTATGCTACACACACACCGTCAATAATTGCCATGTCACACACCAACCATTATAGATACTGTATTTCTTTTCACACATGACATCTAGCTTATCGGTATACCTATATTGTATCATACCATTAGTGATAGGCACATATACACCTTACGATACAGCTACAGGTATACCTTGCTCATGTTTGATTTATACCCAGGGGGTATCTTACATATTCTACTTATACCCAGGGGGTATACGACATCAGTTCTTATAGGTAGATACCTATACATTGCTACACCCGAATGTTACACACATATTCAGTTGCTGTTACATATTTACCTTTACTGATGATACTTAGCTGTACCTTATTGGTTTCGCATACATCTGGTTTCAGCTACATATTCTCATTTATATGCTCGCATTTTAGATATATCGCATATATTTATTCCAGGATTTGCGCATTGTTTATTGGGATTTTCGATGATGTTTTCTGGATTTGTGAACCGCGGGGGTTCATGAAATTATGCATACATTGAAAAACCCGGTTTCCATGATATGATATTTGCGCATCCACCATGAGTTTTATCGGTGCTGATATATATATACCCCTACGAGGAGGCGTCGAGGCCGTAGAGGGTACATGGTGGGGCCCGGTATGGTTCCCCTCGGCAAGAAGATCGATGGACTTTGCCGATTGAGCCTAGAGGCGGGCTAGTACCTACCGGTGACAGTACTAATAACTCTGCGGGGATCATGGAGATATCGTTGTGAGTCATTCACGTATGCATACGTCGAAAGGCGAGGGTCAGAGCTAGCCACTCATGCTTTCGGGACAGCGTATGATACGTACCTATCAGGATTTCTGTGTCGATGCTTGGCACATTGTTTCATGATATTTCCTTTAAACACCTTTGTATATATAACAGGGGATTTAGCCGTTGTTATATATACCCTTACACCAATATTAGTGGAATGGGACGCTAATATATGTGTATTGACCCCATCATATATATTTAGGATGCTAGAATCTTACTTGAGACTTTGACTTGGGATATCAGGTGATTCATTGAGATTGGACATACATATGGGATTATTGATTTGTACATTCGGGATATAGAAGATTACTCGATATTGTACATTGAGGAGACGTGAGACTTATATGATGTGAGAGCCCAACGTGGGGGCTGATTTGATGAATTTGGATTTGAGTGTCTTGATGGATTGTGATCCTACCACGATGACAGGATTCCGTGGGATGACATATTTCACTCCATACCTCATACCTTTTCACTTATGCACTGTTCCATGTATTAGGAGTACCTGTTAGTGTACCCTTCATGATAGCTGCATATTTGCATTCTCATATCCCTATTGCATGGTTATTGCATACTATTATCATGTTATTATTGCTTTACTTATTGATTGTACCTGCTAGTGTACTTTCCATTATTCGGCATTCACATGACATGTTATTACTGTAATCGCATATCTTAGATTCATGATGTACGTACATTCCTGCGATTACCTGCATATGTTATCTACTATTCACGAGTTAGCAACTCACCCCCGTTGTGCCACAGGTGTTTCAGGTTGTTCCCCAGAGTAGTCGAGGCAGGCTATTCAGCTTCTCATCTATCATCTTTTGCTATAGATACCGCATCGTCTCACAGTGTGCTATTTTGCTTAGGTGGGTTTTGGTGGTTTTCTGTATTTTGTATTGTACCTTCGTTGTATTTGTACTCTCCATCTACTATCATGTTGTTGACCTAGAGACTTGGTGAGGACGATATTGTATATTATTTGTGGATTTGTTGTCTTTTATATACAGCTTTCTCTTCATTGTCTTTATTTCTTCGCTACGGTGTCGTATATTTGTGTTGTATTCATCTTGGCTAGTTTTTACAAAGGGGGGTGTTGCCAAAATTTTAAAGAAAGAAAGTATGACTTTTAAAAAATTTGGGTTGTGATTTCAAATGTTTCAAAATACATTATTATCTTTTCCGTGTTTTTATGGTTTAGATTTCTGGGTTTTGGCTTTCTTTTACTGTATTACGTCTTTAAGTGTTGCGTAGTATTAGGGCCGTCGCGTGCCAATTTCGGGTCGTGACAAAGTTGGTATTAGAGCGCTAGGTTTTACCTTTCGGAGTGTAGAATGACCTTAGTATGATGGAGTAGGTAGCTTAAGCAGAGTAACGTAGTGTGTGTATGTCTGTAGCATACCCACGATGCAGTACTTCGCCTTAAGTGACCTAAGTACAATTGCTTGAAATTATTTCCTTGATGATTCATATCCCTGAGATTCGATTCCTTATTCTCATCGAATCTTATATCTATTTATAGCTTTGCCGACGATGACTATGGGGACTCAGAGTGATGCAGCGAGGGCCGAGGTCAGAGTTGGCTCGGGTGAGACGAGTACTGACCAGGATGGCACTCTAGTTGCACAGGTGCAGACGGATCAGCCTACGACATATACTATTGATAGGCTTTTGGCAGAGATGCAGGACTTCCGCCAGACGATGAGTTCTTTGGTTGATGTCGTTCGGGAGCTACAACAGGAGGTTGTCACCCCTGTTACTCAGTTGTCATTTACGATCAGCATGCAGCAGTCCGTCACCTACATAGCACCAGTGGTTGCAGCTCCAGTTGACGAGGCACATATTCCAGAGACTCAGAGGGTTCCAGGACAGTGGAGGACTCGGACCAGTGTACCAGCCCAGAGACAGAGGTTTGGTCATCGAGACAGATTTCGTGACCGTCGCGGGAGTAGCAGAGGCTTAGGACGAGGATAGTCATTCAGCTCTCATCCCCAGGATGGTCAGCAGTCAGCGCGTGGATGTTTTCGATGCGGGAGCCTTCAGCACTTCGTCAGGGATTGTTCCTTAGCACCTCGTCATGATCGTTTTCAGAGAGGCCGTGGACGTGGAAGGTTCGCTCAGAGGGCTCAGTCTACCAGAGGAGTTCAGCCAGTTGCGGGTAGAGGGCAGACACAGGAGTTTGCTTCTACTTATCGGGACGCGCAGGCGTCCAATGTTGAGTTTTCAGGTATCCTTAATTTTTATTTTCTTTTGATGTACTCATTTTCTTTTCACACTTGTACCGTGGTTGGGTAGATTAATCGTAGTTGTGTTAACTTCTGTCAGCGATTCTTTTGTTACGCGACACGTATTCAGTTGTGTGCCAATCGGATAGGAGATAGAGATTTGTCCGTCGTTTTAATCCTTCTAGAGATGTTGGATTTGACGTTCTCTTGGGCACGGACTGTTTAGCTACGTGTTAGGCGTCTGTGGACTACCGTGAGGAAACAGTCAGGTTTGTTTTCCCGGAAGGTCAGTTCTTGTTGTGCAGGTGGATAGTTGTGCCGCCTCTCACAGCTCGAATTCAGCCTTTTTCGCTAGTCGGCTTTTGAGGAGATGTCGTGGATTCTTGGCATTCATTCGTGGTACCGGAGCCACTGTGGGATTGTTGGACTGGGTTCCTTTCATGCGCGAGTTTTTCCGACGTTGTTCCGGATAAGCCGGCGAAGCTTAGGGAGCTTAAGGATCAGCTGCAGAGTTATTTGTTGGGGAGTTTTGTACGTTTGAGTGTTTCGCTCTTGGAAGATCCTATTTCTGTTCGTCAAAGAGAAAGACGGCAGTTTGAGGTTGTGTATCGACAGATCGTTAATTGAACCGGCTTACGGTGCGGATAGTTATCCTTCACCTCGCCGTGACGATTTCTTCGATCAGCTCCACAGTGCGAGACATTTTCTAAGTTTGTTTGGGATCAGGTCATCATTATTGTAGATTCGGGGTGTTGGCATTCCGATGACTGCCTTATGCGTGCGACGGGTTTTGTGTGTTTTTGTGACTCGTTGAATTCACTGATGCCCTAGCAGCATTCGTAGATGTGATGAACCAGATTTCTTCAGGCCGTTCCTCGACCAGTTTTTGTTGTGTTATTTACGACATTCTGGTCTATTTAATGTGTCTTGAGGGACAATAGTAGCATTTGAGGATTTGTTATGCAGATACTGGGAGAGCACCAGCAGTTTGCTAAATTCTCGGAGTGTTTCTTCAGGCTTGTTTTGTGTTGACTCCTAGGTCTTGTAGTCACTGGAGACGGTTTCGTATGGTTCCGAGGGAGATCATGGCCGTACAGCTTAGGCCCAGACTTGTGTGCAGGACGGAGATCCGCAGATTGTTGGGCTTAGCAGGTTTTTACCGCCGTTTCATGCAGGATTTCTAGAGTAGTGCTGCACTGTCGAATGAATGGACAGGAAGGGAGGTTTCTTTTCTGTGGACTGAGGCATGTGTGCGGAGTTTTCAGCAGTTGAAGATTCAGTTAACAACTGCATCAGTTCTTTCTTTGTCTTTCATTCGGGCGACCTTGTTGTTTAACTGTAATGTTTCTTGAGTGAGGCTCGAGTGTGTACTGAGGTGATACTATAGAGTTATCGCTTTTGCTTCCCTACATTTGGAGGAAGTCCGAGAAGAATATTCCACTCATGATCTGGAGATGGCCGTGGTGGTTTTGCGTTGGAGAATTGGAGACACTACTTGTTCGAGAGTCGTGTCAGATTTTCCACGGACCACCAGAGCTTAACGTACATCTTCCTGCAGCGGATTTTGATTGTTGTGATAGTCTTCTACAGATTTACAGTTCTTGTGTGATTGTCGAGTACAGCTTAAGTTCGTCTCTACGGAGGGAACAACTTGCTCATGTCCACGCCCGACCACTTTCCTTAAATCGCTTTCGTGAGACACTGCCCACCGATGCTCGTTCGTCAGAGATACTTGAGCATACTCGGCTGGGTAATGATTCAGAGTCCTTGAATTGTGACAATGGTGTGCAAAGTTAGGGACGCGTTTTTGTACCTGATATTATCAGGTAGAGACGTGAAACCCTAGAACAAGCACATCAGTCAACTCTCTGTTTTCATTCAAGTTCCACCAACATTGACGTGACTTGTGAGATAGTTACGGGTGGACAGGGGTGTAAAGAGAAGTTTCAGGTTTCGTTTCAAGGTGTGTCTTTTGTGTGTTTGGGTTGAGTATCTGAGGCCGGCTGGAGAGTTGCAACCTTTTACCATTCCGAAGTAGGAGTGGGAGCAGATCTCCACGAATTTCGTTATGGTTTCTACCCAAGTTTAGTCAGGGTGTGACTCCATTAGGATTCTTGTCGTCCGGTTATACTCAATTTGCTCAGTTGTTTCTTGTTGAGTTGTGTGTTTGTGTTAATTGTCGTCAGCGGTTGGGGATCGTCACTCGCCATCGTTAGGGTTCTCCTTCGATCGCTGTTATCAGGAGAGACTCCAATTGGCCACCATTAGGTTTAGGGGTTAGGTCGTGTCGATCACCAGTCTGTTGTTTTTCTGACTCAGCGTAAGTAGGACTTTGGACCCCAGCCAGTCTAGAGACTTCGGAGATGGTCCAGTGGTGTTAGGTCAAGATGGAAATTGTCCATTGCGAACTGAGGTCTTATGCCGACTGTGTTGGTCATAGACTCGAGTTCGCAGGGACAAATCATGTATTCCTATGGACTTTCCGATGAATGACGTGTTGGATTTTGGGAAGCTTGTCCCAGGATTTAGGTTCTTCTGAGATCCTATAAGCGAGTTAGTTTCGTTGCCTTTAATTTGGCACTTCCGCCCAGATTATTGAGTATTCACCCCATTTTCTTTATATTGATACTTTACGATTACCATCTTAACCTTTCTCACATGATTCAGCACCAGACCATGTAGCTTGGACGCGATCTTTCGTTTACCAGCAGCCAATTGTGTTAATGGCTCGGCAGGTGGAGAAACACCGGTCAAGGGTCTTGCCGTCTGTGAAGGGTTTTCTTGGACGTAGCCGTATAGTGAGATAATCACTTGGGAGGCTGCGAGCGAGATTTGGGAGTTGTAATCTTCTCTTGAAGGTACGCGTAGCAGTATATTTTTAAATTCGGGGACGAATTTCTTTTAGGGGGGGAGATTGTAACACCTTAGAATGTGTTTAGTGGCTAATTATATTTTAATGTATGGTTTTTAATAAAAAGTTTACCAAATTGGGTTTGAATTATTTTATCCTATTTATTGAATATTTTATTAGAATTTTTCTAGGCTTGCACACATTTGTGCATGATAACTAGGGTGCTAATTTGGAGGTTAATCATGATTGGCAATCATGGTTAGCTAACCATTTTCCTTTAAGCTAGTTTTATTAAAATGTTTAAGAGTTTTGGGTTTAATAGTGTATGGTTGTTTTTAAAATGAAACATGAATTTAAAAAGGGGTTTTAATTGTTGAATGGTTGACCAAGGAGAGAGAGAGATGGGTATGGGGCTACATGGCTTATGTCATGCCCATTTAATGAAGAAAGAGAAAGAGAAGGGTGTGTGTGTGTTTGTTGTTCTCATTTTCCTTTCTCACTCTGATTCTCTCTTTCTCAAAAGCCCACACAACCACACAATATCAGCAGCAACAAGAGAAGCAAGTAGCAGCTCAAGAAGAAGAAGCAATAGCAAAGGCAACATCAGCATCAACAACAACAACAGAAACAACAGCAGCTCCATCAGCAGCATCAGCAAGCAACATCAGCACAGGCAGCATCAGCAGCAGCAAAAGGAGCTCCAGCAACTGTAGCCACCCCTCATCTCCTCTATACACTTCCTCTCCTGCTCTCTAGGGTCCATTAGGGTATAATTTCTTAACCCAAATTCCTAGTTTGCTTAAGTTGTGCATTGATTAGCTTCGGTTTGTGTTTAATAGCTAGTTAGTGCTAGATTGTGGTGAATGGTGTGGAATGTTGATTAAGTGGTGATTGTGTTAGTTAACCCTACCTATTTAAGTGTTGTTAAGGTCATCTTAAATGAGAATTGATCCAGATTTCACTAAAATACCATAGGGTTTGTGTTTTGTGTTAAATATCGTATTTTGGTGTAATTTTGTGACTTTTTGTTATCTGCTTTTGACCCGGAGCCTTCAGGGCAAAATTGAGGAAACTGGGGCATGCACACTAGGTCTAGGACACACCACCAGAACACGAATCCCTATCTCCCAATCATGGCCGCAGATTTAATCACATTGGCCGTAATTTGCGGCCAAGTTGGGGACATGGGTGTTGGGGTCTTGGCTAGGGTTGTCTGCAGTGTTGTCTAGTGTGTTGGCATGTCTAGTTTTGTAAGATTTGACCTGTAGGAAAATTTGGGATTAAATATCGTTATGCATGTCCGTTGTGTTGCGCGATACGCGCGATACGTGAGTGGGTTCTGTGATCCAGCGTATCGCGGCGTGTCGCGATAGTTTTAGACGCGTATACACACGATTCAGCGTATCGTGCACACGCGCGTTTAGTTCGCGACGCGAGTTTCTCGTTTTGGTTCGATATCGCGTTTTGCGGAATATTTGGCATATATATGATTTCCATGTCTTATTTGCAGGTTTGCAGGCGGGGACTACGAACACTGCTACAGAGGGTTGCAGATGGTAGGATTCACCTGGCGTGGAGCGTAGGTGAGTAGATTAAACATCTACAAGGGAATCGCCTGCATGGCGTTATGCGTCTGGGCTAGTATTCAAATACTTGTCGCATATTCTACGTCATTGTTAGAATTGCGCCTTTACCCTATTTACTTAGATATAGTTGTACTGTGACTAGTAGCCGTAGGGCACTGCACATATTATTGACGATTCATGTTACACGAGCACGGATTGTATGCTACACACACACCGTCAATAATTGCCATGTCACACACCAACCATTATAGATATTATATTGCTTATCACACATGACATCTATCTTATCGGTATACCTATAGTGTATCATACCATTAGTGATAGGCACATATACACCTTACGATACAGCTATAGGTATACCTTGCTCATGTTTGATTTATACCCAGGGGGTATCTTACATATTCTACTTATACCCGGGGGGCTATACGACATCAGTTCTTATAGGTAGATACCTATACATTGCTACACCTGTGTGTTACACACATATTCAGTTGCTGTTACATATTTACCTTTACTGATGTTACTTAGCTGTACCTTATTAGTTTCGCATACATCTGGTTTCAGCTACATATTCTCATTTATATGCTCGCATTTTAGATATATTGCATATATTTATTCCTGGATTTGCGCATTGTTTATTGGGATTTTAGATGATGTTTTCTGGATTTGGGAACCCGGTTTCCTTGATATGATATTTGCGCATCCACCATGAGGTTTATCGGTGCTGATATATATATACCCCTACGAGGAGGCGTCGAGGCCGTAGAGGGTACATGGTGGGGCCCGGTATGGTTCCCCTCGGCAAGAAGATCGATGGACTTTGCCGATTGAGCCTGGAGGCGGGCTAGTACCTACCGGTGACAGTACTAATGACTCGGCGGGGATCATGGAGATACCGTTGGGAGTCATTCACGTATGCATACGTCGAAAGGCGCGGGTCAGAGCTAGGCACTCGTGCTTTCGGGACAGCGTATGATACGTACCTATCAGGATTTCTGTGTCGATGCTTGGCACATTGTTTCATGATATTTCCTTTAAACACCTTTGTATATATAACAGTGGATTTAGCCGTTGTTATATATACCCTTACACCAATATTAGTGGAATGGGACGCTAATATATGTGTATTGACCCCATCATATATATTTAGGATGCTAGAATCTTACTTGAGACTTTGATTTGGGATATCAGGTGATTCATTAAGATTGGACATACATATGGGATTATTGATTTGTACATTCGGGATATAGGAGATTACTCGATATTGTACATTGAGGAGACGCGAGACTTATATGATGTGAGAGCCCAAGGTGGGGGCTGATTTGAGGAATTTGGATTTGAGTGTCTTGATGGATTGTGATCCTACCATGATGACAGGATTCCGTGGGATGACATATTTCACTCCATACCTCATACCTTTTCACTTATGCACTGTTCCATGTATTAGGAGTACCTGTTAGTGTAACCTTCATGATAGCTGCATATTTGCATTCTCATATCTCTATTGCATAGTTATTGCATACTATTGTCATGTTATTATTGCTTTACATATTGATTGTACTTGCTAGTGTACTTTCCATTATTCGGCATTCACATGACATGTTATTACTGTAATCGCATATCTTAGATTCATGCTGTATGTACATTCCTGCGATTACCTGCATATGTTATCTACTATTCATGAGTTGGCAACTCACCCCCGTTGTGCCACAGGTGTTTCAGGTTGTTCCCCAGAGTAGTCGAGGCAGGCTATTCAGCTTCTCATCTATCATATTTTTCTACAGATACCGCATCCGCTCACAGTGTGCTATTTTGCTTAGGTGGGTTTTGGTGGTTATCTGTATTTTGTATTGTACCTTCGTTGTATTTGTACTCTCCATCTACTATCATGTTGTTGACGTAGAGACTTGGTGAGGACGATATTGTATATTATTTGTGGATTTGTTGTCTTTTATATACAGCTTTCTCTCCATTGTCTTTATTTCTTCGCTACGGCGTCGTAAATTTGTGTTGTATTCATCTTGGCTAGTTTTTACAAAAGGGGGTGTTGCCAAAATTTTAAAGAAAGAAAGTAGGACTTTTAAAGAATTTGGGTTGTGATTTCAAATGTTTCAAAATACTTTATCATCTTTTCCGTGTTTTTATGGTTTAGATTTCTGGGTTTTTTCTTTCTTTTATTGCGTTACGTCTTTAGGCATTGCGTAGTATTAGGGTCATCGCGTGTCAATTTCGGGTCGTGACACTGGCACAGAGTGTCGCTGTTCGACTTATCCCCAGCGCGGAGTGTCGCTGGTCGACTTGTCCCCGGCATGGAGTGTCGCTGGTTGATTCCGAGATGAAGCATAATTCCGACAGGGAAGGCAGATTTGCCGAGGCGAAGCATGATTTCGACACGGGGTATATTCTGGGACGAAGCATGATTCCGCCGCAGAGGTTGTTGGTTTGATTTGGGTTGGCATTAGCATCGCTACACTGGAATATGGTACCAGAAGCGAATCATCATTTACTATGAGAGGATTTGATGATTTTTTTTGTCGGCATCTGCATTGCTGCACTGGAATAATGCCAGGAGCAACTCATCATTTGCCACAGTAGGATTTTGGAATTGGCTTTTTGGGTGGCATCTGCATTGCTGCACTGGAATATTGGCAGGAGCAACTCATCATCTGCCCTGGTAGGATTTGGGCATTGGCTTTTTGGGCGGCATCTGCATTGCTGCACCGAAATAATGCCAGGAGCAACTCATCATTTGCCCCGGGAGGATTTGGGAATTGGTGGCTTAGGAGACAGGTTTAGATCCCTATCACCTAAGGCTTTTCAATTTTATGGGCCGTAAGGGTCCCATAAAAGCATTTTCTCCCTACGAGTCGAAAAGATCTCGTAGGTGTATTTTCTCCTTAAGAGTCATGAGGACTCCTAAGCGTGTTGCTCCTTTGTGAGTCGTAAGGATCTCACGCGGGAATTTTCTTCTCACAAAGTCGAGAGGTCTTTGCGAGTGCATTTCATCTCTTTTTCACGAGTTTACGCCCTTTCGGCTTTTCACAAACTCACCGGCAGTACTGCTGTTTTTACTCACGGAGCCCTTTCGGGTTTTCATCCGTACCCATTTTGCTTGTGGACATACTCCTCTTTTTTTTTTGAAGCTTCATTGCTAGTAGGACTTTGAGTGTGGTCTCGCCGGTAATACTTGGGAGAGATAGGGGTCGTTTACGCCCTTAGATTGTATACGGTTTTGCAGGATGTATGATCCAGACCGTAGGGCCGGAAGAATTTCGGGACTTTGTCGGCGTCTGCATCGCTGTACTGGAATTTGGTACTAGGAGCGATTCATCATCCGCCGTTGGGGTATGAGATTTAGAATTTGGTTGGCGTTTGCATCGCTGTATTGGAATATGGTACCAGGAGCAACTCATCATTCGCAACTTGGGGATTTGGATTCTGGCCGGCGTTTGCATCGCTGCACTGGAATATGGTACCAGGAGCGACTCATCATTTGCCATTGCCTATTGGGAAGCGATGGCTTAGGAGACAGGTTTAGATCCCTATCACCTAAGTCTTTTCAATTTTATGGGCCGTAAGGGTCCCATAAAAGCATTTCTCCCGTCGAGTCGTAAGGATCTCGTAAGTGTACTTTCTCCTTAGAAGTCGTGGGGACTCCCAAGTGTGTTTTTTCTTCGTGAGTCGTAATGATCCCACGAAGGCGTTTTCTCATGAGTCGTAAGGATCTCGCAAGTTTTATTCTCCTCATGCATCGTGAGGACACATGAGTGGATTTCTCGCGTTCCCAGTTTAATGACTTGGGGGTCATCTGTTTCCAGTTTAACGACTTAGAGGACATATGTTCCCAGTTTAAAGACTTAGGGGTCTACTGTTCCTAGTTTAACAACTTAGTGGTCATCTGTTTCCAGTTTAACGATTTGGTGGTCATCTGTTTCCAGTTTAAAGACTTAAGGGTCTATTGTTTCAAGTTAAACGAGTTGGTGGTCATCTGTTTTCAGTTTAACGACGTAGAGGTCATCTGTGCCCAGTTTAACGACTTAGAGGTCATATGTTCCCTGTTTAAAGACTTAGGGGTCTATTGTGCCCAGTTTAACAACTTGGCGGTCATCTGTTTCCATTTTAACGACTTGGTGGTCATATGTTTCAAGTTTAAGAACTTGGTGGTCATCTGTTTCCAGTTTAACGACTTGGGGTCATCTGTTTCCAGTTTAATGACTTGGTGGTCATCTGTTTCCAGTTTAACGATGTAGAGGTCATCTGTTCCCAGTTTAAAGACTTAGCGGTCATCTGTTTCTAGTTTGACGACTTGGGAGTCATCTGTTTCCAGTTTAACGACTTGGTGGTCATATGTTTCCATTTTAACGACATAGAGGTCATATGTTTCCAGTTTAAAGACTTAGGGGTCTATTGTTTCCAGTTTAACGACTTAGAGGTCATATGTTTCCAGTTTAAAGACTTAGGGGTCTATTGTTTCCATTTTAACGACTTAGAGGTCATATGTGCCCAGTTTAAAGACTTAGGGGTCCATTGGATCGATTTGGAATTTCGGGATAGGGGCCCGCATCAGCGTTGCTAATACTGAAGCACATGCGCCAGGAGAAATTCATCATTTGCCTTTACCCGTTGGGGAGCGATGGCTTAGGAGACAGGTTTGGGTTCCTATCACCTAAGACTTTTTAATTTTATGGGCCGTAAGGGTCCCATAAAAGCATTTTCTCCCTACGAGTCTTAAGGATCCCGTAGGTGCACTTTCTCCTTAGGAGTCGTGAGGACCCCCAAGTGTGTTTTTCCTTTGTGAGTCGTAAGGATCCTACGAAGGTTTTTTCTCCACATATATCGTGAGGACACATGAGCCGGTCTTCCTAATGGACCATAATTCCAAGGGCAGAGACTAGCCGCGTAACTGGTGGTTGCGGTGGGGCATGGGTATGATGAGAATTATTTGAGCCCGTAGATTGTATACGGTGGTCAACTTGGGGACCAACCGTAGGGCCGGGAGAATTTTGGAAATTTGAATTTTTGTTGGCGTCTGCATCGCTGCACTGGAATATGGTACCAGGAGCGACTCATCATTCGCTGTTTGAGAATTTGGATTTTGGTTGGCATCTGCATCGCTGCACTGGAATATGGTACCAGGAGCGACTCATCATTCGCCGTTGGGACATTCAGAGTTGGGTTGGCGTCTGCATCGCTGCACTGGGATACGGTACCAGGGGCGACTCATCATTCGCCGTTTGAGACATTCAGAGTTTTGAAATTTTGATTGGCATCTGCATCGCTGCATTGGAATATTGTAACATTCTAAAAATAATTAAATAAATAATTAAATGAATAAAATTGTTTAAGTGAATTTTATGATTTTCGGCAAAGTAAAATGTATTTTTCGTAAAACAAAACCGTAACTGTTTTTCATTATAATTTCAAAAATACCTATTTTAATTATGTAATTACTAGTAAATGGTGTTTATTTAGCCACTTATAAATTTTTAGTTTAATTAAATATTTTTCCTAAATTAATTATTTTAAATATTAACATAAGCTTTATTTTTACACTAAATTAGTGTAAATTACAAATTTGAATGGTTTTAATTTGTAAAAATGAACCATGACATGTTATAATTTAGTGTGTATCATGCAACATTTATTTGCAAATTTTTCCTATTTTCTAAAGTTTTCTTGAGTTGTTATAGTAAAGAAATAAAAGAAAATAAAGAAATGCATGAAAAGACATATTGAAGTGATATTTAGGTGGAGACTTCTACACACTTTCTCACCCTCTTCTTTCTCTCCCTCACCTCCACAAAAATGGCCGGCCTCACCCCCCATGGTAGCCCCCATTTTCCTCATTTTATTTTGCTCCAAAATACATCAAAAATCCATCAAAATTCAACAAAAATTGTACAAAATCATATTTATTTCCTACCCTTTTATTCTTGCTCATTTTTACATGGATTTTGGAGTGGGAAAGCATGCATTTTGGAGGCTCATTTTCATGTTTGGATTTCATAGTTTGGAGGTATAAATCTTCTCCTTTTTATTTATTGTTATTAGTTGTTTCTTTTAAATATAATTAGATTTAATATATTAATTCTAGTTGCAAATTTTAAAATTCAAGTTAGGGTTTGTAAATTCAAGTTGTGGTTTTTATTAAATAAATAAGGTTATAATAGCTAGTTTAACATTTTTTAGAGTGGAAAAATCTTGCATGGTTGTTGTATAATAAATTGTTTATTCAAATTGTTTTAATTAAGCTATTTAGCTAACTAGATTTTTCCAAAATGTGTTTGTGGGTAAAATAA
This sequence comes from Agapanthus africanus, assembly GCA_030015575.1. Classification (NCBI taxonomy): domain Eukaryota; kingdom Viridiplantae; phylum Streptophyta; class Magnoliopsida; order Asparagales; family Amaryllidaceae; genus Agapanthus; species Agapanthus africanus. The sequence goes on from JASDDO010000016.1 coordinate 130,636,254, forward strand.
AATTCTTATTAAGGTTGTTATCATTAGATGGTAGTTTTAGTGAGAATATTAGCATATTAAAGGAATGAAAAACTTAGTTTGATCATTAGTTTCTTTTGATAATTGGAAAATACTAATAAAATTGCTATTTTCGTAAACTAGGTTTTGGAAATTCCTAAATATATGAGATTAAAAATTTAAATTATAGTTTCATTATATTATTATCATCATGAATTATGGTTTAGTAAGTGAATTCATGTAAAATCATGTTTGGTTGTGATATTATGAAATTTTAGATTGCGAAGTGTTGAAAATCTATAAAGGTTGTAAACTAGAAATTCCAAATTTATACAAAATTTTGTAATAAAAATATAGTAATGGTTTTTATAATCTAGTTAGGCTATTTAATGAGTTTTATGACCATTGGTTTCATTTAAATGTCAAGTTTTGATGAAAAACGGTAAATTGGCATTTTCGGGTTTTACGAAATTGGACGGTTTGATGGATTTTAGGGTTTCGATGGATTTAATCATGTTTTATAATATAAGTAATGTGTTTTAAAACTACGAGTTATTTGTTGATGTTTATCTCGATCCATCGGAGTTTGTACGCCGATATCGAGCGAAATTTGGTTCTTTTGCGTGGACGGGACATAGGTTTCAACCTATGCTTGTTCCTTGCGTCGTTTTGACTTTTGTATGTGATTCAGTTTACGATGCTATTTATATGTTTGCATTTAGGTACCCCTCACGTGGACTGCGGACGATGAAGAGGAGGATGGCGACACCGTCTTCGGCAGACATGGACCAGGTGAGTAGATGTATATATACGGGGGGAAGTCGGGTGGATGGCGTTTAGCACCCCCGCAACGTAGAATAGGAATAGTACTTATTGACATTAGGAAACCAGATGTGACCCTACATTCTTAATGAATAGGACCCTACTAATGACCCTAGGCTGGACTAGACTGATTTAGGAAAACCATACCAGAAGATGAATACCTTGGAAGAGGTTCGTAGGTTTCAGGTAGAAACACACACACGCACACACTGAAACTCGACATGGTGTATACGTGCATGTGTATATATATATATATATATATATATATATATATATATATATATATATATATATATAGGACGAGGTATAGGTATATATATATACAACACGTATATGGGATACATTGATGTGATATGATATCCGAGGTATGATGAAATAGTGTAACTGGGCTTGATGCCGTGATTCTTGGCTATACAGTCGTATTAAGTGTTAGCGGATCATTAGAGAATGAGATAATGAACATGTATACTTAAATTATAATGGGTGGTGATGATATTGAGGTACATGGGACTCTAAAATAGACCCGGACTGTAACTTATGATTGATGACGATATGGGATATGTATGACTTGATTACGACATCATATAGGTGTGACCTGATGTCGATATCATAAAGGTGTGACTTGAGGACGATATGATACATATGACATGATATTTCTGAGGATAAACTAATGATGCTTATTATGAAGGCAATGATATATGATTGATGTATGCGATCACAGTTTAGCACCTTGATCATGAGATGTGTTGATGATGACATTATACTAATGATGAGACTGTTGGAGATAGTGCCCTCAGAGTCAATTATTGGATCACAGGCACGTGATTGCAATGATTGAGGGAGGACCTATCCTGGTAGGACAGTCTTACTCGAGATGATAGTATGCTATCTGGTTTACCTTTATCATCGTGTACTGCTTTAGGTGACCTGACATGTCGCTATTGCACGTTGATAGAGCCCCTAGGATTCTTGCTTGACCACCAGCAGTATGAGGGCGATCATATACGTGGGAGCTGGTAGTCTATAAGCACATCCTTAAAAGGTCCCTAGTCGTTGGAGTTTCGAGACAGGGCATCGATTCTCCAGAGTAGACTAGTGTATACAGTCGAGACCCCGACGAGGGGCGGTGGCCGGTCTCACAAGCCATTGGTGTCAGTTGGATCACCTAAGATGTATACAGGTGCTCATTGGGTTATGAGTACACCGGACAGGACTCGCCGGGAACATGCTAGTTGGTCTTATACCTGACGTCAGCTAGCAGTTCCCAGGTGACATGTGTACAGGTTAGTTCATCGACCTGGGGATCGTCATTTGTCTCGTGTGAGTTCCCACTGTACTTTGATTACTACCCTACCACGGCTCAAAGGAGTCGTGCAAACAGGTTTTAGTTGGGTACAGTCCCGAGCCACATGGAGGCAGTAAGCGGATCTTCGGGGGTTTCGTCTCTCCCGGTATTGGGGGTGAGGTCGCGCTGTGTCTAGGAGAGCCATTACACGAAGACCTTGGCCAAGGCAGGAGATTTACTGGTAGGTATTCCAGTAGTATCTCAGGGTGTTCTGGGCTACACTCCGACACGACTTGTACCGCTTTTGGGGGTCTGACTTTTACCAACCCCCTAGGCCCTCCATGCGATGCTCATAGACGAACGGACCGGACTGTACGGATATTGTCACTGACAGGCTCAGTTGGGTGTCGGGGTGAGCTTCCTCATCGACGTCCCTTTTGGTCAATAGCTGGTGGCCCGTCACGTATTGGCTTATACCTCTGACGTGCTAGTGGTTAAATCCACAGCCATAGTATTGACGAGTCTTTAGAGTCCACCACACTTTCAGTTACTCAAGTTTCGGGCGAAACGCTGTAGAGGCCGTATGGAGATATGGCAGGGTCCGATCAGATACGTGCGGTATTGCACGGATCAGGATCGGACGGTTTGTACTAGTAGCTGTATAGATATATGGCAGGGTTCGATCAGATACGTGCGGTATTGCACGGATCAGGATCGAACGGATATTACTAGCCGGCTTTGGTTTAAGCCGGATCCTAGTATAGTACAGTGTAGATTTTGTCTCACTGCATTTGTATCCGGACGGAATACAGATGCGGGTGTGTATGCACAGTATGGGGTTTTCCTGTAATTTATTACGGGACCAGTTTTCTGGAGTTGCCAGTTTGCATTCCGTTCCGGCCGGTTTTCCTTTGTTCTTTCCCGGCCGGACTTTTCCGATGGAGGGGGTAATTTGCAGTTTTGCAAATTACTTTTGTGGAGGGGGTTTCTTGCAAAAGTGTTGATTATGATAGCTTTCATTTCTTTTGCTCCATGCTTTTGAATTGAGAGATTTGAAAGGTTATGGAGTGAATAGGAGAATAAGCATGGTTGATGTTTTCTTGTCTAGGATGTGGTCACCTCTTGTTCTATCCTACACTCACCTCTCTTCTTATGGTTGGCATTCTCATTTTCCTCCACCACATTATCATTCTCACTTGAGGAAAGAAAGAACACTAGAGAGAAGAAAAAGAATGAGAGGGTTCATCTTTATTTTTGTGAGGAATTCTTCATCTCCTTCTTCTTCTTGTTATGGAAAAATGAAAGCACCATTTTTCCTAACCCCATTCCTCCATCAAGGCAACTACAAACCCCAAATGAGACTAGCATGATCTACTACACATTCCTACAGCAAATCTTGGACGCGTCGATTCGCCAGCTTCGCGCCCGAGTTGCCTCGGTATTGAGGTGGGAGCCCGTAAAAGCTACAGGCGATGTGGTGCCCTTTTCCGACGAGGAGGAGACGGACGAAGATCCCGCGAGGAGATCGGAGTGGAGATGAAGACCGGAGGACTCGGATCAGTCGGTACATCTCTAACCCGTATTCTAGTTAGCTTAGACTTGTTAATGGTTACGATCCGGAGTTTAGTGCGCGGTGGTGCCGGTTTGCAAAGTCCGCAAAATTTGAGTTATTCACCGTTTCCGCATTCCGGCGTCGGATTGACGGCCGGGGCGCCGCCGTGCACTTACAATGGTATCAGAGCCTCGCCATTAACTTCGTCTAGCTTTTGTGTAATGTGTTTTACGTTTCCGATCGAACAAAATCCCGAAAACACGTATTTCAAGCACATCAGTTTCTGTCGAATTTTTTTTGAGTCTAAAAATTTTTCAGGTCGTCTCAGAGTGATGTGCAGGGAATTATAAGCATGCTGAAAAAAATTGGTACCATGATCTCACTATTCCGCCGCGGAAGGGCGGCCAAACCCCTGCTTGGGCCGCGCTTCCGCGGCTGTTTTAACTGTTCATACCCCCAAATTTTTCCAGTATGTTCCTGAGTGAGAAATGTGGTTTCTGGGATATTAAAATTGGGCCCAGTGTTTCTGTGAGTGCTACAGTTTTCTTTGGGGCCCAGTTGTTAATTGTTTGATCAATCGGAATATTTTAAAACACATTTTTCACAGTATTTACATTATATCTGCGACCGTGAATGTCACTCGATCGGTAAATCCTGTCTAACTGCTATAGCCCGGTTAGACGGATTTGCGAACGTGACTTTCACGTTGATGTTCTATGTCTATGCTGTGATGTTGCGGATCGGTCGTGGGGGATAGCCTGGATGCAATGCTAGTACAGTGTTGGTGTATTATGTACATTTGATTTTGCGGGGCGAGCGTCCGACATGTGGACTGCCGTCACTGCCTGATTGTATTATTCTTTTGGGGCACGACCTGGTTGCGGTCGATGTACCCGGTGTATGTATATTTTACATTCTGTACTAGGATTACCCCGCGGTGGGGTGCACGGATAGCCGGGTTCTGGAGGGCAACAAGCCCGCATCTCATGGCATTGGGACGGAGGGGGCTTCACTCTGGGATTGGCGGGCTATTCGCCGCACTCGTAGGGGGTACAGGTTGACCCAGGAGGGGTGCCCAAGTCGCCGGATTCCGTGGAGTGCTGGGTGGTCCATTCACGGAGCTGAAGGGGGCTGCCTCGCTTCAGGTTTTGGCGGGTGACTTGCCGCGCCCGTAGGGGTCTAGGATTTCATTGCACAGGCTATCCACACGACCAGGGGAACGTCGGGTTTCAGTAGTGGCTCTGTGAAACCCGGGGATCCCAGATATCTGTATTGTTCTGTGATGCTGTACATTTCTGTGATGTTGCATTTCTTTTCACGCCTTGAGCGAAATATAATATATTGGTATATATATTAGTAGATGTTGTATATGTTTTACATCCGCGCTAGTCCAGTCCCCGCTCTGTCGTTAGTTAGCTAACCTAACGGGTAATGACGGGACCCAGTGGCGAATGCGGATGGCATATACGTACATCAGTATATTTTCGTTCTTTGTGGTGTGATTAATTGATGGGACTGCATTGATTCGGATCAATGCAAGTTAAAAACAAACCTAATCTGATGTTGTTGGAACACTTTTCAAAAAGCTGTTATTGCAAGGGCGTTCACTTTTGTTTTGCATCGTGGTATTCATTGGAATATCCTGCTCCTCAGTCGACGAGGCAAGGGCCGAGATCCCTTCACCGGGAGTGACCCCTTGGACAGAAGTTTGCGTCAGGGCATTAACTTCACTATAGCCGATTACTTTTGCTTTGCATCGCGGTATTCATCTGGAATATCCTGCACCCCATTCTACGGGGAAAGAGCCGAGATCCCTTCACCGGGAGTGACCTCTTTAGCAACGGTTTTTCGTCACTATATTTTTAAAAGCTATCCGTTCCTTCAACGATATCAAGTTCTTTACGTTAAAGGTTTTCGCCAGAAACCATTCGTAGCCCTCCGTCGTTTCATATGGGTAGTCAATAGTATTCAAGCTGTGTTTGTTGGCCAAAGTCAAGGCACAGTGTTTGGTAGCTGTTGGTTATTCATATGCAGCATAGATAGATGCGTTGGTTTGGAACAGTCGTATAGCCTTGTTGGCCAAAGTCAAGGGCTTGTGCGGGTGGATTCGAATCAACCTGGAGAATGACGGGTAGAACTTGACATGTGACTTATGATTTGTTGGCCAAAGTCAAGGTCATAAGAGCATGGGGCAGAAATCACATCGGGAGTTTCAAAAGAACTGAAACTTGCCAGATATGCGCATACCTTCTGGAGTGTGATACCGTGAGCGGATTCCGTCACGTTATCGTGCGATGAGAGTTGGATCCCGATTCCCACTGATGAGTTGGTTTACTCCTCGGGTGTTCCCGACTAATTCTTCTTTCAGGTTTGGAGGAGAATTTGAGGTACAGTGGGAAGTTTCCAGATTAGATAAATTGGTAACCATTCTGGTCTAGGTTAGAGTGCACGCTGAGTGTTTCTTTTCTCTCTCTCTTTGGCAGCGACCATTGACCCGACCCTAAGACTATGACTCAGTGACCAAGTTGACCGAACCTACTTAACACTGGCTTTTGGATTGTCAGAGTTGCAGACCTCATTGCCACTCCTACTTTTACCCCTTTCTCCAGGACACCCCGTATTACTACGAACGTCCACTTCCATTGGACAAAACCATCGTATGGTTAGATACGAACTCGAAGGAATTCGAGGATGGTTTCCGGTTCTGGAGAAAACGGATAGGATTATTCAGTTGTCTTTCCTTTTCACCCTCTCTCAGGTTGCGAGTACTCCTTAGTTTAGGAGTAGTACACCTATTATGCAAATTGGATAGTCTTCTTCCAAACCATAGGCTGGTGCCGACCGGTAGGGAATGAAGAAAACCAGTTAGCCTAAGCGGTGTACAGAAGGTATTAAGTTCAGACAAAGCAAGGGATTAGTAAGAGGGCAAAGTAAATTGCAACAGATATTCACGACCAAACCATGTATTCCTTCGCCAATCCTAAATCACCTTTGTATTTCTCCAGGACACTCCGTATCATTACGAAGATCCCATTTTATTGGATAATCCATCGTATGGTTATATACGAACTCGAAAGGAACTTGTTCCAGTTCGGGGATGGATCCTGGTTCAGGAGAAATAGGAATAAAGTACATTCAGGTGTCTTTTATCTTCACCTTCTCTCGCGTTGCGAGTGCTCCTAGGATTAGGACAGTACACCCTTTATGCTTTTTGGATAGTCTTCTTCCAAACCATAGGCTGGTGCCGAACGGTAGGAAGGAAGAAAACCATTTGGCCTAAAGGGGTGTACAGAAGGTAATGACTAAAGACATATGAAGGGATTTGGAGAGGTGGCAAAGAATTATACGGTTATAGTTGTGAATCTGGATAATGGATGAGGCATTACTAGGAATACCAGAGTACCCCAACGAAACATTTCAATGTTTCAGTTTCACTGTGTACTGTTAATGGAAAACTGATTTCCCGATTAGACACTTACTCCAGGGTATGTATTTACCAGGTATGATTCTCACATCTGTATGGTTTTACAGATGATGAGTGGGAGTAAGTTATTGGGGATTGGGTGATCATCCTCATTATATCGGGATTCGTTGTAATTGGTGATATTTGAGGATGCCACCTGGTTTGTTTGCAAGTTAGCAATTATTTGGTTTTGAATATCCGCGGTTATGCACCAATTTCAAATTGATATATCTGTACGTCTATTTTCATAGAGTGAGATATACCTTTTGATATTATGTCGATGACATTTACCTATATCAGTGGATGGTTAGGTAAGGAGCATTAAACAGCGGTGTAATTCTTCTTAACCAAAAGTACAGTTTTCAACCTACGACACACAGTGAATGAGTCACTAGACTCAAGGGACTTATAAAGAGTATTGTATGTTGTCCAGTGTCCATCAGGACAGAGGGGTTGGTCCTCGTACTGTATTCTGTTTACTTTTGACTTCTCTAGTTCTTAGACATGTGTTTCGTAGAAACACAGGGTCTAAGTTTTGAGGAGTTATAGGTATTTGAATAAAGTAGAGAACCAGGTGTTGCAAGTATCGGGATTCTTCAAAGTGATCGAAGATGTAGATACTTGTGTATGGTATTCAGTTGATAGTAATGATTAAGAGAAATTACTTCTCTTTCAGGTTACTCATAATTGGAAGCATTCCTAAGTTGAGTAACGCTGATCGGCCTCCTTCCATTTAGTTGACATGCACTGGAGACAGCTGCATGATTTGAATCTGGTTCGATTAAATCAGTGCCTCTGGTTCTATATTGGATATAGAACAGTTCATATCTTAACATTGTTAAGGTACGGGGAGTTGTCCGGTTTATGCTTAAAACCAGACACTGGACAACTCAAGGCACGTTTCTGTAATGGCTGTTTGTGGGTTGACCCAGGCTATGACGCGGGTTGACTTTCTACCATCTGGATGAACAATAGCAATATTGTTCTAGACTCGCCACAGTTTTATAAAAATGGTTTTTTCAGAAAACAGTAGTGGGAGTATGGTAGAACTGGAAGTGATTCCAGAACCACAAACGATTACTGAAGATTTGATAAGGAACCTAAAGATTCAATATGGATTGACATTCCATTGGCCACTCCGCAGATAAGGTGGGTAACTTCAGGCACCCGAGAGGTACTTCGGTAGCCTCAAGGACGGTGACAGGGAAGTTCTTGTTTACCCACACTTGCCATTGTTGTTGTTCCAGGTTGCGATACCCGGCAGGAGGATGAGTATAGCGTCGTTCTAAACTTGCTTTAGAAGTGCACGTCTATATGACTCTACCAGAGGGTTGTCGTAGTCAGTGGGAGCAGCGGAAGCATTGGTGGACATCAGGCTTATGTCTATTTATAGACTAAAGCAGATATAGCGGAGATAGATCATCTATTTCTGATGCGACAGTCATAGGTTTGACGTCATCAGAATAGGGGATGGATCTGTTGAGAAGGTAGTAGGAAGTGATATTCCTTTACTACGATCGGTTATACTTTGGTCGTCACACAGTGTTTTCTCCACAAAGGACTTGAACATTATATCAGACATACTGGTTACTAGATCTATGGTTTTAGATCTAGATTTGGGTGGTTTCCTAATCTGGGTACCTTGACAGCATTCTATGAGTATTTAGAATGGACGACTCCTGGCACGGTAGTGTACCTGCAAGTAATGGAGTTGCCCTCTCTAAAGGTGTCTTTTGGACTAAAGTAGAGAGGGATGTGCATGATTGGCAGATCACTTGCTTAGGCAATTGAGTCAATCATGAGATGTCAAGTACCACACCAGATGTTGTTCTTGCACTAGGTGCAATAAGTTGATATTGATCCAATCCTGGAGGAACAGTCGGAAGCAGTTTTAGAACATAAGTGCCTGTTCTAGGGATATGAAAACGAAAGCCCCATTCGGGAAACAGTTATCATTCCAGGCTTCCAAGGTGACCTGGACGACAAGGAGGTTGTCAGAGTTATAGTTTTTCCCTCTGATGAGGGGCAGTATTTTGGACGGGTGGTCCAAGGCAATACTGAGGGTGGCATGGCGCAGGATACTGATTAAGTTCAGTTGAAGATACAGTCTAAGAAGTTTGGATTTGGAGTTCATTTATGAGCTACGTCCCATCAGACATCCAGACATTCTAAGGCAGGTATTGCTCATTTCGGGAGATGGCTTTCTCCGCGAACTTGAGATATAGAGAGACATAGAAAGAAACTTCTAGGCGGATCCACTCACTGAGGCTATTCCTCGACCGCAATAGTTTCACAAACGGGATTTGTGAGACTGACTAGTAGAGGAGTTGGGTGTTCGGTATCACACGGGCTGTGAGTATGCGACATCGCAATAATTAGCCTTGAGTGCAAGTGGGAGATTGTTGGAGATAGTGCCCTCAGAGTCAATTATTGGATCACAGGCACGTGATTGCAATGATTGAGGGAGGACCTATCCCGGTAGGACAGTCTTACTCGAGATGATAGTATGCTATCTGGTTTACCTTTATCATCGTGTACTGCTTTAGGTGACCTGACATGTCGCTATTGCACGTTGATAGAGCCCCTAGGATTCTTGCTTGACCACCAGCAGTATGAGGGCGATCATATACGTGGGAGCTGGTAGTCTATAAGCACATCCTTAAAAGGTCCCTAGTCGTTGGAGTTTCGAGACAGGGCATCGATTCTCCAGAGTAGACTAGTGTATACAGTCGAGACCCCGACGAGGGGCGGTGGCCGGTCTCACAAGCCATTGGTGTCAGTTGGATCACCTAAGATGTATACAGGTGCTCATTGGGTTATGAGTACACCGGACAGGACTCGCCGGGAACATGCTAGTTGGTCTTATACCTGACGTCAGATAGCAGTTCCCAGGTGACATGTGTACAGGTTAGTTCATCGACCTGGGGATCGTCATTTGTCTCGTGTGAGTTCCCACTGTACTTTGATTACTACCCTACCACGGCTCAAAGGAGTCGTGCAAACAGGTTTTAGTTGGGTACAGTCCCGAGCCACATGGAGGCAGTAAGCGGATCTTCGGGGGTTTCGTCTCTCCCGGTATTGGGGGTGAGGTCGCGCTGTGTCTAGGAGAGCCATTACACGAAGACCTTGGCCAAGGCAGGAGATTTACTGGTAGGTATTCCAGTAGTATCTCAGGGTGTTCTGGGCTACACTCCGACACGACTTGTACCGCTTTTGGGGGTCTGACTTTTACCAACCCCCTAGGCCCGCCATGCGATGCTCATAGACGAACGGACCGGACTGTACGGATATTGTCACTGACAGGCTCAGTTGGGTGTCGGGGTGAGCTTCCTCATCGACGTCCCTTTTGGTCAATAGCTGGTGGCCCGTCACGTATTGGCTTATACCTCTGACGTGCTAGTGGTTAAATCCACAGCCATAGTATTGACGAGTATTTAGAGTCCACCACACTTTCAGTTACTCAAGTTTCGGGCGAAACGCTGTAGAGGCCGTATGGAGATATGGCAGGGTCCGATCAGATACGTGCGGTATTGCACGGATCAGGATCGGACGGTTTGTACTAGTAGCTGTATAGATATATGGCAGGGTTCGATCAGATACGTGCGGTATTGCACGGATCAGGATCGAACGGATATTACTAGCCGGCTTTGGTTTAAGCCGGATCCTAGTATAGTACAGTGTAGATTTTGTCTCACTGCATTTGTATCCGGACGGAATACAGATGCGGGTGTGTATGCACAGTATGGGGTTTTCCTGTAATTTATTACGGGACCAGTTTTCTGGAGTTGCCAGTTTGCATTCCGTTCCGGCCGGTTTTCCTTTGTTCTTTCCCGGCCGGACTTTTCCGATGGAGGGGGTAATTTGCAGTTTTGCAAATTACTTTTGTGGAGGGGGTTTCTTGCAAAAGTGTTGATTATGATAGCTTTCATTTCTTTTGCTCCATGCTTTTGAATTGAGAGATTTGAAAGGTTATGGAGTGAATAGGAGAATAAGCATGGTTGATGTTTTCTTGTCTAGGATGTGGTCACCTCTTGTTCTATCCTACACTCACCTCTCTTCTTATGGTTGGCATTCTCATTTTCCTCCACCACATTATCATTCTCACTTGAGGAAAGAAAGAACACTAGAGAGAAGAAAAAGAATGAGAGGGTTCATCTTTATTTTTGTGAGGAATTCTTCATCTCCTTCTTCTTCTTGTTATGGAAAAATGAAAGCACCATTTTTCCTAACCCCATTCCTCCATCAAGGCAACTACAAACCCCAAATGAGACTAGCATGATCTACTACACATTCCTACAGCAAATCTTGGACGCGTCGATTCGCCAGCTTCGCGCCCGAGTTGCCTCGGTATTGAGGTGGGAGCCCGTAAAAGCTACAGGCGATGTGGTGCCCTTTTCCGACGAGGAGGAGACGGACGAAGATCCCGCGAGGAGATCGGAGTGGAGATGAAGACCGGAGGACTCGGATCAGTCGGTACATCTCTAACCCGTATTCTAGTTAGCTTAGACTTGTTAATGGTTACGATCCGGAGTTTAGTGCGCGGTGGTGCCGGTTTGCAAAGTCCGCAAAATTTGAGTTATTCACCGTTTCCGCATTCCGGCGTCGGATTGACGGCCGGGGCGCCGCCGTGCACTTACAGAGACTCCTAGGAGATACTTGACCCGTACCCTGATATTGGGATGCCGTACGATGGATTTTACCGTACGAGGCATAAATATGATGATTGATCCGCACTCTTGATTCGAGGAAGCCGTACTACGTACGTGACGCTATTGAGGCTGGATCGCCGACTATTAGAGATATTGATTCAGACCTAGGTAGACTCTTATTTCTTAATGACTAGTTTCTTAGGTTTTGTTCCTTAGGAGGTTAGATGGACACTAGGTTAGGATCGAGTCATATAGTGGTAGTGGTAATGGTATATCAAATGAGTGGATAACACACATCCGTCTTTACTTTCACACTGTAATCATCATGTTGCATGTTCATATATATGTTGCTATAATCAGTATAGACTGTACCTGTTAGGACACCAGCACCATTACCGATGATGCGCATATTCCACGCACACTCATCTGCCGGCTCACACACATCATCATCGGTAATTGCTATGTCACGTACACTTTAGATCATATTATCTTTTATTGATAGAATCAGTTAACAACTAGACCGATATAATATTATGATTACTTTCTGATGTTAGTATAGACATGATATTTATCACTTAGACATTCATGCATTCATATTTTCATGTTATCATACAGTATCATGGGCATATGCCGACACTTATCATATACTTACTCATGATTTTAAGATTTGGATTTCTATGAGATTTCTGGATTTTTGGGGAAAACTGCAAGAATATATAAAACTTCTCTCTCTCTCCTCTTCTTTTTTTAAAATAAGAGACGGTTTTCTCGTGATGTATGTGTCGTCCACCATGAGATTTCATGTTTTCTGTTGGATTTCGAGACCCGATTCAAGGAGTGGATGAACCGTCTCGGGTAAATGGTGGGCCCGGTATGGTACCCCGGGACAAGAAGATCGAGTTGTAGACGATGAGCCTGGCAGGGGAAGGCTACCTACCGGCGGTGGATATCCGGAGGATACCGACCGTTGTCGTGAGATTTGATGATATGGGCCGATCCGGACTGACGGAGCCCGAGATATTGAGACTATGAGACTTGAGATTTACATGTTTGTGTCGATGCTTGACACGGATTTCCATGGATTTCATTGTTGAGATTTCAGATTCCTATACACATTTTACTATGATAACAGCTAAAGATTTCTTATACAGATATATCTGGATTTCAGGATTGATTATTTTATATTCATGGTGCATGCATACCCATTCATATGACATAGTATTATATGAGGCACTGACACGAGCACGGAGTATCTGCATTTACACGTAGTTTTACCCTGCTATTACTAGATGATTAGGATATAATAGTGTATTATTATGACGTAGGATAGCGTCGTGCATTCGATTTCTTTTCGTAGATGTCTTCTACTCACGAGTTGGCAACTCACCCCCGTTGTGCCAAATTTTATTACAGGTTCGATGTACAGGTTCCCCTGGCAGCTTGCTGGCACATCTTTTCTGCAGGGTGATTTGCACGGTAGGTTGGTTCACTTGTATCTGAACCACCATTGTATTTTTATTCTTTCATTTGTATCTAGTAAGCTCCATCAACCATACTTGTATTACTTGATAAGTTTATTGGACCAGTCTTTTATTTTGACCTCAGAGTCGCGCATGTATTGTTCTGATTTGGTGGTTTTGTTTTCTTTGAGTTTTGAGCCTCGCCCTTTGGCGTTGTATATTATTGTGCTTGTTGTGGTTGTTTCCGCCTGTTGGCGTTGATGCTAGCTCCCGTTTGGGGATGCTTTTTATTGTTTATGTATATTATACTTGTTGTACCCGTTTGGGGTCCAGTTTTTATAGAGGAGACTCTGCCGAAATTTTTGAGAAAATTTGCTGATGCTTTTAAACTTGTTTTCTTTTTCTTCTTCTTCTTCTTCTTCTTTTATGGTTTAGATTTCTGGGCTTCGGCTTACTTAGGTTACGTGGCGCCTCTAGATGCTTCGTAATCTAAGTGCCGGTCACGTTCCGTACTTTCGGGTCGTGACAAAGTTGGTATCAGAGCGCTAGGTTTAACCTTGTATAAGTCTAGGTGACCCTTGGTTGATGGAGTAGGCGATTTAGGTATAGTAACGTACCGTGGGTATGGTCCGCGGCATACTTACGATACGCTACTCTGCTTAAGGAGCCCTAGGATGTACATTGTTTGCACCGTATTTCATTCGTTCCTTTGATCTATCTTCGTCGATGTCGGAGGGTGATTTTGTTACCACGGGCGCACTGGCAGAGAGAGCTGCGGCTCGAATGCGATAACCATTTGAGTATTGGTTATTCTTGAGGATTGAAGCATTGTTTAGCGTGCGAACGAAGGGTATTCACATGCCGTCCGGATGAAGTTAAAGGGTTCGAACGATTATCAGAAAACCATTTTCCCAAGTTTAAAGTATTCGGAAGAACATGCAGGTATTTCGATGGACCCTCTAGAAGAATGAAACCCTAACTCGACATAATGACCACGAGAACGCCCATGAACCTTAGGGTTTACGGCAGTTCCGCGGTGCCATTAGTGAGGTTTGGGTTTGCCCTTCTACGGCTGGATCATCGATGCTGGGGTATGTACCGGATATTCTTAAACTGTACTTGAGTGTTGAGCTCTCGGGGAATTATGGGATTTTGATGGATCGATCGAAAAGTTTAATGTAGTCCGGATATCAAGTGAAGAGATCGACTACGTGGGAGACTATAGATATGAGTATTGCCATTAGTAGCGCAGTCAGCACAGCTACGAAGAGACGAGTTTGAAGCAGCCGACATCCGAGAAAAGAGGCGCACATTGACGATAGTGTTTACGATTGTGATTTGGTGATTTGAATTTCATATTTCAGTTATTGGATTTTGGTATTTTGAGGATTTTGTTCTACGATTGGTGTTTCTTATGTGTACCTTCATTATATTCTATTTGTGTTTTATATATCTGTTGTATTGATGTTGTTTAGTATACACCCAGTACACTTGATTTGGTTTTATATATTTTGAGATTTTTGATTTGATTTCGTGCATATGGGTTACACATGATTTTGATATATGTTTCGACCTAGTTTTCATGAATTTGTACTGTGATTTCGATTTTGATAATTGATGTTTGTTTCCGTGCACCATGTGCACCTGATTAGGATTCTTGTGCATACTTGGCGTACTTGATGCGATTTTGTGCACACCAGATGCACTAAATCGGGGTTTTGTGCAGATTAGATGCACCTAATATTGAGTCGTGCACGCCCGTTGCACTTGACAGATATTTTTGGTGCACTCCTGTTGCACTAAATTTTGTTTTTGGGTGTAGTCGTAGTATCTGTATTTGGTTTCGATTTCAGTGTGCACCGGATGCACATGATATTTTATTGATGTGATTGGGACTGATTTCAGTTTGAGCAGTATGTTTCATAATCATTATTATTTGATTTAATAACCAGGCGGGACGTGTATGTTAAATAAAAGATATATATATAGCTATTTTTTTTATAAAAAATAAATAAATAAATAAACGTCCGCTACTTATGCCGTGACACGTGCATTGCACGGCGATTTTCAAGAGGGGTTTTTGTATGCTTCTTTATTATGATGTTTAGGCGATTTTACTATGATGCACACTATATATAAGTTATATATTGATGTATATTATGATGGTTTTCATATTGGGTTTTGATATTTTATCTACACCATATCTCCGATGATTGCGTTATGCTTGATGGAGTTGATTTTTGTTATGTGTTGATGATTTCGGAGCCCCGACGATTTGAGTGTTTTGCTAAATGTTTTAGTATTTGGAGGGGGAGTTTTAATTTAAATTCGGGGACCGAATTTCTTAAAGGGGGGAAGATTGTAACATTCTAAAAATAATTAAATAAATAATTAAATAAATAATTAAATGAATAAAATTGTTTAAGTGAATTTTATGATTTTCGGCAAAGTAAAATGTATTTTTCGTGAAACAAAACCGTAATTGTTTTTCATTATAATTTCAAAAATACCTATTTTAATTATGTAATTACTAGTAAATGGTGTTTATTTAGCCACTTATAAATTTTTAGTTTAATTAAATATTTTTCCTAAATTAATTATTTTAAATATTAACATAAGCTTTATTTTTACACTAAATTAGTATAAATTACAAATTTGAATGGTTTTAATTTGTAAAAATAAACCATGACATGTTATAATTTAGTGTGTATCATGCAAAATTTATTTGCAAATTTTTCCTATTTTCTAGAGTTTTCTTGAGTTGTTATAGTAAAGAAATAAAAGAAAATAAAGAAATGCATGAAAAGACATATTGAAGTGATATTTTGGTGGAGACTTCTACACACTTTCTCACCCTCTTCTTTCTCTCCCTCACCTCCACAAAAATGGCCGGCCTCACCCCCCATGGTAGCCCCCATTTTCCTCATTTTATTTTGCTCCAAAATACATCAAAAATCCATCAAAATTCAACAAAAATTGTACAAAATCATATTTATTTCCTACCCTTTTATTCTTGCTCATTTTTACATGGATTTTGGAGTGGGAAAGCATGCATTTTGGAGGCTCATTTTCATGTTTGGATTTCATAGTTTGGAGGTATAAATCTTCTCCTTTTTATTTATTGTTATTAGTTGTTTCTTTTAAATATAATTAGATTTAATATATTAATTCTAGTTGCAAATTTTAAAATTCAAGTTAGGGTTTGTAAATTCAAGTTGTGGTTTTTATTAATTAAATAAGGTTATAATAGCTAGTTTAACATCTTTTAGAGTGGAAAAATCTTGCATGGTTGTTGTATAATAAATTGTTTATTCAAATTGTTTTAATTAAGCTATTTAGCTAACTAGATTTTTCCAAAATGTGTTTGTGGGTAAAATAAAATTCTTATTAAGGTTGTTATCATTAGATGGTAGTTTTAGTGAGAATATTAGCATATTAAAGGAATGAAAAACTTAGTTTGATCACTAGTTTCTTTTGATAATTGGAAAATACTAATAAAATTGCTATTTTCGTAAACTAGGTTTTGGAAATTCCTAAATATATGAGATTAAAAATTTAAATTATAGTTTCATTATATTATTATCATCATGAATTGTGGTTTAGTAAGTGAATTCATGTAAAATCATGTTTGGTTGTGATATTATGAAATTTTAGATTGCGAAGTGTTGAAAATCTATAAAGGTTGTAAACTAGAAATTCCAAATTTGTACAAAATTGTGTAATAAAAATATAGTAATGGTTTTTATAATCTAGTTAGGCTATTTAATGAGTTTTATGACCATTGGTTTCATTTAAATGTCAAGTTTTGATGATAAACGGTAAATTGGCATTTTCGGATTTTACGAAATTGGACGGTTTGATGGATTTTAGGGTTTCGATGGATTTAATCGTGTTTTATAATATAAGTAATGTGTTTTAAAACTACGAGTTATTTGTTGATGTTTATCTCGATCCATCGGAGTTTGTACGCCGATATCGAGCGAAATTTGGTTCTTTTGCGTGGACGGGACATAGGTTTCAACCTATGTTTGTTCCTTGCGTCGTTTTGACTTTTGTATGTGATTCAGTTTACGATGCTATTTATATATTTGCGTTTAGGTACCCCTCACGTGGACTGCGGACGATGAAGAGGAGGATGGCGACACCGTCTTCGGCAGACATGGACCAGGTGAGTAGATGTATATCTACGGGGGGAAGTCGGGTGGATGGCGTTTAGCACCCCCGCAACGTAGAATAGGAATAGTACTTATTGACATTAGGAAACCAGATGTGACCCTAGATTCTTAATGAGTAGGACCCTACTAATGACCCTAGGCTGGACTAGACTGATTTAGGAAAACCATACCAGAAGATGAATACCTTGGAAGAGGTTCGTAGGTTTCAGGTAGAAACACACACACGCACGCACTGAAACTCGACATGGTGTATACGTGCATATGTATATATATATGTATATATATAGGACGAGGTATAGGTATATATATATATACAACACGTATATGGGATACATTGATGTGATATGATATCCGAGGTATGATGAAATAGTGTAACTGGGCTTGATGCCGTGATTCTTGGCTATACAGTCGTATTAAGTGTTAGCGGATCATTAGAGAATGAGATAATGAACATGTATACTTAAATTATAATGGGTGGTGATGATATTGAGGTACATGGGACTCTAAAATAGACCCGTACTGTAACTTGTGATTGATGACGATATGGGATATGTATGACTTGATTACGACATCATATAGGTGTGACCTGATGTCGATATCATAAAGGTGTGACTTGAGGACGATATGATACATATGACATGATATTTCTGAGGATAAACTAATGATGCTTATTATGAAGGCAATGATATATGATTGATGTATGCGATCACAGTTTAGCACCTTGATCATGAGATGTGTTGATGATGACATTATACTAATGATGAGACTCCTAGGAGATACTTGACCCGTATCCTGATATTGGGATGCCGTACGATGGATTTTACCGTACGAGGCATAAATATGATGATTGATCCGCACTCTTGATTCGAGGAAGCCGTACTACGTACGTGACGCTATTGAGGCTGGATCGCCGACTATTAGAGATATTGATTCAGACCTAGGTAGACTCTTATTTCTTAATGACTAGTTTCTTAGGTTTTGTTTCTTAGGAGGTTAGATGGACACTAGGTTAGGATCGAGTCATATAGTGGTAGTGGTAATGGTATATCAAATGAGTGGATAACACACATCCGTCTTTACTTTCACACTGTAATCATCATGTTGCATGTTCATACATATGTTGCTATAATCAATATAGATTGTACCTGTTAGGACACCAGCACCATTACCGATGATGCGCATATTCCACGCACACTCATCTGCCGGCTCACACACATCATCATCGGTAATTGCTATGTCACGTACACTTTAGATCATATTATCTTTTATTGATAGAATCAGTTAACAACTAGACCGATATAATATTATGATTACTTTCTGATGTTAGTATAGACATGATATTTATCACTTAGACATTCATGCATTCATATTTTCATGTTATCATGCAGTATCATGGGCATATGCCGACACTTATCATATACTTACTCATGATTTTAAGATTTGGATTTCTGTGAGATTTCTGGATTTTTGGGGAAAACTGCAAGAATATATAAAACTTCTCTCTCTCTCCTCTTCTTTTTTTAAAATAAGAGGCGGTTTTCTCGTGATGTATGTGTCGTCCACCATGAGATTTCATGTTTTCTGTTGGATTTCGAGACCCGATTCGAGGAGTGGATGAACCGTCTCGGGTAAATGGTGGGCCCGGTATGGTACCCCGGGGCAAGAAGATCGAGTTGTAGACGATGAGCCTGGCAGGGGAAGGCTACCTACCGGCGGCGGATATCCGGAGGATACCGACCGTTGTCGTGAGATTTGATGATATGGGCCGATCCGGACTGACGGAGCCCGAGATATTGAGACTTTGAGACTTGAGATTTACATGTTTGTGTCGATGCTTGACACGGATTTCCATGGATTGCATTGTTGAGATTTCAGATTCCTATACACATTTTACTATGATAACAGCTAAAGATTTCTTATACAGATATATCTGGATTTCAGAATTGATTATTTTATATTCATGGTGCATGCATACCCATTCATATGACATTGTATTATATGAGGCACTGACACGAGCACGGAGTATCTGCATTTACACGTAGTTTTACCCTGCTATTACTAGATGATTAGGATATAATAGTGTATTATTATGACCTAGGATAGCGTCGTGCATTCAATTTCTTTTCGTAGATGTCTTCTACTCACGAGTTGGCAACTCACCCCCGTTGTGCCAAATTTTATTACAGGTTCGATGTACAGGTTTCCCTGGCAGCTTGCTGGCACATCTTTTCTGCAGGGTGATTTGCACGGTAGGTTGGTTCACTTGTATCTGAACCACCATTGTATTTTTATTCTTTCATTTGTATCTAGTAAGCTCCATCAACCATACTTGTATTACTTGATAAGTTTATTGGACCAGTCTTTTATTTTGACCACAGAGTCGCGCATGTATTGTTCTGATTTGGTGGTTTTGTTTTCTTTGAGTTTTGAGCTTCGCCCTTTGGCGTTGTATATTATTGTGCTTGTTGTGGTTGTTTCCGCCTGTTGGCGTTGATGCTAGCTCCCGTTTGGGGATGCTTTTTATTGTTTATGTATATTATACTTGTTGTACCCGTTTGGGGGCCAGTTTTTATAGAGGAGACTCTGCCGAAATTTTTGAGAAAATTTGCTGATGCTTTTAAACTTGTTTCCTTTTTCTTCTTCTTCTTCTTCTTCTTTTATGGTTTAGATTTCTGGGCTTCGGCTTACTTAGGTTACGTGGCGCCTCTAGACGCTTCGTAATCTAAGTGCCGGTCACGTTCCGTACTTTCGGGTCGTGACAAATATGGTACCAGGAGCGACTCATCATCCGCCATATTTTTTTTTAAATTACCGCGATTGCTCTATCATTTCAGCTTTTCTTATCGCGAAGGTCACGATTGCCCTATCATTTCAGCTATTTATTCGCGGTTGCCCAATTGTTTCGGTTTTATTTTCATTTTTATTTTTACTCATTGATTTTTATTGCGAGTTGCCCCATAATTTCGGCTTTATATATATACACACACACATATATATTTTTTTATTTACACAGTTTTATATCCCCAGTTTAACGACTTAGAGGTCGACTGTTCCCAGTTTATTGACGTGGTGGTCAGCGGTTCCCAGTTTAAAGACTTAGAGGTCTATCATTCCCAGTTTAATGACGTGGCGGTCAGAGGTTCCCAGTTTAAAGACTTAGAGGTCTATCATTCACAGTTTAACGACGTGGTGGTCAGCTTGCTTATCCCAGCTCCTTGAACTTTGATTTTGGCGGAGTTGTGTTGATGACCATAGCTCTGTGGCTTGTCGGTACATCTGACGACTGTGTGGCTTTCCCAAATTTGTATTGGTTCTCCACCCAATCTTTGAAAATATAGCAGTCTTCGATGGTGTGACTCACCATTCTATGATATGGGCAATATATGGGATTGCCGGTCATGTTCATTTCATGTGGCCTCATTGGAACAGGCAGTTGCAAGCCGCTGTTTAAGGCGTCCGTGAATATTTTGCGGACTTCATCCCTCCTGAAGGAGTATAACTTCTTCTTTCTCTACATTGGAGTAGGTGCCTTTACTGATGCTGTTCCTTGAGGCTGATCAGTCTTTGGTTCACCCTTTTTAGATAACGGCACATGTCTGAGAGAATCAGGTTCCCAAAGGGCTCCGGTCTCCATTTGTATGAAATCGGCGGTCGTAGCTTGATTGTTTGCTAACACGCCTTTAGACAGTTCTATCTCTCCTGTCTTGTATTGCTTTTCGACCCAATCTTTGAAGACGAAGTAGTCTTCAATGGCATGACCTACCACTCTGTGATAGGGGAAATATCTTGGGTCGTCAGTCATATTCGCTTCTTGCGGTATCTTTGATTCTGGCAGTTGTAGATCGTTTCTTAGGGCACCCTTGAATATCTTGTGTTCTTTGACCCTTTTGAAGGAATAGACCTTATCCAGTTTCTCTTTCAGAGGCGATTCCCCTTCGTTGTATGTATCGGAGGGACTGGAGGCTGATCGCGGCCGTTTTTCGCGAAGGCGCTCCGCTCTTAGGATGGAGGGGTTATCAGTTGGCTGCCTCCGGGTATCAATCTGTGGCTCATGAACCAAAATTTGATTCTGCTGTAATTGCAATTGGGCGACTTGGGTCGCGAGATCTGCCGGGACGTTTGCTAATTCGTCGACTTTAGACTGTACCTTGGCTAACTTCTCATCCCTGTCCTGAAGCTGCCTCTGAAGCCATCAAAATAATGCTTGTTTTATAGTTCCGGTTATGACAACCGGGTCATCCTTATTGCCTGAGCTCAATTCCGCAGGAACCCCAGGCTCTTTTGGCTTATCGGCCTGAGCGATCTCTTCGTCATTTAGACCGAGTTGACGTTAGGTAGTTTCCATCGTATCATCACGCTGGCAGTGAAGCATAGGAGGGTTCGTTTCTTCATATCCGACCATGTAAACTGTGTGGATCACATATCCAGCCGTATCTTTTTCTTTGGCGGGGTAACTCCGTTCTTGGAGCCTCATGAAGCTCAGCCTAGTATGAGCCCTAGCCCTTTTGTTGGCTCTGTATCTGAGCCTTTTTTTCCTTAGCTTCTTGATTTTGAGGGCTTGGTGGGCATCCGTTTTCTGTGAAGCCACCGCGAGTCGATTGATAGAGAGCTTAAAGAAGATACCCGATCAAGTAGTTGTCGGGGGTACTGCTGGAGCTTGCCCGAGATGCCCCATTTCATCGTAGACGTTGATGGCCTTTCCCCTAGCTTGAGCGATGGAGGGTCGTTTGGACACGGATTTGTGCTTGGGCAGAGGTGCCCTCGCAACCATGACATTCGGCCTTTTCCTTTTTGAGACCGGTTTGTCTGTTACCGGAGCTTGAGGAGCTGGGATGGCATTAGCTGGCACGAACAGAATAGAGCCAAATGGTAGCAGTAGCTCCTTCCACTGTCGCCCGAGACTGGCCGGAAGGACCGTCCTGGAGTCCATCTTCATCGTGTATGAGATGAGAGCCGTGTTGAGAGCTGAGCTGATCCTTGGAGACATCTTTGCTGCGTCCAAAGATTGCAATTGTAGAACGTTAACCTGCACAAAAAAAACATGATTTCAGTACAGGCAATTGATATGCATATTAATTGAGTTCGCATTAATGCTTAACCCGAAATATGGGAGGAAATATAGGTCCCACCGGGCGTGCCATAATCTGTAGGGTGTTTTTCGTCACCACATTGAGATGGGAATGCACGCACGCTTATCAGGCGCATTACAGATTCTCCCTGCCTAAGGTAGTATGGGGTTTATTGATTGTGGGGATCCAAATCTCCGGCAGCCGCGGACTAAGCTGCCGTTAATTACCCGTCGCCTTTTGAGCGAGAGAACCTTCGATTGACGGGTCAAACAGGTCATGCGAACTCAATGTGCAGTGTTGTGTTTTGAAGGGGTTTTGGATATATCGGGGGCCCCAAAGAGTTTTAACGGGGGTCCCACTAACCCGGATAGCGGGCTGGGGCTCAAGGGGGCCAGCAGCCCCTTTGCGAGGTGAGGGGTGCGGGACAACGCCTCGTTAGAATTTTTTTCCAACGGGGGAGGTGTTTTTAGTGTGGAGTATATGTAAAAGGGGTCCAAAGTACGCGTAAGCGCCAGCGCATGGGCCCTTGGGTTAGCGCTAGGGGCTTGGACGCTGGCGCTAGCGCTTCACGTGCCCAGCAGGTGGGCGCTCGAGCGCTAGCGCTATGGGTGCTCGGGCACTAGAGCCTCACGTGCCCGACACGTGGGCGCCCGAGCACTAGCGCCTTACGTGCCCGACACATGGGCGCTTGGGCACTAGCGCTCGGGGCGCTAGCGAAAGGAGGGGATTTTACCCCAGAAACAGGAGTTAAACTCCAAAATGAGGATTTTTAGTGGAGTTAAACTCCAAAAGATTTAGATTTGGAGTCAAACTCCTAAGGATTTGGATTAGGAGTTAAACTCCTTTGAGGATTTGGGTCTTGGAGTTGAACTCCCAAAAAATCTTCAGAAGTTCTTCTCTCTTGAGTCTTGGATCTTCTCTTAACCGGGATTTTGTCCAAAGTTGGATTTTTGGAGATGGGTCACCTTCTTCCTCCTCTTGATCGGCTGGATCTTGGTGAAAAGGGGGTGAGACTTAAAAGTCTCCCCCTTTTTGAGATCTAATGGAAGATCCGAGCTCCCCTTTGTGGTTTTTGTGCTGAAAAACTATTTAGTTTTTGAAAAGGAAGAGTAAAACTCTTGAATTAATTCAAAGGAAAGGAGAAGGTTTGGAACCTTGAGGAAGGAGAAGAAGGAGGCACAAACCCTAGAGTTTTTAGAGAAATGAATAGTGTATCTTTTATTCATCATCATGTTGCCTTATATAGGCTTACATATTTACATATAGCCCCTTGGACTTTACAAAATGGCATTTTGCCCATCTCATGTCTCATGCGCTATTTCTTTTTGTTAGTGTATATGCTCTAGGGGCCATTATTGTATCATACTTGTATGCATATTACTTAATGGAAGCTTGGGAGATTCACAGTTGTATATACAGTCTTGCTAAAAATGGTAGTATGCTACTTGGTTTCTGTCTACTTTAATATGTGCATATGTTTCTTGTAACGTATCACTTATATATATTAGTAGAGCCCATAGGATCTTTGCTTGATTACCAGCGTCGTGATGGCAGTCACACTAGTGGGGGCTGGGTAGTCTGTAAGCAACGTCCTATACAGGTCCCTGGTCGTTGGATTATCGAGATAGGGCATCGATATTCCGGAGTAGACTAAGTGTGTACGCTTCTCATCCCAGTTGGGGAGATGGTCTGTCCCACAGCCATCAGTACGTAGTACTGGAGATAGTATACAGGTGCTCATTAGGTTACGGGTATACCGGACAGGACTCGCAGGAGAACTGATTGGTTGGTATTATACCCGTCGTCAGTTAACAGTTAACAGGTGACATGAGTACAGCATAGTCCGCATACTTGACACTGCTACTTCGCCTCTAGTGTGTCCCACTGGTCTTAGATTGCTACCCTACCACGGCTCAAAGGAGTCGTGCAAACATGTAGCAGTTGGGTGCAGTCCCGAGCACTTGGAGGCAGTGACGGTTAGACATGATTCGTCTCTCCCGGTTTTGGGAGTTGATATCGCACTGTGTCAGAGAGACATTACGCAAAGTCACTGGCCAGGGCAAGCGAGATTTACTGGTAGGTTCCAGTAGTTTCTC
The DNA here is from genome assembly GCA_030015575.1 of Agapanthus africanus. NCBI lineage: Eukaryota > Viridiplantae > Streptophyta > Magnoliopsida > Asparagales > Amaryllidaceae > Agapanthus > Agapanthus africanus. The sequence continues at coordinate 130,660,822 of JASDDO010000016.1, forward strand.
AGGGTGTAATGGGCTACGCTCCGACATGACTTATACCGCTATTAGGGGACTGACGCTTGCCTCCCCCTAGGCTAGATATGCTATAGTCTTAGACGAACAGACCGGACTGTACGGAGATTGTTACATCAGGCTCAGTAGGAGTTCGGATGGGTTTCCTCATCGGCCTTCTTATCGACATCTACCTGGGGACCGTTACGTATAGCTAGTGCCGCTTGCGGTCTGTGGTTAAACCCACTGCCAGCGTAGTGTCGAGTCTTTAGTGTCCCACACAGAGAGTTTCCCTGCTCCAGGCGAAACGATATAGAGGTCGTATGGTTTTACGACAAGGGTTCGGACGCATACGTGTTTAAACGCACGTACAGCGTTCGGACAGTTTTTACTAGCCGGCTTTGGTTTAAGCCAGATTCTAGTATCAGGTTATTGAATTTATACAGTCTAAAGTTTTTCCGTGTTTTCACGGATTGGAGGGGCGTTCTCATAATTTTTCGGGAAGCTTCTAGATGCATGGTGACTTAGGGGTTAAGGTGGCATAAGCATTTATTGCTTAATGACTCATTTGTGTGATTCATCCATGGAGTTAATGCTTCATTTATTGAACTAATGACTCATGAGATGAATCACACAAGGTGAATGCATCAACCATGATGATTAATCATGTATATTATTTATTTGATAAATTGTTATGGTTGATATATTCAAATGAGTTCATTTTTCAATATCATTCTTATCATCACCTTCTCTCTCCTCAAGCTCTCTCATTCTTGAAACCCTAACCCCAACCTCTCATGTGTTGAGATCAAGGGTTAGCTAGACTAATACATCCATAACCTCACTCTATATCCCCTAGGTAGCTTAGATTAGCACTTTGAGCAACCTAGTTATCTCATGTTAGAGATCAAGCTTGGCGTAGGAGCTCTCGGGTGGATCTTCTTTGACTCGAGGAGGCCGTTGAGGTGCCGATGTTCCAAGGAGACTACAAGGAGTGGAGGACAGCGATGAAGACCCGAAGGACAAGTAACGTGAGGTATAACTTCGAATCCGAGTAGTTAAACCTCTCATAGTTTGTTAGTAAAGGTTTATATACGATTCATGCACTTAAGTTCGTGTTACGAAGCTTTGATAATCGTTTTTCATATATTCCGCCTCCCCGCAAGTTCGAGGGGTGCGTGACATGGACTTACAGTGGTATCAGAGCCAACTAAACCATTACTAGCTTGTTAGCAACTAATTAGAACTTTGATCGACGGAAAACACGAAAACAACACTCCGGACATCCTAAAAGTTTCTGTTGATTTTAAAAGTGTCACAAAAATTATTTGATATGGCTTAAAATTCACAGCAGGGTATTATAAGAATACTGGGAAAATACGAGCCCCTAACTCTGCAAGACGGCCGCGGATCCGCGGCAAGAAGGTGATTTTGGCCGCGGATCCGCCGCTGAGTCAATGCCGAGTTGACTCGGATTTGCTCTGTTATTCATATATTTCGGTGTTTTGTTTTCCAGTATATTCTGTTTTTGCCCAGATTACTTCAGTGCTGGTTTGCTATTGGGGTAGACATGGAAAATGGTTGTCAATCGATGTTCTAAGATATTTGCTAATTGGGTTTTTATCTGTAATGTTTAATGTGTTTGTAAACCTCCCCTAACTGCTAGTATGTCGGTTGGCAAGGTGTTGCACATTTCTGTAATGTTTACTGTTTGTGTATATGGACTTGATTGGAGTGTTGTGATGATTATCCGGGGTTTGATATGGTTTTTATATTCATTCATTCGATGTAAATGTAATATGATGTAATATTCTTTGGCGGGGCACATCCAGGTTGCGGTTGTATCCACTGTTGTATTATTTCTTTTTACTGTTTTTTGCTCCTAGGATAGACCCAAGGCGGGGTACACAAACTACCGGGTACGTTGAAGTGTTTAGTGGCCTACTCACGTTGTTGAGGGAGATCGCTTCACTTCGGGTACTTGACGGGTAGTTTGCCATACCCGTAGGGGTCTAGGGTTGGGGTAATGGCTATTCATCACAGCTGTGTAATCCGTCTTTTATTGCAGGCTCAAAGCAAATGCGGATTGCTAGTATATCCAATAAAGTTCATCAGTGATCTGGAATGCTTATTATTGCGTCTGACGAATGTACAATATCTATATATAATAGCTATTAGACGTCACTTATGTTTTACACCCGCGCTAGCCCAGCCCCCGCTCTGTCGTTAGTTAAGTAACCTAACGGGTGATGATGGGACCCCGTGGCAAATGCGGATGGCATAAGAGGACGCGGTATTTTCGTTGTTTTCTGCAATGATAGGATAAATGATGGGACAAATTATTATAATGCAAAGAAAATAAACCAAATTTTTATCGTTGGAACAAATTTAAAAGAAACCACTCGGTTATTTTAAAAGATCAGAATTTTTAATTGCGGAGCTTTAACCACTCCTTTTAAAAAGTATCAGGTTCTTTCAATTATATCAAGTTCATTACATTCACGGTTTTGCCAAAACCATTCATAGCCCTCCGTCAGTTCATTTAAATATTCAGTAGTATTCAAGTTATGTAATTTGACCTTCGCCAAGGCATAGTGATTGGTAGCTGCTGAATATTTATCTGTAGCATAGATAGATGCGTTGGTTTGGGATAGTCGTACTACTATTTTGGCCTTCGTCAAGGGTATGTACGGGTGGGTTCAAATTAACCTGGATAATGATGGGTAGAACTTGACATGTAACTTATGATATGTTGGCCTTCGCCAAGGTCATAAGAGCATGGGGCAAAAATTTATATCGGGAATTTCTAAAGAAACTGAAATTTGCAGAGAGAGCATACCATTTTGGAGTTTGATGAATGTTGGTAGGATTCCTTCAACATTATCATACGATGATATTTTGGATCCCGATCCTACTGTGAGTATACACTTGTTATCAGGAGATTCGTCACTTAACGATCAATGCTATAAACCAAGTAGGTGTCAAGAAAGGTGTCAGCGGGGCTACACCCCCAGAGAAAAGAGGTTATTTAATTAAGGAACTTCGCGAAAGCATTGGAAAACCTCCCTCGAAGTATCGACACTGACCTGGCTAAACAGTTAGCAAGAATTGTACGGTGAGAATAGTCCTGGCTAGTTCTTCTTTTATGGTTTGAGGAGGGATTCGAGAAACAGTGGGAGCCATCCTGTTTAGATAAATTAAAAACCACTCTAAACTTGCAAGAGCATCATGCTAAAATATTTTCTTCTCTCTCTCTCATTGCAGCGACCTTGTGACCACACATAGGTTACATCTACATAACAAATTGACTGAATCTGACTTATATGACTGGCAAAGGTCTGTCCAGATGTCCATTGCCTATGACAAGCTGGACCACCCTATTACTACTCAAGATCCCGCAGTCCCAGGTCTAGTTTCTACTGTCATGGATATGGAAATCCTTCAGACAAGGGAAAAAGATAAAGTGAAAGCCAAATGCCTCGTGTTAGCTTCAGTTGACGGTGTATAACAGAAGCAGCACGAGAAGATGGACTCAGTTTCCATCTTTCTCCATAACAAAGATTTATATGGAGAGCAATCTCATATCACAAGATATGAGACCTCGACCGAATTAATTCAAGCGAGGTTGGCCGTCGGGTCATCTGTAGGGGACAACGTCCTTACAATGACTAGCTGTATTGATCAGCTCAAGGACCTGAAGACCACGTCGGAGAACGAGTCACATACTGACTTGATTCTACAGTCTCTACCTTCTACCCTTAAGGAAACCAGGGAAGTAGAAGGTAAGAGAAGGGCAAAAGTTTCGGGACTGGATATAGTAAAAGGGGGACGTTCCTATTGTTATGTAAGTCCACGTTACCTCTCCCGGTACTTACGGGCTTGCGGAAATGATGAAAAACGATTTTCAAGAGGTGGTAACATGGACTCAAAATACGGATCTTTGTTAAACAACTAACTAACAAACCTAACATGAGTTTTACCTACTCGGTTAGGGGGTTATACCTTTCTTGAACTCCTTCGTCTTCAACTCTTTCCGGTGTACGGATCGGCCTCATCTCGTCGTCTCCTTGCGCCGAAGATGGATCCACCTGAAAGCTTCTACCTTTGGCTTCTTCTTCGAACTTGAAGAAACTAGAACACTTGGTTTGCTAAACCTTGTGAACTAGAATGAGTAGAGAAGTGATATGGGTTTTCTTTTATCTCTAAGGCAATGTTTCTCAACTCATGAGAGGGTGTTGCCTTGAGCTAGAGAGAGAGCAAGAGGGAGAGCTCAAGCAAGAGAGAGAAATGAAATGAGAGAACGAGTAAGTCTTTTGCCATCTAAGCTCTCATAATCCAAAACCATCATAACAAAATAGTAATCAAGTATTATGTGATGGTTCAAGTCAAAATGGCTATATCATTTCATGCACTCATTTTGCAAAAAGAAACAAGCAAGCAAAAGTCTTTGCCATGAAATGATAGCCATTGTCATGATGATGGTCAACTAGTCCAACCTAGTCAACCGGTAAACAAAGTTAACAAGTCAACAAAGTCCCCCTCAACAACCATGTCACTATAACACTTAATTAATATTATTGTTAATCATATTTCTTATTCTCATTAGGGTTTAGCAAAAGTCAATGGTTAACAGTGAACAGTCAGCAGTCAACAACCCCAATGAGAATCCTCTGCCTCTGTCTCTCTGTCAACTGAGCATACACACCCGCATCCGTGTTCCGAGGAACACGAATACAAACGAGATAAAACCAATCCCAAAATGTACACTAGGATCTGGCTTAAACCAAAGCCCGCTAGTGTTAACTGTCCGGACACTAAACGTGCACTAGTGCACGGATGTGACCGAACTCTGTCGCAAAACCATGCGACCTCTACTCTTTTGCCTAAAGGCGAATAGCTTTCTGTGTGGGACTCTAAAGACTCGACACTACGCTGGCAGTGGGTTTAACCACAGACCGCAAGCGGCACTAGCTGTGCGTAACGGTCCCAAGATAGATGCCGACAAGAAGACGGACGAGGTGAAACCCATCTGAACTCCTACTGAGCCTGAATGTGACAATCTCTGTACAGTCCGGTCTGTACATCTGATACATAGCATGGCGGGCCTAGGATGGCGGTAAACGTCAGTCCCCTACCAGTGGTATAAGTCGTGTCGGAGTGTAGCCCAGAACACCCTGAGATAGCACTGGAAACCTACCAGTATATCTCGCTTGCCCTGGCCAGGGACTACTCATGTAATGGCTCTCCTAGACACAGCGCGATGTCAACCGCCAATACCGGGAGAGATGAATCCTGTTTAACCGTCACTGCCTCCAAGTGCTTCGGGACTGCACCCAACTACTACCTGTTTGCACGACTCCTTTGTGCCGTGGTAGGGTTGGGTAGAAATCTAAGTACAGTGGGAACACACTCGAGGCGAAGTGATAGTGTCAAGTCAGCGGACTAAGCTGTACTCATGTCACCTGGGAACTGATAACTGACGATAGGTATAGTACCAACCAACAGTTCCCGACGAGTCCTGTCCAGTGTACTCGTAACCCAACGAGCACCCGCATACTATCTCAAGTACGACGTACTGACGGCTGTGGGACAGATCGTCTCCCATACTGGGATGTGAAGCGCATACGCTAGTCTACTCCGGAGTATCGATGCCATGTCTCGATAGTCCTGCGACTAGGGACCTGCATAAGGATGTGCTTATAGATTACCCAGCCCCCACTAGTGTGACTGCCATCACAACGCTGGTAATTAAGCAAAGATCCTAAGGGCTCCACTAATGTGTATAAGTGATACACTAAAATAAACACATATACACATTGAAATAGAAATAAACCAAGTAGCATACTATTATATTGAGCAAGATTGTCTATACAAGGTGAATATCCCAAGCTTCCATTAAGTAATATACAAACTAGTATGATACAGTAATGGCCTCTAGGGCATATACACTAACAATCTCCCACTTGCACTAAGGCCATGTACTGGCGTATCGAAGACCTATCATCTCGATCAGCCGCTCGAACTGAGTCTAGGGTAAGGCCTTTGTGAGTGGATCAACAGTGTTATCTTCCGTAGAAACTCTCCGAACCTCGATCTCCTGGCGACCCACGATCTCCCTGATCAGGTGATACCGCCTCAAGATGTGTCTGGACTTCTGATGGGACCTGGGTTCCTTCGCTAAAGCAATAGCGCCATTTTTGTCGCAATACAGAGGTATTGGATCAACAATGGACGGAACCACCTGAAGTTCAGTTAAGAACTTCCTTAACCAGACGACTTCTTTTGTGGCATCTGCAGCAGCGATATATTCCGCTTCCATCGTCAAGTCAGCAACGGTTTCCTGTTTGGAACTCTTCCAACACACCGCCCCTCCATTGAGGGTAAAGACATAACCCGACATGGACTTGGAATCATCCTTGTCACTCTAGAAGCTGGAGTCAGCAAAGGCCTCGATCTGGAGGTCTTTTCCGCCATACACCAAGAACATCTCCTTAGTCCTTCTCAGGTACTTGAGAATGTTCTTTACCGCTATCCAGTGTTTCTCCCCAGGGTTTGACTGATACCGGCTTACCACACTCAGTGCATAAGCTACATCTGGTCTGGTACACAACATCGCATACATTATAGAGCCTACCGCAGAAGCGTAGGGTATAATAGACATGCGATCCCTTTCCAAATCAGTCTTGGGAGACATCTCTTTGGAGAGGGTGATCCCGTGACAAGCCGGTATATTACCGTGCTTGGAATTTTCCATACTGAATCTTTTCAGTATGGTGTCGATGTACCTGGACTATGAGAGTCCCAGTATCCTCTTGGATCTATCACGATAGATCCGGATCCCCAGAATGTATGAGGCATCACCCAGGTCTTTCATGGAGAACCTGTATGACAAAAACCCTTTGACAGATTGTAGCATAGGAATGTCATTTCCTATTAAGAGAATGTCATTCACGTATAAAACGAGGAATACTACAGTTCTCGCTACAAATCTACTATAGATGCATGGTTCATCTGGATTTTTGATAAAGCCAAATTCTTTGACCGTCTCATCAAAACAGATGTTCTAACTCCGCGATGCCTGCTTTAGTCCGTAGATGGACTTAAGCAACTTGCACACCTTTCCGCTGCACTCACTCTGAATGAAACCCTCTGGCTGGTCCATATAAACACACTCCTCTAAATTTCCATTTAGAAAAGCGGTCTTTACGTCCATCTGCCAAATCTCATAATCGTGGAAGGCAGAAATGTCAAGAAGGATCCGAATGGATTTCAGCATAGCTACTGGAGAAAAGGTCTCGTCATAGTCCAAACCAGGTCTTTGACAAAAACCCTTTGCAACTAGTCTAGCTTTATAGGTCTCAACCTGTCCATCTACACCAATCTTCCTTTTGAAGATCCACTTGCATCCTACGGGTTTTACCCCATCTGGAGCAACGTCCAACGTCCATACTTTGTTGGTGTACATGGACTCCATTTCGGTCCGCATTGCATCCGGCCATTTTACCGAGCCAACGCTCTGAATGGCCTGCTGGAAGCTAGTCAGCTCATCATAATCAATGATGCAATCCTCTCTATCCCCGTCTATGAGAAAAACCGTAGTATCTCTCAGGAGGATGAGACTTCCTACTACTCCTGCGGAGCGGCGTAGGAATGTCATGTTCTTTTGAACCCTCTAGTTCTACTAAGCTTTCAGTAATAGCTCGTGGTTCTGAAATTTCTTCCAGTTCTATTGCGCTCCCACTTATCTGATTCTCCAAAAACTGAGTTTCCAAGAAGTGGGCATGCCGAGAAACAAAAACCTTTTTTTCCTCTTCGCAATAGAAGAAATATCCCTTGGAGTTCTTTGGATATCCCACAAACTTGCACTGTACTGAGCGTGCCTCGAGCTTGTCTGCATGCTACTTTTTGACAAAAGCTGGACTTCCCCATATCTTAATGTGATTAAGATAGGGTCTCTTCCCACACCACATCTGATATGGTGTAGTAGGCACAGTCTTAGTTGGAACTCGGTTCAAAAGGTATGCAGCTGATTCTAGTGCATATCCCTAGAATGATCGCGGTAACTCAGCGTTACTCATCATGTACCGTACCATATCCAATAGGGTTCGGTTCCGTCTCTCCGATACACCGTTATGTTGCGGAGTGTATGGAGGAGTAAGCTGAGAGAGAATTCCATTCTCTTTTAAGTAATCCAGGAACTCGACACTCAAGTATTCACCACCTCGATCCGATCTCAGTGTCTTGATACTTTTGCCGGCTTTTTTTTCTACTTCATTCTTATATTCCTGGAATTTTCCAAAGGCTTCGGATTTATGTTTCATTAAGAAGACATAACCGTACCTTGAAAAGTCATCCGTAAAAGTAATGAAGTATGAATAACCGCTTCGTGCATGCGTAGACATTGGGCCGCACACGTCACTGTGTACGAGTCCCAAGAGCTCGCTCGCTCTTACTCTGTGTCCAGTGAACGGAGTCTTTGTCATCTTTCCTTTGAGACAGGATTGACAAGTGACATACGATTGATATTCGAACGGATCCAAATATCCTTCTGTATGTAACCTTCCTTCATTGATGTGACCCAGTCTACAATGCCATAAGAAAGTCTGATTTATTTCCGGAGACTTTCTTTTGTGTGTGTTCTGGACATTGAAAATCTGTGGTTGGTTTAATACGTATATACCATTGCTTAATGTACCTGACCCAATCAGAACTTGATTAAGGTGAATGTTTACAACATTACTTACAAACACAAATTCATAACCTTCTTTAGATATTAAAGATACATAAATGATATTACAAGTTGAGTTGGGTACTAAAAAGCAATTACGTAAAACCAAAACATGTCCATCTGACATTCCCAGGTGATAGTCCCCCACGGCCTTAGCATCCATGCTAGCTCCGTTTGCAACTTTGAGGGTCATGTCACCTGCCTTCAAAAACCTACGGTTTCTCAACGCCTGCAAAGAATTACAGATATGAGATCCTGATCCGGTATCCAATACCCAGGAAGTAGAGTTTATCGATAGACAGTTTTCAATAACATACACACCTGAAGCTGAAGCCGCAACTTGCTTCAGATCCTGTGTTCTGGCCTTCCAAGCCCTGCAATCCTTTTTCCAGTGTCCATTCTTATGACAGTAAAAGCATTCTTCCTTTCCCACAAGCTTTCCCGCTATCTTTGTTGCTTTTGCTTTTCCTTTCGTATCCACTTTACTAACACCGCCCCTTGGTTTGGCGGGGGTTTTCTTCTTCTTTCCCTTGGCTTTCGTCTTGGACCTAGAAGAGGAAGATCCTCCTACAAACAAAGTGGATGTTTCCCTACCTTTCTGTAGGGTGCCCTCTGCACTCCTCAGCATGTTGAGGAGCTCTGAAAGTTCAACTTCCTTTTCTTGCAAGTTGAAATTCAGGATGAACTGGGCGTAAGTGGAAGGAAGGGACTGAAGAATCAAGTCTGTATAGAGCTCATTCTCCAACGTGGTCCCAAGGTCCGCGAGCTCCTCTATGAAGCCAATCATCTTAAGCACGTGTTCCGCTACCGATGTTCCGACAGCCAATCTTGCCGAAAACAACTTCTTCGACACTTCGTATCTGGCGATACGAGATTGCTCTCCATACAGTTCTTTTGTATGGAGAAATATGGATTCGAGGTCCATATTCTCGTGCCTCCTCTGATGTTCATTGTCCATAGAGGCAAGCACGAGGCACTTGGCCTTCGCGCAATCGATTTCCTAGGTCTTATGGATTTCTCTATCCGCGACGCTGGTTTTGGGACCTGGGACAGGGGGAGCTTTGGTGGTAAGGAGATACCCCAACTTGTCATAAGTGATTGCCATTTTGACATTCCTGAGCCAATCTTTGTGGTTTGGCCCTGTCAGTATGTTTTTATCTAGTAGTAACTTAAGTCCGGTCATGATGTTTGGTCGCTGCAATTCGGAGAGAGAGAAGAAACACTTTAACATGATGCTCTTGCAAGTTTAGAGTGGTTTTTAATTTTTCTAAACAGGATGGCTCCCACTGTCTCTCGAATCCCTCCTCAAACCAAAAAGGAAGAATTAGTCAGGATCAATCTCACCGTACAATACTTGCTTAACCGTTCGGCCAGGCTGGTGTCAGTACTTCGAGGGAGGTTTTCCAACGCTTTCGCGAAGTTCCTTAATTAAATAACCTCTTTTCCCTGGGGGCGTAGCCCTGCTAACACCTTTCTAGACACCTACTTGGTTTATAGCAATGATCGTTAAGTGAGAAATTTCCCGAGGAGTAGCATATACTCACAGTAGGATCAGGATCCAAATACCATCGCGTGACAAAACTGAAGGAATCCTACCAGAATCATCACACTCCAAATGGTATGCAGTGCTAGCAAGTTTCTGTTCTTTTGAAACTCCCGATGTGGATTTTTGCCCCATGCTCTTATGACCTTGACTTTGGCCAAAATATCATAAGTCACATGTCAAGTTCTACTCGTCATTCACCAGGTTAATTTGAGCCCACCCGCACATACCCTTGACTTTGAACAAAATGGTAGAACGACTGCCCCAAACCAACACATCTATCTATGCTGCACATGAATACCCAATAGCTACCAATCACTATGCCTTGACTTTGGCCAACATACATAGCTTGAATACTTATTGACCATTCATGTGAAATGACGAAGGGCTACGAATAGTTTTGGCAAAATTGTGAACGTAGTGAACTTGATATAATCGAAGGAACGAGATAGCTTTTAAAAGGAGTGACTTAAGCTCCGCGTTTAAAAGTTATTTTTGAAAAGAAACCGTGTGGTTTTGAAAGTGTTCCTACGACTTTTACTTGGTTTATTTTTCTTGCATTAATTTTAATGCGTCCCATCAATTAATCCTACCATTGCAGAAAACAACGAAAATATGACGTACGCTTATGCCATCCGCATTCGCCACGGGGCCCCGTCATTACCCGTTAGGTTACTTAACTAACGACAGAGCGGGGGCTGGACTAGCGCGGATGCAAAACATAAGCAACGCCTAAATAGATATCATATATAGATATACTGATTCGTCACATGCAATGATAGCCATTCCAGATCACAGATGAACACATTGGATATACTAGGAATCCGCAATTCCTACGAGCCTGTAACGAAAAGCGGATTACACGGTCGCGATGAGTAGCCAATACCCCACCCTAGACCCCTACAGGTGCGGCAAACTACCCGCCAAATATCCGAAGCGGAGCAACCTCCCTCAACGACGTGAGTAGGCCACTCGGCACTTCGAGATACCCGGTAGTTTGTGCACCCCACCTTGGGTCTATCCTAGGAGCAAAAACAGTAAAAAGAAATTATACAATGACGGCTACAACCCCGACCCGGTTGTGCGGCCAAAAATAATACTACATCAATTTACATATTACATGAATTGAAAGATAAAAGAAAACACTCATCTCACAACCCCCCAGCTATTCATCCGCGACAATCCAATGAATTCATATACACATACCATCAACATTACAGATCACAGATATGTATAACCCCCACCAATCGACGTATAGTGATTAGCAGATGTTCAATACATATAACAAATCACAGATATATACCCGTCAGCTTAAGACTTTAGAAGTTCGATCAAAATACGGATTTTCAAGCCCGAAAAACAAATTTTGCTTTCTGGAAAATCTGGGCAGAAAAAACATATTGTAAAAATCCTAAAACAACCCCAGAAACACTCTGCAAGAAAACAGTGCCACGATCGAGTCAACTCGGCCGCGGTTCCACGGCGGGAGCAAGCTCCTGTCGCGGTTCCGCGGCGCTTTGACCGAGTCAGTAGACCTGTTTTCTTGGGTGTCTTAATAAAAGCCTGAGCCGATTTTTCATGTATGATTTATTATTTTTTGAACAGAGGAAAAAATCGGCAGAAACTATGCTATTCGGGTATATTTCGTGATATTTTCTCCGATCGAACTTCAACTTACTTTGCTAACATGTTAGATAGTGTTTAACTAGGCTCTGATACCACTGTAAGTCCACGTTACCTCTCCCGGTACTTACGGGCTTGCGGAAATGATGAAAAACGATTTTCAAGAGGTGGTAACATGGACTCAAAATACGGATCTTTGTTAAACAACTAACTAACAAACCTAACAAGAGTTTTACCTACTCGGTTAGAGGGTTATACCTTTCTTGAACTCCTTCGTCTTCAACTCTTTCCGGTGTACGGATCGACCTCACCTCGTCGTCTCCTTGCGCCGAAGATGGATCCACCTGAAAGCTTCTACCTTTGGCTTCTTCTTCGAACTTGAAGAAACTAGAACACTTGGTTTGCTAAACCTTGTGAACTAGGATGAGTAGAGAAGTGATATGGGTTTTCTTTTATCTCTAAGGCAATATTTCTCAACTCATAAGAGGGTGTTGCCTTGAGCTAGAGAGAGAGAAAGAAGAAGAGCAAGAGGGAGAGCTCAAGCAAGAGAGAGAAATGAAATGAGAGAATGAGTAAGTCTTTTGCCATCCAAGCTCTCATAATCCAAAACCATCATAACAAAATAGTAATCAAGTATTATGTGATGGTTCAAGTCAAAATGGCTATATCATTTCATGCACTCACTTTGCAAAAAGAAACAAGCAAGAAAAAGTCTTTGCCATGAAATGATAGCCATTGTCATGATGATGGTCAACTAATCCAACCTAGTCAACCGGTCAACAAAGTCAACAAGTCAACAAAGTCAACCCCTCAACAACCATGTCACTATAACACTTAATTAATATTATTGTTAATCATATTTCTTATTCTCATTAGGGTTTAGCAAAAGTCAATGGTCAACAGTGAACAGTCAACTGTCAACAATCCCAATGAGAATCCTTTGCCTCTGTCTCTCTGTCAACTGTGCATACACACTCGCATCCGCGTTCCGAGAAACACGAATACAAACGAGATAAAACCAATCCCAAAATATACACTAGGATCTGGCTTAAACCAAAGCCTGCTAGTGTTAACTGTCCGGACACTAAACGTGCACTAATGCACGGATGTGACCGAATCCTGTCGCAAAATCATGCGACCTGTCGCAAAACCATGCGACCTCTACTCTTTTGCATAAAGGCGAATTGCTTTCTGTGTGGGACTCTAAAGACTCGACACTACGCTGGCAGTGGGTTTAACCACAGACCGCAAGCAGTACTAGCTGTGCGTAACGGTCCCCAGATAGATGCCGACAAGAAGACGGACGAGGTGAAACCCATCTGAACTCCTACTGAGCCTGAATGTGACAATCTCTATACAGTCCGGTCTGTTCGTCTGATACATCGCATGGCGGGCCTAGGAGGGCGGTAAACGTCAGTCCCCTACTAGCGGTACAAGTCGTGTCGGAGTGTAGCCCAGAACACCCTGAGATAGCACTGTAGGGTTACTAGGAACACTAACAACGCTCTACAAGGCATCGACCATGCCCGTTTAAAAATTTTATGTGCCTAAAAACCCTAAGCAAGATCTTATACTAAGGATTAGGCGAATCTAAAGGTAAGTAAACAACTTTACTCTAAAGGGAACACGAAATACAACCTTTGTAGATTGGTCCTCCACTTCATTTGCTCCTTGTTGAAGTCCCTTCGCTACGATCAAGGTTCTCCCGGGTTCTTGCATGGCTTCACGACGCGAAGGATGCGACCTTGCTTGAAGTCTCCAAGGCCGAAGATGATCTACGTCGAGGGAATTCCGACCAAAGCTTCTACTTCATTAACTAGAGAATTAGTGAAGTAAACACCCTAAACTAAAGTGCTAGTCTAGTAGAGGATGGAGAAATAGGAAGTGGGTTCTCTTTAGAATTTTGTTTCTCACTTGGTTTCTCACTTTGGATCAAACCCTAGTTTACTTTTTCTCTTGTTCAAGATGAAGAAGAAGATGAACAAAAGAAAGTAAAGAGGATAATGATCAAGTGTCTAGGGTAACCATGGTGAGTGAGTATCATATACTAACCCTTGTAGAGCCATAACCATAGCTAAGTGTGTGATGGTTAGGTTAAAGTCCAAAGTAAAAACAAACCTAGTGGACTTTAGTCAATGCATCCACAAGCTTCCACAAGCTTCATGCATTCACTAATTTTCCACTAATTTTGTAATTACTTTTAAACATTAAACCCAATCATAATAAATAGGATGGTGTATGTCTCATACACACATGAATGTTGTATCATCAACCATGATACAATATGATAACACAATTTAACATATATCATATATATGTTAAAGTAGTGTACAAGTGAGAAAAACCCTAAAGTGAACAAATGTTAGTAAATGTAAACTAGTATATCTAATATACAATTATACACTTAATTATCAAATCAACACTTGACTTAATAATCCAGTCATATCTCCTACAACCGACTAACATTCAATGTATCGAATTATCGAATCAACACTTGATTCAATAACCCGGCTATATCATATATAACCGAGCGATACATTAAGTTGCGAGAATAGAATACGGCATCACATACTCGCATTATTCTCGGTCCCGCACATATCACATATGCGCTCCTATTTCGTTTTGCCTGAGTCAGTATAAACCTCTATGTAGGACTCTAAAGACTCGTCAATACGCCGGCAGTAGGCGATGATCACATCAAGCACCCACAAGCCATCAGTGGTACTAGCTGGAAGTAACGGCTACCCGGGTATTGAGCGATCAGAAGATCATCAAGCAAGCCCGCTCCAACTCTTGTAAAAGCCTGCCGGTAACACTTCCCATACAGTCCGGTCTCCTCGTCTGATATGTCGCATATCAAGTCTAGGGGTGGAAATCGTCAAACCCCAATAACCGATAAGTCATGCTGATTTGAGGCTCATAACGGGTCGAGAAACTACTGGTAACACTTACCAGTAAATCTCTAAATCAGCCCTGGCCAGGGACGTCCCTTTTACGGCCAATCGAGCACAGCGCAACATTAACCCCCAATACCGGGAGAGACGAAACCCCTCCTATCGCTCATTGCCTCCATGTGCTCGGGACTGTACCCAAAAACCACTGTTTTGCACGCCCTCTTGGACGTGGTAAGGTGGAAATCAAAGCACAATGGGAATCACACAAGACTCTATGATGATCTCGGGTCTACAGACTAACCTGTACAAGTGTCACCAGAGAACTGCTATCTGACGTGAGGTATAATACCATCTGGGAGTTCTCAGCGAGTCCGTCCAGTGTACCCAGTCTCGACTAAGCACCCGTATACCATCTCTGATGTCAAACACCAATGGATATGGGATCATCCATCGCCCATCTCATGGGTCGAGAAGCGTATACGCTAGTCTACACTGGTATATCGATGCCCCATCTCGATACACCCACGACTAGGGACCTTGAAGGATGTACTTATGGACTACCATGTCCCCACTAGTATGATCCGCATCATAGTCCAGGTAGTCAAGTACACATCCTAAGGGCTTTACCAACATGTAACGATTAAGACAGTATAAAGAGACAAGTATACATGTTAAAGTAAAGAGCAACCTGATAGCATACTATCATATCGAGCAAGAAAGACCTCTCTATATATGTCCAAGCATCCAATATAATATACATCATCTGTGCAATATTGGCCTCTAGGGCATACATACAACTAACAATCTCCAACTTGCACTAGGGCCAGTTGCTGTAGTATCGCATACCAAGCATACCAAAGAGTCTCTCAAACTGTATCTTGGGAATGGCCTTCGTGAGTGGATCCGCTGTGTTGTTCTTCGTGTCAACCCTCCTGACCTCGATCTCCCGGCGATTAACTATCTCCCGGATCAGGTGATACCGCCTCAGAATATGCCTGGATCGCTGATGGGACCTGGGTTCCTTGGCCAAAGTCACCGCTCCATTGTTATCGCAATACAAAGGTATTGGATGCTCAATAGATGGAACCACTCCAAGTTCTGTAATGAACTTCTTGATCCAGACAGCCTCTTTGGCAGCATCGTTGGCAGCGATGTATTTAGCCTCCATTGTCGAGTCTGCTGCGGTTTCCTGCTTGGAACTCTTCCAGCTAACCGCCCCTCCGTAAAGGGTAAAGACAAATCCCGACTGCGACTTAGAGTCGTCCTTATCACTCTGGAAGCTCGAATCGGTAAAGGACTCCACTTGGAGTTCTACGTTACCATACACCAAGAGCATCTCTTTAGTCCTTCCCAAGTACTTGAGAATGCTCTACACAGCTGTCCAGTGACTCTCTCCAGGATCAGCTTGATACCTGCTCACTACACTTCGTGAGCATGCTATATCGGGTCTGGTACATAGCATCGCGTACATGATAGAGCCTACAGCCGAAGCATAGGGTATCCCTTGCATGCGAGCTCTCTCCAAATCAGTCTTGGGAGACATCTCTTTGGAGAGTGTGAGCCCTGAGATCGTGGGTAAAAATCCACGTTTGGACTCTTCCATACTAAACCTCTTTAGTATGGTGTCAATGTACCTGGATTGGGACAATCCCAGTATCCGTTTGGATCTATCTCTATAGATCTTAATTCCTAATATGCAGGAGGCATCACCAAGATCTTTCATTGAGAATCTTTATGATAAGAAGAGCTTGACCGATTGTAGTATAGGAATGTCATTTCCTATCAAGAGTATGTCGTCCACGTACAATACGAGGAAGACAATCTTACTCTCTGCCACCTTTTTGTAGATACAAGGTTCATCTACGTTTTTGATGAAATCAAACTCTTTGATAATGACGTCAAAGCAGATGTTCCAACTCCACGATGCTTGCTTTAGTCCATAAATGGATTTAAGCAGCTTGCACACCTTCCCGCTGCTCCCACTATCTACGAAGCCTTCTGGCTGAGTCATGTACACGCACTCTTCTAAATCACCGTTTAGAAAGGCGGTCTTAACATCCATTTGCCAGATTTCGTAGTCATGATATGCAGCGATGGCAAGTATGATCCGGATGGATTTAAGCATAGCCACTGGAGAAAAGGTTTCGTCATAGTCCACTCCTGGTCTTTGACGAAATCCTTTTGCAACAAGTCTATGTTTGAAAGTCTCCACTTTCCCATCTACACCAAGTTTTTTCTTGAAGATCCACTTGCTCCCAATGGGTTTTACCCCTTCAGGAGAAACTTCCAAAGTCCATACTTTGTTGGTGTATATGGATTCCATCTCGGACCGCATTGCATCCAGCCATTTCATTGAGTCTCCACTCGTGATGGCCTGCTCGAAGCTAGTTGGGTCATCATCAACCATGATGCAATCCTCGCTCACACCATCAATGAGAAAACCATAGTATCTCTCAGGTTGATGAGAAACCCTACTAGATCGGCGGAGAGGCTGGGGTTCGTCGGGTACTACTGAATCCTCTGGTTCTACCATGTCTTCTGTTATAGTTTGTGTCGCTGGAACCTCTTCCAGTTCTACCTCAATGCCACTAATCTGCTTCATAAGAAAACTTTTTTCTAAGAAAGTGGCATGTCGAGAAACAAACACCTTTTGTTCCTCGGTGTGGTAGAAGATATACCCTTGTAAATTTTTGGGATATCCTATAAACTTACATAAGACAGATCTTGCCTCGAGTTTGTCTGGATTTTTTCTTTTGACATAGGCCGGACAACCCCATATCTTAATGTAATTAAGATGTGGTCTCTTCCCTTTCCATATCTCATATGGAGTGGTAGGCATAGATTTAGTAGGAACTCTATTCAATAGGTCTATGGCTGTTTCAAGCGCATACCCCCAGAAGGAAATAGGTAACTCAGCTGTACTCATCATTGAGCGTACCATATCTAATAGGGTACGATTCCTCCTTTCCGACACACCGTTGTGCTGTGGTGTATATGGAGAAGTAAGCTGAGAGAGAATCCCATTCTCTTTTAGATAATCCAGAAAATCATTGCTCAAGTATTCTCCTCCTCGATCAGATCGAAGGATCTTAATACTTTTGCCCGTTTGGTTCTCTACTTCATGCTTATATTCTCTGAATTTCTCAAAAGTTTCAGACTTGTGTTTTATCAGGAACACATGTCCGAATCTTGAGAGATCGTCAGTGAATGTAATGAAGTAGGAAGAACCGTTCCTGGTATGTGTAGACATGGGACCGCATACATCACTATGTATTAGCCCTAAGAGTTCCGTAATGTAACACCTTAGAATGTGTTTTGTGGCTAATTATATTTTAATGTATGGTTTTTAATAAAATGTTTACCAAATTAGTTTTCAGTTATTTTATCCTATTTATTGAGTATTTTATTAGATTTTTCCTAGGCTTGCACACACTTGTGCATGATAACTAGGGTTGTTTTGGGGGTTTAACCATGATTAGCAACATGGTGAACTAACCATTCCCTAATCTAGTTTAATATTGTATTAGGTGTTTTTGGGTTCATATTTGTATATGGTTCTTTTCAAAAATAAAATGAATTTAAAAAGGGTTTTTAAATGATTGCTTTATGTTGACTTAGTGAGAGAGAGAGAGAGGGTGCATTATGAGGCATGATGGCTTTGCCCATGCCTGCTGAAGAGAGAGGGAGAGAAAGGGTTGACTAATGCTAGATCTCATTTCCCATTCCTTCTCATTTTCTCACTCTCAAACTCACACACACACACCCTCACACCCTCACAGCAGCAGCAACAGAAGACACAGCAGCAGCAGCAGCTCCAGCTTCAGCAGCAGCAGCAACAGAAGCTACAGGTCTCCATCCCCTCTTCTTCTTCTCCTTCTACTTGCTTGTGAGATCCCTTGAGGGTATAATCTATAAACTTATTCGTACTTTCGCTTGAATTGTGTTAATTAGCTTCGATTAGTGTTAGATAGCTAGTTAGTGCTAACTAAGGTGATTTGTGTGGAATGTTGTTTAAGTGGTGATTGTGTTAGTTAACCCTACCTATTTAAGTGTTGTTAGGGTCACCTTAACTGAGTTTAACCCTGGATTACACTAAAATACCATAGGGTTTGTGTTTTGTGCAAAAACGGTGTTTTTAAGCGTTATTTGTGACATTCTGTGATCTGCTATTGACCCGGACTCTTCAGGACAAAATTGGGAAAACTGGAACATGCTACCTAGGTCTAGACACCACCAACAGAACACAAGATCCTAACTCCTAATTGTGGCCGCAATTTTAATCCTTCTGGCCGCAAATTGCGGCCAGGTCAGGGGCTTGGGACTTGAGGCTTTGTGTAGGGTAGTCTGCAGTGTTTTTTAGTGTTTTGGCATGTCTAGTTTTGTAAGATTTGGCTTGTAGGAAAATATGGGGCAATATATCGTTTTGCATGTCCGTTTGTTTGCGCGATACGCACGATACGTGAGTGAGTTTTGTGATCTAGCGTATCACGGCGTGTCGCGGTAGTTTTAGACGCGTATACACACGTTTTAGCGTATCGTGCACACTCGCGTTTAGTTCGCGACGCGAGTTTCTCGTTTTGGTTCGATATCGCGTTTTGCAGAATATTTGGCTTATATATGATTTCCATGTCTTATTTGCAGGTTTGCAAGCAGGGACTACGGACACTGCTACTTGGGGGAGCAGATGGTAGGATTCACCTAGCGTGGAGCGTAGGTGAGTAGATTTAACATCTACAGGGGAATCGCCCGCATGGCATTATGCGTCTGGGCTAGGATTCAAATACCTGTCGCATTTTCTACGTCATTGTTAGAATTGCACCTTTACTTTATTTCCTTGATATAGTTGTACTGTGACTAGCAGTCGTAGGACACTACACATATTATTGACGGTTCATGTTGCACGGGCACGGATTGTATCCTACACACACACCGTCAATAATTGCCATGTCACACACAACCCCTTATAGATACTATATTGCTTATCATACTTGACATCTAGCTTATCGGTATACCTATAGTGTATCTTACCATTAGTGATAGGTACATCTACACCTTGCGATACAGCTATGGGTATACCTTGCACATATTTTACTTATACCAGGGGGGATATCCTACATATTCTACTTATACCCAGGGGGGTATACGACATCTTTTACTTATAGGTAGACACCTATACTTAGCTGTACCTTATTGATTTCGCATACATCTGGTTTCAGCTATATTTTCTCATTTATATGCTCTCATTTCAGATATGTCGCATATACGTATTCCTGGATTTGCGCATTCTTATTTTGATTTCACATGATGATTTCTGGATTTGGGAATCGCTGGAGTTCATGAAATTATGCATACATTGAAAAACCCGGTTTTCTTGATATGATATTTGCGCAGCCACCATAAGATTTATCGGTTCTGACTGTATACTCCATACGAGGTGTGGTTGCCGTATGAAGGTACATGGTGGGGCCCGGTATGGTTCCCCTCGGCAAGAAGATCGACGGACTTTGCCGATTGAGCTTGGAGGCGGGCGAGTACCTACCGGTGACAGTACCCATGACTCGGCGGGGGATCATGGAGACACCGTTGGGAGTCCTGTACGTATGCATACATCGAAAGGCGAGGGTCAGAGCTAGGCACTCGTACTTTCGGGATAGCGTATGATACGTGATCAGGATTTCTGTGTCGATGCTTGGCGCATGGTTTTCATGATATTTCTTTAACACCTTTGTATATATAACAGGGGATTTAGCCGTTGTTATATATACCCTTACACCAATATTAGTGGAATGAGACGCTAATATATGTGTATTGCCCCCATCATATTTATTTCTGTATATATACCTTTAGGATGTTAGATTCTTACTTGAGATTTGACTTGGGATATTAGGTGATTCATTGAGATTGGATATTGGACATACCTATGTGACTACTGATTTGTACATTTGGGATATAGAAGATTACTCGATATTGTACATTGAGGAGATGTGAGACTTATATGATGTGAGAGCCCAATGTGGGGGCTGATTTGAGAAATTGGGATTTGAGTGTCTTGATGGATTGTGATCCTACCACGACGTCAGGTTTCCGTGGGAACGACATATTTCACTCCATACCTCACACTTATCTATTTTATGCACAGTTTCATACATTGGTAGTACCTGTCAGTGTACCCTCATGATTGCTGCATATCTACTTTCTCATATCCCTATTGCATAGTTATTGCATACTATTATCATGTCATTATTACTGTAATCGCATATCCTAGATTCATGTTGTACGTATATTCCTGCGATTACCTGCATATGTTATTTGCTATTCACGAGTTGGCAACTCACCCCCGTTGTGCCACAGGTGTTTCAGGTTGTTCCCCAGAGTAGTCGAGGCAGGCTATTCCGCTATTCAGCTATCATTTTTTTGCTACAGATATCGCATCAACTCACAGTTTACTATTTTTGCTTAGGTGGGTTGGATGATTATCTGTATTTCATATTGTACATTCGTTGTATCTTGTACTCTCCATCTACTATCATGTTGTTGACCTAGATACTTGGTGAGGACGATATTGTATATTATTTATGGATTTGTTGTCTTTTATATACAGCTTTCTCTCCATTGTCTTTATTTCTTCGCTACGGCGTCGTATATTTGTGTTGTATTCATCTTGGCTAGTTTTTACAAAAAGGGGGCGTTGCCAAAATTTTAAAGAAAGAAAGTGGGACTTTTAAAGAATTTGGGTTGCGATTTCAAATGTTTCAAAAACTTATATTATCTTTTCCGTATTTTTATGGTTTAGATTTCTGGGTTTTGGCTTTCTTTTACTGCGTTACGTCTTTAGGCGTTGCGTAGTATTAGGGCCGTCACGGGCCAATTTTGGGTCGTGACACGTAACTCTTTCTCCGTGTCCCGTAAACGGAGTTTTGGTCATCTTGCCTTTAAGACATGACTGGCAAGTGTCATAAGATGAAAATTCAAACGGATTCAAATATCCATCCTTATGCAACTTAGCTAGTCGTGTCGCATTGATGTGACCCAGTCTACAATGCCACAAGAAGGATTCGTTCAGTTCTGAACTCTTCCTCTTGTGTGTGTTTTGTAAATTGAGGACTGTATTTTGATTGAGAATGAATATGCCATTATGTAACGAGCCTGATGCAATCAACTTTTGATCTAGGAATATGTTCACAACATTATCCTGTACTATAAAATTATATCCTTCTTTACTCAGTAAAGAAACTGATATAATGTTGCACATCATGTTCGGTGTATAATAGCACTCATTCAGAATCAGTGTATTACGACTTGGTAATACAAGGTGATATTCGCCAACTGCTTTGGCTGCAATACTTGCACCATTCCCTACTTGAACGGAATGATCACCTTTTCCCAGTTCTCTACCTTTCCGTAGCCTATGTAACTGTTTATATATGTGGGATCCTGATCCGGTATCTAATACCAGGACGTAGGGTGAACTGAAAAACAGTTCTCAATGACTAACACACCCGAAGAAGGTGCATCAACATGCATGTTCTCCATTTGGGCGGTGTGAGAATCCAGATATTCTCCTGTTTCCTGTTCAGTCTTATAACACTTATGAGATAGAACGGGTCCAACGTTCCCCTGCACAGTATAACATGCGGGTTCGGTCAATACATCCATATTATTATCTTTATTAAGGCATGAAATGGTCGCTACCTGGAGAGAGAGAGAAGAAAACACTTTAGCGTATGCTCTTGCAAGATCAGATTGGTTATTATCTTATCTAATCAGGATGACTCCCACTGTTTTTATCAAGTCTTCCTTCAAACCCTAAAAGGAAGGACCAGCCGGAATTAATTACACCCTACAACTTCGCCAATCTTTCAGCCAGGCCAGTGTCGGTACTTTGAGGGAGGTTCCCAGTGCTTTCGCACGGACCTAATTAAAGTAAACCTCGTTTTCCCAGAGGCGTAACCCCGTTGACACCTTTCTAGACACCTACTTGATCGGCTAATTGTCCTGTGTAAAACTCTCACAGGAGTAACAATTACTCGCAGTGGGTATCGGGATCAAACTATCTCATAGAAGGTATGCAATCTCATTGCAAATTTCAACACTTGAAATTCCCGATAATGCTTTTGCCCCTAGCGTGCTATGACCTTGACGCATGCCAAACAACCCATAGTCGGCTAGTCAAGTTCAACCCGTACAATTCGTGATTGAATTAAACCCATCCGTACGACCCTTGACGCATGCCAAACAACGCCGTACGAATGCCGTAATCAATCGCATCTCATGCTACAGATAAGTAATAATCTGCTACCGTACACTACGCCTTGACGCATGCCAAACTACCGCAGCACAAATACTAAATATTACTTATCTGAATTGACGGAGGGCTACGCAGGTTTTTCAGAAAACCATGAGCATAATGAACTTGATATCGTTGTAGAATCATGTGAATTTTGAAATGGTGTGATTTTGAGGCTTTTATTAGTTTTGCTAAAGTGGTCACTCCCGGTGAAGGGATCTCGGCTCTTTCCTTATGGAATAAGGTGAAGGATATATCATATACATCACTGTGCAAAGAAAAACTCCAAAAGCAATCAAAAGCAAACCGAGTGTTGTAGCTTCTGCCAGTTTTGCTAAAGAGGTCACTCCCGGTGAAGGGATCTCGGCTCTTTCCTCATCGAATAAGGTGCGGGATATATCATATATATCACTATGCAAAGCAAAACTGTAGCTACCCTTTTTGAAAAATTTGATTCTACAACATGTTTTAGGTTTCTTTTCTTTCATTAATCACATTAATGAAGTCCCATCATTTAAGTCACCTAAACATCACAGATAAATACGACGTACACTTATGCCATCCGCATTCGCCTCGATGTCCCTTCGTGCAACGTTAGGTTAGGTAACTAACGGCAGAGCAGGGCAGGGGTAGCGCGGGTGTAAAACATAAGTAACGTCTATATAATATTAAATATATACTATATACATTATTTATCACAGAACATCAAATGATCACATCACAGATATCGCAGTAGAAGAAACATATGAAACATTGGATATACTAGGACGTCCATATTTTATTTTGAGCCACTATAAAACACGGATTCCACGGTCGCGACGAATAGCCAAACCCACACCCCTAGACCCCTACGAGAGCGGCAAGCAACCCTACCAATTCTAGGGTTAGGAGACCCGGACTCGACTCCTCGAGTTGGTCTCCCACTGGACCCTAGAACCCGGTTACTTGTGCTCCCCTCCTTGGGTCTATCCTAGTGCGGAAAAGTAAATAATATACAAAAGGTGACATCAACCTCATCCCGGAAGTGCCCCAATAAAAGAATATTACATACAATTTATTTTAAATGAATGAAAAATAAAAGCTCTCATCTCACAAAAAAACCCCGGCTATTCAGAACGCGACGATTCAATATAACATATCTAGCAACACAGAATATCGCATGTCATCAACGTAAGTAAATATGCGCATCCCAATTGTCGTTAACATATAGCAACGAAACCGGCGATCACATATTACACTGACGGTCGCAGAAAAGAAAGTGTAAAACTACAACATTTGGAATCCACAATCTCTTTAGACATCGTAAATCCGAAATATCACATATTTCGCATTTCATGCCTAACCTGCGTGAATTCCACATATTGTATCACATTCCAGATAAATAGACAGTATTAAACTTTCCGATCGAATAATCGAATACCCAAAATTTCCATAATAGCTCAACACTTGAGCAGAGTTTAAAAATTCCAGAATATGTCACAGTAGCAACGGTCCAGCCGTAGAAGGGTCAAGCCAACGCCTCACATGTGGCACGCCGTACTGCCTCAAACCTTAAGGTTCAAAGGGCAGTTCAAGACGGTCACATAATCGAGTTAAGGTTTGTTGTCTTCTAGAGGTTCCATCACATTCTTTGCACGTTTTTCCGAAAGATTTAATCCCGAGAAAAATTCAACACTTGAATATTTTTCGCGCCGGGAAAAATTGAGTTAATGATATCCGTTCGAACATTTTAGTACTTTCTAAATTATCCGGAATGACAGAACAAAATTAAATTCTCCGATCGAATCGACGATTTCAAAATAAACCCCAAAATTACTCAACACTTGAGTCGGATAAAAAATACCCAGAAAAATCAGTAAACAAATAGGAACTTTACTGCTTAAAACGACAAGGGTGACCTCACCATATGGCCGCGGAACCGCCGCACGAGCCATGCTCGTGCCGCGGTTCCGCGGCGCTTTGGGCGCCAATCTTTGTCGTTTTGCACAGTTTTCCTTATATTTTCCTACCGATTTTTTTAAGCATTTTTAATTTGGAAAAATACCAGATTTTAAAAATTGTACAGAGAGGGGTTGATTTCGACGTTGTCGGGTTCGTTCGGAGTTTTAACTTCGTTAACACATCGCCTAATGCTCTAGCTAGGCTCTGATACCACTGTAGGGTTACTCGGCACACTAACAAGGCTCTACAAGGCATCGACCATGCCCGTTTAAAAATTTTATGTGCCTAAAAACACTAAGCAAGATCTTATACTAAAGATTAGGCGAATCTAAAGGCAAGTAAACAACTTTACTCTAAAGGGAACACGTAATACAACCTTTGTAGATCGGTCCTCCACTTCATTTGCTCCTTGTTGAAGTCCCTTCGCTGCGATCAAGGTTCTCTCGGGCTCTTGCATGGCTTCACGACGCGAAGGATGCGACCTTGCTTGAAGTCTCCGAGGCCGAAGATGATCTACGTCGAGAAAATTCCGACTCAAGCTTCTACTTCATTAACTAGAGAATTACTGAAGTAAACACCCTAAACTAAAGTGCTAGTCTAGTAGAGGATGGAGAAATAGGAAGTAGGTTCTCTTTAGAATTTTGTTTCTCACTTGGTTTCTCACTTTGGATCAAACCCTAGTTTACTTTTTCTCTTGTTCAAGATGAAGAAGAAGATAGCTAAGTGTGTGATGGTTAGGTTAAAGTCCAAAGTAAAAACAAACCTAGTGGACTTTAGTCAATGCATCCACAAGCTTCCACAAGCTTCATGCATTCACTAATTTTCCACTAATTTTGTAATTACTTTTAAACATTAAACCCAATCATAACAAATAGGATTGTGTATGTCTCATACACACATGAATGCTGTATCATCAACCATGATACAATATGATAACACAATTTAACATATATCATATATATGTTAAAGTAGTGTACAAGTGTCTAGGGTAACCATGGTGAGTGAGTATCATATACTAACCCTTGTAGAGCCATAACCATAGCTAATTGTGTGATGGTTAGGTTAAAGTCCAAAGTAAACTTAGCTATGGTTTGTTTTTACTTTGGACTTTAACCTAACCATCACACACTTAGCTATGGTTATGGCTCTACAAGGGTTAGTATATGATACTCACTCACTTTGGTTACCCTAGACACTTGATCATTATCCTCTTTACTTTCTTTTGTTCAAGATGAAGAAGAAGATGAATGTTGTATCATCAACCATGATACAATTTGATAACACAATTTAACATATATCATATATATGTTAAAGTAGTGTACAATTGAGAAAAACCCTAAAGTGAACAAATGTTAGTAAATGTAAACTAGTATATCTAATATACAATTATACACTTAATTATCAAATCACCACTTGACTTAATAATCCGGTCATATCTCATACAACCGACTAATATTCAATGTATCGAATTATCGAATCAACACTTGATTCAATAACCCGGCTATATCATATATAACCGAGCGATACATTAAGTTGCGAGAATAGAATACGGCATCACATACTCGCATTATTCTCGGTCCCGCACATATCACATATATGCTCCTATTTCGTTTTGCCTGAGCCAGTAAAAACCTCTATGTAGGACTCTGAAGACTCGTCAATACGCCGGCAGTAGGCGATGATCACATCAAGCACCCACAAGCCGTCAGCGGTACTAGCTGGACGTAACGGCTACCCAGGTATTGAGCGATCAGAAGATCAGAAAGCAAGCCCGCTCCAACTCCTGTAAAAGCCTGCCGGTAACACTTCCCATACAGTCCGGTCTCCTCGTCTGATATGTCGCATATCAAGTCTAGGGGTGGAAATGTTAGTGTATATGCCCTAGAGGCCATTATTGTATCATACTAGTATGTATATTACTTGATGGAAGATTGGGATATTCACAGTTGTATAGACAATCTTGCTCGAAATTGTAGTATGCTACTTGGTTTGTCTCTGCTTTAAAGTGTACATGTGTTTCTTTTATTATATCACCTATACGCATTAGTGGAGCCCTTAGGATCTTTGCTTGATTACCAGCGTTGTGATGGCAGTCACACTCGTGGGGGCTGGGTAATCTACAAGCACATCCTTATTTACACGTCCCTGGTCATGGGATTATCGAGACAGGGCATCGATACTCCGGAGTAGACTAGCGTATGCGCTTCTCATCCCAGCGCAGGAGACAGCCTGTCCCACAGCCGTCAGTACATCGTACTTGAGATATTATGCGGCTGCTCGTTAGGTTACGAGTACACTGGACATGACTCGTCGGGAACTGTTGGTTGGTATTATACCTATCGTCAGTTATCAGTTCCCAGGTGACATGAGTACAGCTTAGTCTGCTGACTTGACACTGTCACTTCGCCTCGAGTGTGTTCCCACTGTACTTTGATTACTACCCTACCACGGCTCAAAGGAGTCGTGCAAACAGGTAGTTTTTGGGTACAGTCCCGAAGCACTTGGAGGCAGTCACGGTTAGACAGGATTCGTCTCTCCCGGTATTGGGGGTTGACATCGCGCTGTGTCCAGGAGAGCCATTACACAAGTAGTCCCTGGCCAGGGCAAGCGAGGTATACTGCTAGGTTTCCAGTGTTATCTCAGGGTATTCTGGGCTACACTCCGACACGACTTGTACCGCTATTAGGGGACTGACATTTACCACCCCCTAGGCCCGCCATACGATGTATCAGACGAACAGACCGGACTGTACGGAGACTGTCATATTCAAGCTCAGTAGGAGTTCAGATGGGTTCACCTCGTCAGTCTTTTTATCAGCATCTACCTGAGGACCGTTACGTACAGCTAGTGCCGCTAACGGTTTATGGTTCAACCCACTGCCAGCGTAGTGTCGAGTCTTTAGAGTCCCACACAGAGGGTTATTCGCCTTTAGGCAAAATGAGTAGAGGTCGCATGGTTTTGCGACAGGGTTCGTTCACATCCGCGCACTTGTGCACGTTTGCTGTCCGGACAGCTTATACTAGCGGGCTTTGGTTTAAGCCAGATCCTAGTATATGATTTGGGATTGGTTTTATCTCATTGTATTCGTATTCCTCGGAACACGGATACGGGTGTGTATGCACAGTTGACTGAGACAGAGGCAGAGAACTTTGATTAGGGTTGATGACCATTGTCATTTCCTTAACCCTAATGCTTATGTTTGAATTATGATTAATTGATATTAGTTAATTATAATTGTGCATGGTTTGGGTTGTTGACCATTTGACTATACTTGACTTGTTGTCCTAGGTTGACATGTTGACCATCATCATTCCATATGAAAGATGCTCTTTGATCCTTGCAAATGGCATTTAATGTGAAATGATAATGGTCAATTCTTGATTAACCATGACAATTATCTTAGCTAATTATCTAATTTCCATAATTCACATATATGTGAGAAGAATGGTTCATTTCTTCTCATTCTATCATTTAGATTCTCTCTCCTCCTCTTCCTCTCTCTCTAGCTCTCCCCTCTCATGAGTTGAGAATTCCTTGAGCTTGAGAAAAATCCTTCTAAGATACTCTCTACTCTTTTCTAAGGTTCTAGGATTAGCACTCCAATCATCTTAGTTACTTCTAGTTTGAAGTTGAAGCCAAAGGTTGAGGCTCTCGGGTGGATCTTTCTTCGACAAGAGAAGGCGACAAGGAGATCACTTTCTTTCACTCCAAGGAGCAAGGAGAGAAGGACATGAAGCCCTAGGTATAACCTCTTTTCCGAGTTGTTAACTCCTTTTAGCTTTGTAGTTAGTTTATGTTTAGCAAAGATTCTCCTTTTGCTAGTCCATGTTGCCTAGTGTGTTAAAAATCCGCTTTTTATACCCTTTCCGCCTCCCAGCAAGCACCGGGGTGGGCAACGTGGACTTACAGTGGTATCAGAGCCTAACTAAACATAAACTAGCTAGTTAGTAAAGTGTATAGAAGTTCGATCGGTAAAAATCGCAAAACTAGTTTTCAAAACCCAAAGTTTCTGTTGATTTTTTTTTCTGCTTTAAAAATAATAAATCATACTTCAAAAATTGGCTCAGGGTTTTGTTAAGAAACACACCAAAAACGATCCAGTGAACCGTTTAAAGTGCCTCGGTTCCGCAGCAAGAGCATGCTTCTTGCCGCGGATCCGCGGCCGAGTTGACTCGGTCGTGGGCCGAGTTGACTCGGTCGTGGACCGAGTTTGGTGCAGTGTTCTTCTGTTAAGATTTTGGGATTTTTAAAATATTTTATTTCTGCCCAGATTTTCCAGAAAAGAAATTTGTATTTGGGGTGGTTATAAATCCGTATTTTTGATCGAACTTCCCTATACTTTGACTAATGGGTTATATCTGTGATGTATTGAACGTCTGCTAATCGCTATACGTCGATTAGTGGGGGTTATACATATCTGTGATCTGTAATGCTTGTTGGTTTGTGTATATGAATTCGTTGGATTGTCGCGGATGAATAGCCGGGGGGTTGTGAGATGAGAGTTTTCTTATTCTTTCAATTCTTGTAATATGTAAATTGATGTAATATTATTTGTTTGGCCGCACAACCGGGTCGAGGTTGTATCTGTCATTATATAATTTCTTTTTACTGTTTTTGCTCCTAGGATAGACCCATGGTGGGGTGCAGAAACTACCGGGTATCTCGAAGTGCCGAGTGGCCTACTCACGTCGTTGAGGGAGGTTGCTTCGCTTCGGGTACTTGGCGGGTAGTTTGCCGCACCCGTAGGGGTCTTGGGTGGGGTTTTGGCTATTCATCGCGATCGTGTAATCCGATTTTCGTTGCTGGCTCGAATGAATCGCGGATTCCTAGTATATCCAAAGTGTTCATCTATGATCTGGATTGACTATCATTGCTATATATCTATATATGATATCTATTTAGGTGTTGCTTATGTTTTGCATCCGCGCTAGTCCAGCCCCCGCTCTGTCGTTAGTTAAGTAACCTAACGGGAGATGACGGGGACCGTGGCGAATGCGGATGGCATAAGCGTACACCATATTTTGGTTGTTTTCTGCAATGGTAGGATTAAATGATGGGACGCATTAAAATTAATACAAGAAAATAAACCAAGTAAAAGTCGTTGGAACACTTTGAAAACCACTAGGTTCTTTTCAAAACCAAACTTTTAAATGCGGAGCTTGAACCACTCCTTTTAAAAGCTATCTCGTTCCATCGATTATATCAAGTTCACAACGTTCACGGTTTCGCCAAAACCATTCGTAGCCCTCCATCATTTCAGTTAAATATTCGGTAGTATTCAAGCTATGTATTTTGACCTCACGCCACGGCATAGTGATTGGTAGCTGCCGGATATTTATCTGTTGCATAGATAGAATGTGTTGGTTTGAGACAGTCGTACTGCCATTTTGGCCTATGTCAAGGGTAGGTACGGGTGGGTTCAAATTAACCTGGATAATGATGGGTAGAACTTGACATGTGACTTATGACATTTTGACCTCACGCCAAGGTCATAAGAGCATGGGCCAAAAATCCACATCGGGAATTTTAAAAGAACTGAAACTTACTAGCGCTGCATACCATTTGGAGTGTGATGATTCTGGTAGGATTCCTTCAGTTTTATCACGCGATGATATTTGGATCCCGATCCTACTGTGAGTATATGCTACTCCTCGGGAAATTTCTCACTTAACGATCAATGCTATAAACCTAGTAGGTGTCTAGAAAGGTGTTAGCAGGGCTACGCCCACAGGGAAAAGAGGTTACATAATTAAGGAACTTCGCGAAAGCATTAGAAAACCTCCCTCGAAGTACCGACACTGGCCTGGCTGAACGGTTAAGCAAGTATTGTACGGTCAGATTGATCCCGACTAATTCTTCCTTTATAGTTTGAGGAGAGATTCGAGAGACAGTGGGAGCCATCCTGTTTAGACAAATTAAAAACCACTATAAACTTGCAAGAGTATCATGCTAAAGTGTTCTTTTCTCTCTCCTAATTGCAGCGACCAATCAACATGACCGGACTTAAGTTATTACTAGATAAAAACATACTGACAGGGCCAAACTATAAAGATTGGCTCAGGAATGTCAAAATGGCAATCACTTACAACAAGTTGGGGTATCTCCTTACCACCAAAGCTCCCCTTGTCCCAGGTCCCACCTCCAGCGTCGTGGATATAGAAATCCGTAAGATATGGGAGATCGATTGCGCGAAGGCCAAGTGCCTCGTGCTTGCCTCTATGGACAATGAACATCAGAGGAGGCACGAGAATATGGACCTCGAGTCCATATTTCTTCATACAAAAGAACTGTATGGAGAGCAATCTCGTATCGCCAGATACGAAGTGTCGAAGAAGCTGTTTTCGGCAAGATTGGCCGTCGGATCATCGGTAGCGGAACACGTGCTTAAGATGATTGGCTACATAGAGGAGTTCGCGGACCTTGGGACAACGTTGGAGAATGAACTCTACACTGAATTGATTCTCCAGTCCCTTCCTTCCACTTACGCCCAGTATTTCCTAAACTTCAACATGCAAGGAAAGGAGGTTGAACTTTCCGAACTTCTGAACATTTTGAGGAGTGCTGAGGGAACCCTACAGAAAGGTAGGGAGACATCCACTTTGTTTGTAGGAGGATCTTCATCTTCTAGGTCCAGGGCGAAAGCCAAGGGAAAGAAGAAGAAAGCCCCCGCCAAACCAAGGGGCGGTGTTAGTAAAGTGGATACGAAGGGAAAGGGAAAGGCAACAAAGGTAGCGGGAAAGCTTGTAGGAAAGGAAGAATGCTTTTACTGTCACAAGAGTGGACACTGGAAACAGGATTGCAATGCTTGGAAGGGCAGAACCCATGATCTGAAGCGAGTTGCGGCTTCAGCTTCAGGTGTGTATGTTATTGAAAACTGTCTATCAATAAACTCTACTTCCTAGGTATTGGATACCGGATCAGGATCTCATATCTGTAATTTTTTGCAGGCATTAAGAAGGCGTAGGGTTTTGAAGGCAGGTGTTATGACCCTCAGAGTTGCAAACGGAGCTAGCATGGATGCTGAGGCCGTGGAGGACTATCACCTGGGATTGTCAGATGGACACTTTTTGGTTTTGCGTGGTTGTTATTTTATACCAAATGCAACTTGTAATATCATTTCTGTATCTTTATTATCTAAAGAAGGTTATGAATTTGCATTTGTAAGTAATGTTGTGAACATTCACCTTAATCAAGTTTTGATTGGGTCAGGTACATTAAACAATGGTATATACGTATTAAACCAATCATAGATTTTCAATGTCCAGAATACACACAAAAGAAAGTCTCCTGAAATCAATCTGGCTTTCTTATGGCATTGTAGACTCGGTCACATCAATGAGAGAAGGTTGAAGAAGTTACATACAGAAGGATATTTGGATCCGTTGGAATATCAATCGTATGCAACTTGTCAATCCTGTCTCAAAGGGAAGATGACAAAAACTCCGTTCACTGGACACGGAGTAAGAACGAGCGAGCTCTTGGTGCTCATATATAGCAACGTGTGCGGTCTAATGTCTACAAATGCGTGAAGCGGTTATTCTTACTTCATTACTTTTACGGATGATTTTTCAAGGTTCGGACATGTCTTCTTAATGAAGCATAAATCTGAAGCCTTTGAAAAGTTCCAGGAATACAAGAATGAAGTAGAAAAACAAACAGGCAAAAGTATCAAGACACTAAGATCTGATCGAGGTGGTGAATACTTGAGTGCCGAGTTCCTGGATTACCTAAAAGAGAATGGAAATCTCTCTCAGCTTACTCCTCCATACACTCCGCAACATAACGGTGTATCGGAGAGACGGAACCAAACCCTATTGGATATGGTACGGTCCATGATGAGTAACGCTGAGTTACCGCGATCATTCTGGGGATATGCGCTAGAATCAGCCGCATACCTTTTGAACCGAGTTCCCACTAAGACTGTGCCTACCACACCTTATGAGTTATGGAGTGGGAAGAAACCTTATCTTCAATACCTGAAGATTTGGGGATGTCCGGCTTTTGTCAAAAAGCAGCATGCGGACAAACTCGAGGCACGCTCAGTACCGTGCAAGTTTGTGGGATACCCAAAGAACTCCAGGGGGTATCTTTTCTATTACGCAGAGGAACAAAAGGTCTTTGCTTCTCTTAATGCCCACTTTCTGGAATATCAGTTCTTAGAAAAGGAAATAAGTGGAAGCGCAATAGAACTGGAAGAAATTCCAGAACCACAAGCTATTACTGAAAGCTTAGTAGGACCAGAGGGTTCGAAAGATCAGGACATTCCTACGCCGCTCCGCAGGAGTAGTAGGCAGTCTCATCCGCCCGAGAGATACTACTGTTTTCTCATAGACGGGGATAGAGAAGTTGCATCATTGATAATGATGAGCCGACTAGCTTCCAGGAAGCCATTCAGAGCGTTAACTCGGTAAAATGGCTGGATGCAATGCGGACCGAAATGGAGTCCATGTACACCAAAAAAGTATGGACGTTGGACATTGCTCCAGATGGGGTAAAAACCGTAGGATGCAAATGGATCTTCAAAAGGAAGATTGGTGTAGATGGACAGGTTGAGACCTATAAAGCTAGACTTGTTGCAAAGGGTTTTCGTCAGAGACCTGGTTTGGACTATGACGAAACCTTTTCTCCAGTAGCTATGCTGAAATCCATTCGGATCCTCCTTGCCATTGCTGCCTTCCACGATTATGAGATTTGGCAGATGGACGTAAA
This sequence comes from Agapanthus africanus, assembly GCA_030015575.1. NCBI lineage: Eukaryota > Viridiplantae > Streptophyta > Magnoliopsida > Asparagales > Amaryllidaceae > Agapanthus > Agapanthus africanus. Next base: position 130,694,535 of record JASDDO010000016.1, read on the forward strand.
GACCGCTTTTCTAAATGGAAATTTAGAGGAGTGTGTCTATATGGACCAGCCAGAGGGTTTCATTCAGAGTGGGAGCAGCGGAAAGGTGTGCAAGTTGCTAAAGTCCATTTATGGACTAAAGCAGGCATCGCGGAGTCGGAACATCTGTTTTGATGAGACGGTCAAGGAATTTGGCTTTATCAAAAATCCAGATGAACAATGCATCTATAGTAGATTTGTAGCGAGAACTGTAGTATTCCTCGATTTATACGTGGATGATGTAAGTGCATAGCGGCGCCCCGGCCGTCAATCCGACGCCGGAATGCGGAAGCGATGGTTTACTTTAACTTTTTAAACCGGCACCACCGCGAAATAAAATCCCGGATCGTGCCATTAATCTAGTCCTAGCTATCAAGAGAAGGGGTTAGAGAGAGATATACCGAGCGATCCGTGTCCTTTGGTCTTCTCGTCGTCGTCCCGATCTCCCCGCGGAATCACCGGTCTTCAACTCCTCGTCGGAAGGGCACCACGTCGCCGGCTTCTTTTACGGGCTCCCCCTCTGGACCGAGGCAACTCGGGCACGAAGTTGGCGAGCCGACGTGCCCAAGCTTTGCTGTAGAATATAGTGTAGAAAACTATGTCTCATTTGGGGTATTGGAAGTTGCCTTTGGTGGAGGAAATGAACTTGTGGAATTTTGTGATGAACTTGGGGATTTTTGCAAGCATGAGAGAACCAAAAAATCCCCCGCAAAAATTGGGCAGCCCCCTCTCCTTGCTTGGCCGGCCATATAAGTGGGGAGATTGAGAGTGAGTGAGTAACTCAAGGGGGGAGTCAACCCAAAAGGAAACGGGGGGTGTTTGAGTGTTATGCAAGAAAGAATGATGAGTGATGATGAGAACAAAATCATCACATACAAAACCAACACTCCAATACCCAATCAATTCCCATCACCATCAAACAAAGGTCAAACAATCATGAACCATGGAATTCAAATGGTGGAGGAATTATCATGATACAACAGTATGCAAATAACACCCTCCAAAATGCTTATTTGCACAAATGCAAATAAGCCCTCTTCCACCAATCTTCAGCCAATGAAAGATACAAAGAAATATGGCTGAAACGGAAAACAAACTGGCAACTCCAAAAAACTGATCCCGTAATAAATTACAGGAAAACCCCGCTACTGTATATATATACCCGCATTTGTATTCCGATCGAAATACAAATACAATGAGACAAAGTCTACAATGTACAATACCAGGATCCGGCTTAAACCAAAGCCCGCTAGTATTAACCGCCCGATCCTGATCCGTGCAATACCGCACGTATCTGATCGAATCCTGCCATATCTCCATACGGCCTCTACAGCGTTTCGCCCGAAACTTGAGCAACTGTCTGTGGGGGACTCTAAAGACTCGTCAACACCTTGGTTGTGGATTTAACCATTAGCACATCAGAGGTATTAGCTTATACGTAACGGGCTATCAGGTATTGACCAAAAGGGACGTCTGTGAGCGAACTCAGCCTGACACCCTACTGAGCCTGTCAGTGACAATATCCGTACAGTCTGGTCCGTTTGTCTATGAGCATTGCATGGCGGGCCTAGGGGGTTGGTAAAAGTCAGACCCCCAAAAGCGGTACAAGTCGTGTCGGAGTGTAGCCCAGAACACCCTGAGATACTACTGGAATACCTACCAGTAAATCTCCTGCCTTGGCCAAGGACTTCGTGTAATGGCTCTCCTAGACACAGCGCGACCTCAACCCCAATACCGGGAGAGACGAACCCCTGTAGATCCGCTCACTGCCTACATGTGGCTCGGGACTGTACCCAACTAAAACCTGTTTGCACGTTGTTCAGACCATAATATTACATTTTCCATTCCCCTATTCTTATCCTTTTTATAAATAAACAGGTACTCTTGACGCACGTTTGTTGCATATTACAGGATACAGGTTTCTGGAGCAAATACAGTGAAAAAGACACAAAACAACAGAAAAAGGGACTTTTGACCAACTATTAGACGGATCCTAGTCAAGCCTAGACGAAGAACAGTACAAGATCCAAAATGTCAAAGTGAACGGTCAAAAGATACGAACAAGTTTTCACTAAAAATCTGGAGAAGATCCAGAAGTCCAACAGAGAAAAGAAGAGTAAAAACAGAAGCCCAAAGAGCCAAGGAAAAACCCCCAAAAATCACAGAGCCCAATTCCCTAGTTTGGATGCGGATCCGCGGCCAAACCCAGCCTGGCGCCGCGGATCCGCGGCCTTACAGAGAGCTTGTCGGTGGAAATTTGATGCGTCGGTGCAGATGTTAGGATTCTTAGGGGGCAAATCAGTAATTGCGCATGTGCGAGACTCTGAAACCCTAATTCTCCTGTTTACTTATAAATTGTAATCTTAAATTGTAAAACCCTATGCCTCTTTTCAATCAATAAAATTCAGATTTTCTGAGAGAAAAATTCAGATCTGTTCTTCTTGTTTGGAGGGAGCCGTCAACCTCGTAAGTACTTTATTGATGTTTCTTTTAATTATAATGTCTTCTCATCCCCTAATGAGCGAGTAGTCTCCTCGCTTGTTAGGGTTAGCCTTAGGGAAAGGGTTGAGAGATGAGATCTCTCACCCCTTTCAATGCCACTTTAACCTAATAAAATAGAACTCCACGCATATGCGCACAACCGCTCCCTGCGGCATCCTACCCATCGAGGTAACGATGAACCGTAGTATAAAGGGTCGGTTGCGCGCATTTTCCGTGGGGGTTAGGGTGATTATCAACAAAGGAAGGATACAAATCTAGAGGAAGAAACATCTCCCCAAAAGATTCGTATCCACTTTATTGATAATTAACTTAACACTTAATAGATCTAAAAAAAAGATGGCATTGAAAGCGGTGATGAAAAACATTAATCTCCAAAACTTCCCCTAAGCCTAACCCTAGCAAGATTCTTAATTAGATTAATTAGATCCAGTATTTTAGATTGTTATAAACCAACCCAAAACGAAAAATTGAATCAACTCGTTAAAACACATAAAAGGAATTTACCCGTCTCTGTGGATCGACCCGTACTCACCGGCTAGCTGCAAAGCGACGCCGTTTCTGATTGCGGTAATTATATTTTTGATCGTAAAATCTCTTTAATCACTCGTTTCCTTTGAGCGTGGTAGGCTAGTAATCAAAGTACAGTGGGAACTCACACGAGACAAATGACGATCCTCAGGACGATGAACTAACCTGTACACATGTCACCAGGGAACTGCTATCTGACGTCAGGTATAAGACCAACTAGCATGTTCCCGACGAGTCCTGTCCGGTGTACTCATAACCCAATGAGCACCTGTATACATCTTAGGTGAACCAACTGACACCAGTGGCTTGTGAGACCGGCCACCGCCCCTCGTCGGGGTCTCGACTGTATACACTAGTCTGCTCTGGAGTATCGATGCCCTGTCTCGAAACTACCTCGACTAGGGACCTTTTAAGGATATGCTTATAGACTCCAGCTCCCACGTATATGATCGCCCTCATACTGCTGGCAGTTAAGCAAGAATCCTAGGGGCTCTATCAACGTGCAATAGTGACCTGTAAGGTCACCTAAAACAGTACACGATGATAAAGATAAACCAGATAGCATACTATCATCTTGAGTAAGACTGTCCTACCGGGATAAGTCCTCCCTCAATCATTGCAATCACGTGCCTGAGATCCAATAATTGACTCTGAGGGCACTATCTCCAACAATCTCCCACTAGCACTCAAGGCTAATTATTGCGATGTCACATACTCACAGCCCGTGTGATACCGAACACCCAACTCCTCTACTAGTCAGTCTCACAAAGCTCGTTTGCGAAACTATTGCGTTCGAGGAATAGCCTCAGGGAGTGGATCCGCTTTGATGTTTCTTTCTATGTCTCTCTATATCTCAAGTTTGCGGAGAAAGCCATCTCTCGAAATGAGCAATACCTGTCTTAGAATGTGTCTGGATGTCTGATGGGACCTAGCTCATAAGTGAACTCCAAATCCGAACTTCTTAGACTGTATCGTCAACTTAACTTAATCAGTATCCTGTGCCATGCCTCCCTCAGTATCCTCCTGGACCACCTGTCCATAATACCGCCCCTCGTCAGAGGGAAAACTATAACTCTGACAACCTCTCCGTCGTCCAGGTCACCTTGGAAACCTGGAATGATAACTGTCTCCCGAACGAGGCCGTCGTTATCATATCCCTAGAACATCCACTTATGTTCTAAAACTGCTTCCGATCGTTTCTCCAGGATTGGATTAATATCAATTTATTGCATCTACCGCAAAAACAACATCTGGTGTGGTACTTGACATCTCATGATTGACTCAAATGCCTAAGCAAGTGATCTGTCAATCATGCACATCCCTCTCCCCTTTAGTCTGTAAGAAACCTTTAGAGAGGGTGACTCCATCACCTGCAGGTACACTACCATGCCAGGAGTCGTCCATTCTAAAATACCTTTAGAATGCTGTCAAAGTACCCTGATTGGGAAACCACCCAAATCTAGATCTAAAACCATAGATCTAGTAACCAGTATGTCTGATATAATGTCCAAGTCCCATTTGGAGAAACCACTGTGTGACGACCAAAGTATAACCGATCGTAGTATAGGAATATCACTTCCTACTCTGTGTATGTCATCCAAATACCATGACATCACACCCTACTACCTTCTCAACAGATCCATCCCCTATTCTGATGAAGTCAAACCTATGACTGTCATATCAGAAATTGATGATCTATCTCCGCTATATCTGCTTTAGTTTATAAATAGACATAAGCCACTTGTCCACCATGCTTCCGCTGCTCCCACTGACCACGACAACCTTCTGGCAGAGTCACATAGACATACACTTCTAAAGCCAGTTTAGAACGACACTATACTCATCCTCCTGCCGAGTCTCACAGTCTGGAACAAGAGCAATGGCAAGTCTTGGTAAACAAGAACTTCCCTGTCACCGTCCTAGAGGCTACCGGAGTACCTCTCGGGTGCCTGAAGTTACCCACCTTATCTGCGGAGTGGCCAATGGAATGTCAAACCAGATTGAATCTTTAGGTTCCTTATCAAATCTTCAGTAATCGTTTGCGGTTCTGGAATCACTTCCAGTTCTACCATACTCCCACTACTGTTTTCTGAAAAAATCCATTTTTAATAAAACTGTGGCGAGTCTAGAATAATATTACTATTGATCTTCCAGATGGTAGAAAGTCAACCCTCGTCATAGCCTGGGTCAACCCACAAACAGCCATTACAGAAAACGTGCCTTGAGTTATCCAGAGTCTGGTTTTAAGCATAAGCCGGACAACTCCCCGTACCTTAACATCGTTAAGATATGAACTGTTTTATATCCAATATAGAACCAGAGGCACTGATTTAATTGAACCAGATTCAAATCATGCAGCTGTCTCCAGTGCATGTTAACTAAATAGAGAGAGGCCGATCAGCGTTACTCAACTTAGGAATGCTTCCAATTATGAGTAACCTGAAAAAGAAGCAAGTTCTCTTAATCATTACTATCAACTGAATACCCTACACAAGTATCTACATCTTCGATCACCTTGAAGAATCCCGATACTTGCAATACTTGGTTCTCTACCTTATTCATATACCTATAACTTCTCAAAATTCGGACCTTGTGTTTCTACGAAACACTTGTCTAAAAACTAGAGGAGTCATAAGTAAACCGAATATAGTACGAGGACCAACCCCTCTGTCCTAATGGACACTGGATAACATACAATACTCTGTATAAGTCCCTTGAGTCTAATAACTCACTCCCTGTGTGTCGCAGGTTTAAAACTGTACTTATGGTTAAGAAGAATTACACCGCTGTTTAATTCTCCTTACCTAACCATCCACTGATATAGGTAAATGTCATAGACATAATTTCAAAAAGGTATTTCTCACTCTATCAAAATAGACGTACAGATATATCGATTTGAAATTGGTGCATAACAGCGGATATTCAAAACCAAATATTTGCCGACCGGCAAACAGCCCAGGTGATTTCCTCAAATATCACCAATTACAACGAATCCCGATATAATGAGGATGATCACCCAATTCTCAATAACTTACTCCCACTCATCATCTGTAAAACCATACAGATGTGAGAATCATACCTGGTAAATACATACCCTGGAGCAAGTGTCTAATTGGGAAATCAGTTTTCCTTTAACAGTACACAGTGAAACTGAAACATTGAAATGTTTCGATGGGGTATCCCAGTATTCCTAGTAATGCCTTTTCCATTATCCAGATTCACAACTGTAACTATGTAATTCTTTTCCATCTTTCCAAATCCCTTTCTATGTCTTTAGTCATTACCTTCTGTACACCCCTTTAGGCCAAATGGTTTTCTTCCTTCCCTACCGTTCGGCACCAGCCTATGGTTTGGAAGAAGACTATCCAATAAGCATAATGGGTGTACTGTCCTAATCCTAGGAAAACTCGCAATGCGAGAGAAGGTGAAGATAAAAGACAACCGAATAAAACTTATTCCTATTTCTCCTGAACCAGAATCCATCCCCGAACTGGAACAAGTTCCTTTCGAGTTCGTATATAACCATACGATGGATTATCCAATAAACTGTGGATCTTCGTAGTGATACGGAGTGTCCCGGAGAAATACAAAGGTGATTTAGGATTGGCGAAGAAATACTTGGTTTGGTCGTGAATAGCAGTCGCAATTTACTTTGCCCTCTTACTAATCCCTTGATATGTCTTTACTTAATACCTTCTGTACACCATCGTTATGCTAATTGGTTTTCTTCATTCCCCACCATTCGGCACCAGCCTAAGGTTTGGAAGAAGACTATCCAATTTGCGTAATAGGTGTACTATCTCCTAAACCAAGGAGTACTCGCAACCTGAGAGAAGGTAAAAGGAAAAGACAACTGAATAGTCCTATTCGTTTTCTCCAGAACCGGAAACCATCCTCGAATAAAATCCTTCGAGTTCGTATATAACCATACGATGGTTTTGTCCAATGGAAGTGGACGTTCGTAGTAATACGGGGTGTCCTGAAGAAAAGGGTAAAAGTAGGAGTGGCAATAAGGTTTGCAACTCTGACAATCCAAAAGCCAGTGTTTAAGAAGGTTCGGTTAATTTTGGTCACTGAGTCATAGTCTTAGAGTCGGGTCAATGGTCGCTGCCCAAGAGAGAGAGAAAAGAAACACTCAGCGTGCACTCTAACCTAGATCAGAATGGTTATCACTTTATCTAATCTGGAAACCTCCCACTGTACCGTCAAATTCTCCTCCAAACCTGAAAGAAGAATTAGTCGGGATCACCCGAGGAGTAAACCAACTCATCAGTGGGAATCGGGATCCAACTATCATCGCATGATAACGTGACGGAATCCGCTCACATCATCACACTCCAGAAGGTATGCGCATATCTGGAAAGTTTCAGTTTCTTTAGAAACTCCCGATGTGATTTTTACCCCATGCTCTTTTGACCTTGACTTTGGCCAACAAATCATAAGTCACATGTCAAGTTTCTACCCGTCATTCTCCAGGTTAATTTGAGCCCACCCGCACAAGCCCTTAACTTTGGCCAACAAGGCTATACGATTGCCCCAAACCAACGCATCTATCTATGCTGCACATGAATACCCAACAGCTACCAATCACTATGCCTTGACTTTGGCCAACAAACATAGCTTGAATACTGATTGACTATCCATGTGAAACGACGGAGGGCTACGAATGGTTTCTGATGAAAACCTTTAACGTAATGAACTTGATATCGTTGAAGGAACCGGATAGCTTTTAAAAATATAGTGGCGAAAACCATTGCTAAAGAGGTCACTCCCGGTGAAGGGATCTCAGCTCTTTCCCCGTAGAATGAGGTGCAGGATATTCCAACTAAATACCACGGTGCAAAGCAAAACTAATCGGCTATAGTGAAGTTATTGCCCTGACGCAAACTTCTGTCCAAGGGGTCACTCCCGGTGAAGGGATCTCGGCCCTTGCCTCGTCGACTCAGGAGCAGGATATTCCAACTGAATACCACGATGCAAAACAAAAGAGAACGTCCTTGCAATAACAACTTTTTGAAAAGTATTCCAACAACATCATAAAAGGTTTGTTTAGCTTGCATTGATCCGAATCAATGCAGTCCCATCAATTGATCACACCAATAAAGAACGAAAATAATGATGTACGTATATGCCATCCGCATTCGCCACTGGGTCCCGTCATTACCCGTTAGGTTACTTAACTAACGACAGAGCGGGGACTGGACTAGCGCGGATGCAAAACATATACAATATCTACGAGTATATATATCAATATATAATATTTTCGCCTAAGGCGTGATAAAATGCAACATCACAGAAATGTATAGCATCACAGAACAATACAGATATCTGGGATCCCCGGGTTTCACAGAGCCGCTACAGAAACCCGACGTTGCCCTGGTCGTGTGGATAGCCTGTGCAATGAAATCCTAGACCCCTACGGGCGCGGCAAGTTACCCGCCAAAACCTGAAGGGGGCAGCCCCCTTCAGCAACGTGAATGGACCACCCAGCACTTCACGGAATCCAGTAACTTGGGCACCCCTCCTGGGTCAACCTGTACCCCCTACGAGTGCGGCGAATAGCCCGCCAATTCTAGAGTGAAGCCCCCTCCATCTCAATGCCATGAGATGCGGGCCCGTTGCCCTCTAGAACCCGGCTATCCGTGCACCCCACCTTGGGGTAAACCTAGTACAGAAAGTAAAATATACATACAACGGGTACATCGACCTCGACACGGTCGTGCCCCAAAAGAATAATATACAAACGGGCAGTGACGGCAGTCCACATGTCGGACGCTCGCCCCGCAATATCAAATGTACATAATACAACAAAAACTATACTAGCATTGCATCCAGGCTATCCCCCCCGACCAATCCGCAACATCACAGCACAATCACAGAACATCAACGAGAATGTCACGTTCGCAAATCCGTCTAACTGGGCTATAGAAGTTAGACAGGATTTACCGATCAAGTGACATTCACGGTCGTAGATATAATGTAAATACTGTGAACTAATGTGTTTAAAATATTCGATCGATCAAAATTACCCAAGTAGGCCCCAAGCACTACTGTAGCACTCAGAGAAAATCTGGGCCCAAAAAGAATGTTCCAAAACCTCTATTTTCAACACAGAGACTCTCTGTAGAATTTTGATGCACTGAACAGTAAATCTTGTGGCGGAACCGCGGCCCAAGCATGGGTTTGGCCGCGGTTCCGCGGTCGTATAGTGTGTTCACGTGATCAAAATTTCACAGTAGTCTTAGAATTTCCTGCACATCATTCTGCAACTACCTGAAAAATTTTTGGAGCCAAAAAAAATTCGACAGAAACTGATGCACATGAAAACGCGGTTTTTGGAATTTTGTTCGATCGGAAATGTAAACACATTAGACAAAACTAGACTAGGTTAATAGCGAGGCTCTAATACCACTGTAAGTGCACGGCGGCGCCCCGGCCGTCAATCCGACGCCGGAATGCGGAAGCGATGGTTTACTTTAACTTTTTAAACCGGCACCACCGCGCACTAAAATCTCGGATCGTGCCATTAATCTAGTCCTAGCTATCAAGAGAAGGGGTTAGAAAGAGAGATATACCGAGCGATCAGTGTCCTTCGGTCTTCTCGTCGTCGTCCCGATCTCCCCGCGGAATCTCCGGTCTTCAACTCCTGGTCGGAAGGGCACCACGTCGCGGCTTCTTTTACGGGCTCCCACCTCTGGACCGAGGCAACTCGGGCACGAAGTTGACGAGCCGACGTGCCCAAGGTTTGCTGTAGAATATAGTTTAGAAAACTATGTCTCGTTTGGGGTATTCGAATTTGCCTTTGGTGGAGGAAATGAACTTGTGGAATTTTGTGATGAACTTGGAGATTTTTGAAAGCATGAGAGAACCAAAAAATCCCCCACAAAAATTGGGCAGCCCCCTCTCCTTGTGTCATGACCCGCAGGGTACAGAACGTGACTGGCACTTAAGTTTACGAAACGTCTAAAGACGTCCGTAAAATAAGTAAGCCAAAGCCCAGAAAACAAAACCAATTAAGCAAAAGAGTGAAGAAGACCCAAACATTTGAAAACAAGTTTATCAAATAAGTTATGTAAAACCCTTTTTTAAAACAATATCAATTTTTCCGAAAATTTCGGCAGAGTCTCCTTTGTAAATACTGGCCCCCAAAAATGGGTACAACAAGAATATATGTAAATCCAACAAAATAGGGCATCCCCAAGCGGGAGCTAGCTCTTCGCCATAAGGCGGTCACAAATCCCACGCAATATAAAATGACAACAAGCATAATAATCATAAGGAAGCATGAGAAAAGTAGCATGTCGGCTCAAGTGAGCTCGATCCCAAAATACAGCATAAAATCCACAAACCTCACAGTCTCATCTCTAGGTCAATATACAATAAATCTGGTAGAAACAGTAGATGGAGTAAACTAGATACAAGAATATACAAGGTGGTACAAAAATAATAACATAACCCACCTATGAGCAAATCTCGAGCCCAAGCAAAAGAGGCAAAAGAACAAGTGCGCCCGCCGCTACTGAACTGACGGAGCGGACCTGCAAAAGACTGTGGCACAACGGGGGTGAGTTGCCAACTCGTGAGTAATAAATAACATCTACAAAGGCTATCGTATGCATGCACACAAGCATCCTAGCATCTAAAATACAGGTATGACTGGATGCACTAGCAGGTGTGTATACAACATCAGTGTACTAATATGTATGCAACATGAATATCTGAGGTCTCAATAGGTATATATAAGAAACATTTTATCTCTTTTTGTGTTTTGAAACTCTTTTAGAATGCCAGCATAATGTCAATGAATCGACGAAAAACGGTGTCCAGCAACGACACCCAAAAGCTGTCTCAAATCTTATAAATCCATGTCATAGTGTCTCTTGCCTCAGCCATCCGGCTGACCCATCTCAATATTAATATCTCATCCTCTCGCGGCCCCGGTCGGTATCCTCTGGATATCCGCCGTGCCCAATGAAGTCACCGGTCGGTAATCCGTCCCCTGCCAGGCTCATCGTCAGCACCACGAGCTTCTTGCCCCGGGGTACCCTACCGGGCCCACCATGTACCCGAAACGGTTCATCCAACTCCTCGAAACGGGTCTCCAAAAACCACAGCAAACTCATGGTGGACGACACTTACATCACTAGAAAACCGCAATTTACATATTTTAAAAATATAATAAGTTTAGAAATTTTGCGGCTTTCCCCCGAAATCCAGCAATATCATAAAACCTCAAGAAATCCTCATAAGTTCATATATCAATGATAATGAATGCATATAGTATCAATAATCAAGTTGCGATGTGTGATTAATGTATTAAGCATGAACAATTAATATGACGAAGTACATGCACATGAATAGCAATACTACGGTTTCATTTTAAGGAATTAAAGGCAATAGCACAAGTTTAAGTATCAATTAGTAACAGGTTTAAATTTAAAGGTTATCTAGTGTGGTGGCATGGCAATTACCAGGGTGTGTGTGTAAGCATGAATAGTGCTCGTGCTGCATATAAAAACCCTGGCAATGGTGCAGGTGTCCTATAAAATGGTTTCGTATAGGTATGTCAATATAATGCATGGATGCAGCAAATAGTCAATTAAGCATTTCACCCCTAATTACTAACATTACTAAGGATCTTGTAAGTTACTAAAACTATCGGGCGGCTTGCGCCATCCAACGATAGTCCCGCGTAGATGTTACATCTACTCACCGGAATCCCTGGCTAGCTGTGTCCAATCACCGCCTTTCCCTTTCGCGCCGCGTCTGACGTCTCCGCGACCGAACCTGGAATTTACATCAATACCAAACATAAGGTTACATATCAAGAACGACGCAAAACCCCAACGAAACTACTAAAGTTCGCTAGCTAGGTACAACGTGCACAAAGTGCGCGGAACACACGCGAAAATCGCAAAAACTGCCAAAAAAACGCCGATTTGGTCGCCCGGCAAAACTAAAACCCGACTACCCAAAAATCCGCACTCACGCATCCTAAAAGTTGTAGGACAAGCCATTACAATCATCAAGGTCTCAAAAATAATTCATCACATAATTTTTATACAAAACTAGTAAGCATTTGCATTCCAAAATCGGTGCAAAAATCGCCGATTTGCGACAAAACGACTACAATTTAGCATAATCACCCAAGCACACTACAAGCAATCTACAAACACTAATTACAACACAATAGCAATGATTCCAATCCTATTTTCCATAAACAACCATTTCTTGAATTTATAATCTAGCAAATTCCAAATCAATTTCCACACTTGAAAACTTAATTTAACACAACAAAAGCCCACATAAGAAAATTAATCACTTAGATTAGGTTAGCAAAATACTAGATAGCAAAGTAAATTAATTACCCTAATAATGGATTTCTAAACCCTAATCAACTCATTAACATGTTTCACAATCCAATTCCATACAAAAACCCTCTCTTGAAAATCCTAAAACAACAATTTCACCCTTCTAAAATTAACTAATTTAGCAAAATTGAAGACTACATAAACAAGGTAACTATATAGATTAGTTACTTAACCACTAGATTAACTATAAAACAATCTAATTAACTATTATGGCTTCAAAACCCTAGTTAAAATTTTCAAGCATAACCTAAGAAAACTAGATTAAAACTACACTAAATTTAACACTACAACAATCTACTTAGGAATCTTAAACAAAAGAATTAATTAGCATGGGATTATACCTCAATTTAGGATCTAGCAAGAATGGATTTTGCTCCAAATGATGGCCTCAAGCATCAAGATCCAAGCTTGGGAGGTGAAGGAAAAGAAAGATGAAGGAGGGTTTTAATTTGCAAGCTTTAATTTGAAAATTTTGATGAATTAAACTTGAAGAATTGTGAGGAAAATGAGAAGAAAAGAGATGAAGAGGGGGAGTGCTGGTTTCGGCCAGCAAGAGGGCATGGGGGAGGGTGTGGGCAAGTGGGGAAAGTCAATGGTCAAGTCTCCAAAGTCAAATGCACCATACTTTATCCATTATATTTAAAATAAATCCATAAACTATCAAATTCAACTCAAGAAAGCAACCCAAGAAATGAGGCCAAAAATTTCTGGACTTGGTCAGGGTTGGGCTGTCCTAGGGCTGAGGGAAAAGAGAGAGGGGTTTTACAAAAGAAATTTTATGCAAAAAGGCCCCCTACAACTCAAAAATTGCAAGTTTTAGCTCAAAATTCAATAAATTCGTTTCATATCACAAAAATTTGTTAAAAAATCAAAATAAATTACTAAAAATTTATGTTATCACTAGATTTTAATTATCATAATTTTAGAGATTAAAATTAGCCCGGAAAAATTTGTATTTATCGCTAATTTAATGTATTTTCTTACCGGCTTAAAATAATATTAAAAAATTGAAAAATAGGGAAAAAATTTTAAATGACCAAAATTTCATAATTAACTCATTAGCTACTAAAAACAAGCAATTACCTATCCATTTTAGGTATAATTAGCCCTAAACTGCAAAATAACGAGAAAGACGGTTTTCAGAAAAATACCAAATTTTCACCGAATTTCAAGAAAACACCAAAACGACTTTCCAAGACGCTACAATCTTCCCCCCTTAAAGAAATTCGGTCCCCGAATTTAAAAATAGAGCTACGCATACCTTCAAAGAGATGGGGATATTTCTTCCTCATCTCGCCCTCGGTCTCCCAGGTAACCTCCTCGCTGCTCGGGCTACGCCAAAGGACCTTGACGGTTGGTATAATCTTCGACCTCAACTTCTTCACCTGCCGATCCAAGATGGCCACCGGCTGCTCTGCAAAAGAAAGGTCGCGCTCTAGCTGGACTGTCGGGTGCTGAATCGCATGCGAAGGGTCGTGAAGGTACTTGCGGAGCATCGAAACATGGAAGACGGGGTGAACATCGGGAAAGCTGGGAGGAAGAGCCAAACGATAAGCAACAGCGCCAACTCGCTCAAGGATCTCGAAGGGACCTACGAATCTAGGGCTAAGCTTCCCCTTTCGCCCAAAACCCATCACGCCCTTCATCGGGGAGACTTTCAGAAAAACATGGTCGCCAACTGCGAACTCTAATCTGCGACGGCGCCTGTCTGCATAGGATTTCTGTCTGCTCTGAGCCGCTCTCATCCAGTCTCGGATCAACTGTATCTTCGCTGTCGTCTCCTCAACAAGCTGCGGCCCCAAAATGCTGCTCTCACTGAGCTCTGTCCAACAAACGGGCGATCTGCATCTCCTCCCATACAATGCCTCGAAAGGTGCCATCTGAATGGTATCCTGGAAGCTGTTGTTGTAGGAGAACTCCACTAGAGGTAAATGACGATCCCAGCTACCACAAAGTCTAAAACGCATGCTCTGAGCATGTCCTCGAGAGTCTGAATGGTCCGCTCTGACTGTCCGTCTGTCTGCGGATGAAACGCTGTGCTGAAGCTCAAACGAGTGCCCAAAGCCTCCTGAAGTCTCTGCCAAAGTCGGCTGGTGAACTGAGTGCCTCGATCTGACATGATACAAGTCGGTACGCCATGTAGTCGCACGATCTCGTCAATATAGAGCTGAGCATACTGAGCGAAACTAAAAGTCGTCTTCACTGGCAGGAAGTGAGCCGCTTTCGTCAATCTATCCACGATCACCCAGATGGAGTCGTACCCTCGACTGGTCCTGGGTAGACCCACAACGAAGTCCATCGAAATCTGTTCCCATTTCCACTCTGGAATGGGTAACGGTTGTAGCTCTCCTGCGGGCCTCTGGTGCTCGGCCTTGACTTGCTGACAAGTCAGGCATCTCGAAACGAACTCCGCAATGTCCCTCTTCATCCCGTCCCACCAGTAGATCTCTCTCATATCATGGTACATCTTGGTGGAACCGGGGTGGACACTATACACTGATCGGTGTGCCTCCTCAAGAATGTCGCGCCGCAATCCATCAGCATCTGGTACGCACAGTCTAGATCCATATCGTAAAATCCCCTGATCGTCAATCACGAACTCGGAAAATCTGCCCTGTCCCATCTATGCCATGATCTTTGAGCAACGGTCGTCACTGCGCTGTGCCTCATATATACGGTCAAGCAGCTGTGGGCGTGCACGAACATGCGCGAGCTGTCCCCCTGTCTGAGTGAACTCGAACTCAACTCTGCTGTCACATAACATCTGCTAATCTGCTGACGACTGCCCCTGAACTGCGCGCAAAAAGGATAGACTACCCCCTGGCCTCCTACTCGACGCATCTGCCACCACATTTGCCTTGCCGGGGTGATATAAGATCTCGCAGTCGTAGTCTTTCACCAACTCCATCCAACGACGCTGTCTGAGGTTCAGGTCTCGCTACTGAAATATGTACTTTAAGCTCTTGTGATCGGTGAATATCTGACACGACTCGCCGTAAAGGTAATGTCGCCAAATCTTCAGTGCAAAGACCACTGCAGCCATCTCCAAATCATGAGTGGGGTAGTTCTGTTCATTTCAACTGCCGAGAAGCATAAGCGATCATCCGGCCATGCTGCATCAAAACGCATCCTAATCCCACTCGCGAAGCATCACAGTAGACAACAAATCCGTCTGATCCCGAAGGCAAAGATAATACCGGCGCCGTAGTCAAACAAGTCCGTAGCTTCTGAAAACTGCGCTCGCACTCCTCTGTCCAAACGAAAGGAACTCCCTTCCGGGTCAAACCGGTCAAAGGTGCAGCTATACGGGAGAAGTCCTGAACAAAACGCCTGTAGTAGCCCGTAAAGCCTAGAAAACTACGGATCTCAGTAACCGATGTAGGTCGGGGCCACTGCTGAACAGCCTCAATCTTCTTCGAGTCCACACAAATGCCGTCTCTCGTAACTACGTGACCCAAGAATCCGACGCTGTCCAGCCAGAATGCACACTTGGAGAACTTTGCGAACAGTTGGTGCTCCCTCAGAGTCTGTAACGTAATCCGCAAGTGCTGCTCGTGCTCCTCTCTGCTCCGGGAGTACACCAAGATATCCTCGATAAACACGATGATGAACGAGTCAAGATACGGCCTGAATGTACGGTTCATCAAATCCATAAATGCTGCTGGGGCGTTGGTGAGTCCGAACGACATCACCAAAAACTCGTAGTGGCCGTAGCGCGTGCGGAAAGCTGTCCTCGGTATATCCTCCTGTCGAACTCGCAGCTGATGGTATCCTGATCGCAAGTCGATCCTCGAGAAATACCCCGTACCCTGAAGCTGGTCGAACAAATCATCAATGCGCGGCAACGGATATCTGTTCCGAACGGTAACTTTGTTCAGCTGGCGGTAGTCGATACATAAGCGCAAACTTCCATCCTTCTTCTTGACAAACAGGACCGGAGCACCCCACGGAGAAACACTCGGTCGAATAAGCCCCTTATCCAACAAATCCTGCAACTGATCCTTCAGCTCTCGAAGCTCTTCCGGGGCCCTCCGATAAGGTGGTATAGAAATAGGCCCCGAACCGGGAATCAAATCAATGCGGAACTCAACATCGCGCTCAGGCGGTAGCCCAGGTAGCTCATCAGGGAACTCACAAACTACCGGGATCCGGTCCAACGGAACATCTGCAGCTCGAGTATCACAAATAAACGCTAAGAATCCCTGACATCCCTTCCGCAAGAGCTGACCAGCGCGAAGAGACGAAATTAAGCTGGGAAGGGTGACACTGCGGTCTCCCTGAATAACAAGGACTGGCTCTCCCGGAAAGCTAAATCTGACTGCCTTCTCACGGCAGTCCACCGAAGCATAACAAGTGGCTAGCCAATCCATGCCCAGAAGCACATCAAAGTCCAATATATCGAGGAGTATCAAATCAACTGATGAATCCCTCTCCCCGATACGAACGGAACACAAACGAAAAACAAACCGAGCGACAAAAGACTCGCCTACCAGAGTAACAACAACAAGCGGCTGATCTAACGACGATGACTCACAGCCCAACATCGGTGCAAAGTGTGTAGATACGTACGAATGTGTGGAACCTGGGTCGAATAATACCCGTGCGTCGAAAGAACAAACTGGCAAGGTACCTGTCACAACGGCATTGGATGCCTGCGCATCCTGCGGTGTCAAAGCAAAAACTCGGGCCTGTCCTCCACCGATAGCGGGCTGACCTCGACCTCGGCCTCTGCCTCCTCGTCCTCTCTGAACAGGACCGCCGCATCCACGGCCTCTCGGTGCACCTAACTGGCGTGGAGCATCGCCTGGGGTAGGAAGTAGGGCTCTCTGAGGAGGGGGTGGTGATGGTGGTAGGGTCACGTGCGGAACTGTCGCTGCTCCCTGTCGTCTCGCCGGACAGTCTCTGACAAGATGGTGCAAACTCCCGCACCCAAAACACCCTGGCGACGGCTGCTGCCCCTAGGGATAAGAACCATATAACTGTCCCCGCCCAAATCCTCTGCCAGGCCTATCTCTCGGAAAGAATCTGGCGCGCTGCCTCTGAGGCGGTACATCTGTGCGCATCCTCTTCGGCCCAGAAACGGGCGAAGTCTGTGATATGCGTGCCTCCATCCGCAATGCCGTATCCCTAGCAGCTGAATAAGTGTCGTAGTGCTGGGCGCCAATGGCAAGATATAGCTGGGCATCAAGTCCCTGTACGAACCTCTTCACCATCTTCTCCTCGGTATCCACCAAATACTGAGCATATCGGGATAACTGTGTAAACTGGATGTCATACTCAGACACCGTCATCCCAGGTGTCTTGACTAAGGCCTCGAAGCTGCGAGCTCTGGCATCACGAACGCTCTCTGGAAGGAAACGGGCTAGAAAGACCGCTGTAAACTCGGCCCAAGTCATAGGCGGTAGACCTGCAGCTCGACCTCTCAAGACTGACTCCCACCATGTCTGCGCGAGACCCTCTAGTCGGAAACTCGCAAGCTCTACCCATCGATCATCCGAACATCTCAGCGAACGGCAGATCCTGGCTAAACTGTCAAGGAACGTCTGTGGGTCCTCCGCTGCCTCGGTGCCGGTGAATACTGGATGTTTCAGCCTCATGAAATCCTGTAGTGAAACCGGAATGGCCACGGTGGTAGTAGTAGGAGCAGGTATCATGGTCGTCTGTGATGTATTAGGTACGTCATCCGGCCTCGGTGTACGACTGGCTGCAACTAGGGATCCTACCATCTGACGCAGCTCCTGAATGCCTCCCATCATCTGTCGCAACTCCTCCATACCGGTCTCGAGCCTATCCATACGGCCTGGGGAAGGTGGATCGGTCTGTCCCTGCGGCGTAGGCATACCACCCTGCTCAGTCCTAGTCTCGGATGAGCCAGCTCGAATCTCGTCTCTGGCGGCAGCCCTCTGTGCCCTCGTAGCCTTCGGCGGCATAGTGGCTGTTACAGGAAAACGGATAGTAAGAACAGTGCAATAGGATCATAGGATACACGGAATTGAAGAAGGAATTTTTCAAGCAAGTATATCCTAAAGTCACTTAGGCGGAGTACCGTATCGTAAGTATGCCGCGGACATACGCACGCTACGTTACCCTGCTTAAGTCACTTACTCCATCTACCAAGGGTCATCCCACACTCACAAAGGTAAAACCTATCGCTCTGATACCAACTTTGTCACGACCCGCAGGGTACGGAACGTGACTGGCACTTAAGTTTACGAAACGTCTAAAGACGTCCGTAAAATAAGTAAGCCAAAGCCCTGAAAACAAAACCAATTAAGCAAAAGAGTGAAGAAGACCCAAACATTTGAAAACAAGTTTATCAAATAAGTCATGTAAAACCCTTTTTTAAAACAATACCAATTTTTCCGAAAATTTCGGCAGAGTCTCCTTTGTAAATACTGGCCCCCAAAAATGGGTACAACAAGAATATATGTAAATCCAACAAAATAGGGCATCCCCAAGCGGGAGCTAGCTCTTCGCCATAAGGAGGTCACAAATCCCACGCAATATAAAATGACAAAAAGCATAATAATCATAAGGAAGCATGAGAAAAGTAGCATGTCGGCTCAAGTGAGCTCGACCCCAAAATACAGCATAAAATCCACAAACCTCACAGTCTCATCTCTAGGTCAATATACAATAAATCTGGTAGAAACAGTAGATGGAGTACACTAGATACAAGAATATACAAGGTGGTACAAAAATAATAACATAACCCACCTATGAGCAAATCTCGAGCCCAAGCAAAAGAGGCAAAAGAACAAGTGCGCCCGCCGCTACTGAACTGACGGAGCGGACCTGCAAAAGACTGTGGCACAACGGGGGTGAGTTGCCAACTCGTGAGTAATAAATAACATCTACAAAGGCTATCGTATGCATGCACACAAGCATCCTAGCATCTAAAATACAGGTATGACTGGATGCACTAGCAGGTGTGTATACAACATCAGTGTACTAATATGTATGCAACATGAATATCTGAGGTCTCAATAGGTATATATAAGAAACATTTTATCTCTTTTTGTGTTTTGAAACTCTTTTAGAATGCCAGCATAATGTCAATGAATCGACGAAAAACGGTGTCCAGCAACGACACCCAAAAGCTGTGTCAAATCTCATAAATCCATGTCATAGTGTCTCTGGCCTCAGCCATCCGGCTGACCCATCTCAATATCAATATCTCATCCTCTCGCGGCCCCGGTCGGTATCCTCTGGATATCCGCCGTGCCCAATGAAGTCACCGGTCGGTAATCCGTCCCCTGCCAGGCTCATCGTCAGCACCACGAGCTTCTTGCCCCGGGGTACCCTACCGGGCCCACCATGTACCCGAAACGGTTCATCCAACTCCTCGAAACGGGTCTCCAAAAACCACAGCAAACTCATGGTGGACGACACTTACATCACTAGAAAACCGCAATTTACATATTTTAAAAATATAATAAGTTTAGAAATTTTGCGGCATTCCCCCGAAATCCAGCAATATCATAAAACCTCAAGAAATCCTCATAAGTGCATATATCAATGATAATGAATGCATATAGTATCAATAATCAAGTTGCGATGTGTGATTAATGTATTAAGCATGAACAATTAATATGACGAAGTACATGCACATGAATAGCAATACTACGGTTTCATTTTAAGGAATTAAAGGCAATAACACAAGTTTAAGTATCAATTAGTAACAGGTTTAAATTTAAAGGTTATCTAGTGTGGTGGCATGGCAATTACCAGGGTGTGTGTGTAAGCATGAATAGTACTCGTGCTGCATATAAAAACCCTGGCAATGGTGCAGGTGTCCTATAAAATGGTTTCGTATAGGTATGTCAATATAATGCATGGATGCAGCAAATAGTCAATTAAGCATTTCACCCCTAATTACTAACATTACTAAGGATCTTGTAAGTTACTAAAACTATCGGGCGGCTTGCGACATCCAACGATAGTCCCCCGTAGATGTTACATCTACTCACCGGAATCCCTGGCTAGCTGTGTCCAATCACCGCCTTTCCCTTTCACGCCGCGTCTGACGTCTCCGCGACCGAACCTGGAATTTACATCAATACCAAACATAAGGTTACATATCAAGAACGACGCAAAACCCCAACGAAACTACTAAAGTTCGCTAGCTAGGTACAACGTGCACAAAGTGCGCGGAACACACGCGAAAATCGCAAAAACTGCCAAAAAAACGCCGATTTGGTCGCCCGGCAAAACTAAAACCCGACTACCCAAAAATCCGCACTCACGCATCCTAAAAGTCGTAGGACAAGCCATTACAATCATCAAGGTCTCAAAAATAATTCATCACATAATTTTTATACAAAACTAGTAAGCATTTGCATTCCAAAATCGGTGCAAAAATCGCCGATTTGCGACAAAACGACTACAATTTAGCATAATCACCCAAGCACACTACAAGCAATCTACAAACACAAATTACAACACAATAGCAATGATTCCAATCCTATTTTCCATAAACAACCATTTCTTGAATTTATAATCTAGCAAATTCCAAATCAATTTCCACACTTGAAAACTTAATTTAACACAACAAAAGCCCACATAAGAAAATTAATCACTTAGATTAGGTTAGCAAAATACTAGATAGCAAAATAAATTAATTACCCTAATAATGGATTTCTAAACCCTAATCAACTCATTAACATGTTTCACAATCCAATTCCATACAAAAACCCTCTCTTGAAAATCCTAAAACAACAATTTCACCCTTCTAAAATTAACTAATTTAGCAAAATTGAAGACTACATAAACAAGGTAACTATATAGATTAGTTACTTAACCACTAGATTAACTATAAAACAATCTAATTAACTATTATGGCTTCAAAACCCTAGTTAAATTTTTCAAGCATAACCTAAGAAAACTAGATTAAAACTACACTAAATTTAACACTACAACAATCTACTTAAGAATCTTAAACAAAAGAATTAATTAGCAAGGGATTATACCTCAATTTAGGATCTAGCAAGAATGGATTTTGCTCCAAATGATGGCCTCAAGCATCAAGATCCAAGCTTGGGAGGTGAAGGAAAAGAAAGATGAAGGAGGGTTTTAATTTGCAAGCTTTAATTTGAAAATTTTGATGAATTAAACTTGAAGAATTATGAGGAAAATGAGAAGAAAAGAGATGAAGAGGGGGAGTGCAGGTTTCGGCCAGCAAGAGGGCATGGGGGAGGATGTGGGCAAGTGGGGAAAGTCAATGGTCAAGTCTCCAAAGTCAAATGCACCATACTTTATCCATTATATTTAAAATAAATCCATAAACTATCAAATTCAACTCAAGAAAGCAACCCAAGAAATGAGGCCAGAAATTTCTGGACTTGGTCAGGGTTGGGCTGTCCTAGGGCTGAGGGATAAGAGAGAGCGGTTTTACAAAAGAAATTTTATGCAAAAAGGCCCCCTACAACTCAAAAATTGCAAGTTTTAGCTCAAAATTCAATAAATTCGTTTCATATCACAAAAATTTGTTAAAAAATCAAAATAAATTACTAAAAATTTATGTTACCACTAGATTTTAATTATCATAATTTTAGAGATTAAAATTAGCCCGGAAAAATTTGTATTTATCGCTAATTTAATGTATTTTCTTACCGGCTTAAAATAATATTAAAAAATTGAAAAATAGGGAAAAAATTTTAAATGACCAAAATTTCATAATTAACTCATTAGCTACTAAAAACAAGCAATTACCTATCCATTTTAGGTATAATTAGCCCTAAACTGCAAAATAACGAGAAAGATGATTTTCAGAAAAATACCGAATTTTCACCGAATTTCAGGAAAACACCAAAACGACTTTCCAAGACGCTACAATCTTCCCCCCTTAAAGAAATTCGGTCCCCGAATTTAAAAATAGAGCTACGCGTACCTTCAAAGAGATGGGGATATTTCTTCCTCATCTCGCCCTCGGTCTCCCAGGTAACCTCCTCGCTGCTCGGGCTACGCCAAAGGACCTTGACGGTTGGTATAATCTTCGACCTCAACTTCTTCACCTGCCGATCCAAGATGGCCACCGGATGCTCTGCAAAAGAAAGGTCGCGCTCTAGCTGGACTGTCGGGTGCTGAATCGCATGCGAAGGGTCGTGAAGGTACTTGCGGAGCATCGAAACATGGAAGACGGGGTGAACATCGGGAAAGCTGGGAGGAAGAGCCAAACGATAAGCAACAGCGCCAAATCGCTCGAGGATCTCGAAGGGACCTACGAATCTTGGGCTAAGCTTCCCCTTTCGCCCAAAACCCATCACGCCCTTCATCGGGGAGACTTTCAGAAAAACATGGTCGCCAACTGCGAACTCTAATCTGCGACGGCGCCTGTCTGCATAGGATTTCTGTCTGCTCTGAGCCGCTCTCATCCGGTCTCGGATCAACTGTATCTTCGCTGTCGTCTCCTCAACAAGCTGCGGCCCCAAAATGCTGCTCTCACTGAGCTCTGTCCAACAAACGGGCGATCTACATCTCCTCCCATACAATGCCTCGAAAGGTGCCATCTGAATGGTATCCTGGAAGCTGTTGTTGTAGGAGAACTCCACTAGAGGTAAATGACGATCCCAGCTACCACCAAAGTCTAAAACGCATGCTCTGAGCATGTCCTCGAGAGTCTGAATGGTCCGCTCTGACTGTCCGTCTGTCTGCGGATGAAACGCTGTGCTGAAGCTCAAACGAGTGCCCAAAGCCTCCTGAAGTCTCTGCCAAAGTCGGCTGGTGAACTGAGTGCCTCGATCTGACATGATACAAGTCGGTACGCCATGTAGTCGCACGATCTCGTCAATATAGAGCTGAGCATACTGAGCGAAGCTAAAAGTCGTCTTCACTGGCAGGAAGTGAGCCGCTTTCGTCAATCTATCCACGATCACCCAGATGGAGTCGTACTCTCGACTGGTCCTGGGTAGACCCACAATGAAGTCCATCGAAATCTGTTCCCATTTCCACTCTGGAATGGGTAACGGCTGTAGCTCTCCTGCGGGCCTCTGGTGCTCGGCCTTGACTTGCTGACAAGTCAGGCATCTCGAAACGAACTCCGCAATGTCCCTCTTCATCCCGTCCCACCAGTAGATCTCTCTCATATCATGGTACATCTTGGTGGAACCGGGGTGGACACTATACACTGATCGGTGTGCCTCCTAAAGAATGTCGCGCCGCAATCCATCAGCATCTGGTACGCACAGTCTAGATCCATATCGTAAAATCCCCTGATCGTCAATCACGAACTCGGAAAATCTGCCCTGTCCCATCTGTGCCATGATCTCTAAGCAACGGTCGTCACTGCGCTGTGCCTCATATATACGGTCAAGCAGCTGTGGGCGTGCACGAACATGCGCGAGCTGTCCCCCTGTCTGAGTGAACTCGAACTCAACTCTGCTGTCACATAACATCTGCCAATCTGCTGACGACTGCCCCTGAACTGCGCGCAAAAAGGATAGACTACCCCCTGGCCTCCTACTCAACGCATCTGCCACCACATTTGCCTTGCCGGGGTGATATAAGATCTCGCAGTCGTAGTCTTTCACCAACTCCATCCAACGACGCTGTCTGAGGTTCAGGTCTCGCTGCTGAAATATGTACTTTAAGCTCTTGTGATCGGTGAATATCTGACACGACTCGCCGTAAAGGTAATGTCGCCAAATCTTCAGTGCAAAGACCACTGCAGCCATCTCCAAATCATGAGTGGGGTAGTTCTGTTCATGCTTCTTCAACTGTCGAGAAGCATAAGCGATCACCCGGCCATGCTGCATCAAAACGCATCCTAATCCCACTCGCGAAGCATCACAGTAGACAACAAATCCGTCTGATCCCGAAGGCAAAGATAATACCGGCGCCGTAGTCAAACAAGTCCGTAGCTGCTGAAAACTGCGCTCGCACTCCTCTGTCCAAACGAAAGGAACTCCCTTCCGGGTCAAACCGGTCAAAGGTGCAGCTATACGGGAGAAGTCCTGAACAAAACGCCTGTAGTAGCCCGTCAAGCCTAGAAAACTACGGATCTCAGTAACCGATGTAGGTCGGGGCCACTGCTGAACAGCCTCAATCTTCTTCGGGTCCACACAAATGCCGTCTCTCGTAACCACGTGACCCAAGAATCCGACGCTGTCCAGCCAGAATGCACACTTGGAGAACTTTGCGAACAGCTGGTGCTCCCTCAGAGTCTGTAACGTAATCCGCAAGTGCTGCTCATGCTCCTCTCTGCTCCGGGAGTACACCAAGATATCGTCGATAAACACGATGATCAACGAGTCAAGATACGGCCTGAATGTACGGTTCATCAAATCCATAAATGCTGCTGGGGCGTTGGTGAGTCCGAACGACATCACCAAAAACTCGTAGTGGCCGTAGCGCGTGCGGAAAGCTGTCCTCGGTATATCCTCCTGTCGAACTCGCAGCTGATGGTATCCTGATCGCAAGTCGATCCTCGAGAAATACCCCGCACCCTGAAGCTGGTCGAACAAATCATCAATGCGCGGCAACGGATATCTGTTCCGAACGGTAACTTTGTTCAGCTGGCGGTAGTCGATACATAAGCGCAAACTTCCATCCTTCTTCTTGACAAACAGGACCGGAGCACTCCACGGAGAAACACTCGGTCGAATAAGCCCCTTATCCAACAAATCCTGCAACTGATCCTTCAGCTCTCGAAGCTCTGCCGGGGCCATCCGATAAGGTGGTATAGAAATAGGCCCCGAACCGGGAATCAAATCAATGCGGAACTCAACATCGCGCTCAGGCGGTAGCCCAGGTAGCCCATCAGGGAAAACATCAGAGAACTCACAAACTACCGGGACCCGGTCCAACGGTACATCTGCAGCTCGAGTATCACAAATAAACGCTAAGAATCCCTGACATCCCTTCCGCAAGAGCTGACCAGCGCGAAGAGACGAAATTAAGCTGGGAAGGGTGACACTGCGGTCTCCCTGAATAACAAGGACTGGCTCTCCCGGAAAGCTAAATCTGACTGCCTTCTCACGGCAGTCCACCGAAGCATAACAAGTGGCTAGCCAATCCATGCCCAGAAGCACATCAAAGTCCAACATATCGAGGAGTATCAAATCAACTGATGAATCCCTCTCCCCGATACGAACGGAACACAAACGAAATACAAACCGAGCGACAAACGACTCGCCTACCGGAGTAACAACAACAAGCGGCTGATCTAACGACGACGACTCACGGCCCAACATCGGTGCAAAGTGTGTAGATACGTACGAATGTGTGGAACCTGGGTCGAATAATACCCGTGCGTCGAAAGAACAAACTGGCAAGGTACCTGTCACAACGGCATTGGATGCCTGCGCATCCTGCGGTGTCAAAGCAAAAACTCGGGCCTGTCCTCCACCGATAGCGGGCTGACCTCGACCTCGGCCTCTGCCTCCTCGTTCTCTCTGAACAGGACCGCCGCGTCCACGGCCTCTCGGTGCACCTAACTGGCGTGGAGCATCGCCTGGGGTAGGAAGTAGGGCTCTCTGAGGAGGGGGTGGTGATGGTGGTAGGGTTACGTGCGGAACTGTCGCTGCTCCCTGTCGTCTCGCCAGACAGTCTCTGACAAGATGGTGCAAACTCCCGCACCCAAAACACCCTGGCGACGGCTGCTGCCCCTAGGGATAAGAACCATATAACTGTCCCCGCCCAAATCCTCTGCCAGGCCTATCTCTCGGAAAGAATCTGGCGCGCTGCCTCTGAGGCGGTACATCGGTGCGCATCCTCTTCGGCCCAGAAACGGCCGAAGTCTGTGATATGCGTGCCTCCATCCGCAATGCCCTATCCCTAGCAGCTGAATAAGTGTCGTAGTGCTGGGCGCCAATGGCAAGATATAGCTGGGCATCAAGTTCCTGTACGAACCTTTTCACCATCTTCTCCTCGGTATCCACCAAATACTGAGCATATCGGGATAACTGTGTAAACTGGATGTCATACTCAGACACCGTCATCCCAGGTGTCTTGACTAAGGCCTCGAAGCTGCGAGCTCTGGCGTCACGAACGCTCTCTGGAAGGAAACGGGCTAGAAAGACCGCTGTAAACTCGGCCCAAGTCATAGGCGGTAGACCTGCAGCTCGACCTCTCAAGACTGACTCCCACCATGTCTGCGCGAGACCCTCTAGTCGGAAACTCGCAAGCTCTACCCATCGATCATCCGAACATCTCAGCGAACGGCAGATCCTGGCTAAACTGTCAAGGAACGTCTGTGGGTCCTCCGCTGCCTCGGTGCCGGTGAATACTGGAGGTCTCAGCCTCATGAAATCCTGTAGTGAAACCGGAATGGCCACGGTGGTAGTAGTAGGAGCAGGTATCATGGTCGTCTGTGATGTAGTAGGTACGTCATCCGGCCTCGGTGTACGACTGGCTGCAACTAGGGATCCTACCATCTGACGCAGCTCCTGCATGCCTCCCATCATCTGTCGCAACTCCTCCATACCGGTCTCGAGCCTATCCATACGGCCTGGGGAAGGTGGATCGGTCTGTCCCTGCGGCGTAGGCATACCACCCTGCTCAGTCCTAGTCTCGGATGAGCCAGCTCGAATCTCGTCTCTGGCGGCAGCCCTCTGTGCCCTCGTAGCCTTCGGCGGCATAGTGGCTGTTACAGGAAAACGGATAGTAAGAACAGTGCAATAGGATCATAGGATACACGGAATTGAAGAAGGAATTTTTCAAGCAAGTATATCCTAAAGTCACTTAGGCGGAGTACCGTATCGTAAGTATGCCGCGGACATACGCACGCTACGTTACCCTGCTTAAGTCACTTACTCCATCTACCAAGGGTCATCCCACACTCACAAAGGTAAAACCTATCGCTCTGATACCAACTTTGTCACGACCCGCAGGGTACGGAACGTGACTGGCACTTAAGTTTACGAAACGTCTAAAGACGTCCGTAAAATAAGTAAGCCAAAGCCCAGAAAACAAAACCAATTAAGCAAAAGAGTGAAGAAGACCCAAACATTTGAAGACAAGTTTATCAAATAAGTCATGTAAAACCCTTTTTTAAAACAATACCAATTTTTCCGAAAATTTCGGCAGAGTCTCCTTTGTAAATACTGGCCCCCAAAAATGGGTACAACAAGAATATATGTAAATCCAACAAAATAGGGCATCCCCAAGCGGGAGCTAGCTCTTCGCCATAAGGCGGTCACAAATCCCACGCAATATAAAATGACAACAAGCATAATAATCATAAGGAAGCATAAGAAAAGTAGCATGTCGGCTCAAGTGAGCTCGACCCCAAAATACAGCATAAAATCCACAAACCTCACAGTCTCATCTCTAGGTCAATATACAATAAATCTGGTAGAAACAATAGATGGAGTACACTAGATACAAGAATATACAAGGTGGTACAAAAATAATAACATAACCCACCTATGAGCAAATCTCGAGCCCAAGCAAAAGAGGCAAAAGAACAAGTGCGCCCGCCGCTACTGAACTGACGGAGCGGACCTGCAAAAGACTGTGGCACAACGGGGGTGAGTTGCCAACTCTTGAGTAATAAATAACATCTACAAAGGCTATCGTATGCATGCACACAAGCATCCTAGCATCTAAAATACAGGTATGACTGGATGCACTAGCAGGTGTGTATACAACATCAGTGTACTAATATGTATGCAACATGAATATCTGAGGTCTCAATAGGTATATATAAGAAACATTTTATCTCTTTTTGTGTTTTGAAACTCTTTTAGAATGCCAGCATAATGTCAATGAATCGACGAAAAACGGTGTCCAGCAACGACACCCAAAAGCTGTCTCAAATCTCATAAATCCATGTCATAGTGTCTCTGGCCTCAGCCATCCGGCTGACCCATCTCAATATCAATATCTCATCCTCTCGCGGCCCCGGTCGGTATCCTCTGGATATCCGCCGTGCCCAATGAAGTCACCGGTCGGTAATCCGTCCCCTGCCAGGCTCATCGTCAGCACCACGAGCTTCTTGCCCCGGGGTACCCTACCGGGCCCACCATGTACCCGAAACGGTTCATCCAACTCCTCGAAACGGGTCTCCAAAAACCACAGCAAACTCATGGTGGACGACACTTACATCACTAGAAAACCGCAATTTCCATATTTTAAAAATATAATAAGTTTAGAAATTTTGCGGCATTCCCCTGAAATCCAGCAATATCATAAAACCTCAAGAAATCCTCATAAGTGCATATATCAATGATAATGAATGCATATAGTATCAATAATCAAGTTGCGATGTGTGATTAATGTATTAAGCATGAACAATTAATATGATGAAGTACATGCACATGAATAGCAATACTACGGTTTCATTTTAAGGAATTAAAGGCAATAGCACAAGTTTAAGTATCAATTAGTAACATGTTTAAATTTAAAGGTTATCTAGTGTGATGGCATGGCAATTACCAGGGTGTGTGTGTAAGCATGAATAGTGCTCGTGGTGCATATAAAAACCCTGGCAATGGTGCAGGTGTCCTATAAAATGGTTTCGTATAGGTATGTCAATATAATGCATGGATGCAGCAAATAGTCAATTAAGCATTTCACCCCTAATTACTAACATTACTAAGGATCTTGTAAGTTACTAAAACTATCGGGCGGCTTGCGCCATCCAACGATAGTCCCCCGTAGATGTTACATCTACTCACCGGAATCCCTGGCTAGCTGTGTCCAATCACCGCCTTTCCCTTTCGCGCCGCGTCTGATGTCTCCGCGACCGAACCTGGAATTTACATCAATGCCAAACATAAGGTTACATATCAAGAACGACGCAAAACCCCAACAAAACTACTAAAGTTCGCTAGCTAGGTACAACGTGCACAAAGTGCGCGGAACAGATGCGAAAATCGCAAAAACTGCCAAAAAAACGCCGATTTGGTCGCCCGGCAAAACTAAAACCCGACTACCCAAAAATACGCACTCACGCATCCTAAAAGTCGTAGGACAAGCCATTACTATCATCAAGATCTCAAAAATAATTCATCACATAATTTTTATACAAAACTAGTAAGCATTTGCATTCCAAAATCGGTGCAAAAATCGCCGATTTGCGACAAAACGACTACAATTTAGCATAATCACCCAAGCACACTACAAGAAATCTACAAACACTAATTACAACACAATAGCAATGATTCCAATCCTATTTTCCATAAACAACCATTTCTTGAATTTATAATCTAGCAAATTCCAAATCAATTTCCACACTTGAAAACTTAATTTAACACAACAAAAGCCCACATAAGAAAATTAATCACTTAGATTAGGTTAGCAAAATACTAGATAGCAAAGTAAATTAATTACCCTAATAATGGATTTCTAAACCCTAATCAACTCATTAACATGTTTCACAATCCAATTCCATACAAAAACCCTCTCTTGAAAATCCGAAAACAACAATTTCACCCTTCTAAAATTAACTAATTTAGCAAAATTGAAGACTACATAAACAAGGTAACTATATAGATTAGTTAATTAACCACTAGATTAACTATAAAACAATCTAATTAACTATTATGGCTTCAAAACCCTAGTTAAATTTTTCAAGCATAACCTAAGAAAACTAGATTAAAACCACACTAAATTTAACACTACAACAATCTACATAAGAATCTTAAACAAAAGAATTAATTAGCAAGGGATTATACCTCAATTTAGGATCTAGCAAGAATGGATTTTGCTCCAAATGATGGCCTCAAGCATCAAGATCCAAACTTGGGAGGTGAAGGAAAAGAAAGATGAAGGAGGGTTTTAATTTGCAAGCTTTAATTTGAAAATTTTGATGAATTAAACTTGAAGAATTGTGAGGAAAATGAGAAGAAAAGAGATGAAGAGGGGGAGTGCAGGTTTCGGCCAGCAAGAGGGCATGGGGGAGGGTGTGGCCAAGTGGGGAAAGTCAATGGTCAAGTCTCCAAAGTCAAATGCACCATACTTTATCCATTATATTTAAAATAAATTCATAAACTATCAAATTCAACTCAAGAAAGCAACCTAAGAAATGAGGCCAGAAATTTCTGGACTTGGTCAGGGTTGGGCTGTCCTAGGGCTGAGGGGAAAGAGAGAGGGGTTTTACAAAAGAAATTTTATGCAAAAAGGCCCCCTACAACTCAAAAATTGCAAGTTTTAGCTCAAAATTCAATAAATTCGTTTCATATCACAAAAATTTGTTAAAAAATCAAAATAAATTACTAAAAATTTATGTTACCACTAGATTTTAATTATCATAATTTTAGAGATTAAAATTAGCCCGGAAAAATTTGTATTTATCGCTAATTTAATGTATTTTCTTACCGGCTTAAAATAATATTAAAAAATTGAAAAATAGGGAAAAATTTTTAAATGACCAAAATTTCATAATTAACTCATTAGCTACTAAAAACAAGAAATTACCTATCCATTTTAGGTATAATTTGCCCTAAACTGCAAAATAACGAGAAAGACGGTTTTCGGAAAAATACCGAATTTTCACCGAATTTCAGGAAAACACCAAAACGACTTTTCAAGACGCTACACCTTGCTTGGCCGGCCATATAAGTGGGGAGAGTGAGAGTGAGTGAGTAACTCAAGGGGGGAGTCAACCCAAAAGGAGAGGGGGGGTGTTTGAGTGTTATGCAAGAAAGAATGATGAGTGATGATGAGAACAAAATCATCACATACAAAACCAACACTCCAATACCCAATCAATTCCCATCACCATCAAACAAAGGTCAAACAATCATGAACCATGGAAGTCAAATGGTGGAGGAATTATCATGATACAACAATATGCAAATAACACCCTCCAAAATGGTTATTTGCACAAATGCAATTAAGTCCTCCTCCACCAATCTTCAGCCAATGAAAGATACAAAGAAATATGGCTGAAATGGAAAACAAACTGGCAACTCCAAAAAACTGATCCCGTAATAAATTACAGGAAAACCCCGCTACAGTATATACATACCCGCATTTGTATTCCGACCGAAATACAAATGCAATGAGACAAAGTCTACAATGTACAATACCAGGATCCGGCTTAAACCAAAGCCCTCTAGTATTAACTGTCTGATCCTGATCCGTGCAATACCGCACGTATCTGATCGAACCCTGCCATATCTCCATACGGCCTCTACAGCGTTTCGCCCGAAACTTGAGCAACTGTCTGTGGGGGACTCTAAAGACTCGTCAACACCTTGGTTGTTGATTTAACCACTAGCACGTCAGAGGTATTAGCCTATACGTAACGGGCTACCAGGTATTGACCAAAAGGGACGTCTGTGAGCGAACTCAGCCTGACACCCTAATGAGCCTGTCAGTGACAATATCCGTACAGTCCGGTCCATTCGTCTATGAGCATCGCATGGCGGGCCTAGGGCGTTGGTAAAAGTCAGACCCCCAAAAGCGGTACAAGTCGTGTCGGAGTGTAGCCCAGAACACCCTGAGATACTACTGGAATACCTACCAGTAAATCTCCTGCCTTGGCCAAGGACTTCGTGTAATGGCTCTCCTAGACACAGAGCGACCTCACCCCAATACCGGGAGAGACGAACCCCTGCAGATCCGCTCACTGCCTCCATGTGGCTCGGGACTGTACCCAACTAAAACCTGTTTGCACGTCTCCTTTGAGCGTGGTAGGGTAGTAATCAAAGTACAGTGGGAACTCACACGAGACAAATGACGATCCTCAGGTCGATGAACTAACCTGTACACATGTCACCAGGGAACTGCTATCTGACGTCAGGTATACGACCAACTAGCATGTTCCCGGCGAGTCCTGTCCGGTGTACTCATAACCCAATGAGCACCTGTATACATCTTAGGTGAACCAACTGACACCAGTGGCTTGTGATACCGGCCACCGCCCCTCGTCGGGGTCTTGACTGTATACACTAGTCTACTCTGGAGTATCGATGTCTTGTCTCGAAACTCCCTCGACTAGGGACCTTTTAAGGATTTGCTTATAGACTCCAGCTCCCACGTATATGATCGCCTTCATACTGCTGGCAGTCAAGCAAGAATCCTAGGGGCTCTATCAACGTGCAATAGTGACCTGTAAGGTCACCTAAAGCAGTACACGATGATAAAGATAAACCAGATAGTATATTATCATCTTGAGTAAGACTGTCCTACCGGGATATGTCCTCCCTCAATCTTTGCAATCACGTGCCTGTGATCCAATAATTGACTCTGAGGGCACTATCTCCAACAGATGACATTCTCTTAATAGGAAATGACATTCCTATGCTACAATCTGTCAAAGGGTTATTGTCACACAGGTTCTCCATGAAAGACCTGGGTGATGCCTCGTACATTCTGGGGATCCGGATCTACCGTGACAGATCCAAGAGGCTATTAGGACTCTCACAGTACAGGTACATCGACACCATACTGAAAAGATTCAGTATAGAAGATTTCAAGCGCGGTAATCTTCCGGCTTGTCATGGGACCACCCTCTCCAAAGAGATGTCTCCCAAGACTGATTTGGAAAGGGATCGCATGTCCATTATACCCTACGCTTCTGCGGTAGGATCTATAATGTATGCGATGTTGTGTACCAGACCAGATGTGGCTTATGTACTAAGTATGGTAAGCAGGTATCAGTCAAACCCTTGGGAGAAACACTGGATAGCGGTAAAGAACATTCTCAAGTACCTTAGAAGGACTAAGGAGATGTTCTTGGTGTATGGCGGAAAAGACCTCCAGATTGAGGCCTTTGCTGACTCCAGCTTCCAGAGTGACAATGATGATTCCAAGACCATATAGGGTTTTGTCTTTACCCTCAATGGAGGGGCGGTGTGTTGGAAGAGTTCCAAACAGGAAACCCTTGCTGACTCGACTATGGAAGCGGAATATATCGCTGCATCTGATGCCGCAAAAGAAGCCGTCTGGATGAGGAAGTTCTTGAAAGAACTTCAGGTGGTTCCGTCCATTGTTGATCCAATACCTCTGTATTGCGACAACAACGGGGCTATAGCTTTAGCGAAGGAACCCAGGTCCCATCAGAAATCCAGACACATCTTGAGGCGGTATCACCGGATCAGGGAGATCGTGGATCGCCAGGAGATCGAGGTTCGGAGGGTTGCTTCAGAAGATAACACTGCAGATCCATTCACGAAGGCCTTACCCCAGACTCAGTTCGAGCGGCTGATCGAGATGATAGGTCTTCGATACGCAAGTACATGGCCATAGTGCAAGTGGGAGATTGTTAGTTTATATGCCCTAGAGGCCATTATTGTATCATACTAGTATGTATATTACTTAATGGAAGCTTGGGATATTCACAGTTGTATAGACAATCTTGCTCGAAATGGTAGTTTGCTACTTGGTTTGTCTCTGCTTTAATGTGTACATGTGTTTCTTTTATTATATCACCTATACGCATTAGTGGAGCCCTTAGGATCTTTGCTTGATTACCTGCGTTGTGATGGCAGTCACACTCGTGGGGGCTGGGTAATCTACAAGCACATCCTTATTTACACGTCCCTGGTCGTAGGATTATCGAGACAGGGCATCGATACTCCGGAGTAGACTAGCATATGCGCTTCTCATCCCAGCGCGGGAGACGACCTGTCCCACAGCCGTCAGTACGTCGTACTTGAGATAGTATGCGGGTGCTCGTTAGGTTACGAGTACACTGGACAGGACTCGTCGGGAACTGTTGGTTGGTATTATACCTATCGTCAGTTATCAGTTCCCAGGTGACATGTGTACAGCTTAGTCCGCTGACTTGACACTGTCACTTCGCCTCAATTGTGTTCCCACTGTACTTTGATTACTACCCTACCACGGCTCAAAGGAGTCGTGCAAACAGGTAGTTTTTGGGTACAGTCCCGAAGCACTTGGAGGCAGTGACGGTTTGACAGGATTCGTCTCTCCCGGTATTGGGGGTTGACATCGCGCTGTGTCCAGGAGAGCCATTACACAAGTAGTCCCTGGCCAGGGCAAGCGAGGTATACTGGTAGGTTTCCAGTGTTATCTCAGGGTGTTCTGGGCTACACTCCGACACGACTTGTACCTCTATTAGGGGAATGACGTTTACCACCCCTTAGGCCCGCCATGCGATGTTCTCAGACGAATAGACCCGACTGTACGGAGATTGTCACATTCATGCTCAGTAGGAGTTCAGATGGGTTCACCTCGTCAGTCATCTTATCGGCATCTACCTGGGGACCGTTACGTACAGCTAGTGCCGCTTGCGGTTTGTGGTAAAACCCACTGCCAGCGTAGTATCGAGTCTTTAGAGTCCCACACAGAGGGTTATTCGCCTTTAGGCAAAATGAGTAGATGTCGCATGGTTTTGCGACAGGGTTCGTTCACATCCGCGCACTTGTGCACGTTTGCTGTCCGGACAGCTTATACTAGCGGGCTTTGGTTTAAGCCGGATCCTAGTTTATGATTTGGGATTGGTTTTATCTCATTGTATTCGTGTTCCTCGGAACACGGATACGGGTGTGTATGCACAGTTGACTGAGACAGAGGCAGAGGACTTTGATTAGGGTTGATGACCATTGTCATTTTCTTAACCCTAATGCTTATGTGTGAATTATGATTAATTGATATTAGTTAATTATAATTGTGCATGGTTAGGGTTGTTGACCATTTGACTATACTTGACTTGTTGACTTAGGTTGACATGTTGACCATCATCATTTCATATGAAAGATGCTCTTTGATCCTTGCAAATGGCATTTAATGTGAAATGATAATGGTCAATTCTTGATTAACCATGACAATTATCTTAGCTAATTATCTAATTTCCATAATTCACATATATGTGAGAAGAATGGTTCATTTCTTCTCATTCTATCATTTAGATTCTCTCTCCTCTTCTTCCTCTCTCTCTAGCTCTCCCCTCTCATGAGTTGAGAATCCCTTGAGCTTGAGATAAATCCTTCTAAGATACTCTCTACTCTTTTCTATGGTTCTAGGATTAGCACTCCAAGCATCTTAGTTACTTATAGTTTGAAGTTGAAGCCAAAGGTTGAGGCTCTCGGGTGGATCTTTCTTCGACAAGAGAAGGAGACAAGGAGATCACTTTCTTTCACTCCAAAGAGCAAGGAGAGAAGGACTGGAACCCTTAGGTATAACCTCTTTTCCGAGTAGTTAACTCCTTTTAGCTTTGTAGTTAGTTTATGTTTAGCAAAGATCCTCCTTTTGCTAGTTCATGTTGCCTAGTGTGTTAAAAATCCGATTTTTATACCGTTTCTGCATCCCCGCAAGCACCGGGGTGGGCAACGTGGACTTACAGGAAATCGTCAGACCCCAATAACCGATAAGTCGTGCTGATGTGAGGCTCATAATGGGTCGAGAAACTACTGGTAACACTTACCAGTAAATCTCTAAATCAGCCCTGGCTAGGGACTTCCCTGTTACGGCCAATCGAGCACATCGCAACATCAACCCCCAATACCGGGAGAGACGAAGCCTCTCCTATCGCTCATTGCCTCCATGTGACTCAGGACTGTACCCAAAAACCATCGTTTTGCACGCCCTCATGGACGTGGTAAGGTGGAAATCAAAGCACAGTGGGAATCACACAAGTCTCTATGACGATCTCGGGTCTACAGACTAACCTGCACAAGTGTCACCAGAGAACTGCCATCTGACGTAAGGTATAATACCATCTGGGAGTTATCAGCGAGTCCGTCCAGTGTACCCAGTCTCCACTGAGCACCCGTATACCATCTCTGATGTCAAACACTAATGGATATGGGATCATCCATCGTCCATCTCATGGGTCGAGAAGCGTATACGCTAGTCTACACTGGTATATCGATGCCCCGTCTCGATACACCCACGACTAGGGACCTTGAAGGATGTACTTATGGACTACCATGTCCCCACTAGTATGATCCGCATCATAGTCCAGGTAATCAAGTACACATCCTAAGGGCTTTACCAACATGTAACGATTAAGACAATATAAAGAGACAAGTATACATGTTAAAGTAAAGAGCAACCGGATAGCATACTATCATATCGAGCAAGAAAGTCCTCTCTATATATGTCCAAGCATCCAATATAATACACATCATCTGTACAATACTGTCCTCTAGGGCATACATACAACTAACAAGCACTAGAAACCTACCAGTATATCTCGCTTGCCCTGGCCAGGGACTACTCGTGTAATGGCTCTCCTAGACACAATGCGATGTCAACCCCCAATACCGGGAGAGACGAATCCTGTCTAACCGTCACTGCCTCCAAGTGTTTCGGGACTGCAACCAACTACTGCCTGTTTGCACAACTCCTTTGAGCCGTGGTAGGGTAGTAATCTAAGTACAGTGGGAACACACTCGAGGAGAAGTGACAGTGTCAAGTCAGCGGACTAAGTTGTACTCATGTCACCTGGGAACTGATAATTGACGATAGGTATAGTACCAACCAACAGTTCCCGACGAGTCCTGTCCAGTGTACTCGTAACCCAACGAGCACCCACATACTATCTCAAGTACGACGTACTGACGGCTGTGGGACAGACCGTCTCCCACACTGAGATGAGAAGCGCATACGCTAGTCTACTCCGGAGTATCGATGCCCTGTCTCGATAGTCCTGCGACTAGGGACCTGCATAAGGATGTGCTTATGGATTACCCAGCTCTCACTAGTATGACTGCCATCACAACGCTGCTAATCAAGCAAAGATCCTAAGGGCTCCACTAATGTGTACAGGTGATATACTAAAATAAACACATGTATACATTGAAGTAGAAACAAACCAAGTAGCATACTACTATATTGAGCAAGATTGTCTATACAAGGTGAATATCCCAAGCTTCCATTAAGTAATATGCAAACTAGTATGATACAGTAATGGCCTCTAGGGCATTATACACTAACATGTTATGGGATTGGGCATTGGCAGAAAGATTGCAGGGCTTTAGAAGCCAGGAGCCAGGATACGAAGCATGTTGTGGCTTCAGCTTCAAATGTGTTTGTAATTGAGAACTGTTTGTCAATAAACTCTACTTCCTGGGTACTAGATACCGGAGCAGGATCTCATATCTGTAATTCATTACATGCTTTGAGAAACCGTAGAGTTATAAAGGTAGGTGATTGGTATCTCAGAGTTGCAAACGGAATGAGCGTGGACGATGAATCCGTGGGAGAATATCACCTAGGTTTGACAAGTGGGCATATATTGATTCTACGTAACTGTTTGTATGTACCTAGTATGACTTGTAATATCATATCAGCGTCTTCACTTTCGAGAGAGGGATATGATTTTATATTCGTAAGCGATGTAGTTAACATCCACCTAAATCATGTTTTGATTGGGTCTGGTACATTAAATAATGGTATATACATATTATGTCAAGCTCAGGTTTTCAATGTCCAGAACACACTTAAAAGAAAGTCTCCAGAAATAAATCAGGCTTTCTTATGGCATTGTAGATTAGGTCACATCAATGAAAGAAGGTTGACTAAGTTACATAGAGAAGGATATTTGAATCCGTTCGAATATCAATCTTATGCTACTTGTGAATCTTGTCTCATAGGAAAGATGACAAAGACTCCGTTCACTGGACACAGAGTAAGAGCAAGCGAGCTCTTGGGACTCGTACACAGTGACGTGTGCGGTCCAATGTCTACACATGCGCGAGGTGGTTATTCCTACTTCATTACTTTTACGGATGATTTCTCTGGGTATGGATATGTCTTCTTAATGAAGCATAAATCCGAGGCCTTTGAGAAATTCCAAGAATACAAGAATGAAGTGGAAAAACAAACAGGAAAGAGTATAAAAAAACTGAGATCTGATCGAGGTGCTGAATACTTAAGTGCCGAGTTCCTGGGTTACTTGAAAGAGAATGGAATTCTCTCTCAGCTTACTCCTTCATACACGCCACAACATAACGGTGTATCAGAAAAGAGGAATCGAACTCTATTAGATATGGTTCATTCCATGATGAGTAAGGCTGAGTTACCGCGATCATTCTGGGGTTATGCGCTAGAATCAGCTGCATATCTTTTGAAAAAGGTTCCAACCAAAACTGTGCCTACCACACCATATCAGATGTGGAGTGGGAAGAAACCCTGTCTTCAGTACCTGAAGGCATGAGGATGTCCAGCTTTTGTTAAAAAGCAGCATGTGGACAAGCTCGAGGCACGCTCAGTACTATGTAAGTTTGTGGGATACCCAAAGAATTCCAGGGGGTATTTTTGCTATTATGCAGAGGAACAAAAGGTTTTTGTTTCTCGTAATGCCCATTTTCTAGAACATCAGTTTTTAGAAAAGAAAACAAGTGGGAGCGAAATAGAACTGGAAGAAATTCCAGAACCACAAACTACTACTGAAAGTATGGTAGAACCTGATGCTTCAGAAGAAAGGGACATCCCAACATCACTCCGCAGGAGTAGTAGGAAATCTCATCTGCCCGAGAGATACTACGGTTTTCTCATAGACGGGGATAGAGAGGATTTCACTATTGACTATGATGAGCCTACTAGTTTCCAGCAAGCCATTCAGAGCGGTGAGTCAGTAAAATGGCTGGATGCAATGCGGACCGAAATGGAGTCCATGTACACTAACAAAGTATGGACTTTGGACATTGCTCCAGATGGGGTAAAACCCGTAGGATGCAAATGGATCTTCAAAAATAAGATTGGTGTAGATAGACAGGTTGAAACCTATAAGGCTAGACTTGTTGCAAAGGGTTTCCGTCAAAGACCTGGTTTGGACTATGACGAAACCTTTTCTCCAGTGGCTATGCTCAAATCCATTTGGGTCCTTCTTGCTATTGTTGCCTTCCACGATTACGAGATCTGGCAGATGGACGTAAAGACGGCCTTTCTAAATGGAAATTTAGAAGAGAGCGTCTATATGGATCAGCTAGAGGGATTCATTCAGAGTGGGAGCAGCGGTAAAGTATGCAAGCTGCTTAAGTCCATTTATGGACTAAAGCAGGCATCGCGGAGTTGGAACATCTGTTTTGATGATGCTGTCAAAGAATTCGACTTTATCAAAAATCCAGATGAACCTTGCATATACAGTAAGATTGTAGGGAGAGCTATAGTATTCCTCGTCTTGTACGTGGATGACATTCTCCTAATAGGAAATGATATTCCTATGTTACAGTCAGTCAAAAGATTCTTATCACAGAAATTCTCCATGAAAGACCTGGGTAATGCCACCTACATTCTAGGGATCTGGATCTATCGTGATAGATCAAAAAGGATGTTGGGATTTTCGCAGTCCAGGTACATAGACACCATAGTGAAGAGATTCAGTATGGATGATTCTAAGCGCGGTAACCTACCGGCTTGTCACGGAATCACCGTCTCTAAAGATATGTCTCCCAAGACAGATTTGGATAAGGATCGCATGTCGATTATACCCTACGCTTCTCCGGTAGGCTCAATAATGTATGCGATGTTATGTACCAGACCAGATGTAGCATACGCATTAAGCATTGTAAGCCGGTATCAGGCAAACCCAGGGGAGAAGCATTGGAT
The DNA here is from genome assembly GCA_030015575.1 of Agapanthus africanus. Taxonomy (NCBI): domain Eukaryota; kingdom Viridiplantae; phylum Streptophyta; class Magnoliopsida; order Asparagales; family Amaryllidaceae; genus Agapanthus; species Agapanthus africanus. The sequence continues at coordinate 130,734,359 of JASDDO010000016.1, forward strand.
AGCAGTAAAGAACATTCTCAAGTACCTGAGGAGGATTAAGGAGATGTTCTTGGTGTATGGAGGAAAAGACCTCCAGATGGAGGCCTTTGCCGACTCCGGCTTCCAGAGTGACAAGGATGACTCCAAGTCCATGTCGGGTTATGTCTTTACCCTCAATGGAGGGGAGGTCTGTTGGAAGAGTTCCAAGCAGGAGACCGTTGCTGACTCAACAATGGAAGCGGAGTACATAGCTGCTTGCGATGCCGCAAAAGAAGCTGTATGGATGAAGAAGTTCCTCATAGAACTTCAGGTGGTTTCTACCAGTGTTGATCCAATACCTTTGTATTGTGACAACAACGATGCTATAGCTTTAGCGAAGGAACCCAGGTCCCATCAGAAGTCCAGACACATCTTAAGTGGGTATCATCTGATCAGGGAGATTGCAGATCGACGGGAGATCGAGATAAAGAGAGTAGAGACAGAGAATAACATTGCTGATCCATTCACAAAGGCCATCCCTCAGACGCAGTTCGAGAGGCTATTCGAGATGATAGGTCTACGATATACCAGCTCATGGCCCTAGTGCATGTGGGAGATTGTTAGTGTATATGCCCTAGGGGCCATTATTGTATCATACTTGTATGTATATTACTTAATGGAAGCTTGGGATATTCACAGTTGTATATACAGTCTTGCTAAAAATGGTAGTATGCTACTTGGTTTGTGTCTACTTTAATATGTGCATATGTTTCTTGTAACGTATCACTTATACATATTAGGAGAGCCCATAGGATCTTTGTTTGATTACCAGCATCGTGATGGCAGTCACACTAGTGGAGGCTGGGTAGTCTGTAAGCAACATCCTATACAGGTCCCTGGTCGTTGGATTATCGAGATAGGGCATCGATATTCCGGAGTAGACTAAGTGTGTATGCTTCTCATCCCAGTTGGGGAGATGGTCTGTCCCACAGCTATCAGTACGTAGTACTGGTGATAGTATACAGGTGCTCGTATAGTTACGGGTACACCGGATAGGACTCGCAGGGGAACTGATTGGTTGGTATTATACCCGTCGTCAGTTAACAGTTCCCAGGTGACATGAGTACAGCATAGTCCGCAGACTTGACACTGCTACTTCGCCTCGAGTGTGTCCTACTGTTCTTAGATTGCTACCCTACCACGGCTCAAAGGAGTCATGCAAACAGGTAGCAGTTGGGTGCAGTCCCGAGCACTTAGAGGCAGTGGCGGTTAGACAGGATTCGTCTCTCTCTGTATTGGGAGTTGATATCACGCTGTGTCAGAGAGCCATTACGCAAATTCCCTGGCCAGGGCAAGCGAGATTTACAGGTAGGTTCCAGTAGTTTCTCAGGGTGTAATGGGCTACGCTCCGACACGACTTATACCGCTATTAGGGGACTGACGCTTGCCGCCCCGTAGTCTAGATATGCGATAGTCTTAGACGAATAGACCGGACTGTACGGAGATTGTCACATTAGGCTCAGTAGGAGTTCGGATGGGTTTCCTCATAGGCCTTCTTATCGACATCTACCTGGGGACCGTTATGTACAGCTAGTGCCGCTTGCGGTCTGTGGTTAAACCTACTGCCAGCGTAGTGTCGAGTCTTTAGAGTCCCACACAGAGAGTTTCCCTGCTCCAGGCGAAACGATATAGAGGTCGTATGGTTTTACAACAAGGGTTCGGACGCATACGTGTTTAAACGCACGTACGGCGTTCGGGCAGGTTTTACTAGCCGGCTTTGGTTTAAGCCAGATTCTAGTATCAGGTTATTGGATTTATACAGTCTAAAGTTTTTCCGTGTTTTCACGGATTGGAGGGGCGTTCTCGTCATTTTTCGGGAAGCTTCTAGATGCATGGTGACTTGGGGGTTAAGGTGGCATAAGCATTTATTGCTTAATGACTCATTTGTGTGATTCATCCATGGAGTTAATGCTTCATTTATTGAGCTAATGACTCATGAGATGAATCACACAAGGTGAATGCATCAACCATGATGATTAATCATGTATATTATTTATTTGATAAATTGTTATGGTTGATATATTCAAATGAGTTCATTTTTCAATATCATTCTTATCATCACCTTCTCTCTCCTCAAGCTTTCTCATTCTTGAAACCCTAACCCTAACCTCTCATGTGTTGAGATCAAGGGTTAGCTAGACTAATACATCCATAACCTCACTCTATATCCTCTAGGTAGCATAGATTAGCACTTTGAGCAACCTAGTTATCTCAAGTTAGAGATCAAGCTTGGCGTAGGAGATCTCGGGTGGAACGTCTTTGACTCGAGGAGGCCGTTGAGATGCCGATGTTCCAAGGAGCCTCCAAGCAGTGGTGGACAGCGATGAAGACCCGAAGGACAAGTAACGTGAGGTAAAACTTCGAATCCGAGTATTTAAACCTCTCGTAGTATGATAGTAAAGGTTTAGATACGATTCAGGCGCTCAAGTCCGTGTTACGAAGCTTTGATAATCGTTTTTCATATATTCCGCCTCCCCGCAAGTTCATGGGGTGCGTGACATGGACTTACACTTTTTGCACATAAGCCACGGGCTTTACAAAAATTTGGCTTTATGCCCATTCATGCATAAAAATCACATCAAAATTTATTTATTACATGATTTTTTATTTCAGCATGGGGAGGCTGGCCGCTTCATATTGGGGCTCGACTCGGGCATGAGCCCACTTGATCCGGGCTTAGGCCCACCTGGCTCGGTGTTGATCTTGACTTTGACTTGGTCAACCGGAGTGCAATTTTCGACCCCAACAGATATGTTGCATGATATACGGATATGCTTACATTTCTGTTATATGTCGCATACATCATGCTTTATGATATTACGTAATGAGATGCTGTTTTCATGAGATTTTGGATTTGAGAACCGTGGTTATTTTTCAAGGGAAATATTTGTTGTTTTAAAAACCCGGTTTCTCTTGATATGATATTTCAGTGCGTCCACCATGTGATTTCTCGATTCTGAGATTGGCATGTGATACCCGATTCGAGGAGCGGGAGGCACCGTCTGCGGGTACATGTGGACCCGGTATGGTACCCCGGGACGAGAGGTGATTTCGTGGTGTAGACGATGAGCCTAGCAAAGGGACAACTACCTACAGGTGATATTATTTAGACTCGGCGGATATCTGGGGGATACCGGCCGGAGACATGTACGGACATGCTATTTGGATTGCGGGTGTCGATGTGGACACTCAGTTTCCATGAGATGTACGGACTTCAGGGCCGGTCCTGGTGACGGCGCCTGAGGTATATGAGGATTTACGTGTCGATGCTGGACACGGGTTTCATGATGTTCGAGTGTCGATGCTGGACACTCAGGTTCCATGATTTTTTATGTGTCGCGATGGACACCCGTTTATTTATATACTCATACCTTCATGTATATGCTTTTATGATATTTAAATGCATGATTTTGTTGTGTCATTGGCTGACACGTGGATGAGATCCACATGCATACATGCTTTGATTATTTGGTTGGATGAGATCCACTTGCTGATAGGCATTGTTTATGTTGTGGAACATATGCAGATACAGTCACCCTAGATATCATAGTATCACCTTTATGATATAGTTGACCTAGGAAATTGTTATTTATTTCGATTTCTACCTGTTGATGTTTTCTACTCACGAGTTGGTAACTCACCCCCGTTGTGCCTCGGTTCTTGCAGGTTGTCCGCTTGGATCAGTAGCGGCATCGTTGGCACACACCATACTTTCGGGTGTTTTTCTTTGGTAGGTGGTACATGTTGGATCGTGCCCCTCTTGTATTTATTATTCACATTGTATCTAGTCGACTCCATCAGATCAGAAACTAGTAATTGTATATGTTGAAGACTTAGAAGACTTGTAATGGCGAGATTTGAGCGATGGGTTTTATGTTCGCTTTTGTGGTTGATGTCTTGCTTTACTTTATTTCCTTGTGTGGATCTTCGCCGTTGGGCGTCATATACTTGTTATTTATATTTGTGGTGGTTGTTTCCGCTGTTGGGCGTGTTTTGCTCCCGTTTAGGGATACTTTCTTTTTATTCTTTGTTGTACCCGTTTCGGGGCTAGTTTTTACAAAGGAGGTGCTGCCGAAATTTTTATAAAAACAAAAATAATAGAAAAGAAAAATAAGTTTAAAGTTTTTGTACTTAAGGTTTCCAAATGTTGTAAATGTTTTCATTACTTACTTCTGTTGGAAGGTTTAGATTTCTGGGTTTCGGCTTACTTAGGTTACGTTACGCTTGTAGACGTTGCGTAATTTTAGTGCCGGCCACGAGCTAATATTTCGGTTGGTGAAAATAAATCCTATACCAAATTCATATGCGATATCATTTTTTTGTAACTCATTATATTCATATTTTAAATTATAAATTAATATTTATAATTTTACAAAATATTACAATATCCCCTTCTTAAAGAAATTCGGTCCCCGAATTTAAAATTAACCCCCATCTTTAAACATTTTTTCTCAGTTAAATCAACTCAATTCAAATCAAATTGCCGGGGTCCAAATTTAAAACATATAGTCCGCTCCAATCAACGAAACTCCGTAGTCCTACATGAGCTAAGACATAAAATAACACAACCGTGTGCGTGAAAACTCAAAAAGATATAAAACTCACATAAATGTAACTCTAGCGGTTGATATGAGAATTACACCAGTTATGATGCAAAATTCCAAATACGAAAACCATTGTGTATATCAAGTACACGTTCATAGCCATAGTCGTAGTGCAAAATCTGTAGCATACAACCAAGCGAAATTATAGAAATCAAATCTTTAATATATCTCATCAAGTGCAATGCATGAAAACTAAATCAACCCTAACGGGTTTGCACGAAAATCCAAACCACATGCCACGGGTGTGCATGAAAACAAAAACAGCGCCAAGTGCAACAGGTATGAAAAAAAAATATCTACTCTATTAAATGTGCATGGAGCTAATATCAAGTGCATCTAGTATGCACAAAATCGACATCAAGTGCATCGGGGTGCACAAATCAACATCAAGTGCATCAGGGTGCACAACTCAACATCAAGTGCATCAGAGTGCACAAAATAAATCTCAAGTGCATCAGAGTGCACAAAATAAATCTCAAGTGCATTGGAGTGCACAAATCATCAAAACGTGCAACTGGAGTGCACAAAATCATTCTCAAGTTCATCGGGGTGCACAAAATAAATCTCAATTGTATCGGAGTGCACAAAATAGTCTCAAGTGCATCGGAGTGCACAAATCATTAAAACGTGCAACTGGTGTGCAAAAAATCATTCTCAAGTTCATCGGAGTGCACAAAATAAATCTCAAGTGCATCGGAGTGCACAAAATAATCTCAAGTGCACCGAAGTGCACAAATCATCAAAACGTGCAACTGGTGTGTACAAAATCATTCTCAAGTGCATCGGAGTGCACAAAATAAATCTCAAGTGCATCAGAGTGCACAAAATAATATCAAGTGCATCGGAGTGCACAAATCATCAAAACGTGCAATTGGTGTGCACAAAATCATACCGAGTATACCAAGAGTATATAAAAATCTCAATCAAGTGCAACTGACGTGCACGAAAATATCAGTCTAGTGCATCTGGTGTGCACAAATCATTTCTGTGACCCTCAAATCCTCAAAACACATAAGTCATAATAACGGACGTTGAGTTGTCCTTTCTTCAACGTCGAAAACGCAATGTTCGAATCATCAAAATGTAAATCGAACACAAATGACATCGAAGTACACTTTCTTCAATGTCGAGAGGAGTCTATACACCCGGAACTGGCAGAGAAAGAATTACCACTTGCCTTCTACCCACGGTTTAGCATTCTCTGTCTCTGAATTCTTGTTCCTTCTGCGGATCACTAACTCCATGGCCTCTTTATACTATCGTCTGGTAAGGAGCAGCGATGCAAACAGTCCCATGCTGATACTTTTCAAGACACTTCCTTGCCAAGTAGTCCAGTCTCTCACAATGCCACATGTTGATGACGGCGATCTCTAACCTCTGCGTGCGCTCCAAGCAACTGACCCTACGTCCAATCTCAATTATTATAGAATCCTGGAAAGAACCCGTCATGTCTCCTGCCGATCTCATCTATACAATCTTCCCGGAACTAGCACACCTTAATGAATCCACTTCTGTTTCTGAACAACTGCAATCTCATCAGGATTTTCCTCTGAAAGTATGGTCGTACACGCCTCTGCATACGCATCGAATCTCTAGTATCGGCGGGGAAGAACAACTGCATATTGAGGCTTCGCGCCAATCTCATGTTCCATTACTCTCCAGTATTGGTCAAATAAAAAGCGTATCACGATAGTTACGGGAATTGCAAGTCATACTCGGTTATGATCATGCCCGAAGTCTTACACAAAAACACGAAAACACGAATCTGGAATCTCTAACACTCTGTGGAAGAATCTGGCTAAGCCCACCTTCGAGAACTCGTCCCAATTCATCGGAGGAAGACTCACTACACGGTCTCTCTCGAGTGACTCATATCAGGTCTGAGCAAGACCAATCAAAAGAAGCTAGTCAACTTCACCGATCTCGTATCGGAGCGCCACAACAAATTAAATATCCTAGCCATCATACCCATGAATGACTAGGAATCCTCTAGCTCATCTATACTCGTAATCATCGGCGAATTTTAACTTCATGGATTCTGGAAGCAACACCTTGATAATCTCAGCAACGGTTGGTACAATGGTCTGAACAGTAGGCAACACAACGATCTTCAGAGTAGGGTAAACATCATCATTCCTCCAAGTCCGGCTGATCCCCAGCAATGACCCGACCCTTTGGTGTGGATCCCGAAGAAAACTCTCTTCAAAATTAGAAATCCGATCATATAAGGATAAACAACATGTTCCTATGTCACCGGAAAATCACCCTGGTCAGTCCTCGTCCCAGACAAGTCTGCCCTGACCGTGTCTCTAACCGTAGCCTTCTCGGCTTGCGTAGACATGGTGACCGGAACAACCAACATATATCGATGAGGATAGATTGATTGAACGAGTAGAAGGAAGATCTCAAGCTATATATCTTAAGATAACTTAGGCGGAGTATCATATCGTAAATATGCCGCGAAACATATGTACGGTATGTCACTCTACTTAGTACCTACTCCATCAACCAAGGTCATCCTACGTAATGAAAGTTCGGGGCTAAGACCCCCAAAGTCAAGTCTAAGTTCCGTAAGGTCAAGCCTAGGTAATGAAAGTGTATGCCTAGACTCCACATAGTTAAACCTAGACTCGAATAAAGGTTAAACCAAAACGCTTTGATACCAACTTTTTCATGACCTGAAAGTGGCACATGACTGGTACTTAAATCACATGATATTTAAAGATGTCGACGTGATCCAAGTCAGCCAAAACCGGGAATCTAAACCTTTTTATGAAAATACTAGAGGCGAGGTTTAAAATAGTCGTTAGGTGGAATCAGTTTAAAATAAACATTTAAGTCTAAATAAGTATGTTTGGAAAGCATCTATGGCGTTTTAAAAATCGGCAACCTCGTTTGTAAATTTTGAATAAAACCTAATACAAGCACAATAATATATAAAGCATCCCAACGGGAGATAGCTTCCACGCCTAAACGACGGAGCAACCACGCAGATAAATATACGACGCCAAATAGCGAAGAAAAGCAAAGAGAAACAAGAAACAACAAGAATAAGAAAGTCGACTCCAACGAGTGCGACACCCACAAACACATAACTCTAAATTTTGCTTCTAAGTCCACAATATCAAGTTCTAAGTCGATGGAGTTTAACTAGATACAAAAGAATATACATATATACAAGTGTGGGTACGAACAACAGTAACCCACCTACCAAGGCAATTACCGAAGGAAAGAGTGTGCCGCAAGCCGCTGATGCTCCGAGCGGTATCATGCAAGAAACTGGGGCAGAACGGGGGTGAGTTTCCAACTCAGTTAATAAAAGTATATCACAAGGTAGAAATCGAAATGCACAACGATATCCTAGGTCATAAAGTTTAGTACTATCATATCCTGTGCTAATGTATATATAATGCATAAGTATAATCAATGCAATACTATCCATCACCTAAACCCCATATATATAACCTATATCCAGGTATAAACCTATAAGGTAGCCGAAATATGTACGTAAAACCTTTACTTAAAATAGCCGTGGAATACCTATGTCACGGCATAAAAGTAGACGTAATAGTTTGAAGTATAATAGGCATCTTATTTAAGATATACGTCTTGCTATTTAGTAAAGAGTTTTAAGAGATTTACAGTTTTAAACATACATGTGTCATTCTAGACACATCAAAATAATGAGAGTATAGCTCGTTTAGAAACCCCTTTTATAAATCAACAGGTAAAATAATATTCAGGTACTGTCCCCCGCATTAGTCCTGGTCGGCTACTATAACGCAAACACTATAATGATATAACTTGAATGATCGCAAACATCAATACATGGGTGTCCAGCATCGACATCCTAAATCCTCAAATCTCTCGTGTCCATCACCGACACGCAAATTCAGATATTGTCGACATCGTCTCAACAGATCGGTCACCCCTCGATATCTCCATCCCCGGACAGTATCCCTTGGATATCCTCCATGCTCATATCTATCTCCGGTATCGAGTGTTCTCTCTAGGCTCCCTGCCTCTAATGCGGCTTTCCTGCCCCTCGGTCTAGACCGGGTCCACCATGCATCTGACTGTATACCCCCCACTCAGTCCGGATATGTAGCACATTCGTAACCGTATATCCCCCTCACTCGGTTCAGAATAAAACCAAATAAGAAAACATAAAACTCATGGTGGACGTCAACTTATTGTATCCAGAAATATCAAGTAAAGAAGGAGAATAATTTCATATACCACTCTGATGATATTATATATATATATATATATATATATATATATATATATATATATATATATAGCAGCGTCCCATACCACTGATATATATATCATCGAAGTAAAAACATCATTAAAACTCATAAGGATCAAATACGAATACCCATAGTATCGGTATTCGCAATAATGCAGCAGGTAATAAAGGCACCGTACGTAAGTACAGTCTGGAATGCAAACAACGTAGCAGTTCTACTGTGTCATGGCAATACTAATGATGTGTAGTGTAGCATAAGCGTCTGTGCTGGTGCAGCATGGCAATCATTAGTATTTGTGCAAGTGTTTTATAAGTGTCTAAAGCAAAAGTAATTCTACCCATATCCATAGCATATAATTACAATCATATTTCCGGATATAGGGAATTCCGAATGCCTCGTATCGGCATCTACATACACATTGCGTGGTATAGCGGTCATGCAGTGTCATGGCAGTACCAATGAGGTGTAGTGTAATATATGAGTCTGTGCCAGTGCAACATAGTACTCATTGGTAATTGTGCAATGTTTTATCAGTGTGTTCTATAACGGGAACGTATCTGATCGCACGCTTTTGGCGTGTCGGATTTTCAAAGAATTAAAGTATAACCGTGATCAGGACGGTGTCGCTATGCAGCTAGCCGGTTGAGCACGGGTCGGTCCACAGGGAGATGGTTGTATGTCCGTTCTTGCTTTAGATGAGTCAATAAAGAATTTGTATGAGTTTGTTCGAGACTAACCTATGTGTATTATTTGCAAGTATAAAGTTGTTAAGAAAAAGATACGAGATTATAAGCTAAAGAAATCCGTACTCGAAACCTTTGAGCCGAGTCTTGACCAATTGAAGCTAGAGAAATCGGCAACAACGTGGATTAGGGGATTTAAGCGCGGTATTCGTGGAATACGGCTTATTTACCCTTGTCCTTCCATTCTTGTCTCTTACTTTCGTCTCCGGCCAAACCGAACACAACCGGTCGCGGTTAGGAATCACCTTTACCTTGTCAGGGTAGGGTGCCTAACGGAGCGCTTGCGTATGGTTTGGGCGGAGTTCAATGGAAAATAACGGGAAAAGGAAAAGAGAAAAGAAAATCTTTAACTTGTAATATCGTATTTCTTCTTAACAATATTAATTACAACATTCACAAAATGAACAAAAGAGAGCAAAAGAAAAGAACAAAGAAAAGAAAAGATTACAAGTATTAAGTGCATGAATTTAAGTGCATGAAATAAATTGCAAGAAAGAAAAGCAAGATAATAATATGCAAGTAATAAAAAGAGATAAAAAGAACAAGAAAGTAGAACTCAAGACAAGCATGGGATCAATAGCCAACCCTTAAACTTGTAAGCTCAATCAAGAGGTTGCAAGATCAAGAGAAGGGTAGAGAACGCATGTGAATTGAAGCGCTAATTCCATAAGAAAATACGACCCTTGAGATCAATAACTAACCCTTAACCATTCAAGCTCAATGAAGAGGTTGAATGATCAAGAGAAAGCAAAAATCTCAAGGGGAAGAAGAAACAAAAGAGAATGATACAAAAAGCCCTCATCTTCATTGATCTCCCACTCTAAAAGCTCTCACTACAATTTTCATGGAAAAAGAATGAAGAAGAAGAAGAAAAAGACTAAATCCTCACAAAAAGAGGAACAAAAGAATGACATTTGGCTTGGCTCAGATCTGCTGTATTTATAGGCAGGGAAATGAAACCCTAGGGGCAAATTCTGACATAAAATGAAGTACCCAAAGTGCCCATGAAAAACGACAGAATGAAGATCCCACATGGCCGCGGATCCGCGGCCAATACCCCCTATTGGCCGCGGAACCGCGGCCGTATAGAGGAATTGGGCGCTCCGTTTTTCTGTGCTTCCCTGGTCTGCTGTCCCCTGTTGTCTGGTACATATATTTTCTGAAAATACTTTCACATTTCTTCCAGAATTTCTGTTGAGGAAAGGTGGACTTTTTATGGATGTTTTTTTCATGATTGCCTCGAGCTCCGCGTAGATTTCTTGGAACTTGTTGTTGCCATTGAGCCTTGTGCATGAAAACGATATTGATTTGACATTTTGTCTCCTTAAACTGGTATCTGGCAACATACGGATGAAGAGCGAAGACCGTGTTTTATCTGTGGTTGGCAGGAACCCGGATTTTGTCGTGTTTTCCATGAATTTCACCGTTTTAGAACCGAGAACCTGTATCCTGCAAATATGTAACAAACACAGATTAAAAGCACCTACCTATAAACAACTGAGCGTAAGAATGGGCGGTATAAAATGCAGTATTCTGTGATGAACAAATACCCCCAAACTTAACTTTTGCTCGTCCCGAGCAAAACCAATTATTCACAAAAATTAAAATCCTAACCGCACTTTCGCAGGGAACGCGATTGCACTGAGCATGTGCAACAAGCCGTTAAACCTCTAGGTGTCCCTAGTAGGAGGAGTGTTGTCTCCTGAGGGTTTTCAGCGGATTACACCCACAAAATCCCGTCAAGCTAGTGTCATAAGTTAACATAGATTCTACTCCTACAGTTCAGTATTTACGTTAGAAACTCTATTATCCTAAGTTAGAAATATCCAACCCTAATGCTTCACACCTCCTATCTATTTAACTTTAGATCATATACGTGCCAAAAAAGTTTAGAAAGATGTTGGTTCTCCTGAGTTTTCCTTCTAAAGTGAGGCCTCAAATCAGGGATTTTTATCAACTTTACAGAAAACACAAGTCTTATTCTTTATTTCTATCTTTTATCCAAACATCGATTGTATACCCCTACGTGTGTGTATATTTGCACCCCCACACTTAAGAATTCAATTCAAGCTATAATACCCTTGCCCTAATACCTAATACTATTTCTTTTCATTAAGGATGGACGGATTTGCTCACACACCTTTCATGCGACTATTAATGCTTCTTGAGGCACTAACGACCGATTACTGAATGTGTGAACTTTAAAGCGTAAATAGCAGTTTCCAGGTCTTGACTTTATTCTATATTTTTTTTTCTTTTTCTTTTTTCTTTTTCAAGACCGGATATATTTTTCAATATGCTCTTTTGGTGTTTAGTTTTAAATACCGTTTTTTCTTTCATACTAGGCTTTCAGGCAAGAGTATTTCTAGGTACCCTCTACTATCCCAAGTTTCAAGGTGCGTGTAAGTGCAGTTTGTAGGGTATATACTTTCTAAATTTGAACTCAAGAAAAGAAACTATTTTTCAGACTTATCCTCCAGTAAAGCTTCAATACTTTCCCTTCATCTTAACTTAACTCAAGAACTGAACTCAAGATTATCTATTTCTCAAAAAAACTGTAAGGACGTATACTTACTAAGTTTAAACAGAATGAGGGTTATTTTTAGGGTTTTCAATTCCTAAGCCTAGAATTTAGTTATTTCTATCATATCAACTAAACTTTCGGAATAAAGATCTAAGTTACCCTATTAGCTAACTTGACGACAAAGTTTTTATATTTTTGGAAAATTTTATATTTTTGGAAAATTTTCGATTTTTGTGGGTTTTTAATAAGGTATGCAAATGCAAAATATACAAATGAATGCGAAGGAAGAAAGCTTACCGAGCACACCCCCAAACTTAAACTTGACAGTGCCCTCACTGTCAGGCTACACCAATAGGGTCAAAATTGTCGGCGCTCCCTAAAAACAAATTATATACAAAAAAAAAATATATACAAAAAAGGTGTCCCCCCCAAACTTAAGTAAAACAGTGTTTCCACTGTTAAGCGTTGAAATTCAGGATTAGGGGGGAAAGAGAACAGTATCAAGCGATACAAGGCCTTATACAGGCCAAAAGTTAGTACCAACCATTCAAAGATTTTATCTCTATAATGTGCTGATTGGTGAAAGAAGGTGAAGAGGTAAGAAATGGAGATTACGAGAGACCGTATGGAGATAGAAGCGGGATACGGTCTAGGTATATAAGAAGAAGAATGGCGGAGGGGAAAAAGAAGTGGAGTACGAACTTGAGGGTGCAAATGGAGTGAATAGATTAGCACAATTTGTGATGAGCGATGTGTAAAAAGCGATTGTGCTAATCTATTAACCCGTCGAGAGATTGGGTCAAATCCCTCAAGATTCGTAAGAAACCATGGGTACGCCGAACTTGGTAAACCAGACACAGTAAATGAAAGTGAGACGGGTTCTTGCAAGGTCAGAACGATGGAAAGGATGGAGGGAAGTGGTTGAGGAAGGGTATCGGTTAAGGGTTCGGGAGGGTGTACACAGTCAATGAAAGGGACATGATGAATTGGAAAATCCGACTCATCATCTAGAACTGTTTCATCCTCAAAAATATCCTCAAAATTCTCCTCAAAGTTAAGCACATCCATGCAATTTTCAACAAAATCAAGACGCATATGGGGTTCGGGAAAAACAGTTAATGACTCGGGATGATGAATTGGAGAGAAAAACTCAGCCAAATCTATGGGTTCATCATCCAAATTATTCCCCGCGTCAATATCCTCAATCAAGTGAAAATCAATATTCTTAGACACCTCATCAAAAGCATGGATATCAATCAATTCAGGTTCTAGAGTGGAGGTGTAGAGGTCAAAAGGTTTTGGATCGGTTTCACTTGGAAGAGACCCTTCACAATCGGGCAAATCAAACACTACGAAGTCGCACAACTCATTCATCATTCTATCTTCAATTGATAAATCATGTGGGATACTCGATAGACTTTCAAAACAGGAGTTGTGGGATTCAATTTGGAACGGGTAGGTTTGATTTGGAAGGGGGTACATCTCACTCTCTCCACTCAAATTCACAGCCTGTCCTGCCGCCTCATCATACATTGAAAAATTTGGAGCGAGTTGAAAACTAGCTACCGGATCACTAGGTTGTATGAGGGCGGCCATGGACGCATTTAAATCCATCATTTGTTGGCTTGACGCTACCCTAAAGTCTTCCAACGACTGTTCTAGATTAGACATGGGTTGAAAAGGGGTTTCAGTCAAGGATTCAAAGTTGTTTGGATACTGAAAACTCCCAAATGGCGGTTCTGAAGCCATGTCTAGGGAAGGTGCAAAAGTAGGGTAGGATTGGTAGGAATTGAATGGCTGGACAGGAGCAGGATCAACATCTGGATAGGAAGGTGAATGGAATTGTTAATCCCAAGAATTTGAAGTGGTGAAAGGAGTGAAAGATCGGCTACGAGATTGTTCAATACGTTTAGCAAGAGACATAGGTCTTGTGGCTACAACTGGACTTTCAGAAGGGGTATCAATGCAAGAAGGGGTGAATGTTTGAAACGGTTGGTACGAAGTGGACTGCGGGGTCCAGTTGTTCGTCCTAGACGCGTCTATCCGATCTTTCAAAGAAATTTTTGGCATGGAGGGGTCGTTTGAAGTTCGACCAAAACAAGAACCGTATGAAGTAATGTCTGGTTGTGGGTACCAAAGTTCGGCAAGAGTTTTGCGAGGTGGAGTACCCATGATATGAAGAGAGAAAGAGAGAAAGGCAGAGAAAAGGAGGGGAAAAAGAATGTGATAAATTTTATTTTTTTTATATATTAACAAAAGAATGAAGTATACACACAAAAAGAATATGGACAAAAACAATCACGACACAAAAAAATACCACACACCTAATCGTTCTTAGGGTTAACCTAGGTCAACTAGACCTGCTCCAGAACATGATTGTCGAAGTAAAACTGTGTCGAGAAACAGGCTCAAGATACACTGATCACGAGGCCAGGTAAGTGCAGAGATAAGGGGAGGTTTTCCAACGCTTTCGCGAAGTTCTTTAATTAAATAACCCTTTCTCTTTTGGCGGTTTCGCCATTAACACTTTCCTAGACACCCCGTAAACAATATACCATTAAGCAAGGTTCTAAACACAGTTAACTTCTCCTAGTGAGCACGAAGTCCTTAAGGCTTAAAGTTTAGTTTCTTTTAAATTTTGTGCGGGTAAACGTTATGCTCAAGTTCGTGATTTGTGGGCCACGGAAAATGTGATGAAATCCTTTACCGTATCTTGTGGGGTTCGCTTACCCTTAAGTCCGTATTAATGTATGCAATGCACAATTCAATAAAAATTCTATAAAGAATCAAAAAATTGTTTTTTTTTAGTTTAAGCGCGGCACTGCAACAAATACGGGTTAGTCAATTTTTAGCGTTTGCTAGCGAACTTGCAAAGAATCCTGCAAAGAATAGTATATTGGATGTGTCGGATTTGAGAAGAAGGTGTTAGCAAAATACGTACCGTTAAGTTTTGGGTTAGGAAACCCCCGTTGAATCAAATCCGGTAAGCTTGAATGGTTCGCTTGCGCGGGTCAAACTACCCGGATCTTTGGTACTGTACTTCGTAATCATCTTTGCCTTGAATGCACACTTTGCTCCCCACAATCGCAGTTTGCAAATACGCAAAAATCTGCACTTACCCACAAAAATTATAAAAAAAAACAAAAAGATTTTTTTTTTGAAATATATACAAAAAGAATATTAACCCGAATAACAAGAAAGAAAATACGCTACCGTCTCCCCGGCAGCGGCGCCATGCTTTTGGCGTGTCGGATTTTCAAAGAATTAAAGTATAACCGCGATCAGGACGGTGTCGCTATGCAGCTAGCCGGTTGAGCACGGGTCGGTCCACAGGGAGATGGTTGTATGTCCGTTCTTACTTTAGACGAGTCAATAAAGAATTTGTATGAGTTTGTTCGAGACTAACCTATGTGTATTATTTGCAAGTATAAAGTTGTTAAGAAAAAGATACGAGATTATAAGCTAAAGAAATCCGTACTCGAAACCTTTGAGCCGAGTCTTGACCAATTGAAGCTAGAGCAATCGGCAACAACGTGAATTAGGGGATTTAAGCGCGGTATTCGTGGAATACAGCTTATTTACCCTTGTCCTTCCGTTCTTGTCTCTTGCTTTCGCCTCCGGCCAAACCGAACGCAACCGGTCGCGGTTAGGAATCACCTTTACGTTGTCAGGGTAGGGTGCCTAACGGAGCGCTTGCGTATGGTTTGGGCGGAGTTCAATGGAAAATAACGGGAAAAGGAAAAGAGAAAAGAAAATCTTTAACTTATTTCTTCTTAACAATAATAATTACAACATTCACAAAATGAACAAAAGATAGCAAAAGAAAAGAACAAAGAAAAGAAAAGATTACAAGTATTAAGTGCATGAATTTAAGTGCATGAAATTAATTGCAAGAAAGAAAAGCAAGATAATAATATGCAAGTAATAAAAAGCGATAAAAAGAACAAGAAAGTAGAACTCAAGACAAGTATGGGATCAATAGCCAACCCTTAAACTTGCAAGCTCAATCAAGAGGTTGCAAGATCAAGAGAAGGGTAGAGAACGCATGTGAATTAAAGCGCTAATTCCATAAGAAAACATGACCCTTGAGATCAATAACTAACCCTTAACCATTCAAGCTCAATGAAGAGGTTGAATGATCAAGAGAAAGCAAAAATCTCAAGGGGAAGAAGAAACAAAAGAGAATGATACAAAAAGCCCTCATCTTCATTGATCTCCCACTCTAAAAGCTCTCACTACAATTTTCTTGGAAAAAGAATGAAGAAGAAGAAGAAGAAAAAGACTAAATCCTCACAAAAAGAGGAACAAAAGAATGACCTTTGGCTTGGCTCAGATCTGCTGTATTTATAGGCAGGGAAATGAAACCCTAGGGGCAAATTCTGACATAAAATGAAGTACCCAAAGTGCCCATGAAAAACGACAGAATGAAGACCCCACATGGCCGCGGATCCGCGGCCAATACCCCCTATTGGCCGTGGATCCGCGGCCGTATAGAGGAATTGGGAGCTCCGTTTTTCTGTTCTTCCCTGGTCTGCTGTCCCCTGTTGTCTGGTACATATATTTTCTGAAAATACTTTCACATTTCTTCCAGAATTTCTGTTGAGGAAAGGTGGACTTTTTGTGGATGTTTTTGTCATGATTGCCTCGAGCTCCGCGTAGATTTCTTGGAACTTGTTGTTGCTATTGAGCCTTGTGCATGAAAACGACATTGATTTGACATTTCGTCTCCCTAAATTGGTATCTGGCAACATACGGATGAAGAGCGGAGACCGTGTTTTATCTGTGGTTAGCAGGAACCCGGATTTTGTCGTGTTTTCCATGAATTTCACCGTTTTAGAACCGAGAACCTGTATCCTGCAAATATGTAACAAACACGGATTAAAAGCACCTACCTATAAACAACTGAGCGTAAGAATGGGCGGTATAAAATGCAGTATTCTGTGATGAACAGTATCCAATCGATAAACATATCACGAACTGTAAAGTAAAGCTAACAGTATCGCGTAAACATTAAACATAGCTACTTGCTATGAGCTATACTATTATCTTTGAAAACGGAAGAAAATGTTACTTTGAAATAAGGAAGCCGCTTTAAGTAAAAATAGATATTCATTTTGGAAAATAGAATCGCATCCTTGTCATTTATTATTTAAAAGGGAAAACGAATCGTTGGTATTTAAAAGAGTATATCTCACTCAATACGTAACGTCCCAAGTCGGGATAACTCAAGACTCCTCGAGTCCAAATGAAACTTGGCCGTAATCGGCACCCTCACCTCATCATCACAAGCACAGTATGATCCCTCATACCATATCCTCTCAAAATCGTATCCATATCGTACGGATCTATCATCGCGTACGTAAGTCATCATAACCATAATCATATGAAACCTACTAGGTGTGAAATAACCATCAATATAATTAGCTAAGTTATCCAACATATCATTACAAACTAACTAGATAGCACAACTATCCTAGTTAAATCGTTGCGGGGGTGCTATACGCCATCCACTCGACATCCCCCGTAGATATAAATCTACTCACCAACTTGTCGAGCTTGTTGAAATCCATGCTTGCTTTGTCCGTCATTGCCGTCTCGAAAACCTCCGCGATCGTACTTACAATCGTATTTGTAATATATCGGCGTAAATATCATATAAAAACAAAAACAATGAGCTAAGCACCCATAAGTTAGATCCTATAGCTTACTTACTCCAAAAACGACAAAATATCCCTGATATTAATGTATGAACGTCAATATTTCAGTCGCGGCACAGAAATACGGAAAACCGTATCGTAAATGTCGGAAACATATATAAAACAATTCTAGAACACTCCCAGATTTCTCTATATGAAATCTAGGACAAATCAAACAATACAGTAGCTATTATTATCAACTATTAAAGCTACAGAGAAAACCTCAAAACACCCCTACCCTACAAGACCGGTGGCGCCGGGAATAATGGGAGAACTGCCGTGTGAGAAGGAGAAGTTGGGCCTCGGGCTTTAGGTGTGGTCTCCTAGTAGTCTCATCATACCTTAGTCTTGTTAGTTTTTCTATTGGATTAACCTAGTAGTTCCAGATTCAAATGTAGCATTACAAATATCACAAAATTTCCATTTTCTAATATTTGCACACTAAAACAGATATTAAAAAAAACAAGACTTGCAAGAAGGAATAAAATATACCAATAGAGATGGTGCACAAGAAATTCCTGCTCATGAATTTCATGGTGGAAGCTCTTAGGGGTTGTAGTGGCTCTAGCTTGATGGTCTGAGTAACATTGATGAAGGAACCCTCTCATTTCTCTCTTGAGATGATGAAAGCTTGAAGTTTTTGGTGTTGGAGCTTGAAGAAAGTATTGGTTTAGTTTGGAAAAGAGAATGAACATGAGAAATTAGATGAAGAAGTTAGGTAGAAAAGAATGAGGTGGAGGGTGGTAGCATGAGGTGGAGGGAGGATGGTGAGTGTGAGGGTGTGTTGTATGTGAGGGTTTAACCTAACTTAAACATATACCCACACATTTAACAAAATAGAAACCCTTTTCAAACAAATACCTCCATGATACACTAAATCTAAATTCATGTTTTTAAAAGAAATAAAACATTTATCATAATAATTAAATACCATAATCTTATTATAAAATCTCATGTCATGTTAAAGCAATTAAAATATCATTTTTATGATATCACACCTTTTTCTCCATTTTTACCAAAATAATTACATTTTTGCAGATATAAATCCGATACCAAGTTCATATGCGATATCATTTTTTTGTAAACTCATTATATTCATATTTTAAATTTTAAATTAATATTTATAATTTTCCAAAATGTTATAAACTTATGTACTAACAGTTTCGCAAACTGTATTAATGAACTAGCTTCAATGAGTAGACCCAGCATAGTGCATCTTTCTGTTTCTCCCTGAATCTCAACTTCGCGGAGATCAAATATCTTCCGAACTGAGTGATACATCCCTTAGTATTTACCCAGACAGACGATGGAATCATGTTTATATATGAACAATTATATCCAACGAATTCTCAGGCAGTATCTTTTGCTGATTCACAATCAACATCTAGCGCCACGACTACCTCAGTATCCCACTTGGAACTCTTTCCACTATACTGCTCCTCAATAGAGGGTAAACTGTATAACTTGCGATAGACACTCTGTCTCCCATGTTTTCTGGGAAGCTTGAATCGGTAACTACCTCCTTCAGAAGGCTTCCATTACCATAATCCAAGAATATCAAATGCTCTTCACGGCTATCCCATGATTCTCCAGGATTGGACTGATATCCATATCCTATATAGAGAAACACATGTGACCACCATTGTTTTACCGATTACAGCATAGGAACATCACTTCCTATCATGAGTATGTCATCCACGTCATATGAGAAATCTAAAAACACTACCAACTATCTTTTTATAAATACCAGGTTCATCCCTCATTTTGATGAAGTCAAACTCTTTGACCGTGACATCTAAACAAATGATCCATTTCCGCTATGTCTGCTTCAGCCTAAAGATAGACTTAAGCAACTTGATCGCTTACCGCTGCTCCCACTGACTATGATAACCCTCTGGCAGAGTCATATACCGTACACTTCTAAATCTAATTTAGGAAGACGTCATAGTCATCCACATACCAGATATCATAGTCCTGAAAGACAACATTGGCAATTTTTATCCGTATGGACTTCAGCACAGGCACTGAAGTAATGTTTCATCACAATCCACAACAGGTATTTGATGAAAACTTTTTACTACAAGTCTAGCCTTATTAGATCAGTACCTTTCCATTTGCACCGATCTCGAAAGATCTACTTGCTTCTTATGGGTTTTACCCCTTTAGGATTGTTAGTTATATGTATGCCCTAGAGGCTATTACTTTACATACGATGTATATTGTAGTAGATGCTTGGACATATATAGGGAGGACTTTCTTGCTCGACATGATAGTACGCTAACTGGTTGCTCTTTATCTTAACATGTACTTTGATTGTCTCTATGTTACATGTTGATAAAGCCCTTAGGATATGTACTCGACTACTGAGACTATGATGAGATCATACTAGTAAGGGCCACAGTAGTCGACGAGTACATCCTATAACTGCTCCTAGTCGAGGGTGTATCGAGACAGGGCATCGATACACCAGAGTAGACTAGCGTATACGCATCTTGACCCATATGATAGGAGATGGATGATCCCATATCCATCGGTGTTTGACATCAAGGATGGTGTACGGCTGCTCAGTAGAGACTGGGTACACTGGATGGACTCGCCGAGATCTCCCAGATGGTATTGTACCTCACGTCAAATGGCAGTTCTCTGGTGACACTGGTACAGGTTAGTCTGTAGACCCGAGATCGTCATAGAGTCTTGTGTGATTCCCACTGTGCTTTGATTTCCATCATACAACGTCCAATAGGGCGTGCAAAAAGGTGGCTTTTGGGTACAGTCCTGAATCACATGGAGGAAATGAGCGATAGGAGGGGATTCGTCTCTCCCGGTATAGGGAGTTGATGTTGCGCTGTGTTCGATTGGCTATAACTGGAAATCCCTGGCCAGGGTTGCTGAGATTTACTGGTTAGTGTTATCAGTAGTTTCTCGAAATGTTATGGACTTCATATCGACACGACTTATCAAGCTACTGGGGTCTGACGTTTACCACCCCTAGGCGAGATATGCGACATATCAGACGGAGAGACCGGACTATACGGGAGTGTTACTGATTGGATTCGCAGGAGAAAGATGCAAGCCTGCTTCCGATCTTCGATAACTAAGATGATCTAACTTTAAGTTTCTTTAACACAAGCTCTCACTCACTAAGTGATGTGAACACCCTAATCTAAATGGCTAGGATAGATTAGGATGATGAAGTAGGATTTATGCTCTCATTTATTTTCTATTTCTCACACTAAATCATCACATAAAGAAAACCTAGAAAGCTTTCTCAAAGCTCAAGGAAGAAGAAGATGAAGGAAATTCCTTTTGTGATGAATAATGAAAAATTGTCATAATGATTAATAATGCAACCATGGTCAGTTAAAGAAACTTCAAGGTAGATCATCTTAGTTATCGATGATCGGAAGCAAGCTTGCATCTTTCTCTTCGTGAAGCCTCTATAGATTCCGGGAAAATGATGATCGCAGCGAAGAGACCTCAACACGGAGCTTTAGGAGTGAAGGACCGGACTACAAAGGTTGTAATCCCAAACTCTTAGTGTTAAAGTGTTTATCATGCTTTGTTTCGCCTAATCTTTGGTTTAAAATCTTGGTTTAGGGTTGTTCAGCACAGCTAAATTTTAAATAGGGCATGGTTGATGCCTTGTAGAACCTTATTAGAGTGCCTAGTAACCCTACAGATAGGGCATGGTTGATGCCTTCTAGAACCTTATTAGAGTGCCTAGTAACCCTACAGTGGTATCAGAGCCAAGCTAGAGCTTTAGGCGAAGTCTAGGCGAAGTTTAAAGTCCGATCGAACTCCGAATACCCGATAAAACCTAGTTTCTGGAAATTTTTCAAAAAGTTGACTTTTTCATATTAAAAATGCTCAGAAAATTCAGCAGGTGATTTTATGGGTTTCTGTAAAAAATGAGACACTAATACCATTAAAGAGCCGCGGAACCGCGGCAAAGACATGCCTTGCGCTGCGGTTCAGTGATATTAGCGTTTGGGTTTTACACAGTAAAATCCGTACAGTTTTCCTGATTGTTCTGGGATTTTTTTTATTTTACTCAAGTGTTGAGTTTTCTGGGTTGTATTGGGAACTCGTTGATTCGATCGGAAAGTATAACTTCGTTTAGTTCGTCTGGGTAATTTTTAGAACGTGTTAAAAAGTTCGAACGGATATCAATAACTCACTTTTTCCCCTGCCGGAAAATTTCCATGTGTTGGATTTTTCCGTAGTTTAAGAACGTTCTAAGTCGTGCAAGTAACGCGGTGGACCTTCTAGAAGAACACAAACCTTAACTCGATTCTGTGACCGTCTGAACCGTCTCTAAACCTTAGTATTTGGTGCAGTACGGCGTTGCCACATGTGAGGCGTTGGTTTGACCCTTCTACGGCTGGACCATTGGTACTGTGGCATGTGATGGATGTTTTCAAACTAATTTCAAGTGTTGATAACTATTTCGGAAATCTTGGGTGTTTGATTATTCGATCGGAAAGTTTAACATTGTCTATTTATCTGGAATGTGTTACAATATTTGGAATCCCCAAATAGTTATGAGATAACTAATTTGAATGTTATAAATCTAGCAGTTTAGTCTCAATTGATCGGTTGCCACGGGATTTTGATGTGATCAAAAGTCCGTTGCAATCACGTAGCGTATGTGGATACTCGCTGGGTAAACTTAATAGACAGCCACGCCCCATAGCCCCGACCAAGTGACTGTAGGAGAACCCTGTTGCCAAAAGCATCCGTTCGGGTGCTCGCGGCAGCGGTGTTCCGCCTTAGTGCACTTCGTCGACGCCATCAGGGGTGTGGCCGTCTACTAAAGTTTTCGACGAGCATTCGATCACAATGTCGGGAATCTTATTGAATTGCCCGACTTGATATTGAAAAGTGTTTTCGATAATGAGACTAAAATGCGGGGTTTATAATTGTTAGACATGCGATGTCTAAGGAATTCATTTGGTTAGGCATGCGATGTCTAAAGATGTTGCGGATTCCAACTGTTTTAGTTTTACACTTTCTTTTCTGCGACCGTAAGTGTAATATGTGGTGTATCGCCGGTTTCGTTGCTATACATCAACGAAAATTGGGATACACATATTTACTTACGTTGATGATATATGATATTATGTGTTGCTGTGATATGTTATATTGGATCGTCGTGTTTGAATAGCCGGGGGTTTTATGTGAGATGAGAGTTTTTCTTTTTCATTCATGTAAAATTCATTTGTATGTAATATTCTTTTTTTGGGGCACTTCCGGGCTGAGGATGATGTCACCATTGTATATTATTTACTTTTCCGCATTAGGTAGACCCAAGGAGGGGAGCACAAGTAATCGGGTTCCAGGGTCCAGTGGGAGGCCATCTCGAGGAGTCGAGACAGGGTCTCCTAACCCTAGAATTGGCAGTGTTGCTTGCCGCTCTCGTAGGGGTCTAGGGATGCGGGTTTGGCTATTCATCGCGACCGTGGAATCTGCGTTTTATATAGGCTCTTATAAAACACGGAAATCCTAGTATATCCAATATTTCATATATGTTCTTCTGCTGCAATGTTCTGTGATGAGATCATATTACTGCCTGAGACGAATGTTTATATTATATATATGAGATATATGCTATATTGCAGATTTCGTTTCAAATGTGATGCCTGTGAAGCATAATAAAATGTGACTTCAGTAATGAGATTAATGAAACTAAGAAAAACCTAAAGATGTTGTAGAAACTTGTTTAAAAACTGGTAGCTCTAGTTCTTGCTTTGCATAGCGGTATTCCTTATAGAATATCCAGCACCTTATTCGATAAGGAAAGAGCCGAGATCCCTTCACAGGGAGTGACCTCTTTAGCGAAACTAGCATATGCTACAAACACGGTTTTTCTTTTGATTGCCTATATAGTTTTTGCTTTGCATGGTGATATTTGTGAAATATCCTGCACCTTATTCGATAAGGAAAGAGTCGAGATCCCTTCACCGGGAGTGATCTCTTTAGCAAAACTAGAAAAGCCTCAAAAACACTCCTTTACAAAAATCACTCGATTCTACAATGATATCAAGTTCATTGTGCAAAGGGTTTTCTTAAAAACCAGCCGTTGCTCTCCGTCATTTCAGATAAGTAGAATTTAGTATTCGTACTACGTTTGTTGGCTTTCGTCAAGGCGTAGTGTGCGGTAGCTATTTATGCTTATCTGTATAAGCATATGATGCGATTGAGTTAAGGTAGTTATGTGGCTTTGTTGGCTTTCGTCAAGGGTCGTGCGGGTGGGTTTAATTCAATCGGGAAATGACAGGTTGAACTTGACTAGTAGCCTATGGTTTGTTGGCTTTCGTCAAGGTCATAAGATGCTAGGGGTAAAATATTATTGGGAATTTCAAGTGTTGAAATTTGCATTGAGATTGCATACCTTCTAAGAGATAGTTGGATCCCGATACCCGCTGTGAGTAAGAGTTACTCCTGGGAAAGTTGTACACATTACAATTAGCCAATCAAGTAGGTGTCTATAAAGGTGTTAACGGGGTTACGCCCCTGGGAAAACGAGGTTTAATTTTATTAGGTCCGTGCGAAAGCACGGGGAACCTCCCTCAAAGTACCGGCACTGGCCTGGCTGAAAGATTGGCGAACTTGTAGAGTGTAATTAATCCCGGCTAGTCTTTCCTTTTAGGGTTTGAAGGAAGAATTGACTAAAACAGTGGGAGCCATCCTGATTAGATCAATTGATAAGCAATCTAATCTTGTAAAAGCGCACGCTGAGTGTTTTCTTCTCTCTCTCTCTCCAGGTAGCGACCATGTAACGCCTTAATCATGATAATAATACGGATGTATTGACCGAACCCTCTTGTTATACTGCGCTAAGGAACGTTTGTCCCACTCCAATTTATAATTGTTATAAGACAGAGCAAGAAATTGGGGATTACCAGAATTCTCGTGCCGCCCAAACGAAGAAAGTGCATGCTGATGCATCTTCTTCGGGTGTGTTCATTACCGAGAACTGTTTCTCAGTATATTTTACGTCCTGGGTATAAGATACCGGATCAGGATCCCACAAATGTAAATTGTTACATGGGTTACAGATAGGTAGAGAACTGAGAACGGGTGATAAATTTCATGAGATAGAAACGGTGCAAGTGTTGCAGCCAAATCTGTTGGTAGTTATCACCCTGTATTAACAAATACATTGATTCTGAACGAATGTCATTAGATACCGAACCTGATATACAACATCATATCAGTCTCTTTATTAGTAAAGAAGGATATAATTTTGTATTGTTGGATAATGTTTTGAACATTTCCTATATCAAGAGTTGATCGGTTCAAGCACGTTATCTAAAAGCATAGACGTTCTAAATCAAACTACAGTTCTTAGTATACAAAACACACAGAAGAGGAATAGTTCAGAAATGAACGAATCCTTCTTGAGGCATTGTAAACTAGGTCATATCAATGCGACCCGACTAGCTGAAGTTACACTTAGATGCATATTTAAATTAGTTTGAATTTACATCGTGTGAAACTTGCCGGTCATGTCACTAAGATAAGATGACCACAGCTCTGTTTATTGGAAACAGAGAAAGAGTTAGTAAACTCTTGGGATTGATCATGATGATGTATGAGGTCCCCTGTCTACACATGCCAGGACCGGCTCTTTGTACTTCATTACATTCACTGATGGTCTCTCAAGATTCGCACATGTGTTCCTGTTGAAACACAAGTCTGAACCTTTTGAGAAATTCAATGAATATGAGTTAGAAGTAGAGATCCAAAACGGGTATAAGTATTATGTCCTTTAATGAGATAAAGGAGGAGAATACTTGAGCACGGGATTCCTGGACTATTCTAAAGGAGAATGAGATTCTCTCTTAGCATTACTCCTCCGTATACACCACAGCACCTCGGTGTATCAGGGCGGAGCGATCGCACCCTATTTGATATGGTGCGCTCTATGATGAGTACTACTGAGTTTCCTATTTCCTTCTGGGAGTTATGCACTTGAGAAGCTGCATACCTATTGAATAGGGTTCCAATCAAATCAGTTGCATACCACTTCATATGTGATATGGAATGGGAAGATTCCATATCTTAAGTATGTTAAGATTTGGAGTTGTCCAGCGTATGTCTAAAAGAATAATCCGGACAAGCACGAGGCAAAGTCAGATCTTTGGAAGTTTGTTAGGTATCCCAAGCATTCGCAAGGGAATATCTTCTACCTAACCAAGGAACAAAAGATGTTTTGTTTCTCAGCATGCCACCTTTGTGAAAGGGAATTTCTTGTGAAGAAATTAGTGGTCATGAGGTAGAGCTGGAAAGAGTTCCAACTATACAAACTGCAGCTGATGCTTTGGTAGAACCAAAGGATTCAATAGTTTCCAACGAACCTCAGCCTCTCCGCCGATCTAGTAGGGTTCCTCACCCACCTGAGAGATACTTCGGTTTTCTCTATGACAGTGAGAGCGAGGATTGCATCATGAGATGATGACCCAACTAGTTTCGAGAAGGCCATCAGGAGTAGGACTCTGTGAGAATGGCTGGATGCTTAGCGATCTGAGATAGAATCCTTATACACCAACAAAGTATGGACTTTGGTTGCTTTATCTGAAGGGTTAAATCCCCATCAGGAGCAAGTATATCTTGAGAAGATTACTTGGTGTACATGGAAAAGTTGAGACTTTCAAAGCTATGCTTAAGTCCATCCAGATCCTACTTGCCACGGCTACATACCATGACTACGATATCTGGTGGTTGGGTGTCATGACTGCTTTTCTAAATGATGATTTGGAAGAGAGCGTCTATAAGTACAAAGTCAGAGGGCTTCGAAGACAGTGGGAGCAGCAGAAACGTATGCAAGATGTTTTATATGATAAATCAGGCATCACGGTGTTGCAACATCTGTTTTGATGTGGTAGTCAAAGAGTTTGACTTCATCAAAATGGAAGATGAACCTTGTATATACAAAAAGGTAGTAGGGAGAATGGTGGTGATCCTCACAGAGTACGTGGAAAACATACTTTTGATATGGAAGGAGTTTCCTATGCTACGCTCGGTCAATCTCCGCTTATCACAATGATTCTCCATATAGGATCAAGGTGATACCTCATAAATCCTAGGTTTTATGTCTATGAGATAGATCTAAATGGATGTTAGGATTCTCACTAGTTGTAGTGAGTTGGAATCAATCGATCCTGGGGAGAATCACCGGAAAGGTTCCAGAGTGATAAGGGCAACTGAATGTCAGTCGTAGGTATTGTCTTTACCCTCAGTGGAGGGACGGTATGTTGGAAGAGTTCCAAGCTAGATACCGTGACTTACTAGTTGATTAAAGGCAAGATACATCGTTACCAAAGATGCTACCAAAGAGGCAGTCTGGAAATATATGTTCATGAGATGAACTTCGTTCCAACCATTATGTGACAATGGAGTTATAGCTTTGGCCTAGGAACCCCCGTCCCATCAGAAATCCAGATATAATTCTTAGGCAGTATCACCTGATCATGGAGATGGATGGTCTCCAAGAAGATCAAGGTTAGGAGAGTAGACACAGAGGACAACAGCGCGGATCCACTCATAAAGGCCTTTTTCCCAGTTGAGACTTTTATGGGATGGTTGAGTATGAGATACTTCAACCGCAGCTAATTGTTGGGTATGTGATACCACAACAGATGGCCCTAGTGCAAGTGGGAGATTGTTAGTTATATGTATGCCCTAAAGGACATTATTGTACATATGATGTGTATTGTAATGGATGCTTGGACATATATAGGGAGGACTTTCTTGCTCGACATGATAGTACGCTATCTGGTTGCTCTTTATCTTAACATGTACTCTGATTGTCTCTATGTTACATGTTGATAAAGCCCTTAGGATATGTACTCGACTACTGGGACTATGATGAGATCATACTAGTGGGGCCACGGTAGTCGACGAGTACATCCTATAACTGTTCCTAGTCGAGGGTGTATCGAGACAGAGCATCGATACACCAGAGTAGACTAGCGTATACACATCTTGACCCATATGATGGGCGATGGATGATCCCATATCCATCGGTGTTTGACATCAAGGATGGTGTACGGGTGCTCAGTAGAGACTGGGTACACTGGACGGACTCGCCAAGAACTCCCAGACGGTATTATACCTCACGTCAGATGGCAGTTCTCTGGTGACACTGGTACAGGTTAGTCTGTAGACCCGAGATCGTCATAGAGTCTTGTGTGATTCCCACTGTGCTTTGATTTCCATCATACCACGTCCAAGAGGGCGTGCAAAAAGATAGCTTTTGGGTACAGTCCTGAATCACATGGAGGCAATGAGCGATAGGAGGGGATTCGTCTCTCCCGGTATAGGGAGTTGATGTTGCGCTGTGTTCGATTGGCTATAACTGGAAATCCCTGGCCAGGGTTGCTGAGATTTACTGGTAAGTGTTATCGGTAGTTTCTCGAAATGTTATGGACCTCATATCGACACGACTTATCAAGCTACTGGGGTCTGACGTTTACCACCCCTATGCGAGATATGCGACATATCAGACGGAGAGACCGGACTGTACGGGAGTGTTACTGATTGGATTCGCAGGAGAATGTACAGGCTTGCTAGTTGATCTTCTAATCGCTCAATACCTGGGTGGCTGTTACGTTTAGCTAACCGCTTGCAGCTTGTGGGTGTTTGATATGATCATCACCTAGTGTCGGCATATTGACGATTCTTTAGAGTCCTACACAGAGGTTTCTTGGCTCAGGCAAAATGGAGTAGGGGCACATATATGATATATACGGAACTGGGTACAATACGTGTATGTGATACCTTATTAGATTCTCGCGATATGAGATATCGGCCGGGTATATGTGATATAGCCGGGTCATCGGATCAAGTGTTAATTCGATGAACTGATACAGATTATATTAGTCGGTTATTTGTGAAATAGCTGGATTATCAGATCAAGTGTTGATTCGATAATTTAATGTATAATTATATATTTGATATATTAAATTATATTAACTGATATAAGCTCACTAAAAGATTCTTTTCTCACTCGGGTAATACATTGATATATATGCGATATATGTTAATTGTATTATTTTATTTTGTTACAATAAATATTGTATATATGATATATAATATTATAACATGATATGATTACTAATGCAACAGGTTTATTGGAGATTAAACAAGGTTAGGGTTTGATTTGGGTTAGTTCTTTCTTGAACCTTCTAGAAGGTTTCCTTTTGTTTCTTGCAAAGATATTATGATAGATATTTTGTGAGATATTTTCCTTACCCAAACCACACCCTTAACCTTAGTTAACTCTCTACATGGGTTAGCCTTCTCATATTCAACCATGGTTGCATTATTAATCATTATGATAATTTTCATTATTCATCACAAAAGGAATTTCCTTCTTCTTCTTCTTCCTTGAGCTTTGAGAAAGCTTTCTAGGTTTTCTTTATGTGATGATTTAGTTTGAGAAATAAAAAATAAATAAGAACATAAATCTTACTTCATCATCCTAATCTATCCTAACCATTTAGATTAGGGTGTTCACTTCATTTAGTGAGTGAGAGCTTGTGTTAAAGAAACTTCAAGGTAGATCATCTTAGTTATCGAAAATCGGAAGCAAGCTTGCATCTTTCTCTTCGTGAAGCCTCTCTAGAGTCCGGGAACATGATGATCGCAGCGAAGGGACCTCAACACGGAGCTTTAGAAGTGAAGGACCGGACTAAAAAGGTTGTAATCCCAAACTCTTAGTGGTAAAGTGTTTAACATGCTTTGTTTCGCCTAATCTCCAGTTAAAGATCTTGATTTACGGTTGTTCGGCACGGCTAAATTTTAAATCGGGCATGGTTGATGTCTTGTAGAACCTTATTAGAGTGCCTAGTAACCCTACAAGGAGCACCTAACAAAGTCATCACTTTGTTGCAATGCATGGAGTCCAACTAGGATAACTCGGCATCCATCCATCCATCCATCGGAAGTCATCACTTCCCATGGCCCAATGATAACTGTAGGGTCATCATCATATGATGCAAGCCTCCTTGTCACCGTTTACGAGGAAACCGTAATAGCTCTCAGGTGGCTGAGGTCACCTACCAAATTTGCGGAGTAGGCTAAGTTCTGTCAGAGTCAATTGAATCTTCAGGTTCTACTAAATCTTCAGTAACCGATTGTGATTCTGGAATCACTTCCAGTTTTATCATACTCCCACTAATTTCTTTTGCATGAAAATCCTTTTCTAAAAAGGTAGCGTGGAACAAAACAACTTTTGATCCTAAAAATGGTAGAATGTTATACCCTTGTCAATGCCTGGGATAACCTAAAAACTGCTATTACTGAAACATGCATTGAGTCAATCCGGATTCTGGTTTTAAGAATAAGCTGGATAACTCAACATCTTAAAAATCTTAAAATGATTACCCGTTTTATATCAAATGCAAAATCTGAGGCACGGATTTAGGTGGAACCGGTATCAATTGATATGCATCTATTTTTAGTGCATCCCTTAATCGAAAAAGGCGGTTCATCATTACTCATCATGGAGCGCACCCACGGATGAGTAATCTGAGAGAGAATCAAATTCTCAATTATATTACTATGGAATACCTAGCATAAGTATCTTCATCTTCGAACACTTTGAAGAAGCATGATACTTCCAACAATTAGTTTTCTACTTTATTTCTATATCTTATGAACTTCTCAAAATCTTTGGACTTTGCAAATCAATAAGAATGCGTGTCTAAAATCCGAGAACTCATAGGAAAACGGAATGAAATATGAGTACCAACTCCTTATCCGTGCGGACATTGGACAACATACATCATTATGTATAAGTCCTATGCGTTCACTAACTCATACTCTGTGTATTATAATTTGAAAACTGTATTTTGGTTAAGAATGTATATCCCGTTATTCAATATACCTTACCCAATCATGAATGATAAAGGCAAACGTTCATACATAATTTTTTAAAATTTATATCCCATTTTAACATATATAGAGACGGGTATATGTGTTTTTAAAAGTTAGTGCATAATAACAGATATTCAAAACCAAAAGTTTGCTGAAAGACAAAATCAGGTGATTTTCCCAATAGCAACAATTGCTCCAATTTCCAACATTGAGGATCAAATCACCTTTTACAATAATCTAATCCTTCTCAACATCTGTAACAACTTATAGATATGAGGTGTTAATCCGGTATCTACATACCCAGGAGTTAGAATTAATTGGAAAACAGTTTTCGATTACTATCACATAGAAAACAAGAAACCACAAAATGTTTCAAAGGGTGGCCGAGTATTCCTAGTAATGCCTCTTTCATTGTCCAGGGTCATAACAGTAGTTGCTTTTTCCTTTCCACTCATTTCGTCCCCTATTATTGTCTCTCTTTCTTACCTTGTGTATACCGAACTTATATTAGTTGGTTTTCTTCTTACCCTTTATTTCAGCTCCAGTATCAGGATTGGAAGAAGACTATCCAACAAGCGTAACTGGCATATTCTCCTTATTTAAGGAGCTCTCAAACTTGAGATAAGGTGGAGAGGAGAGACAAATGAAATGTATCATATACAATTCACTTTCTCCAGAACCTACGGCCATCCTCAACTGAAACAATTTCTTCGAGTTCGTATCTAACTATACGATGGCCTTCCAAGCAAAACAGATCTCTGTATCAGATATAGAGTGTTCTAGAGGAAACAAAAGGGGAAGTGTGCGGGATAAGGACATATGCGACTATGTCGTGAAATAGGGCAATCATGACATTCCAAAGCCTTTGATTGTATAAAAAAAGTTCGGTTAACTAGGTTTATGAGTTTTTAGTTTAGGGTCAGTCTCAGGTCACTGCCAGAGAGAGAGAAAGAGAGAAAAGAAACACTCGTCGTGCACTCTATCAAGATTAGATTGGTATATTTATCTAATCAGGATGGGTTCCACTGTTCCGTCAAATCCTACTTCAAACCCTAAAAGGAGAATTAGCCGGGATCATATCCCGAGAGTGACTATTACTTATAGGAGCAATCAGGATCCTAACTATCATGGCATGGTAACCTTGACAGAGGTTCACAAGTCACCCCACTCCATAGAAGGTATGCAATCTCATTGCAAGTTTCAACACTTGAAACTCCCGATATCGGTTTTTACCCCAAGCGGATTATGACCTTGGCAAAGGTCAACAAATCATAAGTCGCAAGTCAAGTTCAACCCGTCATTTCTTGATCAAATTAAATCCACCCGCACCCCCTTGGCAAAGGTCAACAAATTCGTACGACTGTCCTAACCGATCACATCATATGCATGTAGGAAGATATCACTTAGCTACCGTATAGTACGCTTCGGCAAAGGTCGACAAACGCAGAATGAATACTAAGTACTCCACTTCCTGAAATGACAGAGGGCTACGACTGGTTTTGAATAAAACGTTTAACGTAATAAACGTGATCTCATTGTAGGAACCTTGTGGTTTTGCAAATTTATAGTTACGTAGACTATTGCTTAAGTGCGCATTCCCTATAAAGGATATGGGCTCTTACATCATTGTATGAGGTGCGGGATATTCCTAAACGAATATCTTGTTGTAAAGCAAAAGACTACGGCTATACAATTTGCAAATTTATAGTAACATAAACTTTTGCTTAAGAGAGAACTCCCGGTGAAGGGATCAAGGCTCTTCCTTCATCGAATGAGGTGCAGGATATTCCTAACCGAATATCTTTGTGCAAAGCAAAAGATTCGACTGATATTTGGTTTCCACAATGAATTTTAGGTTTATTATCTTTGCATTAATCCGAATCAATGCAATCCCATCAAATAGATAATCGCATTATCAAGCATCTCCTCACACCATTACAGATAAAGCATGATATAAAAAGAAAAATAGAATGCACATATACGCCATCCGCATTCGCCACGGGGCCCCGGGTCTTCACCGTAAGGTTACTTAACTTACGGCTGGACGAGGGAAAGGCTAGCGCAGGTGCGAAACGTATATAGCATATATATATATATATATATATATATATATCACATACACACATATATCATATATATCACACACACGCGCACACGCACACATCATATATATCACACACATACACTCACACATATCATCGCAGGCAGATAATCAACATTACAGGCAAGCGATAAACATCATTATAGGAAAGTAATCACATCACAAGCAAGTAATGAACATGACAGAATAGGTGTTGGGGTTTGCTAGTGCCATGACCATCTACCATAGCCGATGCGGAACAAAAAATGGTGTTTAAAAACTTGCGCTAACAAATCCGTCCTAGAATCGAACCATAAACCTAAAACTAGCAAACTAAAAAGATCTTATCTACTGCGATAGAAGTGTTATACCGAATGATTCACGTCCTTTGGTCTTCTACCATCTTCCTTAGCTCCGAAAAGTCTCCTGGATCGAGCTTGACTACCGGTCCTCCTTTCCCGAAGATGATCCACCTGAGGGAAACGATGCAGGCTCCAGCTTCTCCTAGCGAAGCAACTAACGCTCCAAGGTCGCTAGCAATGGAGAGTGGGGATGTAGGAATATTTCACCATCTTTTTCACTCATATCTCATGCTCAAGTGAGCAATCAAAGAAGAAGAAGGAGGAGGTGAGGAAAACCAAGGCATGAGCTCTCAAGCAAGAAAAATGGCTAAGTGTGAAAAGATCAATGAATGAATGAATGAAGAGTGTATATATGGCATGTAGAAAGAATGGCTACTCATTTTTCAACCATGAAAAAAATACCTCATACATTTTTATAATAAACAATCAAAGGCCATTCCTCTCTACATACCTCCAACCAGGCTCATTCCACCTCAGCCTCCACCTCATTTGCAAATGATTTTCTAAAAAGAAAATCATATACTGAGGCGTCCATCTTCTAGAAGATATTCCGTATAAATACAGAATACAACCCGGTATACGTATCGAAATACATATACGCGTGTTCGTATAAAAATACGAATAGCCAGAGAGAAAATGAATAGTGAACAATAATACTAGAATACACTAAAATATATATATATATATATATATATATATTATTAAATCATAACTTGATTTAATAATCCGGCTTAATCCTAAGCCGCTAGTATTATCAACCGTCCGATTAAAGTCTGAGTAGCATGTACACATATTTAATCGGACACCTGTATGTACCAACATACGTCATCTACATCATATCACCTGAACCGGAAAACCCCTCTGTGTGGGACTCTAAAGACTCGTCAATATGCTGGTAGTGGGTTAATCCACAAGCACGTCAGCGACACTAGCTGTACGTAACGGCTACCCATGTATTGAGCGAAAGGAAGGCCAATGAGCAAACTCATCCGTACCCCTTCTGAGCCTGTCTGTGACAATCTCCATACAGTCCGGTCTGTTCATCTAAGAGTATCGTATATCGGGTCTAGGGGGTGGATAAACTCAGACCCCTAATAAAGCGATATTTCGTGTCGGTGTGAAGCCTATCACCCACTGAGAAACTACATATCCAAATCAGTAATTCTCGTCTACCTTGGCCAAGGATTTCTGGTGATGGCCACCCGTGCACAGTGCCACATCAATCCTCAATAATGGGAGAGACGAATCCCCGACGATCCGCTCACTGCCTCCATGCGGCTCGAGACTGCACCCAACTAAAACCTGTTTGCACGACTCCTTTGAGCCGTGGTAGGGTAGTAATCAAAGCATAGTGGGAACTCACACGAGACAAATGACGATCTCAGGTCGACAGACTAACATGTACTCATGTTACCTGAGAACTTCTATTTGACAATAGTTATAATACCATCTAGCATGTTCCCGGTGAATCCGTCCAGTGTAACTCATAACCCAATGAGCACCTGTATACTATCTTAGGTGACTAACAGACACCAATTGCTTGTGAGACCGGCCACTTCCCCTCGTCGGGGTCTCGAAAAGTATACACTAGTCTTTTCCGGAGTATCGATGCCCAGTCTCGATACTCCCTCGACTAGGGACATTTAAGGATGTGCTTATAGACCACCCATCTCCCACGTATATGATCGCCATCATATTGCTGGTAGTCAAGCAAGAATCCTATGGGCTCTATCAACATGTAATAATGATCTGTAATACCACATAACGCATGTACATGATGATAAAGACAAATAAGATAGCACACTATCATTTTGAGTAAGACTGTTCTACCCGTATAGGTCTTCCCTCAATCATCATAATCACCTGCCTGCGATTACAATAATTGCCTTGAGGGTACTATAGCCAACAATAGTAATGGTCGGATCACCTTGGAATCCCGCGTTTCGTTCGAGCCACAAACGAAACACGACATTCCCCAGTCGTGTGAATAGCCTGTGCGCAGTGAAAAGCAGACCCTTACGAGTGTGGCAAGCTACCCGGCAACCCAAGAAATGAGGCAACCCAACATCATCATCATCATCATGAGGGGACCTTCCGACAATTTCTCGAATTCGGTGACTTGAGCACTACTCCTCAGGTTTATCCTATACCCCCTACAAGCGCGGAAAGCAACCCGCCAATCCTAGACTCGAGTGACCCGATCTCAACTTCTTGAGATGGCTACCTGATTGAATCGTTATTTCGATGTCGTGTTTTGAAAAGTGTAAAGATCATAACCAAAGAAATTTATACCGCAATCAATTGACGATGTCTATTGTAGTTTCGTCGGTGAATGCGGATCGTCCACTGAGAAAGTGTGATTTGTTCGTAATCGTTTTAGTTGAGTTGAAAATTAAAAGATAAAAGAAAATGCAAGAAAATTGATTCAAGATTTGTGAGTTTTCATTTCAAGAAACATAAAGAAAGTAAAGATCTAGAATTAAGAATCAAGAAATGTCCCAATCAATTTTGTTATCAAGATTTGTAAAGTAGCTTGTAGGAATCGATCAAATATTGATAGTGATGATGAATACTAATGATTACAAATTCTTATCTATTGAAGATTTTTTGCTAGATCGATGATGATCAACGAGGTTCAGGGATCTATTGAAGAAACTAGGGCTTCTCCATCATCATCCCTTGACCTTTCATTGATTATCATTCAAATTCTAGCCTCTAGCAAATTAAATCATCGATCGTTGATATCTAATTTAGAGCGAAAAAAACGATCTAGCTCAAATTAGGTTTTCAATGATTCAATTTCCTAAAGTTTACAAAACTCATAAGACTTAAGAATCGTTCACTAACTTAATCAACATCATCTATCTATTCTTTCGATTCCGCCACTAGCGGAGATTTCACTCAAACATCATGAAAAAGAAAAGAATCAAGAATCGATCACTCTTCATAATGCAAGAATGTAAAGATAAGCAAGATTTATAATATTCACCTTTATTAATCGATGATTAGTTACAATTCACTCGAGTCGAGGTTACAAGATTTGAGGAAAGAACTAAATCATCGAAATTAGCCTCGCATCGGTCTTCTTGAGTCATGGATCGTCGTGGATCTCTTACTCGGATGAAGATCGGCGTTGCTTCAAAGGTTTGTTGAAGACTTGCTTGAATCCGTACTCGATGGATCTTGATTTGGCTTTTGAATTGGATTTAGGGCTAGGGTTTTGAGTTGCTAGTTGTGTCACTCAACTTGTGGATGAATTGATGTACAATGATCAACAACCTTTGTAATGAAGCCATAAGTCCCCTTTTATAGTTTTCCCTCAAGCATCCCCTAGAAGCTAGGTCAATCTTCTCTTGGAAGCTTGGTAGTTGAAAAGAAGTTTCTAGATTAAGGTAGTTATCTAGCTTGCAAGAGAAGACTTGCTGTTGGAGGGAAGCTTCTGTAGAATTCGAGGAACTGAAGCGTCTTGAAGAAGTTTGGTTGTTGAGAGGAGGCCTCGGGGAAAATTACCAACCGCCAATGAGTCAGACCGGCCGCGGATCCGCGGCGGATCGGCCTGACTCCGCCGCGGATCCACGGCCGTTTGATTGAATCAGTGCACGAACTCTTCAGGGTATTCTGGTGTTGGCTTTAGGGTTGTTTCCTGACGTCTGGAATATTTTTATACTTTCTTGTTTACTACCAGATCACAAGTCTTGGACTTGGTGTATTTTATCAGCACTTTTATCAATTCCGGCTCTTTTACCTGGAGAATTTCCTGCACACAATCTCGAGATAAATGTTTGATATACAAAGATCATGCATGCAATAATAAATACACAATTTCCGTCATAATGCTGGTTATAATATATAACACATGTTATTTGATATTTTTCAGACGAATTGCTAATATGTGCTATATTTATACCAAACAACTTTAGATGATTGCAAAGAATAGGGAAATTGATGCGTTAAAAAATGCAATATTTTCGAATGATCACTACCTACTACAATCTGGAATCCGGTTGCTCGTGCGCTTCCCCGTGGGATAATCCTAAACCTGTATTAATACAACGGCGACAACGATCGCAACCTGATCATGTCCCGACAAATATTAATACATATAACGGAAACGGCGGCCACAAATAGGAGCTCGTCTCGAACAAATGAATGTAAAAGATGGCTACAAGCATGAATGGAAATAACACTTATCGTCACATCACACTTCCACACCGGGGCTATTCATTTCATGACAATCCAACACATTCCAACAATGCTATATATCAGTAACAATCACAATAACAAATGCACAATCTCGTCTAATTGATCTTATAGAAATTAGGTAACATTTATCGATGCATTGTTGGTTAGTTATGCTCACTCTACATCGAAAGTAGAGAGGCGGAATGCACAAAATTCAAATTTTGAGAAAGCACAACCAACTAAACCCCTAGTGATCAAACCATAAGCCTAACCTAGCAACTACTAGGTGTTAATCTACTATGAAGAGGGGTTATACCTAAAGATACGTATCTTTCTGGTCTTCAAAATCCTTCCTCTTATGCTCCCAGGGGTCCTTGATCAAGCTTGCTTGAGAGCCTTCTTGATCATAGATGATCCACCTGAGAGTTTGTAGTCCAAGCTTGGCTTCACTAATGAAGCAACTTAATAACCTAGTTTGCTCATCTAGATTACTAAGATGATGTAGATATTGTTAAGGGATTTTTTCTATCTCTAAAATATCATGATTCTCAACACATGAGATGGTTGAGATTGAAGAAGAAGATGAAAGCTCAAGAGAGGAGAGAGAAGACTTGTGTAAGAATGAATGAAGAATAGCTAAAAAAATTCATTTGTATCAAAAATATTTTTCAAATAAAAATTCAAGCCATGCTTGAATAGTTTTCACAAATGAATAAACAAAGATAATAGCCATTCTTCATACCATGCTTGAAGCCACCTCACCCTTCCACCTCATTTTCTATTTCTAATAAATAGAAAAAATACATAATGAGGTGTCATCTTACAGAAGCATTTTTGTATAAATACAAGAATACCTAACCGTATATACATACCCGTATTCGTACCAAAAATATGAATACGAAGAGATAGATAAATCCAATAACATGATAGTAGAATTAAATCAATACTTGATTTAATAAACTGGCTTAATCCTAAGCCCCCCAGTATCACAAACTGTTCGATTAAATTTTGCGCAACTAGTACACGTATTTAATCGGAACTCTGCACGTATAAATATACGGTCTCTACATCTTTTATCCTGAACCGGGTAAACCCTCTGTGTAGGACTCTAAAGGCTTAATGGTATGCTGGTAGTGGGTTTAACCACAAGCACGTCAGTGGCACTGGCTATACGTAACGGCTACCCAAATACCTGTCGAAAAGAAGGACGATGAGCAAGCTCATACGAACCCCTACTGAGCCTATCCGTGACAATCTCTATACAGTCCGGTCTCTTCGTCTGAGAGTATAGCATACCAGGTCTAGGGGATGGTAAACGTCAGACCCCTACTTACCCGACAAGTGATGTCGATGTGGCTCAGGACCAATCCGAGAAACTGCCTTGGCATAGGTCTTTTGTGTAACATTTTGGAATATTATAAATATTAATTTTTAATATAAAAATAATCAGTTTATAAAAGTGATATCACATACAACTTTTGGTATTGGAAATTTATCCGTAAAAATGTAGTCATTTCAATAAATAAAAATAAACGTGTTTGATGTCATAAAAATGATGTTTTAATTATTTTAACATGACATTGTAATTGTCATTAAGCTAATGAAAATTAAGTGATAGATTTATCATTTTATATCTTTTATGTCATATGGATTTGGATTTATAATATGAAGGTTTTTCTTTATTATTGTATTTCTTTTAATCATGGATGGCATATGATATTTTATGCTAACCTTTCTAAGTGCACGGCAGCGCCCCGGCCGTCTTTCCGAGGACAAAATGCGGAAACAAAAACTTTCTTTAACTAGAAACCGGCGCTACCGCGGACTATAAACCCGGATCGGACCATTAACCTACTACTAGCTAACTGGAGAAAGGATAGAGAGCTATACCGAGCGATCCGTGTCCTTCGGTCTTCGGCCACCATCCCGATCTCACCGCGGCATCTCCGGTCTTGATCTCCTCGTTGGAAAGGGCACCACATCGCCGAGTCTTTTTACGGGCTCCCACCTCTGAACCGAGGCAACTCGAACACGAAGTTGGCAATCCGACGTGTCCAAGATTGCTGTAGACTGAGTGTAGAATGCTATGTCTCGAGAGGTTATTGAAGTTTCCATTTTTGGAGTGGAGAAGGAGATGAGCTTTGAAATGGAGCTATATCAATTTTGTGCAAGCAAAAATGAGATACCAAATCCCACTCCAAAAATTTGGACAGCCCCCATCCCCAAGTGGTCGGCCATCATATGAAAGGAGAGAGGGAAAAGAATAATCCAAGAGAGAGAGAACGAGTGATCATCATTTTGAATGTCACACCATTTCCTTTTCAAATCCCATCACAAAAAGCAAGTGATGACGAAACAAAAGAAGTCAAAGGATGCTATAACCATCATGAACCCTCCACCACAAAAAAACACCCTCCATTTTGCTAATTTGCACATTTGCAAATAAGCCCCTCCATGGAAAATTCAGCCAAGGAAAGAAAGAAAGGAAAATGGCCAAAACGGAATGCAAGATGGCAACTTCAAAAAAACAATCCGGTAATAAATTACAGGAAAACCCCGAGACTGTATATACATACCCGCATTTGTATTCCGACCGAACACAAATGCAATGAGACAAAATCTACATTGTACAACACTAGGATCCGGCTTAAACCAAAGCCCGCTAGTATTATCCGTCCGAACCATAACACGTGCACAAGTGCACGCGTACATTCGAACCCTGTCATAAATCCCTACGGCCTCTACAGCGTTTCGCCCGAAACTTGAGAAACTGTCTGTGGGGGACTCGAAAGACTCGTCAATACTTTGGCTGTGGATTTAACCACTAGCACGTCAGAGGTATTAGCCGTACGTAACGAGCTACCAGGTATTGACGAAAAGGGAGGTCGATGAGCGAACTCATCCTGACACCCTACTGAGCCTGTCAGTGACAATATCCGTACATTCCGGTCCGTTCGTCTATGAGCATCGCATGGCGGGCCTAG
This sequence comes from Agapanthus africanus, assembly GCA_030015575.1. NCBI lineage: Eukaryota > Viridiplantae > Streptophyta > Magnoliopsida > Asparagales > Amaryllidaceae > Agapanthus > Agapanthus africanus. The sequence goes on from JASDDO010000016.1 coordinate 130,774,687, forward strand.
GGGCTGGTAAAAGTCAGACCCCGAAAAGCGGTACAAGTCGTGTCGGAGTGTAGCCCAGAACACCCTGAGATACTACTGGAATACCTACCAGTAAATCTCCTGCCTCGGCTTAGGGCTTAGTGTAATGGCTCTCCTAGACACAGCGCGATCTCACCCCCAATACCGGGACAGACGAAATCCCTGCCGATCCACTCACTGCATCCATGTGGCTCGGGACTGTACCCAACTAAAACCTGTTTGCACGACTCCTTTGAGCCATGGTAGGGTAGTAATCAAAGTACAGTGGGAACTCACATGAGACAAATGACGATCTCAGGTCGATGAACTAACCTGTACACATGTCACCTGGGAACTGCTATCTGACGTATGGTATAATACCAACTAGCATGTTCCCGGCGAGTCCTGTCCGGTGTACTCATAACCCAATGAGCACCTGTATACATCTTAGGTGAACCAACTGACACTAGTGGCTTGTGAGACCGGCCACCGCCCCTCGTCGGGGTCTCGATTGTATACACTAGTCTACTCTGGAGTATCGATCTCCTGTCTCGAAAACTCCCACGACTTGGGATCTTTTAAGGATGTGCTTATAGACCCCAGCTCCCACGTATATGATCGCCATCATACTGCTGGCAGTCAAGCAAGAATCATAAGGGTTCTATCAACGCGCAATAGTGACCTGTAAGGTCACCTAAAGCAGTACACGATGATAAAGACAAACCAAATAGTATACAAACCTCTCGAGTAAGACTGTCCTACCGGTATAGGTCCTCCCTCAATCATTGCAATCACGTGCCTGTGATCCAATAATTGACTCTGAGGGCACTATATCCAACAATCTCCCACTTGCACTCAAGGCTAATTATTGCGATGTCGCATACTCACAGCCCGTGTGATACCGAACACCCAACTCCTCTACTAATATATCGCACAAAACCCGTTTGCGAAACTATTGTGTTCGAGGAATAGCCTCAGCTTGTGGATCGGCCCTGATGTTTCTTTCTATGTCTCTCTTAATCTCAAGTTCGCGGAGAAACCTATCTCCCGAAATGAGCAATACCTGTCTTAGAATATGTCTGGATATCTGATAGGACCTAGCTCATAAATGAACTACAAATCCAAACTTCTTAGACTGTATCGTCAACTGAACTTAATCAGTATACTGCGCCATGCCTCCCTCGGTATCCTCCTGGACCACCTGTCCAAAATACTGCCCCTCGTCAGAGGGAAAACTATAACTCTGACAGCCACTCTGTCATCCAGGTCACCTTGGAAGCCTGGAATGATAACTGTCTCCCGAATGAGGCTGTCGTTATCATATCCCTAGAACATCCACTTATGTTCTAAAATTGCTTCCGAATGTTTCTCCAGGATTGGATCAATATCAACTTATTGCATCTACTGCAAAAACAACATCTGGTGTGGTACTTGACATCTCATGATTGACTCAATTGCCTAAGCAAGTGATCTGCCAATCATGCACATCTCTCTCCCCTTTAGTCTGTAAGACACCATCAGAGAGGGTGACTCCATCACCTGCAGGTACACTACCGTGCCAGGAGTCGTCCATTCTAAAACACCTTTAGAATGTTGTATAAGTACCCAGATTGGGACACTTCCCAAATCTAGATCTAAAACCATATATCTAGTAACCAGAATGTCTGATATAATATCCAAGCCTTATGTGGAGAAACCACTGTGTGACAACAAAAGTATAACTGATTGTAGTATAGGAACTTCACTTCCTACTCTGTGTATGTCATCCAAATACCAGGACATCACACCCTACTACCTTCTTAACAGATCCATCCCCTATTCTGATGAAGTAAAATCTATGACTGTCACATCAGAAATAGATGATCTATCTCCGCTATATCTTCTTTAGTCTATAAATAGACATAAGCTACCTGTCCACTATACTTCCGCTGCTCCCACTGACTACGACAACCCTCTGGCAGAATAATATACACGTACACTTCTAAAGCTAGTTTAGAACGACGCTATACTCATCCTCCTGCCGGGTCTTACAGTCTGGAACAACAGTAATAGCAAGTCTGGGTAAACAAGAACCTCCCTGTCACCATCTTTGAGCATACCGAAGTACCTCTCGAGTGCCTGAGGTTACCCACCATATCTGCGGAGTGGACAATGGAATGTCAATCCAGATTGAATCCTTAGGTTCTTATCAAATTTTCAGTAATCGTTTGCGATTCTGGAGTCACTTCCAGTTCTACCATACTCCCACTACTGTTTTCTGAAAAAATCCATTTTTATTAAAACTGTGGCGAGTCAAGAACAATATCACTATTGATCTTCTAGATGGTAGAAAGTCAACCCTTGTCATAAGCCCAGGTCAACCCACAAACATCCATTACAGAAACATGCCTTGAGTTATCCAGAGTCTGGTTTTAAGCATAAGCCGGACAACTCCCCGTACCTTAACATCGTTAAGATATGAACCGTTCTATATCCAATATAGAAACAGAGGCACCGATTTAATTGGAACCAGATTCAAATCATGCAGCTGTCCCCAATGCATGTCAACTAAATGGAGAGAGGCCGATCAGCATTACTCAACTTAGGAGTGCATCCAATTATGAGTAACCTGAAAGAGAAACAAGTTTCTCAAAATCATTACTGTCAACTGAATACCATACACAAGTATCTACATCTTCGATCACCTTGAAGAATCCCGATACTTGCTACATCTGGTTCTCTACTTTACTCTTATACCCATAACTTCTCAAAACTTGGACCTTGTAATTCTACGAAACACATGTCTAAGAACTAGAGAAGTCACAAGTAAACAGAATATAGTACGACGACCATCCCCTCTGTCCGAATGGACACTGGAAAACATACAATACTCTGTATAAGTCCCCTGAGTCTAATAACTCATTCCCTGTGTGTCGTAGGTTGAAAACTGTACTTCTGGTTAAGAAGAATTACACCGTTGTTTAATGCTCCTTACCTAACCATACACTGATATAGGTAAATGTCATGGACATAATTTCAAAAAGTTGTATCTCACTCTATAAAAATAGACGTACAGATATATCAATTTGAAATTGGTGCATAACAACGGATATTCAAAACCAAATATTTGTCGTCCGACAAACAACCCAGGCGATTTCCTCAAATATCACCAATTACAACGAATCCTGATATAATGAGGATGATCACCCAATTCCCAATAACTTACTCCTACTCATCATCTGTAAAACCATACAGATGTGAGAATCAAATCTGGTAAATACATACCCTGGAGCAAGGGCTAATTGGGAAATCAGTTTTCTTTTAACAATACACAGTGAAACTGAAACATTGAAATATTTCGTAGGGGTATTCGGGTATTCCTAGTAATGCCTCTTCCATTATCAGATTCACAACTATAACCATATATTTCTCTGCCATCTCTCCAAATCCTTTTATATGTCTTTAGTCATTACCTTCTGTATGCCTTCGTTAGGCTAAATGGTTTTCTTCCTTTCCTACCGTTCGGCACCAGCCTATGGTTTGGAAGAAGACTATCCAATAAGCGTAATAGGTGTACTATCCTAATCCTAGGAGCACTTGCAACGCGAGAGAAGGTAAAGATAAAAGACAACCGAATAAACCTTATTCTTATTTCTCCTGAACCAGAATCCATCCCCGAACTGGAACAAGTTCCTTCGAGTTCGTATATAACCATACGATGGAGTATCCAATAAACTGTGGATCTTCGTAGTGATACGGAGTGCTCTGGAGAAATACAAAGGTGATGTAGGATTGGCGTTGAAATACTTGGTTTGGTCGTGAATAGCAGTCGCAATTTACTTTGCCCTCTTACTAATCCCTTTACTTGTCTTTACTTAATACCTTCTGTACACCATTTAGGCTAAATGGTTTTCTTCATTCGCTACCGTTTAGCACCTACCTATGGTTTGGAAGAAGACTATCCAATAAGCGTAATTGGTGTACTGTCCTAATCCAAGGATCACTCGCAACCTGAGAGAAGGTAAAAAGAAAAGACAACTGAATAGTCCTATTCGTTTTCTCCAGGACCAGAAACCATCCTCAAATCTGGAACAAGTTCCTTCGAGTTCGTATATAACCATACGATGGTTTTTTCCAATGGAAGTGGATGTTCGTAATAATATGGGGTGTCCTGGAGAAAAGGGTAAGAGTAGGAGTGGCAATGAGTTATGCAACTCAGACAATCCAAAAGCCAGCGTTTTAAGAAGGTTCGGTTAATCTTGGTTACTGAGTCATAGTCAAGGGTCGGGCCATGGTTGCTGCCAAAGAGAGAGAGAAAAGAAACACTCAGCGTGCACTCTAACATAGATCAGAATGGTTATCACTTTATCCAATCAGGAAACCTCCCACTGTATCGTCAAATTCTCCTCCAAACCTGAAAGAAGAATTAGTCGGGATCACCCGAGGAGTAAACCAACACATCAGTGGGAATCGGGATCCAACTATCATCGCATGATAACGTGACGGAATCCACTCACGTTATCACACTCCAGAAGGTATGCGCATGCATGACAAGTTTCAGTTTCTTTAGAAACTCCCGATGTGTGTTTTTACCCCAAGCGGCTTATGACCTTGACTAGGTCAAAAAACCATAAAACGCTAGTCAAGTTCAACCTGTCATTATTCTGGACTGCATTAAACCCAACCGTACGTGCCCTTGACTAGCTCAACAAGGCCGCACGACTGTCCTAACCAATCCCATTTATGCAACAGATAAGTACCACTTAGCTACCGAACACTACGTCTTGACTAGGTCAACAAACACGGCACGAATACTAAATAATACGTGTAAGAAATGACGGAGGGTTACGGCTGGTTTTTGGCGAAAAACCTTTAACGTAATGAACTTGATATCGTTGAAGGAACTGCATAACTTTTTATAAAAAAATATGGTGACGAAAACCTTTGCTAAAGAGGTCACTCTCGGTGAAGGGATCTCGGCTCTTTCCCCGTAGAATGAGGTGCAGGATATTCGAATTGAATACCACGATGCAAAGCAAAAGTAATCGGCTATAGTGAAGTTATTACCCTGACGCAAACTTCTGTCCAAGGGGTCACTCCCGGTGAAGGGATCTCGGCCCTTGCCTCGTTGACTGAGGTGCTGGATATTCATAACCGAATACCACTGTGCAAAACAAAAGAGAACGTCCTTGCAATAACAGCTTTTGAAAAATGTTCTAACAACGTCAAACAGGATTTTTTAGCTTGCATTGATCCGAATCAATGCAGTCCCATCAGTTGATCACACCAATAAAGAACGAAAATACGATGTACGTATATGCCATCCGCATTCGCCACTGGGTCCCGTCATCACCCGTTAGGTTACTTAACTAACGACAGAGCGGGGACCGGACTAGCGCGGATGCAAAATATATACAACATCTACTAGTATATATATCAATATATAATATTCACTCAAGGCGTGATAAAATGCAACATCACAGAAATGTAGTAAGCATCACAGAACAATACAGATAATCTGGGATCCCCGGGTTTCATAGAGCCGCTACTGAAACCCGACGTTCCCCTGGTCGTGTGGATAGCCTGTGCAATGAAATCCTAGACCCCTACGGGCGCGGCAAGTTACCCGCCAAAACCTGAAGCGAGGCTGCCCCCTTCAGCAACGTGAATGGACCACCCAGCACTTCACGGAATCCGGTAACTTGAGCACCCTCCATGGGTCAACCTGTACCCCCTACGAGTGCGGAGAATAGCCCGCCAATTCTAGAGTAAAGCCCCCTCTGTCTCAAAGCCATGAGATGCGAACCCGTTTCCCTCTAGAACCCGGCTATCCATGCACCCTACCGCAGGGTAATCCTAGTACAGAAAGTAAAATATACAACGGGTACATCGACCTCAGCCCGGTCGTGTCCCAAAAGAATAATATACAAACAGGCAGTGACGGCAGTCCACATGTCGGACGCTCTCCCCGCAATATCAAATGTACATATACAATAAAACTGTACTACGATTGCATCCAGGCTATCCACCACGACAAATCCGCAACATCACAGCATAACACAGAACATCAACGTGAATGTCACGTTCGCAAATCCGTCTAAAAGGGCTATAGCAATTAGACAGGATTTACCGATCGAATGACATTAACGGTTGCAGATATAATGTAAATGCTGTGAACTAACATGTTTAAAATTTTCGATTGACTAAAATTCCCGAAGTGGGCCCCAAGCACAACTGTAGCACTCAAAATAAATCTGGGCCCAAACAGAATATACCAAAAACCCCAATTCCAACACAGAGACCTACTGAAGAAATTTGGTGCACTGTGGCTACAGTACGGCGGCGGATCCGCGGCCAAAACGTGGTTAGGGCCGCGGAACCGCCGCGCTACAGTGAAATCAGCCAACTAAATTTCTTCAGTTCTCTTGAAAAAGCCTGCACATATTTCTGCAATATACCAAATAAATTTTTGACAACAAATCAGAATCGACAGAAACTGATGCTTTTGAAATTGTGGTTTTGGGAAATTTCGTTTGATCGAGTTCTAAACATGTTAGAGCAAGCTAGAAAAGGTTAATGGCGTGGCTCTTATACCATGTAAGTGAACGGCAGCGCCCCGGCCGTCTGTCCGAGGCCAAAATACGGAAAACAAATCTTTTCTTTTACTAGAAACCGGCGCTACTGCGGACTATAAACCCAGATCGGACCATTAACCTACTACTAGCTAACAGTAGAAAGGGTAGAGAGCTATACCAAGCGATCCGTGTCTTTCGGTCTTCGGCCACCATCCCGATCTCCCCGCGGCATCTCCGGTCTTGATCTCCTCGTCGGAAGGGGCACCACATCGCCGAGTCTTTTTACGGGCGCCCACCTCTGAACCGAGGCAACTCGGACACGAAGTTGGCAAGCCGACGTGTCCAAGATTGCTGTAGACTGAGTGTAGAATGCTATGTCTCGAGGGGTTATTGAAGTTGCCATTTTTGGAGTGGAGAAGGAGATGAGCTTTGAAATGGAGCTATATCAATTTTGTGCAAGCAAAAATGAGATACCAAATCTCACACCAAAAATTTGCACAGCCCCTATCCCCAAGTGGCCGACCATCATATGATAGGAGAGAGGGAAAAGAATAATCCAAGAGAGAGAGAATGAGTGATCATCATTTTGATTGTCACACCATTTCCTTTTCAAATCCCATCACAAAAAGCAAGTGATGATGAAACAAAAGAAGTCAAAGGATGCTAGAACCATCATGAACTCTCCACCACAAAAAAACACCCTCCATTTTGCTAATTTGCACATTTGCAAATAAGCCCCTCCATGGAAAATTCAGCCAAGGAAAGAAAGAAAGGAAAATGGCCGAAACGGAATGCAAGCTGGCAACTTCAAAAAAACAATCCGGTAATAAATTACAGGAAAACCCCGCAACTGTATATACATACCCGCATTTGTATTCTGACCGAACACAAATGCAATGAGACAAAATCTACACTGTACAATACTAGGATCCGGCTTAAACCAAAGCCCGCTAGTATTATCCGTCTGAACCATAACACGTGCACAAGTGCACGCGTACATTCGAACCCTGCCATAAATCCTTACGGCCTCTACAGCGTTTCGCCCGAAACTTGAGAAACTGTCTGTGGAGGACTCGAAAGACTCGTCAATACTTTGGCTGTGGATTTAACCACTAGCATGTCAGAGGTATCAGCCGTACGTAACGGGCTACAGGTATTGACCAAAAGGGAGGTCGATGAGCGAACTCATCCTGACATCCTACTGAGCCTGTCAATGACAATATCCGTACAGTACGGTCCGTTCGTCTATGAGCATCGCATGGCGGGCCTATGGGGCTGGTAAAAGTCAGACCCCCAAAAGAGGTACAAGTCGTGTCGGAGTGTAGCCCAGAACACCTTGAGATACTACTGGAATACCTACCAGTAAATCTCCTTCCTCGGCCGAGGGCTTTGTGTAATGGCTCTCCTAGAAACAGCGCGATCTCACTCCCAATACCGGGAGAGACGAAACCCCTGCCGATCCGCTCACTGCCACCATGTGGCTCGAGACTGTACCCAACTAAAACCTGTTTGCACGACTCCTTTGAGCCGTGATAGGGTAGTAATCAAAGTACAAAGGTAACTCACACGAGGAAAATGATGATCTCAGGTCGATGAACTAACCTGTACACATGTCACCAGGGAACTGCTATCTGACGTATGGTATAATACCAACTAGCATGATCCCGGCGAGTCCTGTCCGGTGTACTCATAACCCAATGAGCACCTGTATACATCTTAGGTGAACCAACTGACACTAGTGGCTTGTGAGACCGGCCACCGCCCCTCGTCGGGGTCTCGACTGTATACACTAGTCTACTCTGGAGTATCGATGCCCTGTCTCGAAAACTCCCACGACTAGGGACCTTTTAAGGATGTGCTTATAGACCCCAGCTCCCACGTATATGATCGCCATCATACTGCTGGCTGTCAAGCAAGAATCCTAAGGGCTCTATCAATGCGCAATAGTTACCTCTATGGTCATCTAAAGCAGTACACGATGATAAAGACAAACCAGATAGTATACAAACCTCTCGAGTAAGACTGTCCTACCGGTATAGGTCCTCTCTCAATCATTGCAATCACGTGCCTTTGATCCAATAATTGACTCTGAGGGCACTATATCCAACAACATTCACACAACACCTCATCATCACCCTTGCTCATAACCCTACACCTCCTCCTTCATAGCTTTACACCTCCTTCTTCAAGTTTAACACCTCCTCCTTGCATGAATGAATCATATTTCCTCTTGATGACACCTCCTCTTTCCTCCATGCCACCTCCACCTCTCCACCTCCACATCATGCTTTCTCTACACCAAACGACACTTAGGGAATCCCTTAGTGATACCAACTGAACACAACATATTCTTCAGCTCCGAACTAAATTTCCTAAGTGTTCATCATTCCAAATAGAGAAGAAATGAATCCCTTCATCAAAGTTGTACACATAATCAAGCTAGATCCTCTACAAGACCTAGATGCTCCCACACACAATTTATGAGCTGGTGTTCCATTATATACAATCTCCATAGGCATATCTTCCTCTCTCTTCACTTAATCATTTCTGTCCAATATCAGTTTTTGTGTGCAGTATTACAAAAACAGTTTGTTTTGTGATATTTAGCTAGTGTAATTGAATCTGGAACTAATAGGTATAATCACTAGAAAAACTAGCAAGACCAAAACTATACTGAAACAACTAGAGAACTTTTCAAAAATCCCGAGCACCTAACTCCCTACCAAGCCCAGCGACATTCACCATTTTTCCGAGCTCGCCGGCCCCCCTAGGCTTTTGGTGTTGGTTTTTCTCCAGTAGCTTTGTTTTGGTATTTTATAATCTATGGTGTTGTTTGATTTGTTCCAGTATTCTTACAGAGAAATCTGGGAATGATTAGTAAAGGTTTTATCAAATTTTCCAATATTACGATACGGGTTTTCGTATTTTTATACTGCAGATGAACCGTTAACGTTTATACGTTAAGGACAAATATATATTGTCATTTTTGGGTTAAGTATACTGAAGGTTCTAACATATGGATGCCTATCTCATTGTTTTGATTTTTGATATAATATTTACGTGGATATAATATAAATACGATTGTAGGTACGATCGCGGAGGTTTTCGAGACGGAGTTGGCGGACATAGCAGCGTGGATTTCAGCGAGCTCAACGAGTTGGTGAGTAGATTTACATCTACGGGGGAATTCGGGTGGACGGCGTATAGCACCCCCGCAACCTTATAAATAAAATAGTATGATATATAGTTAGATATCAATGTTATTGATGTAGTATCATATATAGTATGTCCTTCATTTGCATATAGTTTCATACATAGTTTTAATGACATACGTACGTGACGTTAGATCCGTATGACATTGATATGGTTTGATGGATTTGTACGAGGGATCATGCCGTATTTAAGATGATACAGATATAGTGATACGATGAGGTATTATACGAGAAATTATATGCATTAGAAATGATGAGATTCGTATGCCGAACAACGACCAAGTTTTTCCTTTAGACTCGTAGAGATAGATTATATTCCGTTTTAGGATGTAATACTTGTGCGAGCTATATTCTTTCAAAAACTACGATTCGTTGCTCTTTTAATGCTAAAATATAAGGATGCGGTGCCAATTTCCAAAACGAATATCTATTTTAACCGAAGGCAGCTTCCTTATCTCAAAACCAACGTTTCGTTCCATTTCTAAAGATAATGGTATAGCTCATAGCAGATAGTTACAGTTACCAGTTACGCTTAAGTTTACTTTACATGTTCGCGTTATAATTATCGAAATTATACGTTTCTGTAATAGGAACACTCTGATAGAACACTGCACAAATACCAATGAGTACTATGCTGCACAAGGACGTACATATATGTTACACTACACATCTTTGGTACTGCCATGTTACTGTAGAACAGTTCTGTTATATAATGCGTATATATATATATGTTAATATGAATAGGTTATTACACCGTAGAACACTTGCACAAATACTAATGATTGATATGTTGCACGAGCACAGACGCGTATGTTACACTACACATCTGTAGTAGTGCCATGACACGGTAGAATTAATATCTTTGTACCTGTATGATTTATTTACGCAGTCTTACTTTATTTCCTGTTGCACATTGCGAATACCAGTACTAAAGATGTTGATATTAGATTCTTATGGATTTTCTAGATGTTTTACTCCTGATGATATATATCAGTGGTATGGGACGCTGTTATATATGTATATATATAATATATCATAAGAATGATCTATGCAAGTATTCTCATTCTTTATTTGATATCTTTGTATATGATGAGTTGGCATCCACCATGAGTTTTATGTTTTATGAGTATTTATTCCGAACCGAGTGGGGGGGCTATACGGTTTCAGACTTGTTGTTATCCGGACTGAGTGGGCGAGATATACAGTCGGATACATGGTGGACCCGGTTCGAGACCGAGGGACAGGAAAGCCGCATTATAGGCGGGGAGCCTAGCGAGGATGCTCAATACCGGAGATAGAGATGAGCACGGTAGATATCCCAGGGATACTGATCGGTGTTCGATTGGAAACGGCTGATATCCAGGGAATACTTACCGAGGCCAAGGATATCGGGTAGCGATCATCTGTTGAGATGGTGTCAACGATATCTGTACTTACGTGTCTGTGATGGACATGAGAGATTTTGGATTTCGGATGTCGATGCTGGTCATCCATATATATTGATATGATTGCTATCATGAGGTACACAGTTAGATTACAGTTATTGTAGCCGACCAGGACTGATCCGGGGGACAATACCTGTATATATTTGTACGGGCATTCATATACATAAAAAGGATTTCAAAATCGAGCTATAGCCTCATTATTTTGACGTGTCTGAGATGACACTGAAATCTTTTAAATTGTAAACCTCTTAACACTATTCATTAAATTAGCAGGACGTATATCCTAAATAAGATATCTATTATATTTCATACTATCACGTCTGCTTTATGCCGTGACATATCTATTCCGCGGCTATTTTAAAGAAGTGGTTTATATATATATATACACACACACACACACACACACATATATATATATATATACATATATATTCTGTTACATTGGGCTTATACCTAGATACAGATCATTTGCATTTTATATATTCTACTTGGGATTACATGATAGTTAGTGTGGCATTATGATACACATGTATATCATATTGTATTAGTACAGATAATGATAGTACTTTATTTATGACTTAGGTATCGTCGTGCATTTCGATTTCTACCTTTAGATGTACTTTTATTCACTGAGTTGGCAACTCATCCCCGTTGTGCCACAGTTTTCTTGCAGGTTTTACCGTTTGGAATATCAGCGGCTTGGGCATACATTCTCTTCGGTGATTGATAGGTAAGTGGGTTACTATTGTATCGTACTCACATTTGATTATTCATATATTCTTGTATCAAGTGAAAACTCCATCAACTTAGAAATGGTATATTGTGGACTTAGAAGCGAGACTTAGAATTTGTGTGTTGTGGTGTCGTACTATTTGGAGTCGACCATTTTAAATTGTTGATTTTGTTTCACTTTTCTTTTCTTCGCCATTATGCGTCGTATATTGTTTGCTTGGTTGCTCCGCCATTTGGGCATGGATGCTAGCTTCCGTTGGGATGCTATTTATATTATTATGTTGTATCGGGTTATACAAAAATGCAAAGGAGGTGCTGTCGAATTTCAAAACATCATAGATGTTTTTCAAACATACTTAGTTAAACTTAAATGTTATTTTAAACTGATTCCATCTGATGACAATTTTAAACTTCACCTCCAATATTTTCAAAAGGGTTTAGATTCCGGGTTTTGGCTTACTTGAACCGCGTCGACGTCTTTAGATGTCACGTGATTTGAGTGTCGGTCACGTGCCATATTTGGGTCGTGACAAAGTATGTAATACCCAGGTGGAGTTGGGGCTGAATACCACCTACCCCGTGAGAAGTGAGGTGTTATTCAGTATCGAGGTGAGGATGTAACCGATACGGATGCACACAGAGACCCACAAGAACAATGGGGAGTTGAATTTCATTCCGAAGGAGGGCATGATCTGAACTATAAATGTAATGATACCACTCTTAAAAACACAGAGGCGGCTTTTGGATGAATCGGAACTCCGGAGTTTGAAAAACACCGTAGTTAAGCGTGCTTGAGCCAGAGAAATTCTGGGATGGGTGACCTACTGGGAAGTAGCCCCGGGTTCATTCAAAAGGACAAAACCGTGCGGTTTCGGCCAGAGCAGACAATACCATCTGTGTTTGGATGGTGGGTCGTGAAAAATATGGTATCAGATCCGGTCCCTCAAAAGTAGGTCTGTGGTTCGAGGACGAACCATTGTTCTAAGTGGGGGGAATGTAATACCCCAGGTGGAGTTGAGGCTGAATACCACTTACCCCGTGAGAAGTGAGGTGTTATCCGGTATCTAGGTGGGGATGTAACCTATACGGATGCACATGGAGACCCACCAGAACAATGGGGGGTATCGAATTCCATTCCGAAAGAGTGCATGATCTGAACTATAAATGGAATGATACCACTCTTAAAAACAAAGAGGCGCCTTTTGGATGAATCGGAACTCCAGAGTTTGAAAAACTACGTAGTTAAGCGTACTTGAGCCAAAGAAATTCTAGGATGGGTGACTTACTGGGAAGTAGCCCCGGGTTCAATCAAAAGGAAAAAACCGTGCGGTTTCGGCCAGAGCGGAAAATACCATCTGTGTTTGGATGGTGGGTCGTGAGATTATGGTTCTGGCCAACTGAACACAGTGCGATATCGACTCCCAATACCGGGATAGAAGAATTCCTGACAATCGCTCACTGCCTCTATGTGGCTCGGGACTGTACCCAACCAAAACCTGTTTGCACGACTCAGTAGAGCCGTGGTAAGGTAGTGATCTAAGTACAATAGGAACTCACACGAGACAAATGACGATCTCAGGTCAAAAGACTAATGGCATGACTACTTCAATCTCCATTTGATGCAAGTCTTGTTGAAGCTTCCACTGTGCGGTGAGATTCAATGCTAATGGTTGGCGACTAAGTGTATCAGGAATTACATTCACCTTCCCTGGATGACATTGTAGTTTGATGTCGAAGTCTTCCATAAGTTATAAACATCTTCTCTGCCGCATATTCAACTCTTTATGAGAAAACACATATTTTAGACTCATGTGGTCTGTGTATATGTCCACTCGTTCACCAAGAAGATAATGGCGCCAAATCTTGAGAGCAAAGATTACGGCTGCCAACTCCAAATCATGTGTCAGATAGTTGCGCTCATGAATCTACAACTGACTTGAAGCATAAGCTACAACTTTACCGTGCTAATGTAGAACACATCCTAATCTCTTACCGGATGCATCGCAATGCACTTCAAAACCTCCAGATTGGTCCAGTATGACGAGAATAGGTGTTGATGTCAATCTTTACTTGAGTTCTACGAAAACTCGTTCGAATGCTTCTGACCACACGAATTCTTCATCTTTACATGCGAGCTTTGTCAGGGGTGTTGCAATCTTCGAAAATCCTTCAATGAACCTTCTGTAATATCCTGCTAAACCCAAGAAACTTCGAATGTCCTTCACTGACTTCGGTGTCGGCCATTCGCTTACTGCTGATACATTAGCTGGATCTACAGAGATTCCATCGCCCGATACAATATGTCCGAGAAAACCGACTTGATTTAGCCAAAACTCGCACTTGCTGTACTTGGCATAGAGTTGATGCTGTCATAGAGTTTCCAGGACAATTCGTAAGTGTTCGGTATGTTCTTTCCGACTCTTAAAATACATCAGGATATCGTCGATGAAGATGACAACCAGCCTGTCTAGGTACTCTCGGAAAACTTAATTCATTAGGTTCATGAATATAGCTGGTATGTTGGTCACTCTAAATGGCATCACAAGAAATTCGTAATGTCCATAGCGAGTTCTGAATGCCGTTTTATGGATATTAGATTCTTTGACCTTCACCTGATGATAACACGAACGAAGATCTAACTTGGAGAAAACGCAAGATCCACTTAGCTGATCAAACAGATCGTCGATGCGCGGGAGTGGATACTTGTTCTTTATAGTTACATCGTTCAGGGCTCTATAATCAATGTACATTCAATATGAACCTTCCTTCTTTTTCACAAGTAAAACTGGTGATCCCCAACTTGAAGTGTTGGGAAGAATCCATCCTTTCGTCAATAATTCGTCCAACTGAGTACGAACTTCCTTCAAACCTTCAGGACTTAACCGATACGATACTTTGATCACCGGTTGTGCTCCAGGTACTAAATCAATGCCGAATTCAAGAGCTCGATTGGGAGGCAAACCTGATATGTCTTCAAGAAATATATCGTCAAACTCTTGAACTATCTCTGGCTTCGATCCTTCCTCTGCTTGAAGTGTTGCAATCACTGCCTTCTTCGGTTTTTCCTTGTATGTGCTTGGCTCCAGGGTACGGTCTCCAGTTTTGAAATAAAAGACCGGATGTTCTAGAATCTCGAACAATACCCTTCTTTGACGATAGTAGATGGTAGAATAAAAAGTTCCAAGCCAATCCATACCCAAAACGACATCGAAATTCGGTATGTCCAGCACCTTGAAGTCAGCATAGAATTCTCTGCTACAGACGACCACTGGACACAGGTCGTATCCCATTATTGCCTTTAGAGCGTCGTTCCCTGAATAGACATTCCAGCTGGATAAGAGAGGTTTGACTGGAATCGCATGTGTTCGGACGAACCGTTGCGACATAAAGCAATGAGATGCTCCAGTATCGAAGAGTGCTAGTGCAGGAAGCAAGGCTACTAAGATTGTACCTAAGTTATATGGGATAGGTTATAGGTATGAGGAAAAGATATATAGGTATGTATATAGACTGAAGGAATGTTTGAAAGGAAATTGTTACCAATAATGACTTGGCCGGTGGTTTCAGCCTCTTCCACAGTCATTGTGAAAGCATGTCGCCTCGGTACATTTCTCTTTGCTGGAGGAGCATTCCTCTGCCCGTTCCTTTGTACTAGAGGTATGTTCCTTTGAGCTTGATGGAACGGACGAGGAGGAGGTGCAGTCGGTCCACGAGGAGGTGGAACAGGTAGTGCGAGTCGTGGAGCAGGTGCCTGGATGGTTGGGCGCTGCTAATAATTGATTGCTGGCCTGGGTGCAGCATTTGGGATGTGTCTACGAGGACAAGACCCATTGTCATGAGTGGATGAGCCGCAGACTAAGCAAAGGCAATTTGCACGCTGGCAGTCTTTCGTCAAATGTTCATCTCTCTTGCAGTAGGTACAAAAGGCTGGGTTGGGCCGGTTGTTCGGTACTCCCGGTCTCCTGGGCATAAATTGTGGCCTTGAAGAGGCTCCTCCTGCCATCTGAGTGGCAGGGCACTTCATCCCGGCAGATTGGGGTCTGGGTTTCATCTTCACCGCTACCTCATATCGGCGGGCAACTTTCAGGGCCAACTCGTGGGTTGGAAAATCGCCTGTAGCTAGAGCAACATGGATTTCCTGATCTAACCCTTGCTAAAACCGTCTGGATATGATCTCAGCAGTTGGTATCAAATATGTCGCGAACCTGTTAAGGTCTTGTGTTAGCTTTGTAATATCTGATATTTGAAAATCGAACATTGAGACATATTTTACCTACTGAGCATGGTAAACTCAGCGTCATATTCATCCACTGATTTGGTCTACATAGAACCCTGTTGTAGATGAATGAATTGCTTCTCCATTTCAAATCGGACAGTCTCAGGGAAGTATTTCGCGTCGAACATATCGCGAAAATTCCTTCATTCGATAGGTTGGTCAAGACGGCTTTCTTCCGCCTTCCACCAAACTCGTGCATTGTTATTGAGTTGCATCTTTGCAACTCGAACCCAAACGATCTCTGGCACTTGTGCCGCTGCCAGATCATCCTCAATACGTTGAGTCCATTCCACATCTTCTAGCAGGCTCTCTTTTCACGAAAACTGTTTTGGGTAGAATGCCAGGAATTGCTTCACTCCGGGCGCTTCCGCTTCTGGACGGTTCATCAGAATAGCAGTCTGCTGCTGCTTTCATTCCAGGAGGCTACGGATTGCCTCAAGCAGTACCGTCTGCTCATTGATTGAAGAAGCGACGGTAGGCATAATCGTTAGAGGTGGTGGTGTATTGTTGAAGTTGGTGCTAGTGTTGTTTGGAGAGTCCTTAACCTTGAAAGAAAAATTTGGGTTAGGACAGATTAAATGTATATGAAATTATAAGATTCAAGAAATATGAATTGTAAAGAATGTTTTTAGTTGTTGTTTCTTGTGTTATATTGCTTAGGACTTCATGCAGAATTGACCTGCATGTCCATGCTGAACTGACCTGCATGGGCCGCCGACAAAACCTGTCACGCCCCTCTTCCCGGTATACGGCAAGGGGACGCGGCGAGGCCCATACGTATTTACTCAGAAGTAAACACGCTAAGAGCATCTAAGAAATATAAAGTAAATGTACACAAGAGACAGGAATATAAATGAACATCAACTCTATTTATTAAACATTCTTTTACAGGTACAATTGGAATGTAAATACATGAATAGAAAGCAATGCCTAAATAATGGCATAACTGAAATAAAAAGTATGTACAAGTGCCTACAGCTCTGGGTCGATAGAAAACTACTCCAAGTCCTCAATACTGGGCTCGGTCTCTAGTGCGTCCAAATCACCTGACAACGTTCCAAAGAAAAAAGAAAAGGATTGTCGTCAGCGAACAATCGCTTGGTAAGTCCCAAAGATGAGTAGAGATAGAATAGACAGAGAGAGAATATGACTCATAATTCTGATTATATTGTTAACGCAGTTGTTTGTAGCTTGGTACAGAATATGCTAGGGTATACGAGAGGAGTTCCACTATTCCGGAGACTAAGGTATAGGGAGCACAAGTAACCGTTCAGCCACGGTACAATGGCAATGGATATTCAGGTTAGGTGTATTAAGGTTACAGTCTCGTGCCACTTTTAACACATTCTGTACCAATCTACCCCTTTAAAACCCATAATATCTTTTGTATTGATTGTATTGTTTTGTTATATAAATGGATTTGCCAAAACCATGATATTAGTAAACAGAATAGATATAAATGGATAGTCATGTAGACGGAGTATATCCATGGTTCGGTTCGGTCAATATAGATTGATATATATTGAATAGACGGATTCATGTTGAATTGTAGTTTATACTTGAATCATATTCAATTCAGATTGATTAGATCGAGACTCAGTCTCAGTCAGACACTTTGAAAAGAACTTGAAATCCTGAATTAGTTTTAATGTTATCCGTACTTGTTGCACATGGACGGCAGGATTTGTGTCTTTTTCTAAGACAATTAACGTGTTGATAATACCGTTTGTTAGATTTTCTATCTTAGATAGGCAAACACTCATATTCTTCGGCTCCCTGAGGCTCAAGAGAATCGGTCCCACTTAAACCTATATTTTCTAGAGTCCTTATTGTAATTTTGTATAACTTGGGATTTTATGTAAAAATAGTTTTGATACATGTTCAAAATACACCTCAAGTATTTAATTATCATCTTTAGGGTTTTCATAGATGTTTATTTTGTTGGATATATGTATGCCCAAGAGGCCATTATATGTATAGTGGATGCTTGGATATGTATATATATAGATGACTTTCTTACTCGACATGATAGTATGCTATCTGGTTTAATTTATCTTGACATGTTCATTTGATCATACATTTTACTCATTTGGTACATGTTGATAAAGCCCTCAGGATATTTGCTTGACTACTACGACTATGATGCGGATCATACTAGTGGGACACATGTAGTTAATAAGCATATCCTTGAATTGTTCCTAATCGTGAGTGTATCGAGACGGGGCATCGATATTCCAGAGTAGACTAGCGTATACCATTCTTGTCTCATATGATGGGCGATGGATGATCCCATCTCCATCTGGTGTGCTGACACTAAAGATTGTAAGCGGGTGCTCAGTGGAGACTGGGTACACTGAACGGACTCACCGAGAACTCCTATGTGGTATTATATCTATCGTTGGATAGCAGTTCTCAGGTGACACTGGTACAGATTAGTCTGTAGACCCAAGATCGTCATAGAGTCTTGTGTGTCCTCCCATGGTACTTTGAGCTCCACCCTACCATGGCTCTACTGAGTCATGCAAACAGGTGGATTTTGGGTACAGTCCCGAGGAACATGGAGGCAATGAGCGATAGGAGGAGTTTCCTCTCTCTCGGTGTTGGGGGTTGATGTTGTGCTATGCTCGATTGGCTATAACAGGAAGTCCCTATCCAAAGCTGATGAGATATACTGATAAGTGTTATCAGTAGTTTCTCGATCTGTTATGAGTCATACACCGGCATGACTTATTGAGTTTTTGGGGTCGACGATTCCATCCCAAGACTCGATATGCGACATATCTGACGAGGAGACCGGACTGTATGGTAAGTGTTGCCAGTTGGCTCGACGGGAGTTTTGACAGCTTTGCTGGTTTTTGTAACAACCGAGTTCATTTATACCAGTTCCAGTTCCCGTATTTACTTGTCTGTGGTATTTTCTTGATTTAACGGGTTTTAGGTGCGAACGGTATTTTACACATTACATTGCATTCGACCCGACCCGCTTGCTTGAACCTGTTTGATTCGTATTTATAGATTAGCTTGACCTGTTGCATGGACACGTGTATCTCATGTTTAGTACATACTGGTATTTTATGTGGTATCGCATCTTTTATCATATAACATTTTTGGTTTCAGAAAATAATTTAAAATTTAATTTCATAACCTGCATGATACCCCTAACCCAATGGTAGCATCCGCACATCTTGTTCTCGTCCCGTTCAGCGAAACGAGCGTGTTTGGATGGCTACGCGCACGTACGTGCATCCATTCTTGGGGGTATGCATTTTCTTTAACTAGGTTTTCATTTTGAAATTTGGAAGTATCAAATATTTTTAATATTTTAAATCTGAATTTTTAGACCCGACCCGGGCATGTTTTTGAAGTAAGTTTGTATTTGCCAAAATCTCAAAATGGACTAATATTATAATATTATAATCTTTATTTCATTTTAAACTTTCTTTAACCAAAAAATATTCTAACTCATATACAACTGTCTATATAAGATTTTTTAAACAAAAAAAAATATTTTAAATTTACAAAGCATGCACGTCTCTCTCTCTCTCGTCAATGTTATTCTCTCTCTCTCTCCGTTTCTCTCTCTCTCTCTCTCGTCAATGTCATTCTCTCTCTCACTCTCCGTTTCTCACTCTCTCTCTCTCTCGTCAATGTTATTCTTTCTCTCTCTCTCCGTTTCTCTCTCTATATATATACCTTTTTATTTAATATATATATTTATATATTTTACCATCTTCCACTTCTCTCTCTCTCCCCCTATTCTTCTAAACTTTTTCCCTCCTACGTCCTAATCCTCGCGACAACCTTCGCCTTCCCCGCCGTGACTTCGCTGCTCCACCCTCGTCGTCGTCAACATCCCCTCATCACCAACAACACCTTCTCCCTCTCTTTCACCGCTCCACCCCGAGACCCATCACCGAGCACCTCCTGCAACCCTCGCATCCCCTGTCACGACCCGAGAATTCGACTCGTGACCGGCACTTAACCACGCAACGTCTACAGGCGCAACGCGGCTAAGTAAGCCGAACCCAGAAATCAAAACCAATAAATATAGAGTGATTTAAAACATTTTGTAAAGCAATAGTAAATGTCTGAAAAACTTCCATTTTATTTAGTAGAAATCCCTTTCAAGTTCAAAAGTTATGAGTTTTATAATTTTGGTAACATTTCCTCTTTAAAACATTAGCCCCGAAAGTCGGGTAAAAGTAAGGTGTGGCGGAAATAACAAGTGACGAGAATAAAACATCACAATATGATATACGACGCCGTAGCGAAGAATACACAGTAAAACAAGGACAATATCATAAAAGATAAGACTGCATAAAGTAACGTCGGCTCACATGCGAGCTCGACACCAGAATATAAAGTCATACATATCGTCCTCACAACTGTCTCTAAGTCAATACATAAGGTAGATGGAGAGTACTAGATACATCAATATACAACTGAAGGATAACAGATACCGTACAAAACCCACCTAACAGCAAAAGGGCTATCTCTGCTCAAAAGGGGTATCTGTGCCAAAAGATGAGGTAACAGCCAGCCGTGACTACTCCCAAGGGCAACCTGCAAACACTGTGGCACAACGGGGGTGAGTTGCCAACTCGTGAATAGAGATAACATATAAAGGTGATCGCAGGCATGCACATATAGCGTGGCTCTACTAATGCCAGCAGATGATATCAATGCATGTCAACAGTGGATACAATAGTGATGCATGTACTCTAACAGGTAAATGCCACAGGATGAGATGTATAGTAATCAATACTGAGTATGGGATAAATAATATCTACATGGACTATGTCAACATGGAAAGCAATGATCGGTGCCTCAAACTGCACCCAAATCCCACATATACTCAGGCGCCGGCACACCCATCGGCCCTCAAATCCTGTATATCTCGGAGGAATCACGAGTGCCCAACATCGGCACCCAAAACATCATAAAATACTCGTGTCCAGCATCGACACGTAAATCCTCGAATATCGGGCGCCGTCAGTCTGGACCGGCCCCACGGGGTCCGTCTGCGGTATCGGCCCTCGGCCCCGGCAGCACGGTCATCCCGCATCCATCACTCGACTCTGGTCAGTATCCTCCGGACAACTGCCAGGTCCAACCAATCACCGGTAGGTACTCGCCCGCCTCCAGGCTCAATCGGCAAATCCCATCGATCATCTCGCCGAGGGGAACCATACCGGGCCCACCACGAACCCGCAAACGGAACATCCACTCCTCGAATCGGGTTTCAAGCACACGTCTCAGCACCGAGAAAACGCGTGGTGGACACACCAAAATATCATATCACGAGGTACCGGGTTTTTCAAAATAGCATATCTTTCCTTAAATAATTCCACGGTCCTCAAAACAGAAATCACATGAAAATCCAATACCAATAGTAAAATCCAATGCGAGGTACAATATACATCAATCCATGGTATGGGTATAAGGGGAAGACCGCTTTTTAAAGTAGTTTCATTTCCGGTTTTAAAAGATGTCATGCGGCTCCCAATATACATGTAGGTCATATCAATCACATGTTAGATGAACTACAGCAATAATACAACAGTATAATCATGGCAGTTCTACAGTGAGTGTGGCATGGCAATTACTAACGGTGTGTGTGTAGCATGTAAATAGTGCTCGTGCAACATAAACCGTTAGTAATAGTGTGGTGTTCTATCAGTTCTAGCATATATCAATAACACATAGCAGGGAAATGCAATATGAGATGACAGTCCATAGGTAAATGCAATATGTAATACTAAGATCCTATCAGCCCTGACGCATAACGCCATGCGGGCGATATCCCCGTAGATGTGAAATCTACTCACCGTGTCTCGCGCTAAGTGTATCCAACCACTTGCTTGCCCTTCTTCGCAGCGTCCGTCTCACTGGCCTGCGAACCTAGAATCGCATACACATATCACATATAAGCTTAAGTCACAAAACGCGACATTATAATCCAACAAGGAAACCTGTGTCGCAAACCAATCGCGCGTGTGCGCGATACGCTAAAACGTGTACTCACGCGCCACAAAACTACCCCGACGTGCCGCGATACGCAGAACCCAAACCTACTCACGTATCGCGCGTGTCGCGAAGGTTTAGAAAAACGGCAAAATAGGTATTTGGTCCCAGATTTTCCTACAGAAATGATCTTAAAAATATATATATACCAAAACACTACCCACAGTAGCAGACACCCACTGGACCAAACCCCAACCCAAACCCTACCCATCTGGCCGCAATTGGCGGCCAGAATGAGGAAATTGGCGGCCTACTGTAGCTGTATGGGGGTCGGGTTTCACCTGGTGCATTATCTCTACTCCACTACACTACAGTCTTCCCAAAATCAATCTGCACTCATCGAGTTGATAGCAGTTCCAGAAAACTCACATTTTGCCCAAATACGATATTTGCATCAAACATGAAACTGGTGGTATTTTAGTCGGGGTTCGACTAAGTTACAATGGCCTCAACAGACCACAATCATCCTACTGGAACAAATCTACACCTCATTAGCACAAAGTTCACACTAAACACCCCATATCGCACTAAAACGCACCAATATCCAATAACCGATGCAAAACTACACTAACTAGGCAAACTAGTGAAGCAAGATAGGGATTATACCTCATACTTAACACTAGGAAGCTGGAGGAAGAAGAAGAAGTGGAGGGAAGAGGCTGCACTAGGAGCTGGAGCTGCTACTGCTCACTGCTGCTGCTGCCAATGCTTGCTGCTGTTGCTGCTGAGTGCTTGCTGCTGCTGCTGAGTGCTTGCTGCTGCTGCTTCAGTTGCTTCTGCTGCTGCTTCAAATGCTTCAAGAGGTAAGTGTGTGTGTGTGAGTGTGTTGGTGTGTTGTGAGAGTGTGAGAGAAAAACACAAAAAAGAAATGAGAGCCACCACAATCATTCCCACAAAAGTCACCCCTCTCTCTCTCTCACCTCATTAATGGCAAGCATGGCTTGAGCCATGATGCCCTCTCTCTCTCCTTCTCACAAGTCAACACCCTTACCATTTGAATTAAAGAAATCTTTTAATTTAACTAATTAATTAAACTTGCTTAAACCCCAAAAGAATTAATCCTACAATTAACCCACCATGGTTAATAATTATGGTATTTCCTTGATTTAAAAACCCTAGTTTACATGCACATGTGTGTGCAAGTTTAGGAAAATTTTGGAAAAATATTTATTAAATTAAGAAAAATATTTAAAACACAATTTGGTAACTTTTTATTAAAAATTATTATTTAATTATAATTATTCACTAACCCTTATCCTAAGGTGTTACAATCTCTCCCCCTTAAAGAAATTCGTCCCCGAATTTCAAAAATCTAACTAAGGTTACCTTCAAAAAGATGGGGATACGTCTTCATCATCTCGCTTTCAGTCTCCCAAGTGACCTCTTCACGGTTCTGACCACGCCAAAGTACTTTAACTGATGGAATCTCCTTCGATCTCAATTTCTTCACTTGTCGATCCAAGATCATCACCGGCTGCTCTGCATAGGAAAGATCACGCTCAAGCTGGATCGTCGGATGCTGAATCGCATGCGAAGGATCATGAAGATATCTGCGGAGCATCGAAACATGGAAAACGGGGTGCACGTCTGGAAAGCTGGGCGGAAGGGCTAACCGGTAAGCCACTGCACCGACACGCTCGAGGATCTCGAAGGGGCCCACATACCTGGGGCTAAGCTTCCCCTTCTTCCCAAACCTCATCACACCTTTCATTGGGGAGACCCTCAAGAAAACATGATCACCAACAGAAAACTCAAGTCTGCGTCGTCGACGGTCCGCATAAGATCTCTGCCTACTCTGCGCTGCTCTCATCCTATCGCGAATCAACCGGATCTTCGCTGTCGTCTCCTCAACGATCTGTAGTCCTAAGATACTGCTCTCACTGAGCTCTGTCCAACAAGTAGGTGACCTGCATCTCCTCCCGTAAAGAGCCTCAAACGGTGCCATCTGAATAGTCTCCTGGTAGCTGTTATTGTAGGAAAACTCTACCAAGGGCAAATGATGATCCCAGCTACCTCCGAAATCTAGTACACAAGCTCTGAGCATGTCCTCGAGAGTCTGGATGGTCCGCTCTGACTGTCCGTCGGTCTGCGGATGAAAAGCCGTGCTGAAACTCAAACGAGTGCCCAAAGCCTCCTGAAGCCTCTGCCATAGTCTACTAGTAAACTGGGTGCCTCTGTCGGACACAATGCACGTCGGGACTCCGTGTAGTCGCACTATCTCGTCAATATAGATCTGGGCATACTGAGTAAATCCGAAAGTCGTCTTCACCGGTAGGAAGTGAGCCGCTTTCGTCAAACGATCCACGATCACCCAGATGGAGTCATACCCCCTACTAGTCCTGGGTAGACCCACCACGAAATCCATCGAAATCTGTTCCCATTTCCACTCCGGAATGGGCAATGGCTGTAGCTCTCCCGCGGGCCTCTGGTGCTCAGCCTTGACTTGCTGACAAGTCAGGCATCTCGATACAAAATCTGCAATGTCCCTCTTCATTCCGTCCCACCAGTACACATCTCTCATATCATGATACATCTTGGTGGAACCGGGATGTACGCTATACACCGATCGATGTGCCTCCTCAAGAATCTCACGCCTCAGTCCCTCAGCATCAGGTACGCACAGTCTGACTCCAAACCGTAGTATCCCCTGATCATCGACCACGAACTCGGAAAATCGGTCCTGTCCCATCTGTGCCATGATCTCTGAACATCGGTCATCACTGAGCTGTGCCTCACGTATACGATCAATCAACTGTGGGCGTGCACGGACATGCGCTATCTGTCCTCCAATCGGGGTGAACTCGAACTGCACTCGACTGTCGCATAATATCTGCCAATCTGCGGATGACTGCTCCTGTACTGCGCTCAAACAAGATAAACTACTCCCAGGCCTCCTGCTCAAGGCATCCGCCACCACATTTGCCTTGCCCGGGTGATATAAGATCTCGCAGTCGTAATCCTTCACTAACTCCATCCATCGACGCTGTCGAAGGTTCAGGTCCCGCTGCTGGAATATGTATTTCAGACTCTTGTGATCCGTAAATATCTGGCACGACTCACCGTATAAGTAATGTCGCCAGATCTTAAGTGCGAAGACCACTGCTGCCATCTCCAAATCATGAGTGGGGTAGTTCTGCTCGTGCTTCTTCAATTGTCGCGAGGCATACGCGATCACCCTATCATGCTGCATCAGAACGCATCCCAATCCCACTCGAGAAGCATCACAAAAGACCACAAATCCACCCGGTCCGGAAGGTAAAGATAACACCGGTGCCGTCGTCAGCCGAGTCCGTAACTGCTGAAAACTGTGCTCGCACTCCTCCGTCCAAACGAAAGGAACTCCCTTCCGGGTTAACCCGGTCAACGGTGTAGCAATACGTGAGAAGTCCTGCACAAAACGCCTGTAGTAACCGGCCAATCCCAAAAAGCTGCGAATCTCCGTCACCGATGTGGGTCTGGGCCAATGCTGAACGGCCTCGATCTTCCTCGGGTCAACACATATACCGTCTCGTGAAATCACGTGACCCAAGAAGTCCACGCTGTCTAACCAAAAAGCACACTTGGAGAATTTCGCATAAAGCTGGTGCTCCCTCAATGTCTGCAATGTAATCCGCAGGTGCTGCTCGTGCTCGTCACTACTCCGGGAATACACCAAGATATCGTCAATGAAGACTATGATGAACAGATCTAAATAAGGCCGAAAAATGCGGTTCATCAAGTCCATGAAGGCTGCTGGCGCATTGGTGAGTCCGAACGACATCAACAAAAACTCGTAATGGCCATAGCGCGTACGGAAGGCTGTCCGGGGAATGTCCTCCTGTCGAACTCGCAGCTGATGATAGCCCGATCGTAAATCGATCCTCGAAAAGTACCCTGCCCCCTGAAGCTGGTCGAACAAATCGTCGATACGCGGCAAAGGATACCTGTTCCGCACTGTCACCCTGTTCAGTTGGCGGTAGTCGATACAAAGACGCAAGCTGCCGTCCTTCTTCCTGACGAACAGGACTGGAGCACCCCAAGGAGAAACACTGGGTCGAATAAGTCCCTTGTCCAGCAAATCCTGCAACTGACCCTTCAGCTCACGAAGTTCTGCCGGGGCCATCCGATAGGGCGGTATAGAAATAGGCCCCGAACCAGGAACCAAATCAATACAGAAAGAAATGTCGCGCTCGGGCGGCAACCCAGGAAGCTCGTCAGGGAACACATCAGGAAACTCGCTAACAACCGGAACCTGATCCAACGGAACCTCTGTAGCGCGAGCATCGCGAACATAAGCGATAAATCCCTGACATCCCTTCCTCAAAAGCTGTCCAGCGCGAAAAGAAGAAATCACACTGTGAGGGGCGGCACTACGGTCCCCCAACACAACAAAAACCGACTCGCCGGGGAAACAGAATCTAACTGTCTTCTCGCGGCAGTCCACAGAAGCATAGCACGTGGCTAACCAATCCATGCCCAAAAGAACGTCGAAGTCCAACATCTCCAGAAGGATCAAGTCGACAGGCAACTCTCTCTCGCCAATACAGACGATACAGGATCGAAACACGTGCCTAGCCACAAACGACTCTCCCACAGGAGTAGTCACCACAAGCGGCTGATCAAGTAAGCCGGACTCTCTACCCAAACTCGGCACAAAGTGCGTGGATACGTACGAATGTGTGGATCCGGGATCGAACAATACATGTGCATCAACTGAACATACAGGAAGGATACCTGAAACCACTGCATTGGACGCCTGCGCGTCCTGATGTGTCAAAGCAAAGACCCTCGCCTGTCCACCACCTGTAACTGACTGACCTCTGCCTCGGTCATCTCGTCCTCTCTGAGCAACTCCTCCACGCCCACGACCTCTCTGAGCAAAAGTCTGGCGCGGAGCAACGGTAGGCGCAACGGGCAACGCCCTCTGGGGTGGTGAAGGTGGTAAGGTAACATGCGGTGCTGCCGCCTCCCTCCGGTGTGTCTCTGGACAATCTCGAACGAGGTGAAGTAGGCTGCCACACCTGTAGCAACCCCGCGGCGACTGCTGACCGTCCTGGGGATACGAACTAAACATCCGACCCCGTCCCGAATCTCTGCTACCCCTCGTACCGGAACGATACCTGTCGCGGCGTCTGAATGACTGCCTCCATGCGGAAATACTGGTACGAACTCTCTTCGGCTCTGGAAATACCGAAGTCTCAACAAGGTGCTCCTCGACCACTAGGGCTGCGTCTACAGCTGCTGCATAAGTCTCGTAGTGCTGCGCGCTGATCGCAAGGAACACTGGTGAAATCAAGCCTCGAACAAATCTCCGGACTCGCAACTCCTCGGTGGCCACTAGATGTGGGGCGTAGACTGCTAGCTCTGTAAACAGTACGTCATACTCTGCCACTGTCATCCCTGGCGTCTGGCGCAAAGACTCAAACCTGCGTGCTCGGGCATCTCTAACACTCCGGGGAAGGAAACGGGCTAGAAATATAGTCACGAACTCCGTCCAGGTCATAGGAGGAAGACCTGCTGCTCTGCCCTTCTCCACTGAATCACACCATTTCTGCGCAAGACCTTCCAGGCGAAAGCTCGCGAACTCAACCCATCTCGCATCTGCACATCTGAGGGAACGGCATATCCTGGCCATCCTGTCGATGAAAGACTGTGGGTCCTCGGCTGTATCGGTGCCTGTGAAAACCGGAGGCTTCAGCCTCATGAACTCTGATAGCGATACTGTAATCACCTCCGTGGCTGCAGGGGCAACTGGCTGTGCGGTAGGCACCATCGCGGTCTCTGGAACTGGTGGAGCTACCTCTGGTCGCTGCGCTCGAAGCGTCTCAACTAGCGATCCTATCATCTGGCGCATCTCCTGCATACCAGCCCCTAACGAGGCGATCTGCTCTGTCACGGCAGGAACAGCCTGCTCGGGTACCACCGGCGTACTGCCCGGATCAGTCCTCGTCTCGGACGAGTCAACACGAATCTCGGCCCTCGCGGCCGCTCTCTGTGCCCTCGTAGTCTTAGGCGGCATATTGGCTGAAAGAAAATTTGGATTCGATAAGAACACGGAAATTGAATCACGAGAATATAAGGAGGAATCAAATCAACAAGTCCTAAGGTCGCGTAAGCGGAGTACCGTGTCGTGAGTATGCCGCGGAACATACGCACGCTACGCTACCCTGCTGCAGCTACCTACTCCATCATACCAGGGTCATCCTACACTCCGAAGGTAAAACCTACGCTCTGATACCAACTTTGTCACGACCCGAGAATTCGACTCGTGACCGGCACTTAACCACGCAACGTCTACAGGCGCAACGCGGCTAAGTAAGCCGAACCCAGAAATCAAAACCAATAAATATATAGTGATTTAAAACATTTTGTAAAGCAATAGTAAATGTCTGAAAAACTTCCATTTTATTTAGTAGAAATCCCTTTCAAGTTCAAAAGTTATGAGTTTTATAATTTTGGTAACATTTCCTCTTTAAAACATTAGCCCCGAAAGTCGGGTAAAAGTAAGGTGTGGCGGAAATAACAAGTGACGAGAATAAAACATCACAATATGATATACGACGCCGTAGCGAAGAATACACAGTAAAACAAGGACAATATCATAAAAGATAAGACTGCATAAAGTAACGTCGGCTCACATGCGAGCTCGACACCAGAATATAAAGTCATACATATCGTCCTCACAACTGTCTCTAAGTCAATACATAAGGTAGATGGAGAGTACTAGATACATCAATATACAACTGAAGGATAACAGATACCGTACAAAACCCACCTAACAGCAAAAGGGCTATCTCTGCTCAAAAGGGGTATCTGTGCCAAAAGATGAGGTAACAGCCAGCCGTGACTACTCCCAAGGGCAACCTGCAAACACTGTGGCACAACGGGGGTGAGTTGCCAACTCGTGAATAGAGATAACATATAAAGGTGATCGCAGGCATGCACATATAGCGTGGCTCTACTAATGCCAGCAGATGATATCAATGCATGTCAACAGTGGATACAATAGTGATGCATGTACTCTAACAGGTAAATGCCACAGGATGAGATGTATAGTAATCAATACTGAGTATGGGATAAATAATATCTACATGGACTATGTCAACATGGAAAGCAATGATCGGTGCCTCAAACTGCACCCAAATCCCACATATACTCAGGCGCCGGCACACCCATCGGCCCTCAAATCCTGTATATCTCGGAGGAATCACGAGTGCCCAACATCGGCACCCAAAACATCATAAAATACTCGTGTCCAGCATCGACACGTAAATCCTCGAATATCGGGCGCCGTCAGTCTGGACCGGCCCCACGGGGTCCGTCTGCGGTATCGGCCCTCGGCCCCGGCAGCACGGTCATCCCGCATCCATCACTCGACTCTGGTCAGTATCCTCCGGACATCTGCCAGGTCCAACCAATCACCGGTAGGTACTCGCCCGCCTCCAGGCTCAATCGGCAAATCCCATCGATCATCTCGCCGAGGGGAACCATACCGGGCCCACCACGAACCCGCAAACGGAACATCCACTCCTCGAATCGGGTTTCAAGCACACGTCTCAGCACCGAGAAAACGCGTGGTGGACACACCAAAATATCATATCACGAGGTACCGGGTTTTTCAAAATAGCATATCTTTCCTTAAATAATTCCACGGTCCTCAAAACAGAAATCACATGAAAATCCAATACCAATAGTAAAATCCAATGCGAGGTACAATATACATCAATCCATGGTATGGGTATAAGGGGAAGACCGCTTTTTAAAGTAGTTTCATTTCCGGTTTTAAAAGATGTCATGCGGCTCCCAATATACATGTAGGTCATATCAATCACATGTAAGATGAACTACAGCAATAATACAACAGTATAATCATGGCAGTTCTACAGTGAGTGTGGCATGGCAATTACTAACGGTGTGTGTGTAGCATGTAAATAGTGCTCGTGCAACATAAACCGTTAGTAATAGTGTGGTGTTCTATCAGTTCTAGCATATATCAATAACACATAGCAGGGAAATGCAATATGAGATGACAGTCCATAGGTAAATGCAATATGTAATACTAAGATCCTATCAGCCCTGACGCATAACGCCATGCGGGCGATATCCCCGTAGATGTGAAATCTACTCACCGTGTCTCGCGCTAAGTGTATCCAACCACTTGCTTGCCCTTCTTCGCAGCGTCCGTCTCACTGGCCTGCGAACCTAGAATCGCATACACATATCACATATAAGCTTAAGTCACAAAACGCGACATTATAATCCAACAAGGAAACCTGTGTCGCAAACCAATCGCGCGTGTGCGCGATACGCTAAAACGTGTACTCTCGCGCCACAAAACTACCCCGACGCGCCGCGATACGCAGAACCCAAACCTACTCACGTATCGCGCGTGTCGCGAAGGTTTAGAAAAACGGCAAAATAGGTATTTGGTCCCAGATTTTCCTACAGAAATGATCTTAAAAATATATATATACCAAAACACTACCCACAGTAGCAGACACCCACTGGACCAAACCCCAACCCAAACCCTACCCATCTGGCCGCAATTGGCGGCCAGAATGAGGAAATTGGCGGCCTACTGTAGCTGTATGGGGGTCGGGTTTCACCTGGTGCATCATCTCTACTCCACTACACTACAGTCTTCCCAAAATCAATCTGCACTCATCGAGTTGATAGCAGTTCCAGAAAACTCACATTTTGCCCAAATACGATATTTGCATCAAACATGAAACTGGTGGTATTTTAGTGTAATCGGGGTTCGACTAAGTTACAATGGCCTCAACAGACCACAATCATCCTACTGGAACTAATCTACACCTCATTAGCACAAAGTTCACACTAAACACCCCATATCGCACTAAAACGCACCAATATCCAATAACCGATGCAAAACTACACTAACTAGGCAAACTAGTGAAGCAAGATAGGGATTATACCTCATACTTAACACTAGGAAGCTGGAGGAAGAAGAAGAAGTGGAGGGAAGAGGCTGCACTAGGAGCTGGAGCTGCTACTGCTCACTGCTGCTGCTGCCAATGCTTGCTGCTGTTGCTGCTGAGTGCTTGCTGCTGCTGCTGAGTGCTTGCTGCTGCTGCTTCAGTTGCTTCTGCTGCTGCTTCAAATGCTTCAAGAGGTAAGTGTGTGTGTGTGAGTGTGTTGGTGTGTTGTGAGAGTGTGAGAGAAAAACACAAAAAAGAAATGAGAGCCACCACAATCATTCCCACAAAAGTCACCCCTCTCTCTCTCTCACCTCATTAATGGCAAGCATGGCTTGAGCCATGATGCCCTCTCTCTCTCCTTCTCACAAGTCAACACCCTTACCATTTGAATTAAAGAAATCTTTTAATTTAACTAATTAATTAAACTTGCTTAAACCCCAAAAGAATTAATCCTACAATTAACCCACCATGGTTAATAATTATGGTATTTCCTTGATTTAAAAACCCTAGTTTACATGCACATGTGTGTGCAAGTTTAGGAAAATTTTGGAAAAATATTTATTAAATTAAGAAAAATATTTAAAACACAATTTGGTAACTTTTTATTAAAAATTATTATTTAATTATAATTATTCACTAACCCTTATCCTAAGGTGTTACATCCCCGCCGACGCCGCCTCTCGACGAATACCTCCACCCTCTCCTTTCCCTTGCATCACCCTCGGCGATCCCGACCTCGCTTTCTCCACCACATCTTTCTCTCTCCTCTTAACAACCCTAACCGTCTCAGATCTCGCCTGCACACCCTCTTATCGCCGACCCCTCACGTGCCTCACCGTCGCTCGAGCCCACCATCACCGTCGGCCATACTCTTCTCCTCTTCTCTTCCCTCTCCATCCCCTGCAGCCGCATTCCCAAGAACCCGAGCACCTTCTGCCACCCACTGCACACCCGATCGCGACCAACCTCACCACCGGCAGACTACCCCTTACCGTTGCCTCCATCACCTTCTTCTTCCCATCGACTTCAACCCAACCTTGCCTTCAAGCTTCGCTGACCATTTCATTTTCTTCGTCTTGCCTCTACGACAACTCCAAAACCCTTGACATTCGACAGCCCTTCGACGCGACTCCGAGACGGGAACCGAGGCTCCAATGATTGGCCTGCATTTTCGTGAAAGAAATGATCATTTCTCTGCCTCTAGATCTCCATTCCATCAATGTTCATGTATGCGCGCAAAGTGTTCGACGAAATGCCCCAATAGAGTTTTTCCGTAGTTTTATCGCATTCTTGCTGCGTGACGTATATCTGTGGATCCCCGAGCAAGTAAAACTTGCTACATGCTATTATAATATTATATAACTTTTCGACTGCATATTGTATTGGTAGATTGAATTTAATGCCGCTTGTTCCATGTTAACATTTCGATGTCCATTATATCATTTTAGATTTATAGCTCGGAACATACCATGTTGCATTTAGTTTTATTATGCATAGTACCAACATCCATATGTAAATCAAATAACAATTATTTGTATAACCCACAGTACCCCTTTTATAGTTTATACCCTATCGGACGACCGTTTGAATATATCTAGCCTAACTTATATTCAATTGCATCTCTAGATTATTTAGTACATATTAACATGATTTTAACACCCATATTTGTTATATTGTATTTAAGTATTTTTGAAACTATCCCTTAAACCCAAACTGATAACCGTGCAACCATATGTTTGAATCTGTAACTTTTTGCATATCACATTACAATATTTCATGTTATTGTTCTATTAGTACCCATGCTTGTTTTGTGTACCCATGCTTATGTTAGTTGGATTATTTGAGCACCCACATGACATCTTGTGCACCCTGACATGACTTGATTACACCTACTACTTGACCCGACATGGTACCGTGCACCTCTTGACATGACATGATACCTATACTACTTGGCTTGACCTGATGTACCATGTCTTTACCTGTTACCTGATCTTGTATCTAATGCCAACAAACCTAACCTGTTGTCTATCCAGACAAACCTGTACCTGCCTGATCCTGTGTTGGCATTAGCTCTAGATTACTTAATACCTGACT
The DNA here is from genome assembly GCA_030015575.1 of Agapanthus africanus. Lineage (NCBI taxonomy): Eukaryota > Viridiplantae > Streptophyta > Magnoliopsida > Asparagales > Amaryllidaceae > Agapanthus > Agapanthus africanus. The sequence continues at coordinate 130,807,939 of JASDDO010000016.1, forward strand.
TGAACACATATGACTTGGGGGTATGGGGAAATCAATAATGAAACCTGACTTGTAACTCGACAGTTCTATAACTGTTCTGATCAGTCTTACGGGCCAGGCCAGCCCCGGAGAGATGCTACGGACATCACTCGTCATTACCTACCACCCTTTTACTGCCTTGTGGCACGTCTCGGGTTCAGCCCGAGAGTCATAGACCGTGATCCCGGGCACACACGGGATACTATTGAGTTACATCGATGATTCATCAAATTGATTTCAAAGACTTGAGAGTAGTTAACCCAATAGACTGGTTTAGATTACTCTCTACTCATTACCCCACTGTCCTTACTTATATCACTGTTATGCTTGTTTTATCATTTATACTCATACTTGCATGTATTGCTACCCCTGTTTATATTATCACTTGATGTTATGACGCGCTGACGTCTGGGTTTTGCATGGCCAAGATCCTCTACCTTTGTTGCAGACTGATCAGGAGTATTGCCGCTGTTAGACCGAGCAGTGAAGATCCTGTTGGTATGCAGTTTACTTTCCAGGTGTTTCATTTATTGTATCTTTTGCTTCCGCATATTATCATTTATTGACTCATTTATTAAGGCTCATGGACATGTACTAGATAGTTTAGTTTACTTTTCTGTTCTTGATATCTCTACAGACGTTATGTGACTGTGGAAGGATTGTTTCCTATCCACAGGTAGCATGGTTGGCTATGTCACATGCCCAACTTAGCGTACTCTGGAAAGCGGGGCGTGACATGGTTCTTTTGGTATCAGAGCCATAGGATATAGGCTAATCGAATTTGATTCTTTTGTAGTTGGGTATTAGACCCAATACACGAATCAGAATACTCGTAACTAGGAGCATGTCCTGCCACATTGTTATCATGATTCTTGAATCATATCCTTCTTTTATCCTTCGCCTTGACGATATGCAAACCACTTTGCATCTCGACTTGAAACCTTTTGGGTTCTCTATTGTTTCTCCCTATTCTTTGATTCTAATACTAGGATTTGGGCGACTTGAGTGGAGTTATGTAATTGTACCCATGAACTGCAGCATAGTTACAATGCGGTACTTTATTTAAGTAACTTGGAGTCCTGGTCTTGATTCACTTCCTTATTCCATGATCGTTATATTACCTTACTTCTCTCGGTTTCATTGCTTACCAGTTATTGTTTCTTCGCCAGGTTGAATCATGTTTACCGTGCTTAATCCTCTTCAGTATCTTAACTTCGGATGAAGTCATCTCGGTATCTTACATGTTCATGTTTTCCCCGCATTAGAGTTACCCAATTCTGGTGCATCCATTTGTTTGTTGTCGTCTTGGGAATGGATTTTCCGCTGCACTTTCCACGCTCATATTGATTGTAAGGAAAGGAAAGTGATTCTTCAGATTCCCGGACATCCGGAGCTTGTTTTGCTGGAGGAAGCAGTTCTGTCGGGCCAGTCGAGTTTAGGTCTAGGCCGACAAACAATGTTCTTTCGTCGTTGGGAGTTGATAAGAAAGAAGCGCCGGCTATAGTTCGAGAATTCATGGACGTGTTCGAAGACATCTCGGGTTTATCGCCAAAACGAGATGTGGAGTTTGAGATTGATCTTGTTCCTGGTGCAGCGCCAATCTCAAAGGAGTATTACCCGATGGCACCAGTGGAGTTGGAAGAAGTCAAGAAGCAGGTTGCCGAATTGCTAAATAAGGGTTGGATTTGCAGCAGCAATTTAACTTGGGAAGCTCCAGTTCTTCTAGTAAAGAAGAAGATGTCACAAGGAGGATGCGCATCGATTATCGAGAATTAAACCGGGTGACTATTAAGAACAAGTACCCGATCGCTCGCATTGGCGAATTGTTCGAGCAGCTTAGTGGCACGAGGGTATTCTCGGAGCTGGATTGGCGATCTGCATATCATCAGGTCCGAGTTAAATCAGAAGATATTTGCAAGACTGCGTTCTGAACTTGGTATGGATATTACGAGTATTTAGTGATGCCCTTCAGAGTAACGAATGCACCGGCGATAATTATGGACTTGATGAACCAAATCTTTTCACCATTCTGGACCAGTTCATATTGGTGTTCATTGATGATATTCTAGTCTACTCGAGGAGCATTGCAGAGCATGCAGAACACTTGAAGATCGCACTGCAGACATTGAGGCAAGAAAGATTGTATGCAAGGATGAGCTAGTGCGAGTTTTTACTTGAAGAAGTGAGGTTTTGGGGCAAGTCGTAGATGGAGATGGAATCGCCGTTTATCCCGAAAAGATTATAGCAGTTCGAGATTGTTAATGTATATGCCCTAGAGGCCATTACTGTATCATACTAGTTTGTATATTACTTGATGGAAGCTTGGGATATTCACCTTGTATAGACAATGTTGCTCAATATAGTAGTATGCTACTCGGTTTGTTTCTGCTTAAATGTATGCATGTTTTTCTTTTAGCATATCGCCTTTACACATTAGTAGACCCCTTAGGATCTTTGTTTGATTACCAGCGTTGTGATGGCAGTCACACTCGTGGGGGCTGGGTAATCCACAAGCACATCCTTATGCAGGTCCCTAGTAGTAGGACTATCGAGACAGGGCATCGATACTCCAGAGCAGACTAGCGTATGCGCTTCTCATCCCAGCTTGGGAGACGGTCTGTCCTATAGCCATCAGTACGCCGTACTTGAGATAGTATGCGGGTGCTCGTTAGGTTAAGAGTACACTGGACAGGACTCATCGGGAACTGTTGGTTGGTACTATACCTATCGTCAGTTATCCGTTCCCAAGTGACATAAGTACAGCTTAGTCCGTTGACTTGACACTGTCACTTCGCCTAGAGTGTGTTCCCACTGTACTTTGATTACTACCCTACCACGGCTCAAAGGAGTCGTGCAAACAGGTAGGTTTTGGGTGCAGTCCCGAAGCACTTGGAGGCAGTGACGGTTAGACATGATTTGTCTCTCCCGGTATTGGGGGTTGATATCGCGCTGTATCTAGGAGAGCCATTACACAAAGTCCCTGGCCAGGGCAAGCGAGATAGACTGGTAGGTTTCCAGTGTTATCTCAGGTGTTCTGGGCTACACTCCGACACGACTTGTACCGCTAGTAGGGGACTGACGTTTACCGCCCCCTAGACCTGCCATGCGATGTTCTCAGACAAACAGATCGGACTGTATGGAGATTGTCATATTCAGGCTCAGTAGGAGTTTAGATGGGTTTACCTCGTCAGTCTTCTTATCGGCATTTACCTGGGGACCGTTACGTACAGCTAGTGCTGCTTGCGGTCTGTGGTTAAACCCACTGCCAGCGTAGTGTTGAGTCTTTAGAGTCTCACAAGGAGGGTTATTCTCCTTTGGGCAAAACAGAGTAGAGGTCACATGGTTTTGCGACAGGGTTCGTTCACATCCGTGCACTTGTGCATGTTTGGCGTCCTGACAGACATTACTAGCGGGCTCTGGTTTGAGCCAGATCCTAGTAAATGTTTTGGGGTTAGTTTTATCTCATAGTATTCATGTTCCTCGGAACACGAATGTGGGTGTGTATGCACAGTTGATTGAGGCGGAGGAAGAGGTTTTTCATTAGGGTTTTGGAACAAGTGCGTATGCACAGTTGACAGTCGACTTTTTCCAAACCCTAATGAATTTGTGATATATCAATTAATAATATTAATTAAATGAAATTGTGTCATGGTTGGGTTGTTAGTGTATATGCCCTAGAGGCCATTACTGTATCATACTAGTTTGTATATTACTAGATGGAAGCTTGGGATATTCACCTTGTATAGACAATCTTGCTCAATATAGTAGTATATGCTACTTGGTTTGTTTCTTCTTAAATGTGCGCATGTATTTCTTTTAGCATATCGCCTTTACACATTAGTGGAGCCCTTAGGATCTTTGCTTGATTATCAGCGTTGTGACGGCAGTCACACTCGTGGGGGCTGAGTAATCCACAAGCACATCCTTATGAAGGTCCCTAGTCGTAGGACTATCGAGACAGGGCATCGATACTCCAGAGTAGACTAGCGTATGCGCTTCTCATCCCAGCTTGGGAGACGGTCTGTCCCACAGCAGTCAGTACGCCGTAATTGAGATAGTATGCGGGTGCTCGTTAGGTTATGAGTACACTGGACAGGACTCGTCGGGAACTGTTGGTTGGTACTATACCTATCGTCAGTTATCAGTTCCCAGGTGACATGAGTACAGCTTAGTCCGTTGACTTGACACTGCCACTTCGCCTCGAGTGTGTTCCCACTGTACTTTGATTACTACCCAATCACGGCTCAAAGGAGTCGTGCAAACAGGTAGTTTTTGGGTGCAGTCCCGAAGCACTTAGAGGCAGTGACGGTTAGACAGGATTCGTCTCTCCCGGTATTGGGGGTTGATATCATGCTGTGTCTAGGAGAGCCATTACACAAAGTCCATGGCCAGGGCAAGCGAGATAGACTGGTAGGTTTCCAGTGTTATCTCAGGTGTTCTGGGCTACACTCCGACACGACTTGTACCGCTAGTAGGAGACTGACGTTTACCGCCCCCTTAGGCCCGCCATGCGATGTTCTCAGACGAACAGACCGGACTGTACGGAGATTGTCACATTCAGGCTCAGTAGGAGTTCAGATGGGTTTCACCTCGTCCGTTTTCTTATCGGCATCTACCCGGGGACCATTACGTACAGGTAGTGCCGCTTACGGTCTGTGGTTAAACCCACTGCCAGCGTAGTGTTGGGTCTTTAGAGTCCCACACAGAGGGTTATTCGCCTTTGGGCAAAACAGAGTAGAGGTCGCATGGTTTTGCGACAGGGTTCGTTCACACCCGTGCACTTGTGCACGTTTGGTGTCCGGACAGTTGTTACTAGCGGGCTCTGGTTTGAGCCAGATCCTAGTATATTCTTTGGGGTTAGTTTTATCTCATAGTATTCGTGCTCCTCGGAACACGAATGCGGGTGTGTATGCATAGTTGTCTGTGGCAGAGGAAGAGGATTCTCATTAGGGTTTTGGTACGGGTGTTTATTCACAGTTGACGGTTGTCGTTTACCAAACCCTAATGAATATGTGAAATATCAATTGATAATGTTATTTAAATGAAATTGGGTTATGGTTAGGGTTTGTTGACTTGTTGACCAAGGTTGACTTGTTGACCGAGGTTGAAACATTAACCATCATCATTTCTTTCCAAAGATGCTCTTTGATCTTTGCAAAAACATTTAATATGAAATGATAATGGTCTTATCAAACCAACCATCACCTTTTTCATTTTGGATTAATATTATTAATTAGATAATTCACATATATTGTTATGGTTGTAAAAACCATACTCATTCTATCATAACCATTCTCTCTCCTCTCTTCATCTTCCTCCTCCTCCAGTTCAAGGAGAATCATTCTCATGAGTTGAGAAACCTCTCCTTGGAGATAAAATGTAACGCTTTGAAAATCGTTTCGGTGAAATTTCGAAAAATCGGTAAAATAAGGGGGTTTTCTGTAAAAAGTCAAAATGCAAATATTTTATTATAAAAATTTAATATACATATTCTAGCTATGTAATTACTATTATTTGGTGTTTATTGAGCCGCTGGTGAAATTTCAAATTTCCTGAAAAAAAATATTATTTTATTATTATTTTAAGCCGTCACTAATACATTTAATTAGGGAAAATTACAAATTGGAATGAGTTGAAACAAATTTTGTGCATCATAAAACATTAAATAAAATTTTATCATGTGGTTTTTGAAACGAAATCGTTTGCCAAAACGGTTTAGAAAATATTGAAGAAAAAGGCTTATTTTGTGAAAATAAAAGGGTTTTGGTGCATATTGTATTGGTGTTTGGTGTTTATTGCTCCACACACACACCCTCTCTCATCCCCACCATGTGGCCGGCCCCTCTTTTTGACAGCCCTCTCTCTCTTTCTCTCTCCAATCACCTCATTTTTTCACTACTTTTAAAATGGAATAATAAAAGAAAAGAGAATAAGAAAGATGTATGTGCTTTAATTGACAACACATCTCTCTCTCTCTCCCCACCTCCTATGTGTGGCCGAGCCCAACCTCACCCTCCTCCAACATCAGCCCCCCAACTTCCTCACTCAATTTTATCTCAAAAAACTCATCATACATGCTTCAAAAATCCAAATTAAATCCCACAAAATCCAAATCTAACCCCTACCCATTATTCCTTGGCTATTCTATTATAGATCTTAGTGAAAAGTTAGCATTTTGGAGACATATTGCATGTGGGATCTCATGATCTTGGAGGTATAATCCTAACCCCATGTTAAATGAGTTGCTAATTACTTCAATTTATCTAATTTTGATGTTTAATTTGGGTTCTAGTTTCAAAAATTGAAATTCAAGAAAAGGGAAATTGTTGCCAAGTGGGGGTTTTTATTATTGATCATGGTTTAATGGTGTAATTATCATGCTAAGCCATAGAAAAAATTAACCTAGTTGCTAATATGTAATGGTTGATGTAAAATGTCCAATTTAAGCCTTTTTATCTAGACTAGGTTTTTAGAAATCAATGAAAATGTGAAATTTAAAATCTAGTTAGGGTTTTTATAAATTTATTATGGTTTTAATATGAAGATTAACATATTATGGCATGTAAAATCTTACCTAGTAACTAGTTTGTTAATTGTTATTTTACAATTTTACTAATTAAGCTATTTTGCTAACTAGGATTTTTGGAAAATTAACAAATGCTTAGATTAAAATATAATTAAGTGTTCATGTCATTATAACTATTATAATGAGTGGTTTAATGACTTTGGTTCATGCAAAACGAAGCTTAATTGATGAATTGTGAATTTTGCTTTAAAGGGTGTTAAATTTGATATTTTGCAAACTAGGATTTTGGAAATTATGCAAATTTATGAGTTTAAATTATGGAAATGGTTTTTATGATTTATTTAAAATATTTAATAAATATATTGGCCGCTACATTCATTTAAACATCGTGTTTTGTACAAAAACGGCGAATTGTGCTTGCTAGATTTTCGGAAAAATGACTTTTTGAGTGAAATTGGCGTTTTTGTGAGTTTTAACCTAGTTTATATTAAAATTAGTGTTCGTGAATGTGCAAATGAGTGTATTTGGGTTTTTCTCGTTGGTTTGGCGGTTGTACGCCGACGTCGAGGGTTTTTGGGTTGATTTGTGAAAGCAACCATATGTTTTGACCTATGTGGGATTCGTGCGTCGTTTTGATCATGAGTCGGATTTTAATGAGATATGGTGCGTTATGATATGTAGGTACCCCCATATGGACTTCGAGATGACAAGCAAGCGCGTGGCAACGTCGGCACCGGCTAGCGAGGACCAGGTGAGTAGATTTATATCTACGGGGAGAAGTCGGGTGGATGGCGTATAGCACCCCCGCAGTCCGTAGTGTAGCTTATATATATATTTTTATATAGGTATTTTATGATACGAGAATGTTTATTCATGTTATGATTATGTGTTCATGGATTAGCTTTGGGTTAGTTGCGAAACCCTAGAGTAGTTGTTTACCCACATACGCACACACAAACTTGCATACATTACTTTCTTGTGCGTAGATGGGGATGCGCATATATGTATATATGCGTGGGTATGGGACTATGCATATATACATTCATATACACATGCATGGATAATGAGGATAGTACTTGGGATTTATGATGAGTCGATGAGATTTGATTTGAGGCCGTGAGATCGGTGATATGGCAGGGTTTGTATTTGAGATACGACATGACGTTGTAGCGGGTCCTTGACGTAGTGTTTCACACACGTGCATGCTTACTTAGGCGGTATCAGTATTGTACTAGACGTAGATCAGTACCCCGATCATGATTTTGATAAAGAGGATACCAGATGAATAGTATAATGAATGTGATATTGACCCGTACCTAGATTTGGGATGCCGTACGACGGATTTACGTACGAGCTATATATTGATGATTGATCCGAACTCTTGACTTGGGATTCCTGATTATAGATATGGTATCGGATATGATATTATTAAGGCGGAATCACCGACTATACATATACATGTATGTATATGTATCGACTCAGATGATAGGCGGTTTCCTTACCTGTAGTTCAGCCGTATAGTTTAGTGTAATTGTTAGACTAGATTAGATTTCTTACCTATTTCGAAAACTAACGAATCGTGGGTATTTTAAAAGACAGCCCAAGGGATCCTACGGATATTTCAAAAGACGTATCTTTTCATAAAAGCACCGTATCCCCTATTTTCAAAACCCCATGATTCGTGTTATTTCAAAAGGGCACCATTTGTAGGACTTATATTAGGTTAAAACAGATTAATTATCGTTGCGTCTAGTATTCAGCTCCCGCTCATTATTGTCGTTTGCTCCGCATCACATGCTTATATTATGCTTCATATTCTACGGTTGATATCTTGTGGTTAGGACACCAGCACTATTATCGATGATGCGTATGTACCACGTACACTTACTTGCCGGCTCACACACATCTTCATCGGTAACTGCCATGTCACGTACACCTTAGAAAATATTATTGCTTGACATAGCCTGTTAGCGTATAGTTTAGACATGATATTAGTGTACTTGCCTTATATGTTAGTTTAGACATTATAGTTATTACCTGCTACCTCATACATACTGTTATTCATTGTTATGCCGCATTCATGGATTCTCATGCATATATTCACTTTTTACGTGCTATTGAGGTTTTGGATTTGGATTTCCATGAGATTTTCTGGATTTGGGGAAAACCGCAAAACATATACAAACTTCTTCTTTCTCTTTTAAATAAAAAGCGCGGTTTTTCCCATGATGTATGAGTCGTCCACCATGAGTTTGCTGATAGATTTGGAGATCCGATTCGAGGAGTTGGATGAACCGTTTCGGGTACATGGTGGACCCGGTAAGGTACCCCGGGGCAAGAAGCTCGTGGTGATGACGATGAGCCTGGCAGGGGGAGACTACCTACCGGTGATTTTACCCGACGCGTCGGATATCCGGAGGATACCGTCGTGATCTTGAGATGGATGGTAGGGGCCGGTCTGGACTGACGGCGCCCTAGATATTGAGATTGAGACATTGAGATTTCGAGATATTGAGGTACTGAGATTTGATGATACAGGCCAGTCCGGATGGCCGGAGCCTGAGGTTTTGAGACATTGAGATTTATGTTTTGTGTCGATGCTAGACATTGTTGATGCTGATTTCATTTATGATACCTCATTTTAAAAATACAAAGGAAATCTCACTAATTTATGAAAACAGTTTCTTCAATTACATGTATTCTGTTTTCATGCATTCATACCTCATTCATGATATATTGCTACCTGAGGCACTGACACGGGCACATGAGATTATACTCGGGTTAGATATTTACCCTAGTCATTGTTATAGACAGCTGGTTTTATTTGAGAATTATATATATTGATCGTATGACCTAGGATTGCGTCATGCATGCGATTTCTATTCGTAGATGTTTTTTCTATTCACGAGTTGGCAACTTACCCCCGTTGTGCCCAGTTTCTTGCAGGTGTTGCCGTACGGATTTCATTACGGCTTTGCGGGCACGGTTTCTTTTCGGGTGACTTGCTAGTAGGTGGGTTTATTGTATCTTACCCATCATTATACCTTGTATATTATATTTCAGTTGTATCTAGAATTTCCATCAACCAAACTTGTATTTATCTCTGATAGAGACCAGTGATGTTTATTTTTTCGACCTTAGAGTCGCGCGTTGTTTTTCTGTGGAATTCTTGCTGTTTTGAGTTTCCTTTTGAGTTTTGATCCTCGCCCTTGGCGTTGTATATTATTTTGCTTGTGTGGTTGTGACCGTCGATTGACGAAGAGCTAGCTTACGCTTGGGGATGCTTTTTTATTGATTTCGTATACTATTCATGTTGTATCCCGTTTGGGAGCCAGTATTTACAAATGAGACTCTGCCGAAATTTTCAGGAAATACTTGATGTTTTTTTTAAACCGCATAATTCTGCTTATGCTATTAAAACTACTTGATTTAAATTGGTTTTCCTTCACTCTACTACTTTTCTTGGTTTGGATTTCTGGGGTTTCGGTTTACTTAGATTACGTACGCCTCGAGACGTTCGTAGTTTAAGTGCCGGTCTTGTTCCGTACTTTCGGGACGTGAGAAAAAACACCCAAAGTCACTCTCTACTCTTCCTAAGGTTGAAGGTCTAGCAAGCCGGAGACTTTAGTTTTCTCAAAGTTCGAGAAAGGAGCTCAAGGAAGAAACCCTCAGGTGGATCCATCTTCGACAAGAGAAGGCAACGAGGAAAGCACCATCCGACCACTACAAAGAGTCCAAGAAGAAGGAGTTCAAGTTGAGGTATAACCCATAACCTAGTAGATAACTCTCTTGTTAGTTGCTAGTGTGTAGTTTAGCAAAGATCCGTTTTCGTAGTCTATGTTACCTAAACCCTAAAAATCGTTTTTTACCATTTCCGCAAGCCCGAAAGAACCGGGAGTGGTAACGTGGACTTACATTTGTATCAGAGCCTAACTAAACACACCCTAGCATGTTAGCAAAGTATCTAAAATTTCGACCGGACAAAAAACCGCGAAACACCACGGAAAATCCTAGTTTCTGCCGATTTTTTTCTGCTCAAAAAATAATAAATAATGTCCTAAAAATCGGCTCAGGCTTTTTAATGAACAGGCAAGAAAAACGATCCAGTGAACCGACCAACTCAGCGCGGTTCCGCGGCCGAGTTGACTCGGCCGTGGATCGTTTCTCCTGCAGTTTGTTTCTGGGGTATTTTATGATTTTTGAGATGGTTTGTTTCTGCCCAGAATTTCCAGAGAACAAATTTGTTTTTGGGGTCGTTACAAATCCGTATTATGGTCGATTTTCTGTAGACTTTGGCTAATGGATTATATCTGTATTGTTATATATGTATTGAACGTCTGCTAATCGCTATACGTCGATTAGTGGGGGTTATACATATCTGTAATCTGTAATGTTGATGGATTGTGTATATGAATTCGTTGGATTATCGCGGATGAATAGCCGGGGGGAATTATGAGATGAGAGTTTTGTTTATCTTTCAATTCTTGTAATATGTAAATTGATGTAATATTATTTGTATGGCCGCACAACCGGGTCGGGGTTGTAGCCGTCATTGTATAATTTCTTTTTACAATTTTTGCTCCTAGGATAGACCCAAGGTGGGGTGCACAAACTACCGGGTACCTCGAAGTGCCGAGTGGCCTACTCACGTCGTTGAGGGAGGTTGCTTCACTTCGGATACTTGGCGGGTAGTTTGCCGCACCCGTAGGGGTCTAGGGTGGGGTTTGGCTATTCATCGCGACCGTGTAATCCGCTCTTCGTTACAGGCTCGTACGAATTGCGGTTTCCTAGTATATCCAATGTATTCATCTGTGATCTGTAATGACTATCATTGCGTGTGACGAATGTTTATATATATCTATATGATATCTATTTAGGCGTTGCTTATGTTTTGCATCCGTGCTAGTCCAGCCCTCGCTCTGTCGTTAGTTAAGTAACCTAATGGGTGATAACGGGACCCTGTGGCGAATGCGGATGGCATAAGCGTACGTCATATTTTCGTTGTTTTCTACAAAGGTAGGATTAATTGATGGGACGCATTAAAATTAATGCAAGAAAAATAAACCAAAGTAAAATTCGTGGGAACACTTTCAAAAACCACTCGGTTTCTTTTCAAAATAACTTTTAAACGTGGAGCTTAAACCACTCCTTTTAAAAGCTATCTCGTTCCATCGATTATATCAAGTTCACTACGTTCACGGTTTTGCCAAAACCATTCGTAGCCCTCCGTCATTTCACATGGATGGTCAATAGTATTCAAGCTATATTTGTTGGCCAAAGTCAAGGCATAGTGATTGGTAGCTATTGGGTATTCATGTGCAGCATAGATAGATGTGTTGGTTTGGGACAGTCGTACTGCCTTGTTGGCCAAAGTCAAGGGTAGGTGCGGGTGGGTTCAAATTAACCTGGAGAATGACGGGTAGAACTTGACATGTGACTTATAATTTGTTGGCCAAAGTCAAGGTCATAAGAGCATGGGGAAAAAATCCACATCGGGAGTTTCAAAAGAACTGAAACTTGCTAGCGCTGCATACCATTTGGAGTGTGATGATTCTGGTAGGATTCTTTCAGTTTTGTCACGCAATGATATTTGGATCCCGATCCTACTGTGAGTATATGCTACTCCTCGGGAAAATTCTCTCTTAACGATCAATGCTATAAACCTAGTAGGTGTCTAGAAAGGTGTTAGCGGGGCTGCGCCCCCAGGAAAAAGAGGTTATTTAATTAAGGAACTTCGCGAAAGCGTTGGAAAACCTCCCTCGAAGTACCGACACTAGCCTGGCTGAACGGTTAAGCAAGTATTTTACGGTGAGATTGATCCTGACTAATTCTTCCTTTTTGGTTTAAGGAGGGATTCGAGAGACAGTGGGAGCCATCATGTTTAGACAAATTAAAAACCATTCTAAACTTGCAAGAGCATCTTGCTAAAGTGTTTCTTCTCTCTCTCCTAATTGCAGCAACCAAACAACATGACTGGACTTAAGTTACTACTAGATAAAAACATACTGACAGGGCCAAACTACAAAGATTGGCTCAGGAATGTCAAAATGGCAATCACTTACGACAAATTGAGGTATCTCCTTACCACCAAAGCTCCCCATGCCCTAGGTCCCACCTCCAGCGTCGCGGATAAAGAAATCCGTAAGGCTTGGGAGATTGATTGCGCGAAGGCCAAGTGCCTCGTGCTTGCCTCTATGGACAACGAACACAAGAGGAGGCACGAGAATATGGACCTTGAATCCATATTTCTTCATACAAAAGAACTGTATGGGGAGCAATCCCGTATCGCCAGATACGAAGTCGCGAAAAAGCTGTTTTCGGCGAGATTGGCCATCGGATCACCGGTAGCGGAACACGTGCTTAAGATGATTGGCTTCATTGAGGAGCTCGCGGACCTTGGGACCACGTTGGAGAATGAACTCTATACGGACTTGATTCTTCAGTCCCTTCCTTCCACTTACACCCAGTTCATCCTGAATTTCAACTTGCAAGAAAAGAAAGTTGAACTTTCAGAACTCCTCAACATGCTGAGGAGTGCAGAGGGCACCCTACAGAAAAGTAGGGAAACATCCACTTTGTTTGTAGGAGGATCTTCATCTTCTAGGTCCAAGGCGAAAGCCAAGGGAAAGAAGAAGAAAACCCCCGCCAAACCAAGGGGCGGTATTAGTAAAGTGGATACGAAGGGAAAGGCAAAAGCAACAAAGGAAGCGGGAAAGCTTGTAAGAAAGGAGGAATGCTTTTACTGTCACAAAAGTGGACACTGGAAGAAAGATTGCAGGGCCTGGAAGGCCAGAACACAGGATCTGAAGCGAGTTGCGGCTTCAGCTTCAGGTGTGTATGTTATTGAAAACTGTCTATCAATAAACTCTACTTCCTGGGTATTGGATACCGGATCAAGATCTCTTATCTGTAATTCTTTGCAGGCGTTGAGAAACCGTAGGGTTTTGAAGGCAGGTGATATGACCCTCAGAGTTGCAAACGAAGCTGGCATGGATGCTGAGTCCGTGGGGGACTATCACCTGGGGTTGTCAGATGGACACGTTTTGGTTTTACGTAATTGTTATTTTGTACCAAATGCGACTTGTAATATCATTTCTGTATGTTTAGTTTCTAAAGAAGGTTATGAATTTGCGTTTGTAAGTAATGTTGTAAACATTCGCCTTAATCAAGTTCTGATTGGGTCAGGTACATTAAACAATGGAATATACGTATTAAACCAACCACAGATTTTCAATGTCCAGAATACACACAAAAGAAAGTCTCCGGAATCAAATCAGGCTTTCTTATGGCATTGTAGACTGGGTCATATCAATGAGAGAAGGTTGACGAAGTTGCATACAGAAGGATATTTGGATCCGGTCGAATATCAATCATATGCAACTTGTCAATCCTGTCTCAAAGGAAAGATGACAAAGACTCCGTTCACTGGACACGGAGTAAGAGCGAGCGAGCTCTTGGGACTCGTACACAGTGACGTGTGCGGTCTAATGTCTACGCATGCACGAAGCGGTTATTCTTACTTCATTACTTTTACAGATGACTTTTCAAGGTACGGTTATGTCTTCTTAATGAAACATAAATCCGAAGCCTTTGGAAAATTCCAGGAATATAAGAATGAAGTGGAAAAACAAACAGGCAAAAGTATCAAGACACTAAGATCTGATCGAGGTGGTGAATACTTAAGTGCCGAGTTCCTGGATTACTTAAAAGAGAATGGAATTCTCTCTCAGCTTACTCCTCCATACACTCCGCAACATAACGGTGTATCGGAGAGACGGAACCGGACCCTATTGGATATGGTACGTTCCATGATGAGTAACGCTAAGTTACTGCGATCATTCTGGGGATATGCACTAGAATCAGCTGCATACTTTTTGAACCGAGTTCCAACTAAGACTGTGCCTACGACACCATATCAGATGTGGTGTGGGAAGAAACCCTATCTTAAGCACATTAAGACATGGGGATGTCCAGCTTTTGTCAAAAAGCAGCATGCGGACAAACTCGAGGCACGCTCAGTACAGTGTAAGTTTATGGGATATCTAAAGAACTCCAAGGGATATTTCATCTATTGCGAAGAGGAACAAAAGGTTTTTGTTTCTCGTCATGCCCACTTCTTGGAAACCGAGTTTTTGGAAAATCAGATAAGCGGGAGCGCAATAGAACTGGAAGAAATTCCAGAACCACGAGCTATTACTGAAAGCTTAGTAGAACCAGAGGGTTCGAAAGATCAGGACATTCCTATGCCGCTCCGCAGGAGTAGTAGGCAGTCTCATCCGCCCGAGAGATACGGTTTTCTCATAGACGGGGATAGAGAGGATTGCATCATTGATAGTGATGAGCCGACTAGCTTCCAGCAAGCCATTCAGAGCGTTGACTCGGTAAAATGGCTGGATGCAATACGGACCGAAATGGAGTCCATGTACACCAACAAAGTATGGACGTTGGACATTGCTCCAGATGGGGTAAAACCCGTAGGATGCAAGTGGATCTTCAAAAGGAAGATTGGTGTAGATGGACAGGTTAAGTCCTATAAAGCTAGACTTGTTGCAAAGGGTTTCCGTCAAAGACCTGGCTTGGACTATGACGAAACCTTTTCTTCAGTGGCTATGCTGAAATCCATTAGGATCATTCTTGACATTGCTGCCTTCCACGATTATGAGATTTGGCAGATGGACGTAAAGACCGCTTTTCTGAATGGAAATTTAGAGGAGTGTGTCTATATGGACCAGCCAGAGGGTTTCATTCAGAGTGGGAGCAGCAGGAAGGTGTGCAAGTTTCTTAAGTCCATCTATGGACTAAAGCAGGCATCACGGAGTTGGAACATCTGTTTTGATGAAACGGTCAAAGAATTTGGCTTTATCAAAAATCCAGATGAACCATGTATCTATAGTAGATTTGTAGCGAGAACTGTAGTATTCCTCGTTTTATACGTGGATGACATTCTCTTGATAGGAAATGACATTCCTATGCTACAATCTGTCAAAGGGTTCTTATCACACAGGTTCTCTATGAAAGACCTGGGTGATGCCTCAGACATTCTGGGGATCCGGATCTATCGTGGCAGATCCAAGAGGATATTAGGATTTTCACAGTCCAGGTACATCGACACCATACTGAAATGATTCAGTATGGAAGATTCCAAGCGCGGTAATCTACCGACTTGTCACGGGATCACCCTCTTCAAAGAGATGTCTCCCAAGACTGATTTGGAAAGGGATCGCATGTCTATTATACCCTACGCTTCTGCGGTAGGCTCTATAATGTATGCGATGTTATGTACTAGACCGGATGTAGCTTATGCACTGAGTGTGGTAAGAAGGTATCATTCAAACCCTGGGGATAATCACTGGATAGCGGTAAAGAACATTCTCAAGTACCTGAGAAGGACTAAGAAGATGTTCTTGGTGTATGGCGGAAAAGACCTCAGATCGAGGCCTTTGCTGACTCCATCTTCCAGAGTGACAAGGATGATTTCAAGTCCATGTCGGGCTATGTCTTTACCCTCAATGGAGGGGCGGTGTGTTGGAAGAATTCCAAACAGGAAACCGTTGCTGACTCGACGATGGAAGCGGAATATATCGCTGCATCTGATGCCGCAAAAGAAGCCGTCTGGATGAGGAAGTTCTTGATAGAACTTCAGGTGTTTCCTACCATTGTTGATCCAATACCACTGTATTGCGACAACAATTGAGCTATAGCTTTAGCGACGGAACCCAGGTCCCATCAGAAGTCCAGGCACATCTTGAGGCGGTATCACCTGATCAGGAAGATCGTGGGTCGCTAGGAGATCGAGGTTCGGAGAGTTGCTACGGAAGAAAAAACTGCTGATCCATTCACAAAGGCCTTACCCCTGACTCAGTTCGAGCGGCTGATCGAGATGATAGGTCTTCGATACGCCAGTACATGGCCATAGTGCAAGTGGGAGATTGTTAGTGTATATACCCTAGAGGCCATTACTGTATCATACTAGTTTGTATATTACTTGATGGAAGCTTGGGATATTCACCTTGTATAAACAATCTTGCTCAATATAGTAGTATGCTACTTGGTTTGTTTCTGCTTTAATGTGTGCATGTGTTTCTTTTTGCATAGCGCCTTTACACATTAGTGGAGCCTTTAGGATCTTTGCTTGATTACCAGCGTTGTGATGGCAGTCACACTCGTGGGGGCTGGGTAATCCACAAGCACATCCTTATGCAGGTCCCTAGTCGTAGGACTATCGAGATAGGACATCGATACTCCGGAGTAGACTAGCGTATACGCTTCTCTTCCCAGCTTGGGAAACGGTCTGTCCCACAGCCGTCAGTACGTCGTACATGAGATAGTATGCGGGTGCTCGTTAGGTTATGAGTACACTGGACAGGACTCGTCGGGAACTGTTGGTTGGTATTATACCTATCGTCAGTTATCAGTTCCCAGGTGACATGAGTACAGCTTAATCCGCTGACTTGACACTGTCACTTCGCCTCGAGTGTGTTCCCACTGCACTTTGATTACTACCCTACCATATCTCAAAGGAGTCGTGCAAACAGGTAGCTTTTGGGTGCAGTCCCAAAGCACTTGGCGGCAGTGACGGTTAGACAGGATTCGTCTCTCCCGGTATTGGGGGTTGACATCGCGCTGTGTCTAGGAGAGCCATTACACAAGTAGTCCCTGGCCAGGGCAAGCGAGATATACTGGTAGGTTTCCAGTGTTATCTCAGGGTGTTCTGGGCTACACTCCGACACGACTTGTACCACTATTAGGGGACTGACGTTTACCGCCCCCTAGGCCCGCCATGCGATGTATCAGACGAACAGACCGGACTGTATGGAGAATGTCACATGCAGACTCAGTAGGAGTTCAGATGGGTTTCACCTCGTCCGTCTTCTTATCGGCATCTACCTCGGGACCGTTACGTACAGCTAGTGCCACTTGCGGTCTGTGGTTAAACCCACTGCCAGTGTAGTGTCGAGTCTTAAGAGTCCCACACAGAGGGTTATTCGCCTTTGGGCAAAACATAGTAGAGGTCGCATGGTTTTGCGGCAGGGTTCGTTCTCATCCGCGCACCTGTGCACGTTTGGAGTCCGGACGGATATTACTAGCGGGCTCTGGTTTGAGCCAGATCCTAGTATATGTTTTGGGGTTAGTTTTATCTCATAGTATTCATGTTCCTCAGAACACGAATGCGGGTGTGTATGCATAGTTGATTGAGGCGGACGAAGAGGATTTTCATTAGGGTTTCGGAACGGGTGTGTATGCACAGTTGACAGTCGTCTTTTTCCAAACCCTAATGAATTTGTGATAATCAATTAATAATATTAATTAAATGAAATTGTGTCATGGTTGGGTTTGTTGACTTGTTGACCAAGGTTGACTTGTTGACCATGGTTGAAACATTGACTATCATCATTACACATCAAAGATGCTCTTTGATTCTTGCAAAAACCATTTAATATGAAATGATAATAGTCTTATCAAACCTTCCATCAACTTTTTCATTTAGATTAATTTTATTAATTTGATAATTCACTTAATATGTTATGGTTGTAAAAATACCATCTCATTCTATCATAACCATTCTCTCTCCTCTTTTCTTCTTCTTCCTCCTCCAGTTCAAGGAGATCCATTCTCATGTGTTGAGAAACCTCTCCTTGAGATAAAATACTCTAAACCACTCTCTACTCACTCTAAGGTTGAAGGTCTAGCAAGCCAAAGACCTTGGTTCTCTCAAAATTTGAGAAAGGAGCCCAAGGTTGCAACCCTCAGGTGGATCCATCTTTGACAAGAGTAGGCGACGAAGAAAGCACCATCCGACCACCATCAAGAGTCAAGAAGAAGGAGTTCAAGTTGAGGTATAACCCTTAACCGAGTAGACAACTCTCTAGTTAGGTTGCTAGTGTGTAGTTTAGCAAAGATCCGTTTTCGTAGTCCATGTTACCCAAACCCTAAAAAATCGTTTTTTCACCATTTCCCCAAGCCCGAAAGAACCGGGAGAGGTAACGTGGACTTACATTACATTGCATTCGACCCGACCCGCTTGCTTGAACCTGTTTGATACGTATTTATAGATTACCTTGACCTGTTGCATGGACACGTGCATCTCATGTTTAGTACATACTGGTATTTTATCTGGTATCGCATCTTTTATCATATAACATTTTAGGTTTCAGAAAATAATTTAAAATTTTATTTCATAACCTGCATGATACCCCTAACCCAGTGGTAGCATCCACACATCTTGTTCTTGTCCCGTTCAGTGAAACGGGTATGTTTGGATGGCTACGCGCACGTACGTGCATCCATTCTTGTGGGTATGCATTTTCTTTAACTGGGTTTTCATTTTGAAATTTGGAAGTAGCATATATTTTTAATATTTTAAATCTGAATTTTTAGACCCGACCCGGACATATTTTGGAGTAAGTTTGAATTTGCCAAAATCTCAAAACGGACTAATATTATAATATTATAATCTTTATTTCATTTTAAACTTTCTTTAACCAAAAAATATTCTAACTCATATACAACTGTCTATATAAGATTTTTTAAACAAAAAAAAATATTTTATATTTACAAAGCATGCACGTCTCTCTCTCTCGTCAATGTTATTCTCTCTCTCTCGCTCGCTTTCTCTCTCTCTCGTCAACGTTATTCTCTATCTCTCCGTTTCTATCTCTCTCTCGTCAATGTTATTCTCTCTCTCTGTCCGTTTCTCTCTCTCTCTATATATATATACCTTTTTATTTAATATATATATATATATATATATTTTACCATCATCCACGTCTCTCTCTCTCCCTATTCTTCTAAACTTTTTCCCACCTACGTCCTCATCCTCGCGACAACCTTCGCCCTCGCCGCCGTGACGTCGCTGCTCCACCCTCGTCGTCGTCAACATCCCCTCATCATCAACAACACCTTCTCCATCTCTTTCACCGCTCCACCCCGAGACCCATCACCGAGCACCTCCTGCAACCCTCGCATCCCCGCCGACACCGCCTCTCGATGACTACATCCACCCTCTCCTATCCCCTGCATCACCCTCGGCGATCCCGACCTCGCTTTCTCCACCACATCTTTCTCTCTCCTTTTAACAACCCTAACCGTCTCAGATCTCGCCTGCACACCCTCTTGCCGCCGATCCCTCACGTGCCTCGCCGTCGCTCGAGCCCACCATCACCGTCGGCCGTACTCTTCTCCTCTCCTCTTCCCTCTCCATCCCCTGCAGCCGCATTCCCAAGAACCCGAGCACCTTCTGCCACCCACTGCACACCCGATCGTGACCAACCTCACCGCCGGCAGAGCACCCCTTACCGTTGCCTCCATCACCTTCTTCTTCCTATCGACTTCAACCCAACCTTGCTTTCAAGCTTCGCTGACCATTTCATTTTCTTCGTCTCGCCTCTACGACAACTCCAAAACCCTTGACATTCTACAGCCCTTCGACGCGACTCTGAGATGGGAACCGAGGCTCCAATGATTGGCCTGCATTTTCGTGAAAGAAATGATCATTTCTCTGCCTCTAGATCTCCATTCCGTCAATGTTCGTGTATGTGCGCAAAGTGTTCGACGAAATTCCCCAATGGAGTTTTTCCGTAGTTTTATCGCATTCTTACTGCGTGATGTATATCTGTGGATCACCGAGGCAAGTAAAATTTGCTACATGCTATTATATTATTATATACCTTTTCGACTACATATTGTATTGGTAGATTGAATTTAATACCGCTCGTTCCATGTTAACATTTCGATGTCTATTATATCATTTTATATTTATAGCTCGGAACATACCATGTTGCATTTAGTTTTATTATGTACAGTACCAACATCCATATATAAATCAAATAACAATTATTTGTATAACCCACAGTACCCCTTTTATAGTTTATACCCTATCGGACGACCGTTTGCATACATCTAGCCTAACTTATATTCAATTGCATCTCTAGATTATTTAGTATATATTAACATGATTTTAACACCCATATTTGTTATATTGTATTTAAGTATTGCTGAAACTATCCTTTAAACCCAATTTGATAACCGTGTAACCATATGTTTGAATCTGTACCTTTTTGCATATTACATTACAATATTTAATGTTATTGTTCTATTAGTACCTATGCTTGTTTTGTGTACCCATGCTTATGTTAGTTGGATTATTTGAGCACCCACATAACATCTTGTGCACCCTGACATGACTTGATTACACCTACTACCTGACCCGACATGGTACCGTGCACCTCTTGACATGACATGATACCTATACTACCTGGCTTGACCTGATGTACCATGGATTTACCTGTTGCCTGATATTGTGTCTAATGCCAACAAACCTGACCTGTTGTCCTTACGGACCGTTCCTGTTGTCTATCCAGACAAACCTGTACCTGCCTGATCCTGTGTTGGCATTAGCTCTAGATTACTTAATACCTGACTTGAACACATATGACTTGGGGGTATGGGGAAATCAATGATGAAACCTGACTTGTAACTCGACAGTTCTATACCAGTTCTGATCAGTCTTACGGGCTAGGCCAGCCCCTGTAACACCAGAGTTTAGGGTTAGTGGTAATTGTGTGTTAATGTGGGGGTTTTTTGGTGAAAAGTTTACCAAAACTGGTTTCTAATAATTTATCTGGTTTTATGGTTATTTTTGTAGAATTTTATCCCGACCACACACACTTGTGCATGATAACTAGGATTAAGCCAAGGGTCACCAAGTTTGGGTGTGCATGGTGGGTTAACCATGTTTAGCCAACCATGATGGGTTAGGCCCTTGGTTAGGATAATTGAGTTAATTGTGAGTTTTAGGTTTGGTTAAGGGTGATTAGGGTTATGATTGACTTGTGATGAGAAGGAGAGATTATGATGGGTGTCATGCAAGCATTTAATGAGGCAAGAGAGAATGGTGGCTATGGTTAAGTCATGCCCCATTTCATTTCAATACTTTTTGCATGTCTCTCTCACACTCCCTTTCACACTCTCATTTCACTCTCTTCTCTCCCTCTCACTCACACCATATCATCATCTTTTAGCCACCAAAACAACTCCTTCAGCCCAACTTCAGCAGCCATTTCATCAGCTGTTATATCAGCATCAGCCCTGTTGCATCAGAACATCAGCAGCAGCAGCTGCTACATCAGCCCCAACCCTTTACATAACACCTCCCCCACAACACACAACCCTTCCCTTAAGATTTACCTCAACCTCTTCTTCACTTGCTGTTGCAACAGCAACTCTGAAGACTTCACAACTCAAGCAACAACACAGCTTCAGCCAGTTTTAGATCAGCATCTGCAGCCCGTTACAGCTCATCTCCAGTCAAGTTTTGCAGCACCGGGAGCTGTATCAGCAACACACACTCTTCTACTTCCTCTCTTCTCCTTCATCTAGGGTCTCTAGAGGTATAACACCTTAACCCAACCCTAATTGCTAAAAGTTATGGTTATCTAGCTTATTTAGTGTTTATTACATGTTTAGTGGTAGTTTTGGGGTAAATTAGGGGAATTTTGAGAATGTAATAGTTATGATGATTAGATTATCCTAATTGGGTGCTGTTGAGACCAGTTAACCAGAGAATTGGCTCAGATTTCATAAAAATACCAGATTTATCCGACTTGGCGTAAATTAGCAGTTTTAGCGACTTTTAGCCTTTCTGAAATCTGCTTTTGACCTTATCCACTCAGGTAAAAATTATGAAGACTGTAGCACAGTGACCTAAGCAGAGACACACACACAAAACACGGGGACCCCTCTCCCTATTTTGGCCGCAGATTTATTGTATCTGGGCGCAAATTGAGGCCAGAATGGGGGTGGGGGTGTTGGGTTTTTGTGTGTGGGTTGATATTGGTTAGCTAGGATTTCTTGTATCTATAACTTTTTGCGTTGGGTCCAGAGGCAAAATCTAGAGCCAATAACGTGTTTTCGATGTTTTAAGACTCGTGCGATAGGCGCTAGATACGCGTGGCTCTGTGGCGCGCTGCGCGACACAGCGTGTCAGGATAGGTTCTGGTGGGTTTGTGCGTGTCGCGACGTGTCGTGTGCATGCGCGTTTTAGTTTCACGCACGCGTATCCTTTTTATCGATATATCTTGTTTTGCAGGATTTTCCTGATATTTTGTGACTGTTGTAAATTCTAGGTTCGCCTGCAGGGACTTCAAGCGCAGCAGAGAAAGGAAAGCAGGTGGTCGGACACACCTAGCGCGGGATCAAGGGTGAGTAGATTTAACATCTACGGGAGACGATCGTTTGGATGGCGCAAGTCGCCCGATAGATTAGTAAACTTGAAAATAGAACTTTAACATTTGCTTGTGACATTAGAAATGATAGTAGTTGCATAATAATTGCTGCAGTTAAGATCTATATGTTGTACCGATATATGCAAACTCATTCTGTAGGACACATGCACCATTACCAGGTTTTTATATGCAGCACGAGCACTATTCATGTGTACACCCACACCCTGGTAATTGCCATGTCACGACACTAGATAACTATGAATCTGAACTTGTTAATTGCTTAAACCTGTGCTATTGCAATATATAATAAAGATGAAATCATAAGAATTTCTATTCTCGTGCATATATATCATTACATCACTTGCTCATGCCTAGTATAAATCATACAATGCAACTTGAAAATTGATACCATTTGCATTCATTATCATTGGCATATGCACCCATGATGATTTCATGAGATTTATGATGTTTCTGGATTTCGGGGAAAAGCCGCAAGATTTGAAACTTATGATCTTTTAAATATAAAAGTTGCGGTTTTCTAATGATATAAAGTGTCGTCCCCATAAGTTTGTTGTGTTCTCGAGACCCGTTTCGAGGAGGTGGATGAACCGTCTCGGGTACATGGTGGGCCCGGTAAGGTACCCCAGGGCAAGAAGATCGCGGGAGATGGCGTTGAGCCTGGCAGGGGACGGACAACCTACCGGTGACTTCATTTGGCACGGCGGATATCCATAGGATACCGACCGTGGCCACTTGTTTGTGATATGAATATTTGGGATGGATCAACCGGATGGCTGAGATCAGAGATACTTGACATGGATATATGGGATTGAGATAGGTTTGAGGTGTCGTTGCTAGGCACGGATTTTGTTGATTTCATGGACATTATGCCGGTACTAAAAAGTCTTTCAAAAACAAAGAAAGAATAGTTCCTGTACTTATATGTTGAGATCTTGAGTTAACTCATATAGTATACATACATGTTAGTACATCCATGTGACATTCATACTTTTTAGCACATTGATGATGCATACATACCTGCTAGTGCCTATTGCCATACCTGTTTAGAGATGCTAGGATACTTGTATGCATACATGCGATAGCCTTTATCGATGTTATTTACTACTCGCGAGCTGGCAACTCACCACCGTTGTGCCACAGCTTTTCTGCAGGTCCGTTCCGTCAGCACTGTAGCGGCAGACACTTTTGCCTCTTTTGCTCTCTTTACCTGGATTCGAGGTTTTTGCTCATAGGTGGGTTGTTATCATTTTGTACCACCTTATTATGATCATTGTATCTAGAGTACTCCATCTACTACTACTATTTCAGCTGTACCAGTTTATTTGGATTACTGTATGTTGACCTAGAGACGAGGTTGTGAGACTTATGGATTTATGTTATGTCTGGTCGAGCTCACTTGAGTCGACATGTTATTTTATCTGTGCTTTCATTCTTATTTTTGCACACTGTATTTATATTGTGTGGGATTTTTGACCGCCTTGAGGCGAAGAGTTAGCTCCCACTTGGGGATGCCTTTTTCCTGTTTGCACCCGTTTGGGGCTTGTTTTTACAAAGGAGGTTCTACCGGAATTTTTGGAAAAAGGGAAAGTTGTTTTAAAAAGGAAACTTGATGTGGTTTAATGGAGTAAAATGCTTTAAATAAATTGTCTTCTTTCACTCTAATTCTTAATTGGGTTTTGTATTCTGGGCTTCGGCTTACTTATGTTACAGACGCCTTGAGATGTGTCGTAACTTAAGTGCCGGTCGCGTTCCGTACCTTGCGGGTCGTGACAAAGTTGGTATCAGAGCGATAGGTTTCACATTTCTGAGTGTAGGATGACCCTTAGTAGATGGAGTAAGTGACTTAAGCAGGGTGACGTAGCGTACGTATGTCCGCGGCATACTTGCGATACGGTACTCCGCCTAAGTGACTTTAGGATATACTTTCTTGGAATTCCTTCTTCGATTCCATGTATCCTACGATTCTATTGCACCGTTCTTATTGTCCTGTTTCCTGTACCAGTCACTATGCCGCGGAGGGCTACCAGAGAGCAGAGGGCTGCCGCTCGAGACGAGATTCGAGCTGGCTCGTCCGAGACTAGGACTGAGCAGGGTGGTATGCCTACACCGCAGGTACAGACTGATCCGCCTTCCCCAGGCCGTGTGGATAGGCTTGAGACTAGTATGGAGGAGCTGCGAAAGATGATGGGGAGTATGCAGGAGCTGCGCCAGATGGTGGGATCCTTAGTTGCGGCCAGGCGTGCACCGAGGCTGGAGGACGTACCCACTACATCCCAGACTACTATGGTACCTGCTCCTACTACTACCACCGCGACCATTCCGGTTTCGCTACAGGAGTTCATGAGGCTGAGACCTCCAGTCTTCACGAGTACCGATGCAGCAGAGGACCTGCAGACGTTCCTTGACAGTTTAGCCAGGATCTGCCGCTCGCTGAGGTGTTCTGATGACCGATGGGTAGAGCTGGACCGAGTTTACAGCAGTCTTTTTAGCTTGTTTCCTTCCGGAGAGCATTCATGACGCCAGAGCTCGTAGTTTCAAGGCCTTGATCAAGACCCCAGGGATGACGGTGTCTGAGTATGATGTCTAGTTTACACAGTTGTCCCGATATGCTCCATATCTGGTGGATACCGAAGCGAAGAGGGTGAAGAGGTTCATACAGGGAATGGATGCCCAGCTATTTCTTGCCATTGGCGCCCAGCACATCGATACCTACTCAGCTGCTATGGATACAGCGTTGCAGATGGAGGCACGTATTTCAGCGACTTCGGCCATTCCTACGCCGAAGAGGATTCATACCGGCACGCCTGATCAGGGGCAGCATGCCAGATTCTTTCCGAGAGATAGGGCCGGCAGAGGGTTTGGATGAGGTCAGCTGTATGGTTCGTATCCACAGGGACAGCAGGCGTCGCCGGGATGCTTTGGGTGCGGGAGCCTGCACCACCGTGTTAGAGATTGTCCAGCGAGGCGACAGGTAGTGGCGACAGCTCCACATGTGACCCTACCACCATCACCGCCCCCTCCCCAGAGAGCTCTACTTTCTGCCACAGGAGATGCTCCACGCCAGTTAGGTGCACCCAGAGGCCATAGACGCGGCGGACCTATCCAGAGAGGGCGAGGAGGCAGAAGCCGAGGCCGAGGTCAGCTCACTATTGTTGGAGGTCAGGCCCGAGTTTTTGCGTTGACACCCCAGGATGCACAGGCATCCAATGCCGTCGTGACAGGTACCCTATCTATTTGCTCTGTTGGTGCACACGTGTTGTTTAATCCCGGATCCACGCACTCTTATGTTGCCACACACTTCGTGCCGAGTTTGGGTAGAGAGTCCGGTTTACTTGATCAGCCGCTTGTTGTGACCACTCCTGTGGGAGAGTCATTTGTTGCTAGGCACGTGTTTCGATCCTGCGCCGTCCGTATTGGCGAGCGAGAGATGCCTGTCGACTTGACCCTTCTTGAGATGTTGGACTTTGACGTTCTTTTGGGCATGGATTGGTTAGCCACGTGCTATGCGTCCGTGGACTGCCATGAGAAAACAGTTAGATTTTGTTTTCGCGGCGAGTCGACTTTTTTTGTGCAGGGGGGCGTGGTGCTGCCCCTCACATGTTGATTTCTTCTCTTCGCGCTGATCAGCTGTTGAGAAAGGGATGTCGAGGATTTCTAGCCTATGTTTGCAATACTAGAGCCACAGATATTCCATTGGACCAGGTTACGATTGTATGCGAGTTCCCCGATGTTTTCCCTGATGAGCTGCCAGGACTACTGCCTGAGCGTGATGTCGAGTTCTGTATTGATTTGATTCCCGGCTCGGGGCCTATTTCTATACCGCCTTATCGGATGGCCCCGGCGGAGCTTTGAGAGTTGAAGGTTCAGCTGCAAGATCTTTTGGATAAGGGACTTATTCGACCAAGTATTTCTCCAAGGGGTGCTCCGGTCCTGTTTGTCAAGAAGAAGGACGGAAGTTTGCGCTTATGTATCGACTACCGCCAGCTGAACAAGGTTACCTTGCGAAACAGATATCCGTTGCTGCGCATTGATGATTTGTTCGATCAGCTTCAGGGTGCGGGTTATTTTTCAAGGATCGACTTACGATCAGGATACCATCAGCTGCGAGTCTGAGGGGAGGATATACCAAAGACAGCTTTCCGTACACGCTATGGCCACTATGAGTTTCTGGTGATGTCGTTCGGACTTACCAATGCCCCAGCTGCATTCATGGACTTGATGAACCGTGCATTCAGGCCGTATCTCGACTTATTCATCATAGTGTTCATCGACGATATTTTGGTGTATTCCCGGAGCCGAGAGGAGCACGAGCAGCACTTGCGGATTACGATGCAGACTCTGAGGGAGCACCAGCTCTTCGCAAAATTTTCCAAATGTGCATTTTGGTTGGACAGCGTTGGTTTCTTGGGTCATGTGATTACAAGAGAAGGCATATGTGTGGACCCGAAGAAGATTGATGCCGTTCAGCAGTGGCCCAGACCGACATCGGTTACGGAGATCCGTAGTTTTCTAGGCCTGGCGGGCTACTACAGGCGATTCGTTCAGGACTTCTCCCGTGTTGCTGCACCTTTGACCGGTTTGACCCAGAAGGGAGTTCCTTTCGTTTGGATGAAAGAGTGCGAGCACAGTATTCAGCAGCTGCGAACTTTTCTGACTACGGCGCCGGTTTTATCATTGCCCTCAGGATCAGGCGGATTCATGGTTTATTGTGACGCTTCACGGGTGGGGTTAGGATGCGTGTTGATGCAGCATGACAGGGTGATCGCATATGCTTCGCGACAATTGAAGAAACATGAACAAAACTACCCCACTCTTGATTTGGAGATGGGTGTTGTGGTCTTTGCACTTAAGATTTAGCGAAATTACCTATACGGCGAGTCGTGCCAAATATTCACCGACCACAAGAGCCTAAAGTATATATTTCAGCAGCGAGACCTGAATCTGAGACAGCGTCGTTGGATGGAGCTGGTGAAGGACTACGACTGTGAGATCTTGTACCACCCGGGCAAGGCAAACGTAGTGGCGGATGCTTTGACCAGGAGGCCCGGGGGTAGTCTATCTTGCTTGCGCGCAGTGCAGAGGCAGTCGTCAGCAGACTGGCAGATTTTATGCGATAGCCGGGTGGAGTTTGAGTTCACTCCGACAGGGGGGCAGCTTGCGCACGTTCGTGCATGTCCGCAGTTACTTGACCGCATTCGAGAGGCACGGCCCAGTGATGACCGACTTTCAGGGATCATGGAGCAGATCAGGCAGGGAAGAGATTCCGAGTTCATGATCGACGATCAGGGAGTACTACGATTTGGGACTCGATTGTGCGT